>CM046953.1:83689562-84387684 GCA_025698515.1 Gossypium sturtianum | reverse complement strand
GTAAAAGAAACCGACGAAAAAGAAAGAAAAGGGAGGATGGACATTCGGCCAAGATCACTTACCACCTCCTCAACCGATTGAAGGAGAGTCTAGAGGAGATTATTCCCCTTGCTATTCGGCCAAGATGCTACCAAAAGAAAGAGAATTTCGGCACTTCCAATGGTATATTCGGCAGAGAGAGTTAATAGGGAAGGAAAGAAGTTTCATTAAAGAGCTTGAAAGAACAAATAAAAGAGCACAAGGGAGAGGGTTAGGGTTTTTGACAACTAGCAAAATTGAAGAAAAGAAAAGAATGGTGCTAGGTTGCTCCTTTTATAGACATTCGGCACCCCTAGTAGCATTGCCGTCCACTCCTCTCATGAGGAGTCCAAATTTCGGCCAACTCCTTGTTTCTCTCTTGGCCACTAGTTTGAAATAATTCAAATCACTTTGAATTAATAAAAATAATCTCCTAATATCCCATCCATTATCCTTGAATATCTTCTCCTAATTACTATAAATAAAACTCTTCTATTATCCTCTAATATTTACACCTAATAAAAGAGTTTGAAGGGAGAAAAACTCTCCCCCCTTGTGCCGTCCAAAAAAAAGAACTAAAAAGGGATTTCCGTGACTCGAACCAAGGCTCTCTCTTGCTCCTTGGTGGCGTCACATGTAGCTCTTAAGTGGGCTTCTTTTTGCCACTTTACCAAGGCCTAATTAGTGTTAAATTACCCACATTTATTCTTATAACACCCACTTACCAAGGCTTCCTTCTTTTAAAAGTTAAAAACTAAAATTTCCTACCAAATCGAGCCAACACAAAGCCTTAAATTGATCATTATTATTCCATAAATAATGACTCAAAGCGAGCTCATACATAAGAAAAATAATTTATTTCCAAATAGCCCCGCTTTTGGGATGTTACACTACCATCCAATCGAGAGATGTTACGGACCCGGTGACTACCGCCCGTCCACCTGGTAATCCCAATCAGAATCGCACATCTTCTAAGGTGATGGTACACTCTCCGCATGGCAAATGGAAAGTGTGCGTCTCCTGTCTCCACCTCTCAATCAACGCTACCGATCAAAGGCGGCTCCAACTTGAACCCTCGGCCTATCGTGGCCACATGCCAAAACCCGCTTCACGCGAGTAATTCTCGATCAATCGGCGATGGGGATCATGCATGTTGCGAATATAACATTCCAACACCCGATCTACAATTCGTTTAAAAATCATAAAATTCAAAATTAATTAAAATTACATAATTGGATAAAAATTAAATAATATTTCAAAATTAAAATTAAAACTTACCATTTTTATTTGCTCGACGGAATGTGCTTCTCGCCTAGGCGAAGTAATTCCCTACCATTGTAATCGGCTTTAAAATTTTCCGATAAAAATATCTTAAAAAAATTAAGGGCTTTTTCAGTAAATAGTAAAGGACTATTTTGAAATTTGAGCGTTAATTTCAAGGACCTTGAGAGAAAATTGAGAGAAAATTGAGAGAAAATTGAGAGAAAATTGAGAGAATATTGAGAAAGGATTGAAATGTGAAGAATAAAGGGTGGGGAGGGTTTATAGTTTTTTTTTCGACTGTTGGAGCCAACGGTCAAAAAAATTTGACCGTTGGGACCAAAAACGCGCCTGCTGGGCGTTTTTGTCCACGCCGCCAAGCGCGCCCACGTGGGAGCGTTTTTGGATGACGTGACAAAAACGCTTCGGCGGCGCGCTTGTCCCTCGCCCCCAAAACGCGCTTTACGTGGCGCGTTTTTGGGGATTCGACCTTTTCCGTAATTTTTCCCAATTTCGGCCCTTTTCCGTAAATTTTTTTATTTTTTGGTATTTATGGGTCAATTGCCCGCTACCAACCTTAAAGAAGAAAAGTTAAATTTAACTATTAATTTTTTGAAATGATAGTTGAAATTATTTTTTTTAATGAGAATACTAACTAAATTGTTGATTTTTTAAACACAACAATCTATATGGTAATCCATATGTACTCCATAGTTTTTTATTTGAATTTTTATGAACTTTTATATTTTTAAATTTTAATTTGATTTTAATTTAGATTTTTATAATTTTTGAATTATTTGTTGACGTGACATATAAAACAAATTATGTTATGTTAGCATAATGTGCATATAGATTGTTATGCGAGTTGCCACGTCAACTATAATACCCCAATCTTTTTGTTTCTAAAAAATAATAGAAAAATTAAGCACGTGAAAGGTGAATTAAGTATTTGAAAATGAAGTATGAATGGTGGGAAGTAGTAACAAATAAATTGATTTTTTCTAAAGTTGGAAGAAAAAAAAAAGAAAAAGAGAGAAAAGAAAAGAATTTTTTTTATGCATTTTTCTCGAGTTTTTTCTTAAACCATAGCCAAATTTCATTTCCTAGAGTGCTATGGAAATATTTTCTACCATGAAAACTACTTAGTTGAAGAAGGAAGTGAAGGAAAATCTTTGGAAAGTGAAGAGAAAGTAAAAGTGAAGAGTTTTCTTAAGGTTTTCATGTTTTTTCTAATATGAAATCATGAAAAGATTATGTTGGATGCAAGATAATGGTTATGTTTTGTATATGTATGCATGGAGAGGAAGAGAAAAAGATGAAGGGAAGGTGATCAAAGTAAAGGAAAGCTTTGAATAGAAAAGAGACAGGTTAAGTTCAAGTGAAGAGAATAGGTATACTTAATTGAATTTATGTTTGCTTACCTTAATTTAGATGTTTGAGTATTTAAGTTTAATATGAAATAACTAAGATATTAATTTGAAAGTATACTATGATTAATGAAGTTTAGAAATTATGTGATTAAGTTAAATTATTATAAGAATTATGTTTAAATAGAAGTAAGTCATGAATGCCAAATTTACAAGTGAGTAAGTATGATAATTGAATATATTTATGAAATAGAATATGATTATGATTATTGAGTATAGATATTGAATTTAATATTGAATATATACACATATAATCATGTTAGTAAAATAAGAGAGAAGAATTTACAGGTGCATGTGTATCAAAAGGAAAATAAATAAAAGTTAGTATAAGCTTTAAGAATTAATACAAGTTAAATAATAATTTGAATGATAACAAGTATGATATATGATATGTAATATGCTTTTTGGTGTAATGAGGGGCCAAGGTTTGGTTGGGAAAAGGGTTGGTGGAATAGGGGTATCAACGGGTTGAAAGATTTCTAGAGTTTTGTTTATGTTTATGTTCTTTGGAATATGGTGTGTTAGTTGGAATCTGGAGTTCTTGTATCAGAGTTCCGTTAATGTTAGGAATTCTATTTTGACATAGGACTCTAGGAGTTCTGTTATTGAAATTTTGATTATGATTATAATTTGTTAATGATACATGTAACATTTGTGAACATGTATGAAATTATATAATCAAATGATAGAAATAAATAATGAATTTAGTTAAATTATTTATGAATTGAATGGTGAAATGTATGAATTAAGTAAGACAATGTTATTAGATAATATAAGTAACTTATTAAATTATTTTTACTGAAATTATTTAATTATGTTTAAATGAATGGATGATAAGTTATTGAATTCAATTAGTTATTTACTAAGCTATTCATGTAACTAAACACATTTGTTTTAAATGCATATGTCAAAAACAAAAGTAGTATAGATTCTAAGATTTCTGCACCAATTTGAATCACATCACTTTTCAAGCTTGAAGTTCAAGCCCATTGGTATTTAAATTTTGGGCCTTAGTTTAGCATTTACTTAGACTTATTATTAATAGTGTGAATTATGTATGTGATAATGTTTTGTGTCATAAGCTACCTCGATTGTAATGAAATATGAATAAGTTTAAGTGGTGAGTTTAGTATTTAAATGTAGCATCTCTTACTCAGATCAGGTGAGGGAGCTTACACCAATAATGTTAGAAATTAATGTTTTAGTCATCATTTCTATTAAAAAAAAAATTATTTAACTCTTTTTTTCAATGATTTAGATCAAATTTAGCTAAAAAATATAATGACCAAATTGAAAATAAATATAAATACTAAAGATTAAATTTATTATTATGCTTCTTCTTCTTTTTTTTTACCTATAAATGTGATATTTCAACGATAACAAAAAGAGTTAGATTTGATGTCATATAAGAATCAACGTAATTAGATTAAAAATTGGAAACCCCGAGCAATTACAAAGTAAATTATTATAATGTAAATGAGTTAAAGAATGGAAATAGTCCAAAATGATATTAACTAATTGACTAATTAAATTAAAATTTTCAAATCACAATAGCATAGGATGAGACTTAAAAGATCTACATATATAATAATTTAGGTACTCAATACTAAGATTTTTATTTTTACTGATCGAGTTAAAATCAGAGGCATAGCTAGGGGGTTAGCAGAGGCCCTGACCCCCTTAAAATAATTTTTTTTTCATTTAGGCCCTTAAATTTTTTAAAATTTTAAATTAGTAAAAATAAAATTACACTTTATCCATCCTAAAAATGATAAATTTTGATTTAATCCTTTAAAAACTATAAAGATATAGACTATTAAAATAATAAAATTACATTTTTACTATCATAAAAATTATAATTTAATTTCAACCTGTAACACCCAAAACCCGGTCAATACGCCATGACCGAATCTGGCATGCCACAGGGGAAAACGTTTTGAAGAAAAACAAGTTAACGATAAAATTTTAGTGAAAAACTTTTTATTATTCTAAATTCGTAAAAATTAAGTTGAAAACTGATATTTTACTTTGCAATTCCGTAAATAGATTTTTAAAACTTAGTCACAGCTTAGATTCGTAAACCATTTATAAATTAAAGAGAAACTAAAGCAATTAGGTTGAAAATCGTATCTAATAGAAATTTGGAAACTTAAGTTTTGTAAAATAGTTTGAGTTATCGAAAATACTTAAGTTGTTAAAAATTATCAATTTATTTAGGTTACCCGATGGTAACGTTTTAAAAACCATCGCGCTTTGTATTTTAGAAAACTTTGTTCACATATCATTAAATCAATCATGTAATTTGCAAGTTATTCCTAAAACAAATCCAAAGCATATAAATAATCCAAAAACATAATTAAAGAGGCCTTATTACAAACCCATAAAAATAAAAACCAAATTAAAATCAAGTACCCAAATGGAAGTTCATGTAAAACCAAATTTCATTGCATGGCCTCCTCGAGTTCATCCGGCTCCTCATCCGCGAATTTACGAATTACCCAAAAAAGTAAGGGAGAAGGTGAGTCACCAAGACTCGAGTGCATATTCCCTCTCCCGGGTAAATACCACATACTTACACAAATTATAACCAAGCAATATATATATTATGCACCCAACCTAGCCATCCAGTAACTCCTTTTTCTACCCCGTGTGGTACCAAACCACCGGTGGTGCCAAACCACTCGTGACCAAAGTCACAAATAATCAAGTTGTGGGGCCAACCCACTTGTGATACCAAATCACCGGCGACAATCCCATATCTCAAAAGTGGGGCCAACCCACGGTGGTGTTAATCCACGGGGGACGAGTCGCTATGAGGTGCCAAACCTCCGGTGTCCCAAAGACACAAATGTGATACCAAATCACCGGTGACCAAAGTCACGAATAATCAAGTTGTGGGGCCAACCCACGTGTGATACCAAATCACCGGCGACAATCCCATATCTCAAAAGTGGGGCCAACCCACGGTGGTGTTAATCCACGAGGACGAGTCGCTATGAGGTGCCAAACCTCTGTGTCCCAAAGACACAAATGTGATACCAAATCACCGGAGGTGCCAAACCTCGGTGTCCAAGACACGAATATCAATCTTCCCCCTCCTCTCATATTGCCCATACCAATGCAATAGATAAACAAATCATGTCAATATACTTTGATATAAACATATAACCAATACATATCGTAGATCGTGATATTAAACAACATATAGCAACATCATATCGAAACGGACTTACCCGTATCCTTGCTCATACCTATCAAGGTATCATATCAATATCTCATAGTTTCGGCTTTAACAACTTGAATAGTTATTTAACACACACACACATATATATATATATATATAAACCAAGTTATAAAGTGTGTAAGATACACACCTTTCACTAACGCAAATACTAACTTCCGTAGACCCTATCTACCTCATTAGATCACCTTGTCCTACATTCGGCCAAACCACAAGATTATAAGCAAAACCATTCGGCCAACATCACATCTTAATCCCAATAGCCTTTGGCTTTTCAACCATTAAAAGAATGATGAATCGACAAGAATCCTTACCACTTGACTTACCAACTTTGATTGCTAGAGAAGTAAGGCTTAGATCAAATGCTTCCAAAGTCCCAAAGAGCCTATAAGAATAATCGGTTCCTAATAATAGTTAGAACCTTGCAACAAATGTCCATAGGTTCGGCCTTTGACCACAAGAAAACGACATAGAAAAGAGAAAGAAATGAAGGAAAAACGGTCATGAACACTTACCCTTTTTCCAAAACCGATTGAAGAAAACCAAATGAAGACCTACCCTTGTTGATATTCGGCCAAAACAATACAAAAAGGGAGTGGGAAGTTTCAGCAATATGGTTATGAAAGAAGAAAGATATGTGTATAAAAAGTAAGGAAGTATGTGAGTAGAAAAGAGAATAAATAAAAAAAAAATGAGAGAGAGGATTCGGTTTTAGCAACAATGGAAGAAAAGAAAAGTGAGTTTGGGGAAGAAAGAGGTACGGCCAAATGAAAGAAAAAGGAAATGTGGTTGAGCAAATATCAAAAGAAGAAAAGAGAGAGATGGGAGAAAAAAGGTTCGGCCAAGCACCTAGTTTGCCGAAAAGAAAAATGCACAAAATGTAAAAATGAGTTTTCGGTTTCAAAAGGAAAAATGAGAGAAAGAAAATAGTATTTGGTTCAAACAAAATGAGAGATAAAACCAAAAGTAAAATTGCACAAAATGCTTATGGTGCATTCGGCCAAAGAGGGATTTGTTTGGAGAGGAAGAGAAAAATATGCCAAAAGGTGCACAATTGCTAAAGTTGGCCAAATATCCCCCCCAAACCTCCTATCAACATTCGGCCACCCCTCTAGCCACACATGCCGTCCACATACATGCACTAAAGGCCTTGGAATAGTTTCCAAAACATCTTCCTTAAGCCAAGCCTTGAGGTCCTCTACATTCCCAAAGTTGAAGGAATTTTATCCCCAAAATCTAGCAATTCTATCCCTTATTTCATGCTTACCATAACCTTAAGTCTTCTTGTCATAAAAGAAAAGTTGTCCATCTTATCCATATGTATAGTTGACCGACACTTAATGCTAGGATGTATAAAAATAAAATCCTCAATATGCTTTCCATGCTACTCGAACCACTTCCCTCAAGCAACCTTTCAAGCTCCTTATCCACTATGCCACTAACTCTTCATGTGCTTTAATTTAACACTTAAATTATCTTAAGTGTCAAGCTCACTTAATCCACTTCACTAAATTTTCCACACTAGAAATTATTCTAGCTTAGCTAATATTTCCAAGCCTTCACACAAATATACTAAGCACACAATAATAATCATATCCGAGCTAACACAAATAACAAGATGATACTCTAATATTTTTAGGATGTTACAATTCTACCCCCTTAAGAAAATTTCGTCCTCAAAATTACTCGATCAAAAGAGTTGAGGGTACTCACGCCTCATCGCATCCTCCTGTTCCCACGTAGCTTCTTCCACGCCATGATTCCGCCATAAAACCTTCACTAAAGGAACGGACTTCCTGTGCAAAACTTTCACATCTCGATCTAGAATCGCATTGGGTTCTTCTTCTATCGTCAAATCTGGACTCACCTCTATTTCCTCTCTCGCCACGACATGCGATGGATCGAACGATAGCGTCTAAGCATGGAGACATGGAACACATCGTGAATCGACTCGAGATCGATGGCAACTCGAGCCGATAGGCTACTGGTCTCACTCGTCTCAACACCTTATACGGTCCAATAAACCTTGGACTTAACTTGCCTTTTCTCCCAAATCTTAACATTTTCTTCCATGGCGAGACCTTCGAAAAACTTTGTCACCCACGGCAAACTCTATATCCCTCCGCTTGAGATCGCAGATATGACTTCTCGCCTATCTCTGAAGCTTCCTTCGACGAGCTTTGAATCGTCTTAACCTTATCCTCGCCTCGCAACCAACTCGGTCCTAACATCTTACGCTCATCCAACTCATTCCAACATGTAGGTGTGCGACACCTCCTACCATACAACGCCTCATATGGTGCCATCTTAATGCTTGCTTGATAACTATTGTTGTATGCAAACTCGCTTAATGGTAAAAACTCTTCCCGCCTACCTCAAAATCCAAAACACACCCTCTCAACATATCCTCTAAAATCAGATAACTCTTTCCGATCGTCCGTCGATCGTGGATGAAATGCCGTCTTCAAGTCCAACCGCTGCACCCAAAGCTTGATGTAACGCTCTCCAAAACCTCGACGTAAATCTAGGATCTCTGTCTGAGATGATCGACACTGGTACACCGTGCAACCTCACTATTTCCGCCACATACAACTTAGCTAACTTCTGAAGCGAATAATCCACCCTTACCGGAATAAAATGAGCTGACTTAGTCAGACGATCCACAATCACCCAAACTGAGTCCTTCTTACTAGGTGTAAGGGGTAATCCACTGACAAAGTCCATAGTGATTCTTTCCCACTTCCACTGTGGAATCTTCACCGGCTGAAGTAACCTAGACGGCAACTGATGTTCCGTCTTGACCTGCTGACACGTCAGACATTTACCCACAAACTCGCCACCTCCCGCCTGCACTGCCACCAAAACTACTCTCTTAAATCCCGATACATCTTGCTACCTCCAGGATGCATAGCGTATGGGCTGTTATGTGCGTCCCGAAGAATCCTTTGCCTCAACTCAACATCCTTTGGCATACAAGCTCTTCCTTTAAAACACAATACTCCATCCTTGGACAAACTATAATCCTCTAAACCACCATTCAGAACTCAGTAACCTCCGATCATTCAAACCATCATCCTCTAACCGTTTCTCCTTGATCTGCTCTAACCAAGTCGGCTTGACTTGCAATTCAAATAAAAGACTCCCATCGTCATATAAGCTAAGATGAGCAAACATCGATCTTAAGTCCGATATAACCTTTCGGCTCAACGTGTGCGCCACCACGTTAGCCTTGCCCGATGATACTCAATCGAACAAATCGTAGTCCTTCAACAACTCTATCCATCTACGCCGCCTCAAGTTTAAATCCTTCGAGTTAAAAGATACTTAAGACTCTTGTGATCCGTGTAGACTATCGACTTCTCTCCATACAAATAGTGTCTCCAAATCTTCAAAGCAAAACCACTGCAGCTAATTCCAAGTCATGCGTTGGATAGTTAACTTCATGTGGTCTCAATCTGTCGAGATGCATAAGCCACTACCTTCCTTTCTGCATCAAAGACACATCCCAAACCATTATGTGATGCATCACAAGAAACCGTGAATTCCTTGCACGCTCAAAGTTGAATTAAAACCGAGCTTCAGCTAGAATCTTCTTCAACTTGTCGAAACTTCCTTGTCGCTTCTCGGTCCACACAAATGGAACTCCTTTCCTCAATAACTTAGTCATAGGTGCCGCTGCTATCAAAGAAAATCCTCTACAAATCTTCAAGTAATACCCCGCTGCACCTAGAAAACTCCGAATCTCAATGCCGACTTAGGCGGCTTCCAATCCAACATCGCCTCAATCTTTCGAGGATCCACTCTAATCCCCTCAGTGATACTTCGTGACCCAAGAAAGTCACCTCCTAAGCCAAAACTCGCACTTACTAAATTTTGCATAAAGTCGCTTTTCCTCAAAATCTACAACACTACTCGCAAATGCGCATCATGCTCCTCCTCCGACTTGGAGTATACCAAAATATCGCCTATAAATACCACAACAAACCGGTCCAAAAAGCTGCTGGAATACCCGATTCATCGTGGTCCATGAATGCCGCCACGCATTAGTCAACCCAAACGGCATTACGAGTAATTGTGAGTGCCCATACCGAAAAAGTGCGAAATGCCGTCTTATAGATATCGACCTCTTTCACCTTCACCGATGATATCCGGACCTTAAATCAATCTTGGAGAAAACCATCGCCTTCTTAAGCTGATCAAACAAGTCATCTATCCTCGGCAGGATACTTGTTTTTGATCGTCGACTTATTCAATCTGGCGTAGTCTATACACATCCGCATCGTACCATCTTTCTTCTTGACAAAAATACCGGCGCTCCCCATGGCGAAACACTTGGTCGGATGAAACCTCGATCCAACAACTCCCGAATCGAGCTTTTAATTCCACTAATTCCTTCTGAGCCATCCTATACGGCGCAATAGACACCGCGCGCAGCCTCCGATTAAATGATCTATACCAAATTCAACTTCACGATCCGGAGGCAGTCTCTGAAGTTCTTCAAGAAATACGTCAACATATTCCTTTACCGTGCGGACATTCCCCACATTAGACTCCTTAGCCTCCATCGCACACATATGGACCACAAATGCCTCACAGCCCTTCCTGACCAACTTCACAACTTTCAATGCAGATACCACGTTGGATAGATAATCTCTTCTATTACCTATCATGACCACCTCTTTGCCCTTAGTCATCTTCAAAACCATGCTCTTAGCAAATAAGAATCCAAACTTGCTTGATACTTGACCAACCAAATCCATCCCAAGAATCGATCGAACTCCTCAAACGATAGTTCCATCGGATCGACTACAAACATTACCCTTGGAGTTCTAGGGGTACATCTCTATACAAACTTATTTACTTCTGAGAGTGACCTGCAGGGCTAAATACTCATCATCTTCCTAGAAGTAGTCTCGAGTCTAGATTCATAGTCTCTACTATGCTACTAGCAACATACGAATGTGTCGAACCCACATCTATCAAAGCCGTATATGGTACACCAAAGATTAAGAACGTCACGGTTATAACGTCCCGGTGCGCCGCCCTCTCGACGTCTCGCCGCATACACCAAACCAGTCGTCTTGCCTCGGTGTTGCCAGCACCTCTCGCCAGATGCTCCGCGGCCTCGGCTGAACCATTACCTCATCTACCATTACCACGACCTCTCTGTGGTGACGGTCCCTCATTTCGAATCGAGCACGACCTTGACCCTCGGGCGATTCTCGGCTAGCTTACGTGGACAATCCCTCACACGATGATCCAAATGAGCCACACTCAAAACATCCTTTCCCTCCGGTTCAACATTCGCCCCAATGAGATTTTCCACATCGATTACAACGTGTCTTTGGTCCTCGATTAGCGCAATGTGCCTCCCAGTTGATTCGCCCACTCGCCTAACCCTCTTCGAGAATTATCGGTGACCGGATGATCCAAAACCTCTCTTATGTTTATTCTTGTCATGCCTCCGCCTTATCGATTCCTTTATCCCTTCGCTATCTTAGTCTTTCCAACTAGCGCGAGCAAACTCTCGCTCCCGATGTGGAGCAATCGGCAATCTCACTCGTCCCTCAATCCATCTTCAACCGGACACATCGCTCGTGCTCAAAGCCACGATACCTCCAAAGATACCGGCTCAATCTTAAAAATTACGCCTCATATTCTCGATCTGGACTTATTACCTTGGACCAAACTCGAAAATGCCTTACGCTGTGCATCAATGTAACTCGACCCAACATATTTCTTACGATCACGCCTTAAAATAATCCCAAGTAAGATCCTCCATTGCAGCACTATTCCGCACCGTGAGCCACCACCGATATGACTCATCCCGAAGAAGCGATACAATCCCTTTCACTTTTCCTCGGCAAGACTCGGATCCAAGTCATCCATGATTCGTTCCGTCGCCTCTAACCAATACTCGCCGTCTTCGAGCCACACACGAAACACCTCGAAATACCTCGGCTCCATTGGCTCGGTTGCTCGGATCGGATTTCGAATTCCCGCGCCTCCACCTATTCCACTACCCTCTCAAGAACTCGCGAAGATCGCTGAGACATCTGCGTCATCCCCGCTTGATCCTCGATGCTCAACTCCAACTGCCGGTGGTGGGGGGGTGGTGGTACCTCATTCTCGGATCCTTGACCGCACCTCACCGGCTCGCACACACGCCCATCCTACCCCGACCACGTCCCACGAGTAATACGACCTCGACCACGAGTACTCATGTCTAAAGTCTCGACTTATCCGATTTAAAAGCGTTATGCATTAGTCATTATTCCACTTTCTTTAAAACACGCTTTATGAATAATTTTAATAAGAAGTTGTTTAGCGAGTACATTCAACCTATAGTTTGGGTCTCTAGAGTAGTTCCTACTACTATACAGTCATGCCAACATCATCATATCATCAAAATCAACAGTTTGATGTACTTACCAGGGCGGATTGATGTCGGAGACTCGGGGCCATGCCTTTCCAACCATACAATTTTCAACAAAATCATTTTAAAACCATACTTTAAAACATTTTGGGCCTCGGGCCACAAATAGAGCTTTTGAACTTGGCTCTGATACCAATTTGTAACACCCCAAACCCGGTCAATACGCCATGACCGAATCTGGCATGCCACAGGGGAAAACGTTTTGAAGAAAAACAAGTTAACGATAAAATTTTAGTGAAAAACTTTTTATTATTCTAAATTCGTAAAAATTAAGTTGAAAACTGATATTTTACTTTGCAATTCCGTAAATAGATTTTTAAAACTTAGTCGCAGCTTAGATTCGTAAACCATTTATAAATTAAAGAGAAACTAAAGCAATTAGGTTGAAAATCGTATCTAATAGAAATTTGGAAACTTAAGTTTTGTAAAATAGTTTGAGTTATCGAAAATACTTAAGTTGTTAAAAATTATCAATTTATTTAGGTTACCCGATGGTAACGCTTTAAAAACATCGCGCTTTGTATTTTAGAAAACTTTGTTCACTTATCATTAAATCAATCATGTAATTTGCAAGTTATTCCTAAAACAAATCCAAAGCATATAAATAATCCAAAAACATAATTAAAGAGGCCTTATTACAAACCCATAAAAATGAAAACCAAATTAAAATCAAGTACCCAAATGGAAGTTCATGTAAAACCAAATTTCATTGCATGGCCTCCTCGAGTTCATCCGGCTCCTCATCCGCGAATTTACGAATTACAGAAAAAAGTAAGGAGAAGGTGAGTCACCAAGACTCGAGTGCATATTCCCTCTCCCGGTAAATACCACATACTTACACAAATTATAACCAAGCAATATATATATTATGCACCCAACATAGCCATCCGTAACTCCTTTTTCTACCCCGTGTGGTACCAAACCACTGGGTGGTGCCAAACCACTGGTGACCAAAGTCACAAATAATCAAGTTGTGGGGCCAACCCACTTGTGATACCAAATCACTGGCGACAATCCCATATCTCAAAAGTGGGGCCAACCCACGGTGGTGTTAATCCACAGGGACGAGTCGCTATGAGGTGCCAAACCTCTGGTGTCCCAAAGACACAAATGTGATACCAAATCACTGGTGACCAAAGTCACGAATAATCAAGTTGTGGGGCCAACCCACGTGTGATACCAAATCACTGGCGACAATCCCATATCTCAAAAGTGGGGCCAACCCACGGTGGTGTTAATCCACAGGGACGAGTCGCTATGAGGTGCCAAACCTCTGTGTCCCAAAGACACAAATGTGATACCAAATCACCGGAGGTGCCAAACCTCGTGTCCAAGACACGAATATCAATCTTCCCCCTCCTCTCATATTGCCCATACCAATGCAATAGATAAACAAATCATGTCAATATACTTTGATATAAACATATAACCAATACATATCGTAGATCGTGATATTAAACAACATATAGCAACATCATATCGAAACGGACTTACCCGTATCCTTGCTCATACCTATCAAGGTATCATATCAATATCTCATAGTTTCGGCTTTAACAACTTGAATAGTTATTTAACACACACATATATATATATAAACCAAGTTATAAAGTGTGTAAGATACACACCTTTCACTAACGCAAATACTAACTTCCGTAGACCCTATCTACCTCATTAGATCACCTTGTCCTACATTCGGCCAAACCACAAGATTATAAGCAAAACCATTCGGCCAACATCACATCTTAATCCCAATAGCCTTTGGCTTTTCAACCATTAAAAGAATGATGAATCGACAAGAATCCTTACCACTTGACTTACCAACTTTGATTGCTAGAGAAGTAAGGCTTAGATCAAATGCTTTTAAAGTCCCAAAGAGCCTATAAGAATAATCGGTTCCTAATAATAGTTAGAACCTTGCAACAAATGTCCATAGGTTCGACCTTTGACCACAAGAAAATGACATAGAAAAGAGAAAGAAATGAAGGAAAAACGATCATGAACACTTACCCTTTTTCCAAAACCGATTGAAGAAAACCAAATGAAGACCTACCCTTGTTGATATTCGGCCAAAACAATACAAAAAGGGAGTGGGAAGTTTCGGCAATATGGTTATGAAAGAAGAAAGATATGTGTATAAAAAGTAAGGAAGTATGTGAGTAGAAAAGAGAATAAAAAAAAATGAGAGAGAGGATTCGGTTTGAGCAACAATGGAAGAAAAGAAAAGGGAGTTTGGGGAAGAAAGAGGTTCGGCCAAATGAAAGAAAAAGGAAATGTGGTTGAGCAAATATCAAAAGAAGAAAAGAGAGAGATGGGAGAAAAAAGGTTCGGCCAAGCACCTAGTTTGTCGAAAAGAAAAATGCACAAAATGTAAAAATGAGTTTTCGGTTTCAAAAGGAAAAATGAGAGAAAGAAAATAGTATTTGGTTCAAACAAAATGAGAGCTAAAACCAAAAGTAAAATTGCACAAAATGCTTATGGTGCATTCCGCCAAAGAGGGATTTGTTTGGAGAGGAAGAGAAAAATATGCCAAAAGGTGCACAATTGCTAAAGTTGGCCAAATATCCTCCCCCCAAACCTCCTATCAACATTCGGCCACCCCTCTAGCCACACATGCCGTCCACATACATGCACTAAAGGCCTTGGAATAGTTTCCAAAACATCTTCCTTAAGCCAAGCCTTGAGATCCTCTACATTCCCAAAGTTGAAGGAATTTTATCCCCAAAATCTAGCAATTCTATCCCTTATTTCATGCTTACCATAACCTTAAGTCTTCTTGTCATAAAAAGAAAGTTGTCCATCTTATCCATATGTATAGTTGACCGACACTTAATGCTAGGATGTACAAAAATAAAATCCTCAATATGCTTTCCATGCTACTCGAACCACTTCCCTCAAGCAACCTTTCAAGCTCCTTATCCACTATGCCACTAACTCTTCATGTGCTTTAATTTAACACTTAAATTATCTTAAGTGTCAAGCTCACTTAATCCACTTCACTAAATTTTCCACACTAGAAATTATTCTAGCTTAGCTAATATTTCCAAGCCTTCACACAAATATACTAAGCACACAATAACAATCATATCCGAGCTAACACAAATAACAAGATGATACTCTAATAATTTTAGGATGTTACACAACCCCTAAAACTTTTTCTAACTTCCTCCCTTAGTTAAAACCTTATTCGCATGTAACATGGGTATATTAATTATCCCGTTAGTTGTTTTATCAGTTTGTGGCAAAACAATACATGTAATACAATTAATATAAAATGTCGGGGACAAATACAAATTTGGTATCTATATTTGCATGCCTGAGCTCTAACTAGAATTTAAAGACGATACACAGGAGACAAATTCATGGTCAAGATGTTAGGCGACCATAAAATTTAATATAGTTTTTCATTAAAAAATGAAATCTAATATAGCACGTAATAATAATATGAATTTGATGCGTTAAGAAATGAAACACTTCAATTATTTCCAGCTTGGTCGTTAGACTTCAATGAAAATTGAAGGACACACGCTCACTTTTTCATATATATATAACGAATACGAGAGTATCTTTTATTTTTTAAGTTATTACTAAATTCATTTTTAAAAATAATTAAAATTTAAATTACAATTATTAATTATAAAAATTGAGTTACTAAAATTATTATTTGAACAAATATTAGAGTTAATTATTACTACAATATTTTGATTATGACTTAACTAATATTAGAGTTAATTATGTTAAGTAATTATTATTTTAGATAATATTATTTTACATTAATTACATAAAATACAGCTATATTGTATGTTTGATGTGTAAAAAATGTTTTAATTATTATTTGAAATTTTTTAATTATAATACTTGAATTAATAAACTAATATATTTTAATTATATTTAATAATTCAAATAAAAAATATTATTATAATATTTAAAAATCAATTCAATATTAATCATTTAAAATCACAAACATCACATATAACCTTAGAAGTTAGTACATATGAAAAGGACACACGCTCATAAGTACCGGTGTTCATGCCTTGGACGGGCTAGATGAAGATTGATTTTAAAATATTATTAAATTTGGATTTCAACCTTCTCAATTTGATTAGTGTAAAATATTTGTTTTAAAAATATTAAAATATATAATTTTATATAAATATTTATATTTTTTTATTAAATTCAAATAAAAATATTTTATTTGAATTCAGCCCAAATTCGGTAGGTCAGTGGACAAAATTCATTATCTAAGTCTAATCCAAACCGGAAAAAACCAGTTGGACTAGACAACTTTACTTATAAGCAAACATATATTTATGAAAGAAAAAAACAATGCTTATAAAAAAAATAGCAATGTTTATATAATAGTTTACGTAAACATTTTCTTGTCATAGCATAGAAGACAATATATTTTAAGTTTAAGTCACATTTTATGTAATTTATTTGTAATTTAAAAAATATTTTAATTTAAGTCTCATTATGTATAGGTTCTGTTCGAATCTACAGTTACTAATTGCTTAGAAACACTTGTTTAAATGGAAGTATTTGATTATAGCGGCCACTTCGGTTGTCACTGTGAGAAATAAATAAATAAAGTAAACAATGAACACATAAGATTGTTTATACAGTTTGGTTTCCCTACGTCTTTGAAGTCCATCTCAGTGAGTAATTCCTCTATCTTTAATCTACAATACAACAAGTTAATCAAACTCTATAGTATATAGACCTCACTTTTGTACCTAAAGACTAAAACACTTGAGTCTAAATTCTCTCCCTGAGAATTTAGGTTGTAAACACAATTTTCACTTCAAATGCACTCACGAAATAAATTCCTTAATGAACAATAAAATGCTCTCTATGCTCTCATACAAAATCTATACAAGTCTCTTAATATATACAATTTTTTTAGACTTGCTAACATACTAGAGGCTAATTACAATCCAACCCCTTAATAGTTGTAACTACAAAATAGTAAAAACAATATACTAATAAAAATCCAATATAAAGTGAACTAATAGAGATTTATTCTTCAAAGAAGTCTTTAAAGTGATCCTAATTAGTTCTCCACAATCCAAGGGGATTAATTATTTGATCCAAGCCAATACATCTTCAATGATAGTTTCTTTAAATGGATTGGTCTTTAAAATCTAGCTTTCATATATCCACAATATCAACACAATTCGAAGCCCAAGGATTTTGTTTTAATAAATTGCTAACTTTAAATATGGAAAGTTACTGGACTACTGTAGGGTTTAGGGGCTGAATGAGGCCTAAGGGTGAGCTAACGCACTTCGTGAGTGTGCAGGAAAACCATTAGAAGGTGCACTAAATAGATATTGGTTGCTATGTCGCAACACGAATGACTCGATGTCGTAACATAGGAAGCAGAATGGAGAAAAATCAATATTGCCTTCGATGTCGTGACATACCCCTGAAGATAGCTACAGATGAGTATACTGATTGCTATGTCGTGACACAGGTCCTAGTGTGTCGTGACATCGACTCTGTAATGGAAACAACACACAAAGTAGGGGCGTTTTGGTCGGCACAATTAAAATTTAAGCTCGAAAACGTAAGCTAACCTAGGGTTAAGGACGACGACCACTTGAAGGTTATAAATAGGCTCATTTGTCACTTGTTATGGACATCAATCCTTTAGCCTAGATTATCTCTTGTAAATTTAGTTTAGCTTTCTTTCTTTCTTAGGGTTTTAGATCTATTTCAATTGTTCTTGTTGATTTCAAAATATCTGAATTGTGGAAGCATTCAAACTTTGTGGATTCGTGTTTAATTTCAATACAATCAAGCTCTTTCATTTACTCTATCTTGTCGATTTAATTAGCATGCTTTCTCTTTACATCGATTATATATTGTCTATGGAAGCCATGAGGAACTAATCCTTCCACAGGGGATTAGTGATTGGAGGTATGATTTGTTAACTGTTTTCTAGGGTTACTTAACGTATCAACTATTTGGGAAAGGAAAAGCGTGAAACAAACCCTAGGCCTGACAACCCCAGAAAGTCATTAAGGTGGGAATTAACCCAAAATTGGTATTGCCCATTCGTGAACACCTTAACTCCAAACCAATTTGAACTGTGAGGTCAAAAGATAAGTAGTTCTTGTTGACTCATTATGTTAGTGGAAGATCGGAAGATCATGCTAGGGTAGCGACTAGTTGATTGACAAGGAACCCAGAACGACAGTTGATGGAGATTACCGAAGCGAGCTAATCACCTATAATCAGATTTAACTTATTCTCCTTTTTTAATCTCTTGAATTTTATCTTTTTATGTTATTTTTTTATTACTATTATTATAAAACCCAAAAAATCCTTTATTTTATATTTTTCGTACTATAACTGATTTAAAAGTATTAATTAGATCTTTTAGTGTTTAGGTTATGATACAGTTTGCCTCGGGATGAGTCGAAACGTATACGAGTTGCCCAATCGTCTACGAGGAGGAGATAAGCCTTCGAAAAAATATTGGAACTTATATTCAAGTTTGTCGAAGCTTTAAGTGAATTTGTCTAGAAAATGGAATTAAGTTAGGAATGGAGGTTTAGGAAATTAAGGAAACAGTTTAGTTGATGGAAGAATAAGTTCAGCTATAAGGATGGAAGTAATGAAGATGGTGTTTGAATGGTTCGGTTTAACAAATTAAAATTAAGGATAGATGATAGTTTGGATAAATGATAGGTGATAGTTGATGGAGATGGATAGTAGGACTTAAACAAGAAACGATTCAACACGATCGAGTGTCACCCCGGTTTCTATAGTGTTTAAGGTGGAAAAGATGGAAATCGATTGTAGACCAAAGACCCGTTACTTATCAAAGTAAGAACCAATGGTATAGATTAATGGAAGGACAAGTCTAGACACCACAAGCAATTGATAAGTCTAGGAAACTTGTACGAAAATGAAGAGGAGATAAACTCACTCAAATGAACAAGGTTCATATAATTTGATTAAGGTTCAAAAACTTACTAACAAATGAAAGTAACAAAATATTTATAGGCTAACAAAGGACTAGCCGAATGGTCACAAAATGCCTTAAAGACTAAGCAAACTTGAGCTACAAAATGCTAGAGAAATCTAGAAGAAAATCCCTTAATGTGCTTGACTAGGTTAGGCCGAACATGGCCCTTGGTAGCTTGCTAGATTCGGCTGATTTTGGGAGGAATAAGGGCAGCTTCTAGATGGTGAAATTCATATGGCAAAATGAATGTACTTGGAAGGCTAATAGCCATGTCCATGTTCAGCTTCTTGGGACGCCAAAAGCCACCTTAATGGAGAAGGAAATTTGCTGATTGCATTTGGAAAGCAAGAGCACTCCAATGGACGTTTTCTAGAAGGTTAATTGTCCAAAAATTCGTCCAAGTCCATGGGCAGGCTTTGGGGACGTCAATGGCCATCTTTCTAGAAGGGAAAATGTATTTTAAGGTCCCTTGAAGATGCATGCAGCAGCTAGGTACGTCCCTTACTTAATTAGGCTCTTAAATTGGTGTCTTTTGGATAAAAAGTTAGCAACCGAATAGCCTTGACTTGTGCAGCAAGTGTGAAACGTCTTTGATGTGTATGGGGGAGACATTCGGCCACCTTGGAGAGGTGAACGGGCTGGAGACTCTTTGGCTAAAAGGGTGCCTTTTGGGAAGCCAAAAATGAGCAGCCAACATGCATGTTCCAGCCGTCCATGCATCCTCCAAGTGCATTGATGCATTTGGTCACATACATTGCACCTAGGTGCATGTATCTCTTAAATGTGCTCCATAGATTCGGCTGAACCCACAAAGGCCATGAATTCACATTAAATCAAGCCCAATCAGCTGAATATAATTAAATACATGCTATGGACACATTAATGGACGTTTTAGACAACTTAAATACACCATTAGGACACATACTAAATTCGCAAAATTTCTAATTTAACCAAAAACACTACACATTAATTTTAGTTTTAAAAACACTTAAAAGTCAGTAATAAATTGAGACAAATTAAATTTAGACTCAGACAAATTAAATCCAACACTAAATTAATTATTTAGGCACTTTTAATTTACTGTAGGAGAATCAATAAATTAAATACTCAATTTATTTAAAGCATTAAAATTATGTAATCAGCTCAATGAGCTGGAGTGAGCTCGAGTGAGCTTAAATCGAGCTCGAATGGACTAATCCGGCTCAATTTGGAAGTGCACCAAGATGCACATTAGCTCCACGGCACTTGGGACATTGGTTTCGAGCTTCATCAATTTGCAAAATGTGAGTGCCCCGGGCATGCCCGTATCATCCCCCCTATTCAAGACGATTCGTCCTCGAATCGACCCGTTGGTTTTCTCGAACAAAATTCTTTTTGCTCGACTTTCCTCGATCAAACGGGGCGGATGATAATCGCGACATCTGAAAAAGATAACCATGAGTTAGCAAGATCGATTTCAAACAGACTTGCAAACCAAACGTAAGCAACACCAAACAAATAAATTGCATGTGTACGGGCAGAATCTCATTATCATACAAAAGAAACAATGCCTTGACAAATTTGTGGAACGAAATTGAATAGTCTCTAAGGCATGCATATGATGTAAATGGATTCCACGAGTCAAAATTATCATGCGAATAGTGATTCAAATGATAAACATAAACGTCGCAAGCAAGTAGTTGAGAAAATGCACATGGCTCACGAAATTGGACAACCAAACCTTGCTTTGTACGAAATATGGACTCCCTCACACTTGAATCACAAAAATTTTCGAACATAAGGATCTTTTTGTCAATCATTAAAACAGATAGAACATGAACAGGCAAAATGGAACGATTAAGCATTTCATGTTCCAAATGTTTTACAAATTGAAAATTAACATCATGTGTTCCATAAACATCCAAAACAAATAGATCACAAGCAAGCAAATTAGAACAGCTAAGCATATCATGATCTAATTGTTTTGCAAAAATGAAATCATTAACATGATGTTGAACACCACCCGAGGAGAACAGAATTGTTTCAGGAGTTTCAAGGATCTTACATTTATGGGCAAAAGGATAAGGATCAAGTTTACCTTTTTCATCTAATACGAACCTTCTCTCCTTAGGATCATAATGTAGTCGATACTTCGGGGTTGGGTTATTCTCGCCCAAATGATATGTAAACTTCAAGTACAACCACAAGAATTGTTTAAGGAACGAATAAAAGTTAAAAACAAATTGAGCAATTTTCATTACATTACTCAACGACCACGAATCAAAATGATAGAAAGGGTTCGCACACAATCGATTTTGCTTGATTTTCCAACAAGATATACCAGATGATACAAAACATACTCCCGGTTTAAAAACATGCATTTGACTATTCAAGTTAAAATATAGCAATGGTTTCGATAAATCAAACATGTTAAACCAGTAAGACTTGTGCATGCTCAAGATCGAGCGATCAAAACTCTTGACGTGCTTCAAGACAGACTTACAAAAACTCAAAGATTCCGTATTAGACAATGAACAAATCTCGTAATAACCACAATCGAACAAGTTGGGATTAAAAGAAAGGTCATCGTCATACCTATTCGAATCCTGCATTTTTCGAATATATGTTACTCCACCGTCGCACTTTGCATCACAATGATTATTATGGAATAAAATCATCTTATCATCATTTAAAACATCACAATTACTCGGGGAATGGAAAATGATGAAATCATCCATATAACCACAAGCATTAGAAAAATTTGGTGGAATCTGAATCATTTCTAAGCACTTACCTTCCTTACCTTCCAGCGTAGGCGGTTCAATTTCACTTTCAACCTTACCTTTTTCAATCAAACAAAATTGTCGCTTGTCGGGAAGGTATAGAAGTTGGAAGTCTTCGTGCGATTTATCGGAAACCTGAAAAATAGAAACAGAAGAAGAACAAGCTTCAAGGGGGTTAGTTAAAGCATCTGTCTCTCTCTTTTTCTTGCTCATCTTGTTCTTTTGTTTCTTTTTTGCACTCTTTTTCTATCTCAATTTCTTTCTCAATCTCGATTTCAAATTTTCTTTCTTCATTTTCTTTTTCTCTCACGATCTCTTTTTCTTTTTCAACTTCTTTTTCTTCCTTTTCAATTTTATTTTCTTCTTTTTCAATCTCTTTTTCTTCACTCTCGTTTTTATTTTCTTGTTCTCCTTTTTCAAATTGATTACAGCAAGAAGATGATACAAAGGAGTCATAAAATGAAGGGTTTGACTCAAAGAAAGAAGTCATTTTCTCGTAGAAATCATTTGTTATTTTCTGTGAAAGGTTCTTCGAGTGGGACTTTTTTGAGGCATTCAAAGAGTAGCTCGTACTTTCTTCTTGTTCGTCACCATAATAGGTTTCAAACTTTGCTTTGCTTCGCATTGAATCCTTCGTCGAATAGGAATCATAGTATGAACCACTTCGAGAACGACCTTTCGTGGATGAAGTCTTCGACGTATATGAACCACATTCACTCCTTCGCAAAGGTTTCTCCATAGATAGATATGTTGAAGCTTTTGAAAACGAAGTCATACCTTCTTGATGATAACCTTGAAAGGCCTCAAATTCGCGGTTTGATTCATACCGTCTTGAACTTCTATATGAACCATAATCTTGATCGAAATCTCTTTTTGAATGATCTTCGAAAGCGTGTCTTCGAGACGACCTTGACTCCGACCTTCGTTTTGAAGAAAGGCATTCTTGTTGGTCTCGTTCCTTAATTCGATCCAACCGCTTATGTAACTTGTCAAACTTGGTGTTCATGATTCTTCGCATTCCGTTCAACAAGTATTGATAATCAGATTCTGGCAACGCTTCTTGATTCATGTTTATTTTCTGAAAAGAAAGATTGTTAAAACAAAACAAAGATAATACCTTGCTACAAAACTCACAAGTCACTCATAAAGAAAAAAATCACTCCACTCGTGTTTCACTCGTTTTATGGCTTTTTCTTTTGATGAATACACTCGTGCCTTTTACCGCTCAATCTCGTCTCACAATTTCGTACTTCGTTTCGAAAAGACTTATTGCGGCTTGAGGGTCGGCTTTAAAATGGGTAACAAGGGATATTGTTTGGTATCGGGTAGGCTTAAAACAAAGAAAAATTTTGGGTGTGAGGGAGTTGTGGTTTTGAAGGAGTGGGGGTAAGAAGGATGAACAAAAGACAAGAACTTACAAAAAAAAACTTCACCACTTTTTTTTTTACTCGTATTTTTTTCTTTTTTTTTCTTCTTTTTTTTTTTGAATTTTCGTAATTATTTTTTTTCTTTTTTTTTACTTCAATACAATATATGCTAATACAAGAAATGAAAAATTACAACTTGAATTTTTTTAAATTTTTTTTTGATTTTTTTAAATTACGAACTAACTTCCGGCTTCACGTTCTTCATCGAAACTCCTCGTTTAATAGCTCTGATACCAGATGATACGGTCTACCTCGGGATGAGTCAAAATGTATGCGAGTTTCCCAATCATCTACGAGGAGGAGATAAGCCTTCGGGAAAATATTGGAACTTATATTAAAGTTTGCGGAAGCTTTAAGTGAATTTGTCTAGAAAATGGAATTAAGTTTGGAATAGAGGTTTAGGAAATTAAGGAAATGATTTAGTTGATGGAAGAATAAGTTTGGCTATAAGGATGGAAGTAATGAAGATGGTGTTTGAATAGTTCGGTTTAACAAACGAAAATTATGGATAGATGATAGTTTAGATAAATGATAGGTGATAGTTGATGGAGATGGATAGTAGGACTTAAACAAGAAACGATTCAACACGATTGAGTGTCACCTCGGTTTCTATAGTGTTTAAGGTGGAAAAGATGGAAATCGATGGTGGACCAAAGACCCGTTACTTATCAAAGTAAGAACCAATGGTATAGATTAATGGACGGACAAGTCTAGACGCCACAAGCAATTGATAAGTCTAGGAAACTTGTACGAAAATGAAGAGGAGATAAACTCACTCTGTAACATCCGGGATTTAGGGGCTCTGCATCTATTTTTGTTTCTGTGAATTTGGTATACTTTGTGTGCTGTTTGGGAGTGCTTGGGGTCTCTGGGAAGGCCCGGGGTTAAGTCGAAACCCTGGCCAAAATTTTAATTTTGGGCACTTTAGGAGGGGAGTCGACTGGGGCAGGACTTAAGGTTCATTGCTTGTGTTTGATGACACAAGAGTTAAGGTGGCAAGGTGGCAAAGAGGCGCCACTTAAGAGGGAGGGAAGTAACGCCGCAAGGGAGCAGAGAGGGAGTAGGTTCAAGTCGCATGGTGCTCATTTTGGAATTCTTTTTGGTGTGAAGGGGTGCAGAGGTAGAGTTCGGCTAGGATACTTCCAGAGGGGGGAGTTAATTGAGTCAAATAATTCAAATATGTGGCTGAGAGAAGAAAGAGGAGTTTGAATCATTCAAACTCTTTCGAATGAGTGATCAGGAGTGGATTAAGGAGAAAAGTAAGGGATTAGCATGTGGGAAGGTAGTGGCCGAATTTTGAATGCTTGGGGGGGAGTGTAGGAATCGGTTCTAGCTTGTTTAGGGTGTGCCAAATGTCAATTATGGTGATAGGCATTTTAGTTCGCAGAAGTGCATTTTCAGCTTGGTTTTGGAGGTGCCGAATTTTTGGAGGTGTCTAGTAGCCAAGTTTGAGAGCTCTTTTCCCTTTCAGCATTTGGTGTTCTTTTCTTTGCCAACTTTTGAATCTTTTCTTTGTTTAGCCGAAACTCCTATCATTCTCTCTTTTTCTCATTTCTTTCCTCTCATTTGCATTACCTAAAGCCGAAACCTGATTCTTCTTTTCTTCTTCTTGACCGAATCCTCCATTACTCCCATTCATCTCTTTGATTTCATCCTGATTTAGCCAAATTTCTTAAGCCTCTCTTCTTGTCCTTCATTGCCGAAACATACCCTCACCTTTTCTCAAGTTTTTCCAAAGTCGAAGCATCCATTGTTCTTATTCTTTCTATATCTCTTATTGGCTGAATCTTCCTTGAGTGCTCACCTTCACCTTTCGTTCTTTGTTTAGAGGATTGCCGTCACTCTGTTCCACAACTTTGTCAGTCAGTTTCTCTTTGATTGTGGAGGGACTTTGTCTTCGCGTTCTTTCGACATCTGATCTATGATTGAAGGGTGTTAAGGGACATTCAATTTTAGTCGACTGAGGTACTCAATCGGTGCCTAAATCCAAGTCTTTTAATCTCCGGGATTTGTCGATCTAGGTAAAGGATCTGTACATTTTAAGCATATATTCTTATTTGGTTCTGTTTAATGCTTTAATCCGGTCTATTGACCAAGATCTTTTTCATGGACTCAAACGCTAGCCAAGCAAAGAAAGGGGTTGGACCCGTAGTCCCAGCCCCTAAGTTCAAGAAGCGCACGGTGTCTGCTATTCGAGATTGGCCACCGGGTTGTGGACCGGCTTCAGAGCAGAGTAGTAGGCAGATAGCAGTCGTTTCTGCTACCGATAGTGTCGATGTAGAGAGTACTATTTTGCGTGTTATCAGGTGTGTAAAGCCTCGTACACTTCATTTTAACTTTAATATTAATTGTATGAGCTGAAAAGCCAGAAAAGGCTGTGTAGACAGTCGTAATACCCTTGTGGGTAAGGCTAGGGATGCCAGTTACGTGACTATTTCATTTTCCTTGTGTGTAAGGATGTATGTGGTAATATTTTACTGTGTTGATAGCATGTTGCATGCATTATGACATGTGTGTTAGGCATGAGATATGGATATGATATAAAGGGGAAGGGGAAGTGCCTGATTATTTTGGTCACATGGTGATCGGTGGCTAAGCCACGTTATATTACTTGGGTCACATATTGGTCGGTGGATAAGCCACGCTATACTATCTTTGGTCACGTAGTGATCGGTGGCCAAGCCACGAACGAGGCGTGTAGCGGATGGAGGGTTGATTGTAGAAATCCCCACGGTGTGATGGCTGGTACGGGTGGCGTGTAGAGGATGGAACCTAGGTTGGGCTGGGACATATTGCATTCTGTTTTTCTGTATGCCATCTTGAGTGGGCTAAGGCCCAATATGCAGTTGTGGGCCATGAGCCGTTTATGTGTTGTAGGGGATTTACACACTGAGTCTCGGTGACTCATCTTTTGCTTAACCTTTCAGGTAATCAGTAGATCGTGGATGTGGGAGCCGAGGCGAACTTGTGGAGGCCATAAAGTCTTTTCTTCTCGTAAATTGAATCTTGCTATATTTTATTTTAATTGGGGATTTTTGTTATGTAATAAGGCCTTTCTAAGTTGATAATTGGTTTTTCTTTTATTTAATTACTAATTATCGTTTATTTAAAATTTGACACTATGAGAACTTAAACACAAAAGTGAAGATGGGGCTTTCAAAATACGAGTAACACAAAGCAAACGTTTTTTCCTAAACATCACCAACCATATTAAAACAAATTGAAATTTTCCCAAACTGACAAATCACTATTTTCAGGATGTCGTTTTAAACGAAAAGTTTCCAAATCTATGGTTTTTCCTAACTTCAAACAAATTCGTTTTTACCTCACCCTGTGACATACCAGATCTGGTCAAAACGTTTGGGCCGAGTTTGGGGTGTTTCAATTTTGGTATCAGAGCCAAGTTGCAAAACTCGGGCTGTGAAATGGGTTCAACAATGTTTTATAAAGTCGATTTAAATGTTACTTGGAGGAAATGTTTTGATTGGGAATATGGCATCCGAGTCTACCGGCACCCGATCCATGCAGGTAAGTATTCTAATTGTTGGTGATGTATATATGGAATGATTATTTGCATGAATGAATATGTTTGCTAGCACTAGGAGATCCAAACTCTAGAGACTGAAACCTCTATGTTGAGTTATAATTTGCGAGAATTACTCTCTAGAGCTACTTCTCATAAGACTGCTCGGTAGTAAACAAGTGAAAGAAATACTAATTAATAAAACTTTTAATCAGATTAAGTCGTACTGGAAGCCATGAGTGCTAGGGGACGTGGACGTGCTGTGCGCGGCCGTGGTAGAAGCCGAGGTGTTGGGTCTGAACCCACGGAATTAGGACATGGGTTAGGAGATGAGATGCCTATACCGCCAGTTGCAAAAGCAGATTTTCAGGATCAAATGGGTGGAGATGATGCGGTGTCTCAGGCAATGTTGCGAGTTTTGGAGAGGGTTGCGGGGGCGAGCACATGGTCAGGGGCTCGAAAATCTGTGTCTGAACGACTTCGAGCCAATGGAGCAGAAATGATTAGGGGTGTATCTAGTGTAGCTCCGAATGTAGCTGAGTATCGGCTAGAGGCAGTAGAACGCATTATGGATGATCTTGATTTTACGGTGGAAGAGAAGTTGAAAGGGGTTGTGTCTCTTCTGCGGGATGAGGTGTATCAATGGTGGCTGACGGTCAGGGATGGTGCAGTGGCTGACCGTATTTCCTAGGATTTCTTCAAATTGGCATTTCAAGGAAAGTACATTGGATCGAGTTATGTGGATGCGCAGCGTAGGGCATTTCTGAATTTGGTTCAAGGAAATAAATTGGTGGCTGAGTATGAGGCGGAATTCTTACGTCTAAGTCGTTATGCCCGGGGTATTATTGCTACAGACCATGAGCGTTGTGTTCGGTTTGAGGATGGTTCGAGGGATGATTTGCGTGTGCTGATAGCTCCACAACGAGAAAGAGAATTTGCTGTTTTAGTGGAAAAGGCTAAGATAGCCGATGAAGTGAAGCGGTCCGAAAAGCAGAATCAGGATAGAGATAGAGGTAGAAATAAAAAGAATTTTGGACCGTCGGGGTCAGTTGGGCAGTTCCAAAAAAGACCTAGGTTGGATGGGCCGAGTCGGGTTGTGAGATCTGTTGTTGATAGTTAGCCTCAGAGGTGTGCTCGATGTGGTAAATTTCATTTGGGTGAGTGTTGGACGGGTAACATAAGATGTTTCAGGTGTGGGTCTACTGATCATCAGGTTAGAGACTGTCCACAGGAACGGGGCAATGTAGGGCCGGTAAGTCAGGGTTATGCTCAGCCGGGTAGAGGTGGTCAGCAACCGTAAAGAGGGCGTGGTCCAGCCAGAGGAGGTAATGGTTTCGGTCGGGGCCGTGGAACACCAAGCAGAGGTGTAGGGAGCACTGATGCGAGACAGCCGGGGTTAGTCTATGCAGCTAGACGCCGAGAGGAGGGTGATGCACCAGATGTCATAACCGGTGCGTTCTTAATTTTTGGATTGCCTTTTACTACATTGATTGATATTGGGTCGACACATTCCTATGTTGCTAGTGTGGTATCTGGAACTTTAAGCATAGACTCTGAGATTGCTTCTAGAGAGATGACTGTACTTAGCCCTTTAGGACAATCTGTAGTGGTGAACAAACTCTTTAGGCATGTGCCTCTAGAAGTTCAGGGGATGGTTTTCCCGGCTGATCTGATGGAATTACCGTTCGGGGAGCTCGATTTGATCTTAGGCATGGACTGGTTGGCAAGATATCGTGCAAACATGGATTGTGCTGCTAGGCGCATGGTGTTAAGGACTCCTAGGATGACGAAGTTTTGGTGATAGGTGAGAGGAGAGACTACTTGTCCAATGTAGTGTCTGCTCTTAAGGCAAAAAGAATGGTGAGAAAAGGGTGCATGGCTTTCTTAACTTTTGTCAGTGCCTTGGATGCAAAGGAAGTGACTGTGGATGGGGTTAGAACAGTAAAGGAATTTGTGGATGTTTTTCCAGAAGAGCTTCCGGGATTACCACCGGAACGCGAGGTGGAGTTTGGTATTGATCTTCTTCCAGGAATGGCGCCTATGTCAATTGCACCATATAGGATGGCGCCAAAGGAGTTGGTGAAATTGAAAGCCCAGATTCAGGAACTGCTAGATCGGGGTTTTATCCGACCGAGTGTGTCACCTTGGGGAGCGCCGGTGCTATTCGTTAAGAAGAAGGACGGATCAATGCGTATGTGCATTGACTATCGCCATTTGAACAAGTTGACCATCAAGAATAAGTACCCGCTACCGAGGATTGATGATTTGTTCGATCAACTTAAGGGAGCCTTAGTCTTCTCGAAAATAGATTTGAGGTCAGGATATCATCAGCTTAGAGTCAAGGAGGCTATTATTCATAAGATGGCATTTCGTACTCGCTATGGCCACTACGAATTTCTGGTGATGTCATTCGGGTTGACCAATACACCAGCAGCGTTTATGGACATGATGAACCGAGTATTTCAACCTTACCTGGATCGGTTCATTGTGGTATTTATAGACGATGTCCTGATTTATTCAAAGTCGGAGGAGGAGCATGATTCGCATCTTTGAGTGGTTTTCCAAATCCTAAGGGAGAAACAGTTGTACGCCAAATTCGGTAAGTGTGAATTTTGGCTACGGGAAGTTACCTTTTTGGGTCACATGGTGTCAACTGAGGGGATTAGGGTCGATCCTTGGAAGATTGAAGTTGTGTTGGATTGGAAGCCACCTAAGTCTGTGGCAGAGATCCGAAGTTTTCTTGGTCTGGCAGGGTATTATAGAAGGTTTGTTGAGGGGTTCTCATTGATTGCGGCGCCACTAACCAAGTTGTTGCGGAAAGGGGTTCCGTTTGTCTGGTCTGATAAGTAGCAGGAGAGTTTTGAAAGGCTGAAAAGGATTTTGACGGAGGCTCCGATATTGATACAACCTGAGGCTGGGAAAGATTTTGTTGTTTATTGCGATGCGTCACACACATGTTTGGGATGTGTGTTGATGCAAGAAGGGAAGGTGGTAGCATATGCGTCTCGGCAGTTAAGACCGCATGAGGTGAATTATCCCACACATGATTTGGAATTGGCAGCAGTAGTATTTGCCTTGAAGATCTGGAGGCATTATCTGTATGGAGAGAAGTCCGTGAAATTGAGTCCAAGATTCATAGGACCATATGAGATTTCAGACAGAATTGGGCCAGTAGCTTACCGGTTGGCTTTGTCGGTAGAGTTGGAAAAGATACATAATGTGTTCCATGTGTCAATGTTGCGACAGTATCGCTCCGATCCTTCACATGTGATTCCTTCAATGGAAATTGAGATAAGACCGGATATGTCTTATGAAGAGGAGTCGATTAAGATCTTGGCTCGAGAAGTGAAACAGTTGAGAAATAAGAGCATAACACTAGTGAAAGTGTTATGGCAGAAACACGGTGTTGAAGAGGCTACGTGGGAAACGGAAGAAGCTATGAGGGAGCAACATCCAAACCTCTTTACTGGTAAGATTTTCGGGGGTGAAAATCTCTAAAGGGGGGAGAGTTGTAACATCCCGATTTAGGGCCTAGTCAAAATAGTGGTGCGAGACCACAAATCCGAGGTTTATGAATGAGTTTTTGAAGTTTATGCTATGTTTGCATGCTAGTGTAAAAGTTTCATGAAGCAATTTTGTGAAATTGTGGTTGAATTGTCTAAAAGGACTAAATTGCAAAAGTTGCAAAATTTGAGATTCTAGAAGCTATTTGTGTGAAATAGCTTTAGAATATTAATTAGAGGTCCTTAAATAGAAATTTTCCCAATTTCTAATTTTTGGACAAAATTGGGCATGGATGAGTTAAAATAGAAAGTTTGTCAAAAAGGGCATTTTGGTCATTTAACAATTAAATGATTAAAATAGGAGAAAATATGACAAAATTCATTCATCTTCTTCTCCAAGGCTGCCAAAAATTCAAGGAGCCATTGTTAGGGTTCTTCAAATTTTTCAATCTTGCTTGTAAGTGCAACCAAACCCGTTTTTGATATTCTTTGTATTTTTGAAGTCCTAGTAGCATGAGAAAGCAATTTTTAGCTATATGTTGAGCTAAGTTGGATGTTCAAAAATGTACCCATGTATGACATGCATGTATTTTGATGTTTTATGGAAGAATATGAAAGCTTGATGTAGTAGAAACATCTTTTACTAAGTGATTTTCCATGAAAATGCATGTAGGGACTTGTGTGTGAAAGTCTTGAGATTAGTCATACATGTATGATTTAGTGAGAATTGGTGATAGCTTTAGTTGAGTAAATGGTTCGGCTAAGCATGAAAGGCTAGAAAGTTGAATAAAAATCACTTTACGAGCCTTGGGGCAAAAGTGTGAATATGAGAAAGTTAGGGGCAAAATAGTAATTTTGCTAAAGTATGAGATAAGGGTCAATTTAGTCAAAGTGTGCATTGAATAAGTTGATTTATTCATTATAGATCAAGAAAGATGAAGCCCGGATCGAAATCGAGGCAAGAGCAAGGTGGTGGACTAAATTGCACATCTCTATACTTTTGAGTGCCGAGGTAAGTTTATACGTAAACAATGCATTCATACTTACAATTTGTTAATGCTAGCTAGTGTGTAGCATGATTGAGAATGATTAAGAACCTATGTGGAATGAATGTGGAAGAAATTGTGAATGGATGTATGATTGAGTAAGTAGATATATGAATGTGTAGAGATAATGCTAAATGGTGGGCTAAGTGCGATACCATCCTAAGGCATAACGACGATGAGCTGGCTATGTGCGATGCTATCGTTATGTATATTGTCTAGTGAGCTATGTGCGAAACCACTATGATTACCTTTGTGGTAGGCTAAGTGCGATACTACCTTATTATTTGATTGTGGTGGGCTAAGTGCGAAACCACCGAGATATTAGCTGTGAGGATTAGCAGTGTGGATTAGCAGTGTTGATGTATTATCGAGAAATAATGATATGTTGTATATTGTGTAAATATGATATTGAATGTAGGGATGCATGTCGATGGTTATGAGTATGTGACTCATGATGTGTTGAAAGGGTGGTAAGGGATAAAAAGAGTTAGCATAGTTGTACATTATTTGTTAGTATGATGCTAATTGTTGTTTAGCTTATACTATGATGTTTAATTGTTTATGTGTAAACTTACTAAGCTCAAAGCTTACTCCCCTTCTTTGTCCCTTGTCTTATAGAGCAAAAGTGTTGAATCGAGATACGTGGATCAATTGGAAGATCGCCCATATTATCAAAGACACTGCACAGTGACTCAATGTTTTGTAAATGGCATGTATAGGGGCTAGACGAGTTAGTGAATTTTGTTGTAAATGGCTAAGACGTGTTGGCTTTTAGATGGATAATCTATTTTGTATAATGCCATAGTTGTTGGCTACTTTATTATATGAAAAGATGTAGTTATCCATGTGAGATTGTAAGATTATGAGTTGGTTATGGATGTGTTGAGTGAGTACTTGTTGTGTATGATTGAGGAGTGAAAAGAAGTTGAAAAATAGCTTTGTTCTTGTCCATGTGGGTAGACACACGGGCGTGTGTCTAGGCCATGTGTGACACACGGTCAGCCCATGGGCGTGTGACTTGGCTGTGTGTCCCCTGCATGTTAGTATTTTAAGTCAGAATAGACCACAGACTAGTCACAAGGGCGTGTGCCTAGAACGTGTGTGTTAATCAGTGTTGGCCACGGGCTAGCCACACGGGCGTGTGTCTAGACTCTAGGCCGTGTTAAGGTAGTCAGTGTGCACCACAGATGGAGAGCACGGGCATGTGCCCTAACCGTGGGGCATTGGTAGAATGCTTGAGTTTTCATGCACGGGTAGTGACCATGGGCGTGTGTGACCTCCACGGGCGTGCCAAATCTTACACTGGCGTGTGAGCCCTGTATAGATGGAAAACTTTTAAAAATCATAGAAGTTTTGATATGGTCTCGAGAGCCCTCATTAGTACGAGTGAGGCCTCGTAAGTCGAGAATGAGGTTGTTGAGGCGACTTAAGAGAGTAGTCACAATGAGCCTAAGTGGCGATCTTGAGGTTTTTATTATGGTAACAGCTCGGGCCTGGTTCTGGCGTAGAACCTGGGTAAGGGGTGTTACATGACATGCATGTATTTTGATGTTTTATGGAAGATTGTGAAAGCTTGATGTTGTAGAAACATCTTTTACTAAGTGAATTCCATGAAAAATGCATGTAGGGACTAGTTTGTGAAAGTCTTGAGTTTGGTCATACATGTGAGAATTAGTGAGAACTGATGATAGCTTTAGTTGAGTAAGTGATTCGGCTAAGCATGAAAGGCTAGAAAGTTGAATAAAAATCACTTTACGGGCCTTGGGGCAAAAGTGTAAATATAAGAAAGATTAGGGGGAAAATGAAGATTTTGCTAAAGTATGAGATAAAGGTCAATTTAGTCAATGTGTGTATTGAATGTGTTTATTTGTCATTATAGATCAAGAAAGACGAAGCCCGGATCGAAACTGAGGCAAGGGCAAGGTCGTGGACTAAATTTCTCATCTCCATACTTTTTGAGTACCAAGGTAAGTTTACGTATAAACGATGCATTATGCATATACATTGTAAATGATAGCTAGAGTATAGCATGGTTGACAACCTATATGGTTCATGTGGAATGAATGAGTTAGTTATAGTGAACGAATGAATGAATGAACCACAAAGTAGATATGTGAATGTGTATTGATAATGCTTGATGGTAAGCTAAGTGCAATGCTACCCCAATACTTAGTAACGATGAGCTGGGCTATGTGCGATGCTATCGCTAAGTATATTATTTAGTGGGCTAAGTGCGAGACCACTATGATTACCTTATTGGTAGGCTAAGTGTGATACTACCTTATTGTATCGATTGTGGTAGGCTAAGTGCGAAACCACCAAGAGAGTAGCTGTGTGGATGTATTAGTGAGTAGTGTAGATGTGTGGATGTGTTATTATGAAATAATGATGTGTTGTATATTGTGTAAATGCGATATTGAATGCAGGGGTGCATGTCAATGGTTATGAGTATGTGACTCATGATGTGTTGGAAATGTGGTAAGGGATAGAAAGAGTAAGCATAGTTGTGAATTACTTATGTTAGTATAATGCTAATTGTTGTTTAGCTTATATTATGATGCTTAATTGTTTATGTGTAAACTCACTAAGCTCAAAGCTTACTCCCTTTCTTTTCCCTTGTCTTATAGAGTAATAGAGTTGAGTCGAGATACGTGGATCAATTGGAAGATCGCCCACACTATCAGCACACTCTGGTACATTGGATTAAACGTTTCATATATGGCATGTATAGGGGCTAGACAAGTTAGTGATTTTTGGTTGTAAATGGCTAAGTTATGTTGGCTTTTAGATGGATAATCTATTTTGTATAATGCCATAGTTGTTGGCTATTTTCTTATATGAGAAGATGTAGTTATCCATGTAAGATTGTGTTTCAAATTGAGTTGATTATGGATGTGTTGAATGGGTACATGTTGTGTATGCTAGAAGGGTGAGAAGGGGCATGACAAATAGCTTTGTTCTTGTCCATGTGGGTAGACACACGGGCGTGTGTCTAGACCATGTGTGACACACGGTCAGCCCATGGGCGTGTGATTTGGCCGTGTGTCCCCTGCATGTTAGTATTTTAAGTCAGAATAGACCACTGACTAGTTACACGGGCGTGTGCCTAGGACGTGTGAGTTATTCAGTGTTGGCTGCGGGCTAGCCACATGGGCGTATGTCTAGACTTTAAGGCCGTGTGAAGTAGCCAGTGTGCACCACGGGTGGTGAACACGGGCGTGTGACCTAGCCATGGGACTTTGGCAGAATGGTTGAGTTTTGTGCACAGGTTATGGACATGGGCGTGTGTGACTACACACAGATGTGTGACATCTAGCACGGGCGTGTAGTCCCTTTCTAGATGGAGAAAATTTTTAAGATAGTAAGAGTTTCCGATATGGTCTCTAGAGCCCTCGTGTGTTTGAGTAAGGCCGCGTATGTAACATCCTGATTTAGGGCCTAGTCGGAATAGAGGTGCGAGACCACAAATCCGAGGTATATGACTGAGTTTTTGAGGTTTATGCTATGTATGCATGCTAGTGTAAAAGTTTCATGAAGCAATTTTGTGAAATTGTGGTGGAATTGTCCAAAAGGACTAAATTGGAAAAGTTGTAAAATGTGAGATTCTAGAAGCTATTTTTGTGAAATAGCTTTAGAATATGAATTAGAGGTCCTTAAATAGCAATTTTCCCAATTTCTAATTTTTAGACAAATTTGGGCATGAATGAGTTAAAATAGAAAGTTTATCAAAAAGGGCATTTTGGTCATTTAACAATTAAGTGATTAAAATAGGAGAAAAGATGACAAAATTCATTCATCTTCTTCTCCAAGGCTGCCGAAAATTTGAGAGAGCCATTGTTAGGGTCCTTCAAAAATTTCAAGCTTGCTAGTAAGTGCATCTAGCCTCGTTTTTTATATTCTTTGTATTTTTGAAGTCCTTGTTGCACGAGTAAGCTATTTTTAGCTATTTGATGAGCTATGATGGATGTTCAAAAATGTGGTCATGTATGACATGCATGTATTTTGATGTTTTATGGAAGATTATGAAAGCTTGATGTAGTAGAAACATCTTTTGCTAAATGAGTTTCCATAGAAAATACATGTAGGGACTAGTTTGTAAAAATCTTGAGTTTGGTCATACATGTGTGATATAGTGAAAATTGATGATTGCTTTAGTTGAGTAAGTGATTCGGCTAAGCATGAAAGGCTAGAAAGTTGAATAAAAATCACTTTACGAGCCTTGGGGGCAATAGTGTAATTATGAGAAAGATTTTGGGCAAAAGGGTAATTTTGCCAAAGTATGAGATGTGGGTCAATTTGGTCAATGTGTGTATTGAATAAGCTGATTTATTCATTATAGATCAAGAAAGACAAAGCCCAGATCGAAACTGAGGCAAGAGCAAAGTGGTGGACTAAATTACACGTTTCTATACTTTTGAGTATCGAGGTAAGTCTATGCACAAACAATGCATTCATACTTACAATTTGTTAATGCTAGCTAGTGTATAACATGGTTGAGAATGAATGATTAAGTAAGTAGATTTGTGAATGTGTTGTAATAATGCTAAATGCTGGGCTAAGTGCGATACCATCCTAATGCATATTGACGATGAGCTGGCTATGTGCGATGCTATCGTTAGGTATATTATCCGGTGGGCTATAAAGTAAACCACTATGAATACCTTGTTGGTAGGCTAAGTGCGATACTACCTTATTAATTGATTGTGGTGGGCTTAGTGTAGAACCACCGAGAGATTTGTTGTGTGGATGTGATAGTGAGTAGCATAGCTGTGTGGATGTATTATTGAGAAATAATGATGTGTTGTATATTGTGTAAATGTGATATTGAATGCAGGGGTGCATGTCAATGGTTATGAGTAAATGACTCATGATGTGTCGGAAATGTGGTAAGGGATAGAAAGAGTAAGCATAGTTGTACATTATATGTTAGTATAATGCTAATTGTTGTTTAGCTTATACTATGTTGCTTAATTGTTTATGTGTAAACTTACTAAGCTCAAAGCTTACTCTCTTTCTTTTCCCTTGTCTTATAGAGCAAAAGTGTTGAATCGAGATACGAGGATCAATTGGAAGATCGCCCAAACTATCAGCACACTCTGGTACATTAGACTCAATGTTTTGTATATGGCATGTATAGGGGCTAGACAAGTTGGTGAATTTTGTTTTTTATGGCTATGATGTGTTGGCCTTTAGATTGGATAATATATTTTGTATAATGCCATAGTTGTTGGCACTTTATTATACGAAAATATGAAGTTATCTATGTGAGATTGTAAGACTTTGAGTTGATTATGGATGTGTTGAATGAGTGCATCATTGTGTATGCTAGAAGGGTGAAAAGAACTTGGCAAATAGCTTTGTTCTTATCCATGTGGGTAGACACACAGGCGTGTGTCTAGGCCGTGTGTGACACACGGTCAGCCCATGGGCGTGTGACTTGGCCGTGTGTCCCCTTCATGTTAGTATTTTAAGTCAGAATAGACCACGGACTAGTCACACGGGCGTGTGCCTAGAACGTGTGTGTTAATCAGTGTTGGCCACGGGCTAGCTACACTGGCGTGTGTCTAGACTCTAGGCCGTGTTAAGGTAGTTAGTGTGCACCACGGGTGGAGAGCACGGGCGTGTGCCCTAACCGTGGGGCATTGGCAGAATGCTTGAGTTTTCATGCACGGGTAGTGACCATGGGCGTGTGTGACATCCACGGGCCTGCCAAATCTTACACGGGCGTGTGAGCCCTGTATAGACGGAAAAAATTTAAGATCGTAAGAGTTTTCGATATGGTCTCGAGAGCCCTCATGTGTATGAGGGAAGCCTCGTAGGTTGGGATTGAGGTTGTTGTGATGGCCAAAGAGAGTGGTCATGTTGTGCCTAAGTGGCGATCTTGAGGTCTTTAATTCGGTAACGCCTCGTGCTCGGTTCCGGTGTTGAATACGGGTAAGGGGTGTTACATTTAGTGGTATCAGAGCTATGGTTCAGTCGGTTCTAGGACTACCGTAGCGGGTGTAAGAGTCTAGTTATACATGCCATAAGTGTACAATGATAGTGTGGTGGCTTCTAATGATTTTAAATCTTGTTTTATATAGAATATGGATTCCGATCCATTGACTGTTGATGAAGCAGCTAGTAATGCGCCGGCTCCTGCGCAAGGAACCGTGCCTATTCAAAGTGGAGCCGAGGCTAGGGGTCAAGGGGAAGGGGCTCGGGAAGCCTTTCTCCAGATGATGAGCAATTGGTACTCGGATTATGTTCGAGCGAACCCTAATGCTCAACCTCCTCCACCTCCTCCTCATATACCTCAGCCAATTCCTGTGGCTCCTCAAGGTATTGATGTAGTGAGGATATCAAAACCCCCAGTAGATAAGATTAGAAAACACGAAAATTTGAGGAGTTTAGAGCTAAGGTTGATGATGACCCTGAGAGGGCAGAGTTCTGGTTAGAGAACTCGATGAGAGTATTCGATGAACTCTCTTGTACACCTGAAGAGAGCTTGAAGTGTGTCGTATCCTTGTTGAGGGACTCGGCATACCATTGGTGGAAGACGTTGATGTTAGTGGTCCCGAGAGAGCGGGTGACGTGGGACTTCTTTCTGGAAGAGTTCCAGAAGAAGTATATAAGCCAGAGGTTTACTGATCGGAAAAGGAAGGAATTCCTTGAGTTGAAGCAAGGAAGAATGTCAGTAGCGGAATATGAGCGTGAGTTTGTTAGGCTTAGCAAATACGCTCAAGAATGTGTGTCGACAGAGACCATATTGTGTAAGAGGTTCGAAGACGGACTGAATGAGGACATCAAACTCCTAGTGGGTATTTTGGAGTTGAAAGAATTTGTAGTGTTGGTCGAAAGGGCAAGTAAGGCCGAAGAGTTGAGTACAGAAAAGAAAAGGGCTGTGAGTGATGCCCGAGATGCTAGAAAGAGGCCGATGGGCAAGTCGTATCAAGCCTAGTCGAAAAGGTCCAAGGAAGTGAGTCCTAGGACGACAGCACCAGTGGGTTATTCGCATCGAGACTTGGGCAATACTCGTTCGGGTTCGAGAGTCCAAGCTACCTCGATGGAAAGTGTGGGAAATCCGAAGAGTAAACCGGAGTTTCCAATTTGTGGTAGATATCACACCGGAGAGTGTTGGGGTAATAGTCGAAACTGTTATAAGTGTGGTTCCCCCGACCATTTTATCCAAAAAATTCCCAGAGAGGATGATAAGGAAGAGAAGCAAGAGATGAGATCCAATGATGTGTCTGCAAGGGGTAGACCACCAAGGAACCCGAGAGGCAAGAATAGTGGTAGAGGTGCATCTAGAGACTCTGCTGTGAGACCGGAGGGTCGGGCACCTGTGAGGACGTATGCCATTCGCGCTCGCGAAGAGGCATCCTCCCCTGATGTGATAACGGGTACTTTTTCTCTCTTTAACACCCTTGTTATTGCTTTAATAGATCCAAGGTCTACTCATTCTTATATTTGCATGAGATTGGCATCTAGTTTGAGTATGACTGTTGAGTCTACGGACTTTGTGGTTAAGGTGTCAAAATCGTTAGGTAAGCATGTGTTAGTGGACAAGGTGTGTAAGAATTGTCCTTTGATGATTGAGAGTCATTGCTTTCTGGCAAACCTAATGTTGTTTCTGTTTGATGAGTTTGATTTAATCCTAGGCATGGATTGGTTGACTACCCATAGTGTCTTAGTGAACTGTGGTAATAAGTTTATTGATTTGAAATGTGAGAGTGGAGATGTGGTTCCGGTTGAATCAGGTGGATCGGATAGTCTACCAGTGATGATTTCTTCTTTAGTGGCTGATAAATGCTTGAGAAAAGGGTGTGAGTCTTATCTTGCTTTTGTGTTGAATACTCGAGAGGTTGGAGTAAAGTTTGAAACAGTGCCAGTGGTTTGTGAGTATTCGGATGTATTTCCGGAAGAGTTACCCGGATTACCTCCAGTGAGAGAGGTTGAGTTTGTGATTGAGTTAGTTCCGGGAATGACACCTATTTCGATTGCTCCGTATAGGATAGAACCTTTAGAGTTGAAAGAACCGAAGGTTCAGTTGCAAGAGTTGACACATAAGGGTTTTGCAAGATCGAGCTACTCACCGTGGGGTGCTCCGGTATTGTTTGTGAAGAAGAAAGATGGGTCTATGAGGTTGTGTATAGACTATAGACAGCTTAACAAAGTGACGGTTAAGAATAAGTATCCTTTACCAAGGATTGATGATCTTTTTGATCAACTGAAGGGAGCTACAGTGTTCTCCAAGATAGACCTGAGGTCTGGTTATTATCAGTTGAGAGTGAAAGAGCAGGATGTGTTGAAAACTGCATTTCGAACAAGGTATGGCCATTATGAGTTTTTGGTTATGCCGTTTGGTTTGACGAATACACCGGCGATTTTTATGGATATGATAAACCGTGTTTTCAGACCATATGTGGACAAGTTTGTAGTTGTCTTCATTGACGACATATTAATCTATTCTCGGGATGAGAACGATCATGAAGAACATTTGAGAATTGTCTTGCAAACTTTAAGAGATAAGCAGTTGTACGCTAAGTTTAGCAAGAGTGAGTTTTGGCTCCGTGAGGTCGGATTCCTAGGACACATTATGTCGGGTGATGGTGTTAGAGTTGACCCGAATAAGATATCGGCTGTTGTGGATTGGAAATCACCGAGGAACGTGTCAGAAATCAGAAGTTTCTTGGGATTAACAGGATATTACAGACGTTTCGTAAAAGGGTTCTCTGCAATTGCTACCCCGATGATGAAACTATTGCACAAAGATGTCAAGTTTGAATGGACTGAGACATGTCAACAGAGTTTCTAGAGACTGAAGACATTATTGACTGAGGCGCCGATTTTGGTTCAACCAGAATCGGGGAAAAAGTTCGTGGTTTACAGTGACGCATCGTTTAATGGTCTCAGTTGCGTGTTGATGCAAGAGGGTAAGGTAGTCGCTTACGCCTCGAGACAGTTGAAACCGCATGAGAAGAATTATCCGACTCATGATTTGGAGTTGGCTGCGATTGTTTTCGTGTTAAAGATTTGGCGACATTACTTATATGGTGAGAAGTGCCGAATCTTTACGGATCACAAGAGTTTGAGATAATTGATGGATTAGAAGGATCTGAATTTGCGACAGAGACGGTGGCTTGAGTTGTTGAAAGACAATGAGTTAGTCATTGATTACCACCTTGGAAAAGCGAATGTGGTTGCGGATGCCCTGAGTAGGAAATCCTTGTATGCTCTAAGAGTTACGAGGACGAGTTTGGCATTGTCTGATGATGGTGCTATTCTGGCATAGTTGAGAGCTAAGCCACTATTTGTTCAACAGATATGTGAAGCTCAGAGAAATGACAGTGAGATGTCAGCTACGAGAGATAAGCGTGAGTCAGAAAGTGATCCCAATTTTCGAGTGGGCTCGAATGGTTGTTTGCTGTACCGTGATAGAATTTGTGTACCTAGAGATGAGGAGTTAATCCAAAAGGTTTTGCATGAGGCCCACAAAGGATGTTTGTCAAGACATCCGGGCGATCGAAATGTATAATGACTTGAAAAAGTCTTATTGGTGGCCGGTATGAAAAGAGATATTTGAGTTCGTGACAAAGTGTCCGATTTGTCAACAAGTGAAAGCCGAGCATCAAGTGCCTTCGGGATTGCTTGACCCGGTGATGGTACCGAATGGAAGTGGGATCGAAGTTACCATGGATTTTGTGACGGGGTTGCCGATGACTCAAAAAGAGAGATGCTTTGTGTGGGTTGTTGTGGATAGACTAACGAAGTCGGCTCACTTTATTCCAAAGACGTGTTGATTATTCACTTTGGATAAGTTAGCCGAGTTGTATGTTGCGTAGATAGTGAGGTTACATGGTGTACCTGTGTCTATAATATCGGATAGGGATCCGAGGTTCACTTCGAGGTTTTGGAAGAGGTTGCAAGAGGCTTTGGGAACAAAGTTGAATTTCAGTACTGCATTCCATCCGCAAACCGATGGTCAGTCTGAAAGAGTGATTCAAGTTCTCGAAGATATGCTTCGATGCTATGTGTTAGAATTTGAGGGTAGTTGGCAGAGATATCTACCTTTAGTCAAATTTGCTTACAACAACAGTTATCAGTCAAGTATACGAATGGCTCCGTATGAGGCCCTGTATGGTCGTATCCTTTGTATTGGACCGAGCTTAGTGAGAAGCGGATCCATGGGGTCGATCTAGTAAAAGAGACCAAGGAGAAAGTGAAAATAATCCGTAATAGTATGAAAGTTGCTTCGGACCGACAGAAGTCGTACGCAGATCTGAAAAGAAAAGAAATTGAGTTTGAAGTGGGCGACAAAGTGTTTTTGAAAGTATCCCCATGGAAGATGATTATGAGATTTGGACGAAAAGGAAAATTGAGTCCAAGATTCAAAGGGCCGTATGAGATTACAGATAGAGTTGGGCCAGTAGCATACCGATTGGCTTTGCCGGTAGAGTTGGAAAAGATTCATAATGTGTTCCATGTGTCGATGTTGCGACGGTATCGCTCCAATCCTTCACATGTGTTTCCTTCGACGGAAATTGAGATAAGATCGGATATGTCTTACGATGAAGAGCCGATTAAGATCTTGGCTCAAGAAGTGAAACAGTTGAGAAATAAGAGCATAGCACTAGTGAAAGTGTTATGGCAGAAACACGGTGTGGAAGAGGCTACGTGGGAAACGGAAGAAGCTATGAGAGAGCAACATCCAAACCTCTTTACTGGTAAGATTTTCGGGGGTGAAAATCTCTAAAAGGGAAAGAGTTGTAACATCTCGATTAAGGGCCTAGTTGGAATAGTGGTGCGAGACCAAAAATCCGAGGTATATGACTGAGTTTTTAAGGTTTATGCTATGTATGCATGCTAGTGTGAAAGTTTCATGAAGCAATTTTGTGAAATTGCGGTTGAATTGTCCAAAAGGACTAAATTACAAAAGTTGCAAAATGTGAGATTCTAGAAGCTATTTGTGTGAAATAGATTTAGAATATTAATTAGAGGTCCTTAAATAGAAATTTTCCCAATTTTTAATTTTTGGACAAATTTGGGCATGGATGAGTTAAAATAGAAAGTTTATCAAAAAGGGCATTTTGGTCAATTAACAATTAAGTGATTAAAATAGGAGAAAAGATGACAAAATTCATTCATCTTCTTCTCCAAGGTCACTAAAATTTGAGAGAGCCATTGTTAGGGTTCTTCAAAAATTTCAAGCTTGCTAGTAAGTGCATCTAGCCTCGTTTTTTATATTCTTTGTATTTTTGAAGACCTTGTTGCATGAGTAAGCTATTTTTAGCTATTTGATGAGCTATGATGGATGTTAAAAAATGTGGTCATGTATGACATGCATGTATTTTGATGTTTTATGGAAGATTATGAAAGCTTGATGTAGTAGAAACATCTTTTGCTAAATGAGTTTCCATAGAAAATCCATGTAGGGACTAGTTGGTAAAAATCTTGAGTTTGGTCATACATGTGTGATATAGTGAAAATTGATGATTGCTTTAGTTGAGTAAGTGATTCGGCTAAGCATGAAAGGCTAGAAAGTTGAATAAAAATCACTTTACGAGCCTTGGGGGCAATAGTGTAATTATGAGAAAGATTTTGGGCAAAAGGGTAATTTTGCCAAAGTATGAGATGTGGGTCAATTTGGTCAATGTGTGTATTGAATAAGCTGATTTATTCATTATATATCAAGAAAGACAAAGCCCGGATCGAAACTGAGGCAAGAGCAAAGTGGTGGACTAAATTGCATGTTTCTATACTTTTGAGTATCGAGGTAAGTCTATGCACAAACAATGCATTCATACTTACAATTTGTTAATGCTAGCTAGTGTATAGCATGGTTGAGAATGAATGATTAAGTAAGTAGATTTGTGAATGTGTTGTAATAATGCTAAATGGTGGGCTAAGTGCGATACCATCCTAATGCATATTAACGATAAGCTGGCTATGTGCGATGCTATCGTTAGGTATATTATCTGGTGGGCTATGTGCGAAACCACTATGAATATCTTGTTGGTAGGCTAAGTGCAATACTACCTTATTAATTGATTGTGGTGGGCTTAGTGCGGAACCACCGAGAGATTTGTTGTGTGGATGTGATAGTGAGTAGCATAGCTGTGTGGATGTATTATTGAGAAATAATGATGTGTTGTATATTGTGTAAATGTGATATTGAATGCAGGGGTGCATGTGAATGGTTATGAGTATATGACTCATGATATGTCGGAAATGTGGTAAGGGATAGAAAGAGTAAGCATAGTTGTACATTATATGTTAGTATAATTCTAATTGTTGTTTAGCTTATACTATGTTGCTTAATTGTTTATGTGTAAACTTACTAAGCTCAAAGCTTACTCTCTTTCTTTTTCCTTGTATTATAGAGCAAAAGTGTTGAATCGAGATACGAGGATCAATTGGAAGATCGCCCAAACTATCAGCACACTCTGGTACATTAGACTCAATGTTTTGTCTATGGCATGTATAGGGGCTAGACAAGTTGGTGAATTTTGTTGTTTATGGCTATGATGTGTTGGCCTTTAGATGGATAATCTATTTTGTATAATGCCATAGTTGTTGGCACTTTATTATATGAAAAGATGAAGTTATCTATGTGAGATTGTAAGACTTTGAGTTGATTATGGATGTGTTGAATGAGTGCATGATTGTGTATGCTAGAAAGGTGAAAAGAACTTGGCAAATAGCTTTGTTCTTGCCCATGTGGGTAGACACACGGGCGTGTGTCTAGGCCATGTGTGACACACGGTCAGCCCACGGACGTGTGACTCAACCGTGTGTCCCCTGCATGTTAGTATTTTAAATCAGAATAGACCACGGACTAGCCACACGGGCGTGTGTCTAGGGCGTGTAGGATTAATCAGTGTTGGCCACGGGCTAACCGCACGGGCGTGTGTCTAGACTCTAGGCCGTGTTAAGGTAGTCAGTGTGCACCACGGGTGGAACGCATAGGCGTGTGCCCTAACCGTGGGGCATTGGCAGAATGCTTGAGTTTTAATGCACGGGTAGTGACCATGGGCGTGTGTGACATCCACGGGCGTGTGAGCCCTGTATAGATGGAAAAATTTTAAGATCGTAAGAGTTTTTGATATGGTCTTGAGAGCCCTCGTGTGTATGAGAGAGGCCTCGTAGGTCGGGATTGAGGTTGTTGTGATGGCCAAAGAGAGTGGGAATGTTGTGCCTAAGTGGCGATCTTGAGGTCTTTAATTCGGTTACGCCTCGTGCCCGGTTCCGGCATTGAATACGGGTAAGGGGTGTTACAGCGTAACTCGAAAATGAGGTTGTCGTGATGACTTAAGGAGAGTAGTCACGTTGAGCCTAAGTGGCGATCAAGTAGTTTTAATCCGGTAACGCCTCGGACCCGGTTCCGGCAGGGATTACGGGTAAGGGGTGTTACATTAACATTTTAGAGGATTTACAAATTTTCCTATCGAGGAATCATGACGAACTTATATAGATTTTGGTTTTCAATTTCACAACAAAACACACTTTGGAAAAAAAAAAACAAAATTTCTGCGTACTGATGTTGATAAACCGTAAAAGTAACATATTTTAATCCCACATTTAGTATGCTTTTGGATGAATTATCCCTTATTTTATGTAAAAAGGTGCTCTTAATCCTTTCTTTTCATGTTATATACTCAGGAAAGCACCGGAGGATGAAAAGAACGAGAAACGGGCTTAAAACGGGCCAAATGGGCCAAAGCACGAAATCGACACGGCCTGGACCCAAGACCACACGCCCGTGCCTCCTCAATAATCTCAAACATGGTCTAGCCACGAGATACACGGCCGTGCCTCATCAACGAAGTCCACACGGCCTGGCCGCCACGACTTACACGGCGTGTGCCAAAGGCGTGCCTAAAGTGGCAAAGAGCAATTTCAATCAGATTTGGATACTTAGGGGCAAAGAAACACATTCCAAAAGCCTATAAATACACCCTAAGTATGACCTGAAAGGGGGAGCCCAAAGCTATCGTTTAGGGGCGTCTTGCTAGGCCAGAGAGGGCAGATTTGTGGGGATTCGCTCAGGGATAGCCAGTTGATCCATCTCAAGAAGCCGGAATTATACTCAAGACGGAGGATCTCCTCTTCAATTCCTTCAGGGGGTTTTAGGGATTTCTTATGTTTTGTTTTATCTTTTCTTCTGAGATGTATGAACTAAACCCTCAGATAACTGAGGGGGATGAAACTTAGATGAATCTTGTTATCGTTTGCTGAACTATATGATAAATATTTGATTTGTTCTTAATTATGTGTTCTTAATTCTTGTGTTGATATTTCACGGATATCGATTCAAGTTTGATGTGCTTAGGTGGAGGAGCAAAAGTCCCTGCATAAGAGTAGATCTAGCATAGTTAAGCGGAGTTGATCGCGCGCCTAGAGATAGGGTGACGAGGCGTTGCCGGATTAGGGTGAAACCTAATATGGGAGTCCATAGATTGAGTTAATACAATTCTAGGGGTTTTAATTAGAAAGAGATTTCAATTAATCAACCTAGGGTTAGACGTTATTCGCCTCGAGAGAGGGTTTAATATAAATTAGAGAATCCTACGGATTAAGTCAAGTGAATACATCGTCTGGTTCAGAGTTAGATAACAAGTGAAGTCTAGGTGGAATCTTCCTTGGGTGTCGTCTTAATTAATTGGTTTTTCCTCAAGTATTCTCCCAAATTCATTCTTCTTTGTCTTAGAGTCTTTAGTCTAGTAGTTAATTAATTTAGATTAAACAACCATTCGCTTAATTCTTAGGCTAAATAATAGAAAAAAAGTTAGTATTAGTACTTTTAGTTCCTTTGGGTTCGACAATCCGGTCTTACCTAAGCTATACTACTGTTCGATAGGTGCACTTGCCTCAATCGTTGTCAGAGTTAGTTTCCAGGTTCGATCATTCTCTTTATAAATTTTAAAACTCGACAGACATACAATCAAGTTTTTGGCGCCGTTGCCGGGGAACTAAAATATTAAGAAAGCTCTATTTTTATTACTTTAGCCATTATTATTATTATTATTATTTTTTTACTTTGCTAAATTTTCTTTTATTTGCTTTTGTCAGGAAAATTTTAGTTTATAGAGGAGATGGCACTGAATAACTACTAGTGGAAAGTTATGAGGACAAAGCCAACAAAAGCAGCCGATATCTACAACCTCGACCCAATAACCAGGCTATCAAACCATTTAGAGATGTTAAATAAAAAGTTTGATGATTTTTTTTCTTCGCAGATACATCCAGTTATGCAGTACGAAACAAGCGAAGGCGTGGCGAATCTTGAGTACCAACCCTACGTATATGGCATAGAGAACGAACAAGTCCACTATATGGGAAACTATTCTAGACCTCAAAATAATTTTTATAGTGACACTTATAATGCAGGTTGGAGGTACCATCCTAATTTCTCGTGGGATGATCAAAGTAGCCAAGGATCGGAACTTCCTCCAAATTTTCAACAACCTCCTCAAAATTTCCAAAATCAACCCTATCCACAGGAGAAGAAGCCGAAACTTGAAGAGATGCTGACAAAATTCATAGCAACTACAGATAACCGTCTCCAAGACACTGAGACCACCCTTAAGAATCAACAAGCATCAATTAAAGGGATCGAGAGCCAAGTTGGGGAACTCACTAAGACAGTTGGACAACTTACTAACACAGATGGACAACTCGCAAAGATAATTTCCGAACGACCACAAGGGCGTCTACAAAGCAACATTGAAACTAACCCAAAAGAGCAAATTCAAGCCATAACAGCTCATGACAGTGAAAGGTTAGTGGAATCTGACCCAAGGAAAGAGCCTGTAGTAAGTGAAGGTAAGGTTGAGGTAAGCCATTATTTACCAAACCCAGTAATTACAGAGTACCAAGCTCATATGCCATACCCCAATGCGATAAAGAAAGACCACACAGAGGAACAATTCGGTAAATTTCTTAAACCTCCAAAGAAGTTTCTTATTAACTTGCCATTTCTTGAAGCTCTTTCGCAGATGCCAGATCCTAGACCTCGTGTCAATAAAGAAGAAATGCATGAGGAACGAAGGCTTCGGACCGAAGGACTAGATGAGTGGAAGACACACTTCAAAGAGAAATTAAAAATACACGAAGCAAAAACGAGGCAACTCCACGACAAACTTGACGATGGGACAACCCAGCTTAAGATAGGAGATCAGGTACTCAAAATCTTCCCAGATGGAACATTCGAGGTAACTAATCCTAAATTTAGCACTTCTAAGGTAAACACTACTCGACTTAAACTTTATATCCACAACAGAATTGATCGCAGGAGAAAGGATTTTCACCTCCTCAAACCATCATGACCATACGAATGAGAGGTAAAGTCTAGCTTAAGACTATAAACGAGCGCTTCTCGGGAGACAACCCGAGCACTAACTCTATTTTTCTTATATTTTAGTTTATTTTATTTTCTTTTCACTTTCATTTCTCATTTGAAGCAACTAACTATAAACTAACCAAAGGCCAATTCCCATACCACACGGCCTTACACACGGCCATGGCCGTGGCCGTGTGGAAGTACCGAATCTCCGTAGTGACAATGGCAGAAGAGGTACAAGTCAGAAAGAATCAAATCTTCAAGTCACGGACTCCAACCACCACCCCACGGGCACCGACAAAACGCCACAGCCGTGCGACGCGATCGTGGACGACACTGACTTATCACCAACGGGCGTGGCAATCAGAACATGGGCGTGGGAGAAACGATAGGATGCATAACATGGCCGTGCGAGGCGGCCGTGTGAATTAACACGCCCATGGTACACAGGCGTGGGAATGTACCTGACTTGAGAATTCTATTTAAACCACCCACCCCTCCCTCTTCTCACCCATTTAGCCCATTTAGTTTTTCTTTTCTTTCACAACCCTCTCCCTACTTCTCTTATCCAATACATTCCCAAAACCTAGCTGCACCAAATGCCGAAGAAGCGGAAGGAATCAAGCACAGTCTCCTTGTAACACCCCAAACCCAACCCAAACGCTACGACCAGATCTGGTATGCTACAGGGTTTATTGTTAAAAACTTTGCTTTGATTGTTTTTGGAAAACTCAGTTTCTTTACTTAGGCATTTGTTAAAAATAAGATATTTGATGGAAACCTTTGCTTTTTCTTTGTACGTGTTTGAAAAATCCATTTTATTACTTTTTATTACTTATGTCCTTGAACATAAATTTTTAAACTTTAAACATTAACAATTATAAAGCGATAACCTAAGCCATGGGGCCTTATTACATAAATAGTCCCAAAATTAAAACTTAAAGGAAACCGAAAATAGTTCATGAAGATAAATAAAATAAAACTGGATGGCCCCTCAAGTCCGCCTCTGCTCCTATGTCCACGATCTACTGCTCATCTGAAAAGTCAGGGAAAAACAAAGGGGTGAGTCACCAAGACTCAGAGTGCAAATCCAAAAACACATAAAAGGCTTTAGGCCCACAAACATATTGTGGGCCTTGGCCCATACACAATGGCAACAAAATATTTACATGCAACATGGCCCAACCCAACCTAGTGATCCATCCTCTACACACCAAAATCCGTACTAACCAACACACCTTGGGGATTTCTACATTCAACCCACCAACCGCTACACACCATATCGACAGTCATGCTGCCTATTCCAAACAATCAGGAATCAATTTAATGTGGCTTAGCCACCGATCACTATGTGACCTAATTTTATAGTTCGTGGTTTAACCACCGATCACCAAGTGACCTATTAACATGCTCTTCCCCTTCATCGTATTAACCCTATCCCATGCATACATCCAAGCAAATTCAAAACAAAGATACTACCTAAAAGATCACGTGTTTTTTACATCATCGATACACACATAGAGAAGTTTTTATGGTTACGTACCTGGCATCCTTTGCCTACCCTTTTTGGGTAATACGACTGTCCATACAGCCTTTTTCCAGCTTTTAGCCCATAACATACATAATATAGATAATTAGTGTGTTAGAGATCTACACACCTGATTACAGTCAAGATGATACTTTCTATGTCAACACTATCGGTAGCCGATACGACCGCTAACTGCCTTTGGTTTTGTTTTGAAGCCGGTCCACAACCCGGCGGCCAATCCCGAACTACTGACACCGCTCGTTTCTTAAACATAGGGATTGGGTTTACAGATTCAATCCCCTCATTCGCCTGAACGACATGTGATTCCATCACAAGACCTTATCAGTTGCTACTATCACAACATACAGTTAAGATCACAACTACGATAACGAATCTTAACGAGAATCTAAAGAGAACCCTTACCTTGAAGTCTCAAAAATAATAATATGGTTCGTACGTTAACGATTTCTGGCTTAGGAACCTAGGCGATTAGATCTCCTACAAATCCCGGAATGCCGCCCAAAAAGAAAACGCGAGATTAGTGAAAACGTCAAACTAAAGATGGCCTAACAACCATCTAGCCATTCGGCTATGGTCTTAAAAACCGAAAAAGATTACCATTATAATAGCACAAGTCGACACTTACCTCTACATAGAATTCGACAACTCCTAGAAGGTTTCGGCTTTTGAGAAGATCAAGAAGAGAAGATGATAAGAAGAAATCTATGTAGATTCGGCTCTTAGTTGAAGAGTTCGGCAAAAATGGAATAGGAGGTATTCGGCTATGGAGATGAGAAGAAGGTTCAAAGTTTCGGCTTTTGAAGAAATTGGGAAAAAGGTATGGAGAGAGCTATGAGGTTTCGACTTTGTAGAAGAAAACAGAAAAAGAATAATGGACTTTTGGCTTTTGCGTAGAAGTCCAGATGAGAGAATAGGCTTAGAGATTTCGGCTTTTGCGGAGAATGGGAGAATAGAGAAACCCTATTGTCGAAATTGAAGAAGAGAGAGTGGGACAATAAAACTCTAATGCCGAAAAATAAAAAGGTATTCCCCTCACTTGAATACAAAATTTCGGCACCCCTTGAGTATACCAAAACCGATTCCCCCTCCCCCTTAGTGTTGGAATTTCGGCCACCACTGTGACTAGCAGATAAAACCTAAAATTTCTCCCTTATCTTCATCTGATCACTCATCCTGTGTCTTAAAACACAGATAACATATCTTAAGCCCTATCTTATCAGGCTTTCCACTAGAGTGTCCAAATAGAAAATTTTAACTAAGGCCTCGGTCCAACCCTGAGCCCATTCTTGACCCCTTAAACACCCTATCTAGCACATCAAGCATAACATAAACATCACAGCACATTAAACGCAAAGGCCCATTAATTTAGGATGTTACAGTTCTACCCCCTTAAAGAAATTTCGTCCTCAAAATTACCTGATTCAAATAAATGCGGGTATTGCTGCCACATCGTCTCCTCTGGTTCCCAAGTAGCCTCCTCAGAACTGTGATTTCGCCATAGAACCTTAACCAACGAAACCGTCTTCCTTCGCAATACTTTTACATCACGATCTAGAATTTCCACTGGTTCCTCTTCAAAGGATAAATCGAGTCTTACTTCGATTTCTTCCACAGACACCACATGAGATGGATCTGAACGGTAACGTCTTAACATAGAGATGTGGAATACATCGTGAATCTGGCTTAGCTCAGAAGGTAACTCTAGCTGATAAGCTACTGGTCCCATTCGTTTCAACACCCGATAAGGTCTGATAAATCTGGGACTTAATTTACCTTTCCGTCTGAACCTCAGTACTTTCTTCCATGGCGACACCTTCAAGAACACCTTGTCACCCACTGCAAATTCTATGTCCTTATGCTTCAGGTCAGTATAGGACTTCTGTTGGTCTGACGCTTCCTTTAATCGAGCCCGAATTAACTCTACCTTCTCCTCTATCTCGGTAACCAATTCCGGACCCAAAATCTGACGTTCTCCTAATTCCATCCAAAAGGCAGGTGTACGACACCTCCGCCCGTACAATGCTTCATAGGGCGCCGTCTGAATACTTGACTGGTAGCTATTGTTGTACGCAAACTCCGCCAACGGTAAGAAATTTTCCCAACTACCCCTGAAGTCAATGACACAACCTCTTAACATGTCCTCTAAGATCTGAATTACCCGCTCAGACTATCCATCGGTCTGAGGATGAAACGTCGTACTGAAATCCAACTTCGTACCCAACGCTTGATGCAACGCCTTCCAAAATCGTGAGGTCAACCTAGGGTCCCTGTCCGATATGATTGATACTGGTACCCCATGCAACCTCACTACCTCCGCTATGTATAGCTTAGCTAATTTCTGCAAAGAGTAATCGACAAGTACTGGTATGAAATGAGCAGACTTCGTCAAGCGATCAACAATCACCCAGACCGAATCTTTCTTAGTAGGCGTGAGGGGTAGCCCACTAACAAAGTCCATTGTGATCCTTTCCCACTTCTATTGTGGAATCTTCACCGGCTGCAACAACCCTGATGGTAACTGATGTTCCGCCTTTACCTGCTGATAGGTCAAACACTTCCCCACAAATTCGGTCACCTATCGTTTCAAACTCGGCCACCAGAACTGATTTCGCAAATCTCGATACATCTTACTTCCTCTAGGGTGCATAGCGTATGGACTACCACGCGCTTCTTGCAAAATCTTATGCCTCAACTCAGGATCTTCCGGCATACACACTCTCCCTTGAAAACATAATAGCCCTTCCTCATTCACACTAAATTCTGTTGATCCTTCACTTGATCCTACCAGAAACTTCTCCTTTAGCAACTCGTCAGTCTGCTATTTCTCCTTAACCTGACTGACGCAAGAGGGTTTCACTTGAAGTTCAGCTAATAAACTCCCATCATCATATAGACTAAGGTGAGCAAACATTGCTCTCAAGTTAGAGATTACTTTACGACTTAAGGCATCTACCACCACGTTAGCTCTACCCGGATGGTATTCGATCGAGCAGTCATAGTCCTTTAACAACTCAATCCACCTCCTTTTCCTTAGATTCAACTCCTTCTGGGTCAACAGGTATTTTAAGCTCTTATGATCAGTGTAAATAACAGATTTTTCCCTGTACAGATAATGCCTCCAGATCTTCAGGGCAAAAACCACTGCCGCCAATTCCAAATCATGTGTGGGATAATTTGATTCGTGCGGTCTTAGCTATCGAGATGCGTACGCCACGACCTTTCCACCTTGCATCAACACGCATCCTAGTCTCGTGTGTGAAACATCACAGTAAATCACGAACTCCTTTCTAGCCTCCGGCTGAATCAACACCGGAGCCTCCGTTAAAATCCTTTTTAACTTCTCGAAACTCTCTTGCTGCTTATTAGACCAAACGAACGGAACCCCTTTCCGTAACAACTTAGTCAATGGTGCCGCAATTAACAAAAATCCTTTAACAAACCTTCGGTAGTACCCGGCCAGACCAAGAAAACTTCGAATTTCTACTACCGACTTAGGCGGCTTCCAATCCAACACCGCTTCAATTTTCCGAGGGTCAACCCTAGTCCCCTCTGCTGACACAACGTGACCTAGAAAAGTAACTTCCCTTAGCCAAAATTCGCACTTACTGAACTTGGCATACAACTGCTTCTCCCTCAGAATCTGCAGAACCACTTGAAGATGTGAATCATGCTCCTCTTCTGATTTTCAAAAGACCAGAATATCATCTATAAATACCACGACAAACCGATCTAAGTAGGGTTGAAATTGTAATATCCGGGATTTTAGGCTTGTGCATTATTGCTTAATTATGTGAAGTAGCATGCCTGTGTGTATTATAAATATGTTTTATGAATCTTGAGAACTTTAGAGTGTAGGAAAAAGCCTTAGAAATTATTTGATTTTAAGTTTTAAAGGGGAGCTAAGCCTGAGAGGCCTTAAGAGAAATTGTAGGGGAAATTGGACATAAGAATCAGCTTGTTAAAGTGGCAAGGAGGCGCCATTTAAGGCATTGGTAAGTGACGCCTCAAGCAGTGGAGAAGGGCTTGAGTTCGAGCCACGAGGGAAGCAAAAAGGGGAGCTTTTATTTTGCGGCAATGGGGAGCAGTAGTGGACGGCATTTGGACTTTCAAATGGATGAGGATGAGACTTGGTCTCTTTCTTTTAAAATTCGACTAGAAGAGAAGGATAAGTGTTGATTTATTCAAATTATTTTGAATGAGTAGTATGGAGAGAAAATAGGAGAAAAGGAAGGGGGAGATAGAGTTTGAGTGCTAGCCGAATTTAGGAGAGGGGAGTAGGATGGTATATTCGGTCATGTAGGGGGTAGTGTGTGCTGAAATTTCCTTTTGGTTGGGTATTCATCTTTTTGTTTCTTCTTTTAGTCTCATTGCTGAAATTTGTAGCCAAGAGAATCCTTTCTTTTTCCTCTCTTTTCTTTGAAACAAGAACCGAAATTGAAGCACCATTCGGGTATTTTGAGCATCTTCTTTTCCCAAAGCCGAACCTTATAGTTTTTCTTCTTCTTTTCTTTTCTTGGAACCTTAAAGCCGAACCCTCCCCTTGACACGAAAGTTGGATCGCATCCAATCTTAACGTTCGTTCTTCTTCTCACAATTCTCCAAAAGCCGAAAGTAAGTTTTCCTAGCCATAGCCGATTGTTCATTAAACTCCATGTCAAACCTATTGATCAACATCTAGCCTATATAGCCGAATCTCTTTGTGATTGCAAGCAAGGGTGCAGTCGATTTCATCATTAGGGGTAAGATAAAATGTTATTCGATTTTCATTCCTTTTTCTTTTAGCCGAAATCTAGGAACTAATCCCATTAATGCACTTTGGTCGAAACCTTGAAGGAGGAATTCGAGATTTGGTTATTGTCGACTACGAGGAGGAGATCATTCGGGATTTCAAAATCTAAGGTAAGGAAAATTGTGGTTTAGGCCGAAGGCCATTTATTCAAATGTTGGAATCGGATCTAACATACACCATGTAGGTATTTCGACATCTTCAAAGACAAGGGATAAATTTGGGGTTTAGATCCGCAAGGTAAGAGAGTGTTAACATTCGGCCAAGGCCATATTAAGTGTTAGTGATTGGCCGATTCTAACTATGATCTTTAGGGAGGAGTATAAGCTGTTTCGGCAAACTTTCGGGATTCAGTGAATACGATAGTAACCAGGTGTGTACCCCACACTAACTCTTAATAGATTTATGGCATCAATTTAATATATGTGTTTATAATAATGTGAAAAGTGGGCAAAGGTACCATGTGATGGTACAAAGTACTCGTAAAGTAACCTTAACATTATGTTAATAAATGATATGAATAATATTATGATATGAATATTTGGAATATGGTACATATGTGAATACCGATAAGAATGTGGAATAAGGCATAAGGCATGATATTGCATATTCTGTGTGACATGGGGCATATGGGTTATATAGAAAGGGGAAGTGATCTGGTGGTTTATACCACAATATCTCGAATGTGGTGACTCATGTCACGAAATCGAATGTGGTGACTTATGTCACAAAATAATGTCCGTGGCTATGCCACGAATTTATAAGGGCGATGAGCAAGTCGTCTCGCAATGCGCGCTTCGATGATGTGTAGCGGATGGAGGGTCGACTTAGTAGTCCCCACGGTGTGATGGTTGGTACGGGTGATGTGTAGCGGATGGTTATCTAGGTATGGGTTCGGGTTTGCATCATTATTTCTATCTGTTATATATACGTATGATATGATATGATATGCCTGAATCACTGGGACTTAGTGTTGGTTATACACACTGAGTCTGTTTGACTCACCCCGTTGTGGGATATTTTTTTCAGGTGACACTCAGTAACGGACTAGGTCGGCGGGAGCTTAGTGGTGGCCATGCTCAGCTTGCAGTTATTTTATTTTGAGACTTTATTTTTAAGTTTGGATTTATTTCGGGTTTGCTATTGATGTAATAAGGCCATTATTATTAAACTGTTTTATGTTTCAAATTTTTATTATGATACGATTATTATTAAATCGAGGGTTAAATAACTTATCTTGGAAACAATTTTAAATGTTTTGACACCTAACGATTCCTCTTCAAAATGACCATATTTTCCAAATTGACAAACAAGATTTGAAATGTTTTACTCGAGGAACATGCCAAATCCGGTCGGGGCTTGTGGGCCGGGTTTAGGGTGTTTCAATTTGGTATCGGAGCCCAGTTTTAAACTCTCGGCCTTGGGTTTAAAGCCCATAACGTTTTCAAAATCGAGCCCAAATAAGTTTTGTGAAAATTTTCGTGAAATGAGCAGGTTTTCTGGCATGGCACCTAAGTCTCCGACCCGAAGTCCACCAGGTAAGTACCCCTAACCGTTGTGTGAATTAATGTATGATTGGTATATGGGTATAACGGGAACGTAGATTAGTATATTAAGTTATGGAACCCTAGGATTAGTTTACCCCAACACAAGAACTACATAAAATTTAAGGCCTAACTAAACAAACCTGTGACTAAGTCGCCGAGTTAGGGTGTGGCAACCATTGTGCGCATGTCTAGGATTGGATTCAGGAAGAGCCTGGTATTTAAGCAGTCCTAGTGACTCACCTCCTCTTCGCTCGAATCCTACCTGGTGAGTAGTAACGGTTCACCCTAACCAAGAGGACTCATTCACAGGCTAAACTCAATAATTAAAACTCGAAAGGGACCTGCTACATTGTTTTATAAATCTTAGTTTTAAAAGCACCAAATTACCCCTTTGATTTGTAAAAACTCTTTTACAAAATTTTTTCCGAAATATTCCTGAGTTACAAAAAATTTACTAAAATACCCCTGGTTTGAGAAATTACTAAAATACCCTTGGTTTATGAAATTACCACATTACCCTCAATTTTTTTTAAAATATTCTTACTTTACAAAATACCAAAAACCCCTATTTTGCAAAACATCAAGATACCCTGGTTTGGAAAATTACCAAAATACCCCTATAGGACAAATTACGAAAATACCCCTAGGATTGGAACGGACGAAAACGTTCGAGTGATAAATGTGTGTAATAGATACTACTGAATGAATGTGCTACTTTCTCTGAACTAGGATAGAAGACTTGAAACGAAACCCTGTAATGATCGAAAGAACTACTACTAAACTTCCTTACATAAAACTTGTTCGTGGATAATTAGTGGAACAAACACTAATGCATAAAACTTTCTAAAACAGATTAAATCGCGATCGTAGACATGAGTTCTAGGGGACGTGGTCGTACTGTGCGAGGATGTGGTAGAGGCGGGAATGGCCGACGGAACCCGTTAGGTCTGGTCAAGGGTTCGAGAATGAGGTACCACCACCACCACCATTGCTGGGCGTTGAGCATCGTGATCGACGGGGATGATGCAGATGTCGTGGCGATGTTGCAGGTTCTTGAGAGGGTGGCTGGAGCAGGTAGAGGTGGGGGAGCTCGGAAATCAGCACCGAGCGACTCGAGCAAATAGAGCTAAAGTATTCCGTGGCGATCTGTGTGGCACCCAAAGATGCACCGAGTATTGGATGGAAGCGACAGAGCGAATTATGGATGAGCCGGATCCGATCGCCAAGAGAAGCTGAAGGGAATGGTGTCGCTACTTCGCGATGAGGCATATCGGTGGTGGCTCACGATTCGGGATGGTGCTACAAATGAGGATCTCACTTGGGAGTATGTTAAGGCGGCATATCGGAAGAAGTATGTTGGAACTAGTTATCACGATGCTCGAGGAATGCATTTACGGGCCGGTTCAAGGGAACAAGTCCGTAGCGAGTCTGGTGAATTCTTAAGGTTGAGTCGGTATGCTCGAGGTATCGTGGCTACGGAGCATGAGCGATGTGTCCGGCTTGAGGACGGACCGAGGATGACTGAGGTTGTTGATAGCTCCACAGCGGGAGCGGGAGTTTGCGATGTTGGTGGAAAAGGCTAAGGTAGCCGAAGGGGTTAAGGAATCTGTAAGCGTAATACGGATCAAACAGTGCATAAGAGAGGGTTTGGATCATCGGTCATCCGGGAATGCTCAAAAGAGACAGAGAGTTGATGGGCGCGAGAGTCGGCGGGTGCTCCAGAGGCGATCTGCACTTGTACTCGGTATGGAAAAATGCACCTAGGAGAGTGTTGGAAGAAGACAGGGGGATGTTTCAAGTGTGGGTCCAAGGAACACATGATTAAGGACTGTCCTATAAAGATAGACGGGGGCCGACCAACAGGTCAGAGTTTCAATCAGGCTGGAAGAGGTGGACCGCAGCCACCGCGGGGTCGTGGTCCGAATGGCAGAGGAAATGGTTCTGGAGGAGGACGTGGAACACCGGGCAGAGGTGTTGGTAATACGGAGGCAAGACAGCCGGGTCTGGTGTATGCAGTTCACCGGAGGGAGGATGGAGACGCACCGGACGTCATAACCGGTATGTTTCTTATAGCTGATAAGCCTTACTTTGCTTTAATTGATATTGGCTCGACCCACTCGTATGTTGCATGTAGAGTAGTTGAAACTCTGGGCATAGCTTCTGAACTGTCTAATAGGGAGATGACTGTAGTAAGCCCGTTAGGTCAAACTGTAGTGGTGAATAAGATATTTCGGAGTGTACCTCTAGAGATTCAGGGAGTGATATTCTCTGCCGACTTGATGGAACTACCTTTCGGAGAATTTGATCTCATACTTGGCATGGATTGGCTAGTGGAACATCAGGCTATATTGGATTGTGCAGCTAAGCGAATGGAGTTAAGGACCCTGGAGGATGAGGAGATAATTATGATAGGAGAAAGAAGAAACTACTTGTCTAATGTAGTTTCAGCATTAAAGGCGGATAAGATGGTTCGGAAAGGGTGCGAGGCATTTTTGACTTTCGTCAGTGCGTTGGATGCAAAAGAAGAGGGAGTTAGTGGAGTTAGAACAATAAGGGAATTTGTGGATGTTTTCCCGGAGGAGTTACCTGGAATACCCCCTGACAGGGAGGTGGAGTTTGGAATTGACTTATTGCCTGGAACGACGCTAGTATCTATCGCTCCGTATAGAATGGCACCAAAGGAGTTGGTGGAGCTCAAAGCTCAAATTCAGGAGTTGCTTGACCGTGGGTTCATTCGACCCAGTGTGTCTCCATGGGGAGCACCGGTTCTGTTTGTGAAGAAGAAGGACGGGACTATGCGTATGCGCATAGATTACCGTCAGTTGAATAAGCTGACCATCAAGAACAAGTACCCGTTGCCAAGGATAGACGACTTGTTCGATCAGCTTAAGGGAGCCGCGGTATTTTCAATGATAGATTTACGGTCGGGATATCATCAGCTTAAGGTGAAGGAAGCGGATATCCATAAGACAGCTTTCCGGACAAGATACGGGCATTATGAGTTCATGGTAATGCCGTTCGGATTGACGAACGGCCCAGCCGCGTTCATGGATATGATGAACCGGGTTTTCAACCCTACTTGGACCGATTCGTTGTTGTGTTCATAGACGACATCCTAGTGTATTCCAAGTCTGAGGAAGAACATGACGAGCACCTCCGGATAGTGTTGCAAGTGTTAAGGAGAAGAAGCTCTATGCCAAATTCAGCAAAGTGTGAATTTTGGTCAAGGAGGTTGCATTCTTAGGGCATGTAGTGTCTGCAGAAGGAATAAGGGTGGATCCTAGGAAGATCGAAGCAGTGTTGGGATTGGAAACCACCTAAGTCTGTGGCTGAGGTTCGTAGTTTCTTGGGATTGGCAGCTACTACAGAAGGTTCGTGGAAGGGTTCTCGTCAATAGCCACACCTTTGACAAAATTGTTGAGAAAGGAAGTACCTTTCGTATGGACAGATAGGCAACAGGAGAGCTTTGAGAAGCTTAAGAGGGTCTTGACCAAGCTCGGGCTTGATTCACTGAGGCAGAAAGGATTTTGTGGTGTACTATGATGCTTCCCACACAGGATTAGGATGTGTCCTAATGCAAGATGGGAAAGTAGTCGCTTATGCGTCTCGGCAGTTAAGGCCACACGAGGTGAACTACCCGGTACATGATTTGGAATTGGCGGCAGTGGTCTTTTCTCTTAAGGTATGGAGGCACTATTTATATGGAGAAAAGTAGGTAATCTACACAGACCACAAGAGCCTTAAGTATCTGCTGACTCAGAAGGAGTTGAATTTGAGACAGCGAAGGTGGGTGGAATTATTGAAAGACTACGATTGTTCCATAGAGTATCACCCGGGAAAGGCGAATGTAGTGGCAGATGCCCTAAGTCAAAAAGTGGTGTCGGATCTGAGAGCGATGTTCGCACATCTTAGCTTGTATGACGATGGAAGTTTGCTGGCAGAGTTGCAAGTTAAGCCGACGTGGTTGAATGAGGTGAAAGAAGGACAGTTGGCAGACGATGATCTAAGTACTAAGTTGCGACAAGTGCAGAGTGGGGAGTTAGAGGATTATGGTGTTAACAGCGATGGAGTATTGTGTTGCAAGGGTAAGGTCTGTATGCCTAAGGATAAGGAGTTAAGGCGGAGAATTCTTCAGGAATCGCATAGTAGCCCTTATGCTATGCATCCTGGAGGTAGTAAGATGTACCGAGATATAAGGGAACAGTTTTGGTGGCCTGGTCTTAAGAGGGAAGTTACCGAATTTGTAGGGAAATGCTTAACGTGTCAGCAAGTTAAGGCTGAACACCAAGTTCCGTCAGGATTGCTTCAGCCGATAAAGATTCCGCAGTGGAAGTAGGAGAGAATCACCATGGACTTCGTTAGTGGGCTTCCCCTTACGCCTACTAAGAAGGACTCGGTATGGGTGATAGTGGATCGATTGACAAAGTCCGCGCATTTCTTACCACTGCTGGTTGATTATTCTTTGCAGAAGTTGGCGATGTTGTATATGGTTGAAATTGTGAGGTTGCATGGAGTGCCGGTGTCGATTATTTCAGATAGGGATCCAAGGTTTACGTCTCGGTTTTGGAAAGCACTACATCAAGCTTTGGGCACCAGATTGGATTTCACTACGGCATTTCATCCACGATCGGACGGTCAATCGAGCGATTGATCCAAGTGTTGGAAGATATGTTGAGGGGTCAGGTGATAGACTTCAGAGGAAGTTGGGAAGAATATTTGCCTTTAGCAGAATTTGCATATAATAATAGCTATCAAGCCAGTATTCGGATGGCACCGTATGAAGCGCAGTATGGACGGAGGTGTCGCACTCCTACGTGTTGGACCGAATTAGGAGAACGTCAAGTTTTGGGTCCAGAGATTGTGGCAGAATCCGAAGAAAAGGTTAAGTTAATTCGGGCACGGTTGAAGGAAGCATCTGATAGGCAAAAGTCGTACGCAGATCTTAAGCGGAAGGAAATAGAGTTTGATGTGGGAGATCAGGTGTTTCTTAAAGTTTCGCCATGGAAGAAGGTGATGAGATTTGGTCGCAAAGGGAAATTAAGTCCCAGGTTTATAGGACCTTATCGGGTATTGAAGCGAGTTGGACCAGTGGCATACCAGTTAGAATTGCCTCCGGAGTTGAGACAGATGCACGATGTATTCCACGTTTCTATGCTACGTCGTTACCGATCGGATCCATCTCATGTAGTACCGGTTGAAGAGGTGGAGCTAAGGCCAGATTGGTCCTACGAGGAGGAGCCGATTCAGATTTTGGAACGGGATGTGAAAGTGTTGCGAAGGAAATCAGTTCCTCTGGTCATGGTATTATGGCGTAATCATGGATCGAAAGAAGCTTCGTGGGAGCCGGAAGAACCGATGCGACAGCAATACCCTCACTTATTTTAGCCAGGTAATTTCGAGGGCGAAATTATTTTAAGGGGGTAGAACTGTAATATCCGGGATTTTGGGCTTGTGCATTATTGCTTAATTATGTGAAGTAGCATGCCTGTATGTATTATAAATATGTTTTATGAATCTTGAGAACTTTAGAGTGTAGGAAAAAGCCTTAGAAATTATTTGATTTTAAGTTTTAAAGGGGAGCTAAGCTTCGAGAGGCCTTAAGAGAAATTGTAGGGAAATTGGACATAAGAATCACTTGTTAAAGTGGCAAGGAGGAGCCACTTAAGGCATTGGTAAGTGACGCCTCAAGCAGTGGAGAAGGGCTTGAGTTCGAGCCACGAGGGAAGCAAAAAGGGGAGCTTTTATTTTGCGGCAATGGGGAGCAGTAGTGGACGGCATTTGGACTTTCAAATGGATGAGGATGAGACTTGGTCTCTTTCTTTTAAAATTCGGCTAGAAGAGAAGGATAAGTGTTGATTTATTCAAATTATTTTGAATGAGTAGTATAGAGAGAAAATAGGAGAAAAGGAAGGGGGAGATAGAGTTTGAGTGCTAGCCGAATTTAGGAGAGGGGAGTAGGATGGTATATTCGGTCATGTAGAGGGGTAGTGTGTGCCGAAATTTCCTTTTGGTTGGGTATTCATCTTTTTGTTTCTTCTTTTAGTCTCCTTGCCAAAATTTGTAGCCAAGAGAATCCTTTCTTTTTCCTCTCTTTTCTTTGAAACAAGAACCGAAATTGAAGCACCATTCGGGTATTTTGAGCATATTCTTTTCATTTTCTTTTCCCAAAGCCAAACCTTATAGTTCTTCTTCTTCTTTTCTTTTCTTGGAACCTTAAAGCCGAACCCTCCCCTTGACACGAAAGTTGGATCGCATCCAATCTTAACCTTCGTTCTTCTTCTCACAATTCTCCAAAAGCCGAAAGTAAGTTTTCCTAGCCATAGCCGATTGTTCATTAAACTCCATAAGCCGAAACCTATTGATCAACATCTAGCCTATATAGCCGAATCTCTTTGTGATTGCAAGCAAGGGTGCAGTCGATTTCATCATTAGGGGTAAGATCAAATGTTATTCGATTTTCATTCCTTTTTCTTTTAGCCGAAATCTAGGAACTAATCCCATTAATGCACTTTGGCCGAAACCTTGAAGGAGGAATTCGGGATTTGGTTGTTGTCGACTACGAGGAGGAGATCATTCGGGATTTCAAAATCTAAGGTAAGAAAAAGTGTGGTTTAGGCCGAAGGCCATTTATTCAAATGTTGGAATCGGATCTAACATACACCATGTAGGTATTTCGACATCTTCAAAGACAAGGGATAAATTCGGGGTTTAGATCCGCAAGGTAAGAGAGTGTTAACATTCGGCCAAGGCCATATTAAGTGTTAGTGATTGGCCGATTCTAACTATGATCTTTTGGGAGGAGTATAAGCTATTTCGGCAAACTTTCGGGATTCAGTGAATACGATAGTAACCAGGTGTGTACCCCACACTAACTCTTAATAGATTTATGGCATCAATTTAATATATGTGTTTATAATAATGTGAAAAATGGGAAAAGGTACCATGTGATGGTACAAAGTACTCAGGTAAGTAACCTTAACATTATGTTAATAAATGATATGAATAATATTATGATATGAATATTTGGAATATGGTACATATGTGAATACCGATAAGAATGTGGAATAAGGCATAAGGCATGATATTGCATATTCTGTGTGACATGGGGCATATGGGTTATATAGAAAGGGGAAGTGATCTGGTGGTTTATACCACAATATCTGAATGTGGTGACTCATGTCACGAAATCTGAATGTGGTGACTTATGTCACAAAATAATGTCTGGTGGCTATGCCACAGAATTTATAAGGGCGATGAGCAAGTCGTCTCACAATGATCGCCTTCGATGATGTGTAGCGAGATGGAGGGTCGACTTAGTAGTCCCCACGGTGTGATGGTTGGTACGGGTGATGTGTAGCGGATGGTTATCTAGGTATGGGTTCGGGTTTGCATCATTATTTCATGCAGTTATATATACGTATGATATGATATGATATGCCCGAATCGTTGGGACTTAGTGTTGGTTATACACACCGAGTCTGCTTTGACTCACCCCGTTGTGGGATATTTTTTCAGTGACACTCGATGAACGGACCGGCCTCGGGGAGCTTAGTGGTGGCCAAGCTCACTTTGCGCTTATTTTATTTTGAGACTTTATTTTTAAGTTTGGATTTATTTCGGGTTTGCTATTGATGTAATAAGGCCATTATTATTAAACTGCTTTTATGTTTCAAATTTTTATTATGATACGATTATTATTAAATCGAGGGTTAAATAACTTATCTTGGAAACAATTTTAAATGTTTTGACACCTAACGATTCCTCTTCAAAATGACCACATTTTCCAAATTGACAAACAAGATTTGAAATGTTTTACTCGAGGAACATGCCGATCCGGTCGGGGCTTGTGGGCGGGTTTGGGGTGCTTCGAAATACTCGGTTCATCATATCCATAAACGCTGCTTTGGTGCGTTAGTCAACCCAAATGGCATCACCATGAATTCGTAGTGACCATAGCGAGTCCTAAAAGCCGTCTTATGAATATCCGCCTCTTTGACCTTAAGTCGATGGTACCACGACCTCGGATCTATCTTTGAAAAGACCGAGGCTCCTTCAACCGATCGAACAAGTCATCGATCCTCAAGAACGGGTATTTGTTCCTGATTGTCAATTTCTTCAACTGACGATAGTCAATGCACATACGCATTGACCCATCCTTCTTCTTAACGAATAACACCGGTGCTCCCCAAGGCGACACACTCGGTCGGATAAACCCTCATCCAGCAACTCTTGAATCTGCGCTTTCAATTCTACCAACTCCTTTGGCGCCATCCTATACGGAGCGATAGATACTGGCACTGTTCCTGGAAGAAGATCAATACCAAACTCCACTTCACGATCCGGGGGTAAACCCGGGAGCTCTTCTGGGAAAACATCAGGAAATTCCTTCACCGTCCCAACATCTCCGACAGTTAGTTCCTTGGCTTCCAGAGCCCGAACAAACATTAGAATTGCCTCGCATCCTTTCCTCACCATCCTTTCTGCCCTTAAGGCAGACACCACATTCGACAAACAGTTCCCCCTTTCACCTATCACCAACACTTCACCACCCTTGGGAGTTTTTAACACCATACGCTTGGCTGCACAGTCCAAATTCGCCTGATACTTCACTAACCAATCCATTCTTAAGATCAAATCGAACTCCCCAAATGGCAGTTCCATTAGATCAGCCCAAAAAGCTACCCCTTGAACTTTCAGGGGTACATCCTTATACAGTTTGTTCACCACTACAGTTTGTCCTAAAGGGCTCACTACAGTCATCTCCCTAGAAGAAGTCTCATAATCTAAGTTCAAAGTTCCCGCTATAGCACTAGCAACATAAGAGTGTGTCGAACCAATATCAATCAAGGCGAGTATAAGGTAAACCAAAAATTAAAAATGTACCAGTTATAACATCCGGTGCGTCAGCCTCCTCTCGATGTCTGGCAGCATAGACTAACCCTGACTGTCTCGCCTCAGTGTTTCCTGCCCCTTGGCCTGGTGCTCCACGGCCCCGACCGGAACCGCAGTTCCACCTCTCTAGCCGGGACCACGACCTCTCTCTCGTGGTCTGCGACCACCTCTTCCGGCGGTGCATTCCCTTGGCCCGTGGGACCTTCACCGCCTGTTGTCTGCAGCATGACAGTTTCTAACTTGGTGGTCCGTAGATCCACACCTAAAGCACTTCCCACTGCCCGCCCAACACTCACCTACATGGAATTTACCACATCGAGCACACTTCTGTGTCTGACTAGCAGCAGCAGGTCTCTCCTCCCGCCTCGGCCCGTCTGACCTAGGCCTTTTCTAAGTACGCCCAGCTGCCCATGACGATCCAAAATTCCTCTTACTTCCACCCCTATCTCTATCCCGATTTAGTTTCTCTGTCCGCTTCGCCTCCTCAGCTATCTTAGCTTTTTCCACAAGCACAGCAAATTCCCTCTCCCGCTGTGGAGCTATCAATACACGCAAATCGTCCCTTAGACCATCTTCAAATCGAACACAACGTTCATGGTCTGTGGCCACCATTCCTTGAGCATAACGGCTAAGGCGTAAGAATTCCGCTTCGTACGCAGCCACCGACCTACTTTCTTGCACCAGATTTAGAAATGCTCTACGCTGCGCATCCACATAACTTGTCCCAATGTACTTACTCTGAAACGCCGTTTTGATGGAATCCCAAGTGATACGGTCAGCCACCGTACCATCCTTAACCGTAAGCCACCATTGATAAGCCGTCCCACAGAGAGATACAACCCCTTTCGCTTTTTCCTTCAAATAAATCCAGGATCATCCATTATACGCTCAACCGCCTCCAACTAGTACTCACCGTACTCGGGGCTATTCCAGAAATTCCCTAAACACTTCTCGCCTCATTAGCTCTAAGTCGCCGACGACAGCATTTACAGGCTCCACGTGCTTACGCTGCCTCAAAGAACCCTTTCTAAAACCCTTAACATCACCGGGACACCGCATCATCTCCTGGGCCGTCGGTCCTCGAAATTCCACCTCCGCACCGGTGGTGACCGGCATCTCGTTCCCGGACCCATAACCGGATCCTCATCGGTTCGAACACGACCATCCTACCCTACCACGGCCACGCGCAGACGCCCACGACCCCTTGTACTCATTCTACCGATTCGCGTTTATCTGATTAGAAATTTTATGAATTATTAATTTCTTCCACTGATTAACCACGAACAATCTTATGGACAGTAGTTTTAAGAGTAGTTCTTTCGATTTCGAAATTATATCTATAGGTTTCAGTCTCAAGTTTATATCTCCTAGTTCCACATACATTCAACCATCATACATCAATATACAAGTAGCATCCATGAACCCACATTCATCACATAAGGGTATTTTCGTCATTTCACTACCCAGGGGTATTTTCGTAGTTCTTTCCTACGGGGTATTTTTCGTAATTTCACAAAATAGGGTATCTTGATGATTTTTCGAAATAGAGATATTTTGGTATATTATTTTTTTCGTAAAGCAGGGGTATTTTGGGAGATTTAATTTTGGCAAACCGGGTACCTTTTGTAGATCTAGGGGTTTTCAGGTAAATTTACAAAACATGAGTATTTTGGTAATTTTGCCAACCGGGGGTGTTTCGATAATTTCATAAATTTTGGTAGTTTTACAAATCTAGGGTATTCTGGGAAATTTTCACAAATCAAGGGTATTTTCAGAAATTTTACGAACCTAGGGGATATTTTTAGTAATTTGCAAAATAGGGTGGCTGGTCCCTTTCGGGTTTTAATTATAAATTTTGGCCCACAACAAGTCCTCATGGCTAAAGTGAATAGTCCTACGCACTGGTAGGATTCCAAATAAGAGGAGGCGAGTCACTAGGATCCGCTTAAATACCAAGCTCTCCTCGAATCCAATCCTGAACATGCGCATGCTCATGTTGCCACACCTTAACCTAGCGATCGTTTACTGGACATGTTTAGTTAGATTAAGTTTTATGAATTTAAAGAATTGTTTAAACTAGGCCTAAAGTCCATAAATTCCTATCATACTAGTCTACGTCCATAAAGCCCATCAACCCAAAGATGCATATCACATCAAGAGTTAGAATACTTACTGCGTGGATCGGGTGCCAGTGAGACTCGAAGGCCATATCTCAACCAAAGCATTTTCACCAACTTCATAAACTACTACTGGACCCATTTCATAGCCCGAGTTTTGCAACTGGGCTCTGATACAAAAATGTAACAACCCAAACCCGGCCCAAACGCTACGACCAGATCTGGTATGCTACGGGGTTTATTGTTAAAAACTTTGCTTTGATGGTTTTTGGAAAACTCAGTTTCTTTACTTAGGCATTTGTTAAAAATAAGATATTTGATGGAAACCTTTGCTTTTTCTTTGTATGTGTTTGAAAAATCCATTTTATTACTTTTTATGACTTAAGTCCTTGAACATAAATTTTTAAACTGTAAACATTAACAATTATAAAGCGATAACCTAAGCCATGGGGCCTTATTACATAAATAGTCCCAAAATTAAAACTTAAAGGAAACCGAAAATAGTTTATGAAGATAAATAAAATAAAAATGGATGGCCCCTCGAGTCCGCCTCGGCTCCCATGTCCACGATCTACTGCTCATCTGAAAAGTCAGGGAAAAATAAAGGGGTGAGTCACCAAGACTCAGTGTGCAAATCTCGAAAACACATAAAAGGCTTTAGGCCCACAAACACATTATGGGCCTTGGCCCATACACAATGGCAACAAAATATTTACATGCAACATGGCCCAACCCAACCTAGTGATCCATCCTCTACACACCAGCCCGTACCAACCAACACACCTTGGGGATTTCTACAATCAACCCACCAACCGCTACACACCATATCGACATACCATGCCGCTATTCCCAACAATCAGGAATCAATTTAACGTGGCTTAGCCACCGATCACTATGTGACCTAATTTTACAGTTCGTGGTTAAACCACCGATCACCAAGTGACCTATTAACATGCTCTTCCGCTTTATCGTATTAACCCTATCCCATGCATACATCCAAGCAAATTCAAAACAGTATACTACTTAAAAGATCACAGGTTTTTACATACATCGATACACACATAGAGAAGTTTCTATGGTTACGTACCTGGCATCCTTTGCCTACCCTTTTTGGGTAATACGACTGTCCATACAGCCTTTTTCCGGCTTTTATCCCATAACATACATAATACAGATAATTAGTGTGTTAGAGATCTACACACCTGATTACAGTCAAGAAGATACTTTCTATGTCAACACTTTCGGTAGCCGATACGACCGCTAACTGCCTTTGGTTTTGTTCTGAAGCCGGTCCACAACCCGGCGGCCAATCCCGAACAAATGACACCGCTGCTTAAACTTAGGGATTGGGTTTACAGATCCAATCCCGCGTTCGCTGAACGACATGTGATTCCATCACAAGACCTTATCAGTTGCTACCATCACAACATACAGTTAAGATCACAACTACGATAACGAATCTTAACGAGAATCTAAAGAGAACCCTTACCTTGAAGTCCCAAAAATAATAATATGGTTCGTACGTTAACGATTTCTGGCTTAGGAACCTAGGCGATTAGATCTCCTTCAAATCCCGGAATGCCGCCCAAAAAGAAAATGCGAGATTAGTGAAAACGTCAAGCTAAAGATGGCCTAACAACCATCTAGCCATTCGGCTATGGTCTTAAAAACTGAAAAAGATTACCATTATAATAGCACAAGTCGACACTTACCTCTACATAGAATTCGACAACTCCTAGAAGGTTTCGGCTTTTGAGAAGATCAAGAAGAGAAGATGATAAGAAGAAATCTATGTAGATTCAGCTTTTAGTTGAAGAGTTCGGCAAAAAGGGAATAGGAGGTATTCAGCTATGGAGATGAGAAGAAGGTTCAAAGTTTCGACTTTTGAAAAAATCAGGAAAAAGGTATAGAGAGAGCTATGAGGTTTCGGCTTTGTAGAAGAAAACAGAAAAAGAATAATGGACTTTCAGCTTTTGCATAGAAGTGCAGATGAGAGAATAGGCTTAGAGATTTCGGCTTTTGCAGAGAATGAGAGAATAGAGAAACCTTATTGTCAAAATTGAAGAAGAGAGAGTGGGAGAATAAGACCCTAATGCCTAAAAATAAAAAGGTATTCCCCTCACTTGAATACAAAATTTCGGCACCCCTTGAGTATACCAAAACCGATTCCCCCTCCCCCTTAGTGTTGGAATTTCGGCCACCACTGTGACCAGCAGATAAAACCTAAATTTTCTCCCTTATCTTCATCTGATCACTCATCCTGTGTCTTAAAACACAGATAATATCTTTTAAGCCCTATCTTATCAGGCTTTCCACTAAAGTGTCCAAACAGAAAATTTTAACTAAGGCCTCGGCCCAACCCTGAGCCCATTCTTGACCCCTTAAACACCCTATCTAGCACGTCAAGCATAACATAAACATCACAGCACATTAAACTCAAAGGCCCATTAATTTAGGATGTTACACTCCTCAAGGAGACCGATCTATATAAGTTCATGCAGGCCGCTTTAATCACTCGCCAAGCCAAGGGTCTTTGAGACCATTTATTTTTTCTTTTACTTTTATCTTCTCCTTTATTTTCCTTCTCTTTGACTATCTTATGCCTAATTTAGTTTATTTTAATTTAGTGTCTTAGTGTCAGGTTCTTCAGGCTGCTTGGGAATCACACCACTTCCGCCACCGCCAGCACCTCCGCAGCCTTAGAGGTCACACCCACCTCGCGAACCATCCAACAATAAGGACCCCTCAGTCCATCCATCTTTTCTTTTAATTTTATTTTACTTTCTGTTTTCTTTCTCTTTCTCTTTCTTGTCTTTAATTATATATTTAGTTTATTTTAAATGTGTCTTAATAATTCCTGGCTAATCCTCCATGAGCTACCCAATTTCTTCATCTAGCGCAGCAATAGTGGGAAACCACCACACCACGACCACTGCCAAATCCAGCTCGGGCTGAAATTCCAACGTATTTTCCACATCCTCCAAGGATGCCATCTGAAAATTTAGGAAGTTTCACTTCTTCCCATATCTTATGATTTTATAATGGTATTATCTATCTTTGTACATTGAGGGCAATGTACATCTTAAGTGTGGGGGGTGAATCTTAAGGATGCCTAACTTTTTGCATTATTCTCAAATCCTTGAATTTAGTCTTGTTTTTAAGTAATTTTCTCATATTACTAATTAGGATGAAATTACCATGATTTATGATTTTTATTGATATGTTTTAGATTAAGTCATTGATAATTGTGCATTGATGATTTAATTCTAAGAATACTAGAGAATCAAGCATGATAAGTCTATTTTTCAAGAAAATAAAAAATTTCTAGGTTGTCTACCCGAATTTGAATATTACTTTGAAGTTTGAAATTACTGAGGTTGACATCAAAATACCCATAATTTTTGTGAGATTTTGAGCCTTGTAGAGCATAAATTCTTTTTCTTGCTCACTTCATTGATTATGAGTGTGTCAACATTGATTTGTTATTCTAGAACTTGCATCGATTATACATGTCGAGACCACACCTTTGATTTGATATACAGAGATGATAAAGGCACTTATGATTTAACCCACTTACTCCACTAAAAGCTTGTCTTCATAATTAATCCCTAGTGAACCCTTTTTAATCCTAACAACCTTTTTATTGACTTACCCACTAATACTAACCCAAAAACCCTTTGTATTTATTATCACCATCCTTTTTAACTACCCTTATATCGAGATTTGAGTTGATTAATAGCCTAACTATGTTTTTTATTTCAGTAATTTATCCTTTGTTATGTACTTATGATGTAAAGAAAAAGAAGAAAAAAAAATCAAAAGTTTATTCATTTTTAGTTTTGTGATTAAAGAGCGTATACGTTTAAATTCCAAATATTGAAGAAGAAGCTTGTAGTATTAGTATTTTTCAAATTGATGTAATCACTTTTATTTAGTTCATTGTTTCTGGTTAGGTAATTTGTCAATTCAATCTCGATTCTAACCCTCTAATTCAGCCTTTAACCACACCTTTAACCCAAGCCCCATTACAACCCTGTTAAAGACCTTTTGATTTGTGTATCATCTCATTTAATAGTGGTGGAGATTTGATTTTCATGCAAGCCTATGGGATTACTTTTTAGGTTTGACATTTGAGTGCTTAATTCTGAACCTTAAACACCTTGAGTGATTTGAGTGAATCTTTAGTAAGGATGTCAATTCTTGTCGGTTTTGAACAAGAGGTAATTATTTAGATGAGGGGAAACACCAATGTTTTGTGCTACAAATGTATGACTTAGACTGTTTGAATCTTTAGAACTCTTTGAGTTTAATTATCCATGTATAAATTATCCTTGAATTATGATGAAACACTATTGATAAATATTATGAATTATGGAAAGTTCGTTTTAGTTCTAAATTGAGAATTTTGCTTGAGGACAAGCAAAAGCTTAAGTGTGGAGGTATTTGATAAACCGTAAAAGTAACATATTTTAATCCCACATTTAGTATGCTTTTGGATGAATTATCCCTTATTTTATGTAAAAAGGTGCTCTTAATCCTTTCTTTTCATGTTATATACTCAGGAAAGCACCGGAGGATGAAAAGAACGAGAAACGGGCTTAAAACGGGCCAAATGGGCCAAAGCACGAAATCGACACGGCCTGGACCCAAGACCACACGGTCGTGCCTCCTCAATAATCTTGAACACGGTCTAGCCACGAGATACACGCCCGTGCCTCATCAACGAAGTCCACACGGCCTGGCCACGACTTATACGGGTGTGTGCCAGAGGCCGTGCCCCTATCATGGCAAAGAGAAATTTCAATCGGATTTGGATACTTAGGGGCAAAGAAACACATTCCAAAAGCCTATAAATACACCCTAAGTATGAACTGAAAGGGGGAGCCCAAAGCTATCGTTTAGGGGCGTCTTGCTAGGCCAGAGAGGGCATATTTGTGAGGATTCGCTCAGGGATAGCCAGTTGATCCATCTCAAGAAGCCGGAATTATACTCAAGACGGTGGATCTCCTTTTCAATTCCTTTTGGGGGTTTTAGGGATTTCTTATGTTTTGTTTTATCTTTTCTTCTGAGATGTTTTCTTTTATTGTTATGAACTAAACCCTCAGATACCTGAGGGGGATGAAACTTAGATGAATCTTGTTATCGTTTGCTGAACTATATGATAAATATTTGATTTGTTCTTAATCATGTGTTCTTAATTCTTGTGTTGATATTTCACGGATATCGATTCAAGTTTGATGTGCTTAGGTGGAGGAGCAAAAGTCCCTGCCTAAGAGTAGATCTAGCATAGTTAAGCGGAGTTGATCACGCGCCTAGAGATAGGGTGACGAGGAGTTGCCAGATTAGGGTGAAACCTAATATGGGAGTCCATAGATCGAGTTAATGTAATTCTAGGGGTTTTAGTTAGAAAGAGATTTCAATTAATCAACCTAGGGTTAGACGTTGTTCGCCTTGAGAGAGGATTTAATATAAATTAGGGAATCCTACGGATCAAGTCAAGTGAATACATCGTCTGGTTTAGAGTTAGATAACAAGTGAAGTCTAGGTGGATTCTTCCTTGGGTGTCGTCTTAATTAATTGGTTTTTCCTCAAGTATTCTCCCAAATTCATTCTTCTTTGTCTTAGAGTCTTTAGTCTAGTAGTTAATTAATTTAGATTAAACAACCATTCACTTAATTCTTAGGCTAAATAATAGAAAGAAAGTTAGTATTAGTACTTTTAGTTCCTTTGGGTTCGACAATCTGGTCTTGCCTAAGCTATACTACTGTTCGATAGGTGCACTTGCCTCAATCGTTGTCAGAGTTAGTTTCCAGGTTCGATCATTCTCTTTATAAATTTTAAAACTCGACAGACATACGATCAAATGTAACCTTCAAGATTTGGCCATAACGTCTAGGTCGGGCTTGGGGTGTTACAACGTTTACATTGCGAGAAAGACAACTTACTTTAGTAAATAATTTAAATGACCCATAATCCTGTAAATTAATTTTCAAGTCAAATAATTGACCCAATGGGTATTTAAACTTGAAAATTGGACCTGAGATCGTAAATTGGGCCTAGGACCCTAAAACCGTGACCAAGAACAAAAAAATGGTCAAACCGAGCCTGAAATGTGAAATTGGGCCGACGGTCCAACCGGTGGCTGGACTGGACCAGCCAATCCGTCACTGGTCCAAACCAAATCAACAAAAATTGAACCACTTCGGGATGTTTGGCAAATTTGTGATGCAGATTCCTGCTGTAAATGGTTGGTGACAGTGGTTCTTCAATGGTTGAGCAGTGAAAGAATGACACTGCTACTGTGACTACCAGAGAATTTGATTTCAGATTAACAGTTCCAAAAATAATATTATTTTAATAGATTTAATATTTAATTTAATCTAATACTTATCTTAATAGTATTTTATTAATTTAATATTAAAGTGATTATCTTAATAATAAATTTAATTTTATGTTTATCTTGCAGATAAATATTCTATTAATTTAATATTAGAGTGATTAAGTTTAATCATAGTTGAACTCTCTAAACTCTCCTTATATAAATAGAGCCTTGGGTCATTATTTTTCACAAACTTGAATTCAAGAGAAAGTTGTAGAGAGAAAATTCTCTAAAGAAATCATTTTAGAAAATTTCTACAGATATTTTTCTTATTTACAAATTGCTCCAAAATTTTAGAGAAATTACAAAATTACCCCACTAGTAATTTTTGTAAATTTTTTTTTGATTCGAAGCGAGCCCAAACTCGAGAGATTTGAGCTTGAGGATAGTAGATAAGACTAGTCGGTCGAAGCGTTCATCCTAGATGAATTGAAAATGAACAAAATTAATTAAGTGTTTATTACTTTAGATATCAAAACCAATTTCTTGTTTTGGAAAAAAAATTAAAACTCTGGTTTTTCCCTAAATTTATTTTCCGCTGTGTTTTTCAAACCTGATTTTCCAACATTATGAGTGTTACTTCAATAACAACTTCAACTTCCCTTTCAGGCAAAAAACTTAGCAATCCTTCAGGAATCGCATCAGTAATTTCGTTATCTGATGAAACTTGTTTTATCTTTAATTCCAGTGCTTTGGCATCTAAAATGTAGTTGAATGCACTTTACCACCCTTTTTCGATCAACATTAGGGTTAATATTGTTGATAAGATATTGTTGATAAGAACTATAAATTGTTGGTATAAAACACAAAAAAAAGTAGGGTAAGGTACACCAATTGTCCCTAGGTTTTGTTTAAAATTACATTTTGGTCACCTAACTTTCAAAAGTTACATAATAGTCATTAACGTTATCGAATTGTTCCATTTTGGTCACTTTGAGTATTAAAAATATTGTTTTAATAAATAAACCCATTATAGATTTTTTTTTTATCTTTTTTTCTTAAGAAATTGAAGTTAGATTTCAATTAAAATCAAAACAAACCCAGATTTAGTAAAGCCAAACCTTACATTCAAAGAAGCTTTTTTTTCATGAACTCTCTTTCAATAATGGGGAAACATTTTCATTTTCAATAAAATTCTCGATTTTATGAGAACAATCTAATGCAATGACACACTAACCTTACCTGTTGAAGACACTTTCTAGTGCAATTCTAAAAACACCTATTTCAATAAAACCATGGTTTTATTACGGTTGAAATACAATGTAACACCCTAAATCCAGCCTAGACGTTATAATCGGATTATGAAGGATACATCTAACGCGAAATCGTTGAAGCTTCATTTTTGAAGTAAAATTTTCAGAACATGTTTAAACGTTTAAAACTTACACATTTCGAAAATTTCGTAAGCACTTCGACAAAACTGTGTTATATTGACTTATTCAAAACAAACCCAAATTTGCCTAACCATTTGCATAAAAACATCGTGAAAACTTAGTCAAAAACCTAGCAGTGGAAGTTCATTATAACAATTCAGTCTTTATCCCTTGGTTTATTATTTAATGTGCCATCTTTTTTAAATCACCGATTAAAATTTTAGATTTTTGCAAAACAATTATCAAAAAAAATTTAAAGTCTCGAACAACCAAAAATGTCCAAATGCCCAAAAAGTCCATAAAAGTCCATAAAAGTTTCGTCCACAACATACTGAACCAATAATGTGAAATCTGAGCTCCAGAGTCATCGTCCAATCCTAATCTTAAGGATCACTTGAAACAAAAAAACAAACGAGTGAGCTTTACGCTTAGTGTGTGATTTGACCCACATTTGCATGTACTTATAAAGTATGTACCAAATCGACGTTTCTTATCATATGTCATATTAGAGTCATAATCTGTAACATATGAAAGCATATCATATAACTTATTAAAACAAAACACATAACATAACAGATCATGTCCTACCCCCACCCGCTACACACCATCTCTGACCCACCAATCACACCAATTAGGACTACACAAGTCCATCCATCCAATCACACAAATATGTGGCGGTATGCCACTCATTAATATGTAGCTGAGCTGCCAAACGGAAATGTGTGGTCTAGCCGCCATAATTGCAATAAAACATCCTTATACACTTCCTCCAACATATCAAGCCCATCTCAGAGCATATTTACAAGCATGCTAACATACACAAATACGTATCATCTAGCTTACATAACATGCATGTCTAAACATATATTTACAGAACATAACATAATATAAAACATATACAAAGCGAACTTACATAACATGCTCCCCAAGTGAACAACATACATAATTTTTCACTTTTATAAGCCTACCAAAATGTCCATGGATCCAATTTTTATGTCCCTAAATCAGGCCCCAAACGGGACCTCAAAATTGGCCAAAAGGGTCCACATGGCCCAACAAGCCAACCCGTGTGGTCTACATGGTCAACCAATCCAGGCCATCTAATCACACACGGCCTTGTACACTATACAGCCTGGCACACAGCCTACCACACAACCTAGCACACGTCCTACCACACAGCCGTGTGGTGCACACGATCTTTCACATGGCCATGTGACGCTGGGTAGTTTTTAAAACAACCCATATTTTGCAATTTTTTTGAGTTTCAATTGATGTTGCATGTTAGTTTCACACACTTGATAGTATTTCTGATTAACCACGCAATCGGGAACCCAGGGATCCTATAATCATCCATCCAATTAAATCGGTTAATAATCAAACTACCACAAAAAATCACATTCCTTAAATCAACATTTCAATCCAAAAAGTGAAGTTTGAGTACTTATCACTCAAAAACAGTGTCCAACAAGAGAATTACTTCGCTGGTGGGACACGATTATTGTAACAGCTCGATTTTGGGGCTAGTCGGAACAGTGGTTTCGGAACCACTAATCTGAGGTTGGAGAAATTAGTTTTAACATTATTTTATGTGTTATAGCATGATTATATTAATGCATGAAAATTTTGGTGCATTAATTTTAGCGATTGCATGCTTAATTGCAAAAAAGGACTAAATCGCATAAAGTGCGAAAGTGTTGTTCTACAAGTGTAACACCCCAAACCCGGCCTAGAAGTTAGGCCCGAATCTGGTGTGTCACATGGAAGTAAAAACCATCTTTGTGATTATTAAAAAAATTCTTGAGAAATACAGCCTCTTTGTTAAAACCAAAAACACTTAAGCAATTGTTAACTACTTGAAAACGTAATAATCTTTAATAACCTTTTTGGTAGCGAAAGCATATTTGAAATGAACAATTTACAAAAATGTGATGTTTAGAAATAGAGTTGCAGAAGCATTTCGAAATCGTAGCGGAAACGTAGATAAAATACAAGTATTTTTGAGAGGTTGTTTGATAAATCGATAATCGAACTAATAATCTTTTAAAATCCTAACTTTTGAAAATATCGTTGAATATTTGTATGAAAATTCAAGTTAAATTATTTATAGAAGTTTGTTTAAAAATTCCAATTGTTGATAAATTTTGGAAAACCATTATATAAGTTTTTTTAGAAAAATTCTCGTTTTAACAATTTAAGCAAATAATAAAATACTCTAGAGGCCTTATTACAACATAAAAACCCAAAACAGTAAATGAACGGAAATAGAAAACTAAAGTTCAAAATGAAACACCATTTCTGAAGTATGGCCTCCACCGAGTCATCCATGGGCCCAAGTCCTCACTACGGAGCATTACCTATAGAGATTAAAAAGAAAGGGGGGTGAGTTACAAGAACTCAGTGCATAATCCCCTCACCGTCATCCACTGGGTCTAAACCCATATAGCAATATCATGGGCCTAAGCCCATTTAACATACACTTGGACCGAAGCCCATTTAAGAAACAGAATATATTTATATATGTGCAATGTATGAATGTATGCAACCCAAACCAACCTAATAATCCATCCGCTACACACCACCCGTACCATCCAACACACCTGTGGGGATCTTTTGTCAACCCACCCCGCCAACACACCAATCGCAGGCATTTAGCCATTTATATCAAATTCAAATTGTGGACAAGCCACGAAATAACAGAATATACGTGGCTTAGCCACTGCACAAAATGTGACAGAGTCACCGTAATATCATATACGGTAATATAACCGCACACGCCCTTGGTAAAAATGATCGACACGCAGTCGTTAATTCATATGTTAGGCACATAGCCCCGGTAAATACGTTTAGCACAAAGCCATAATCACGATGGAACAAAACCATATTTAGGTTGGCACATAGCCATTATCGTAATTTGTGGCGAGCCACCGAATCGAGAATGTATAGTCATAATCAAACTGCTTTTCATAATATTTGTGGCGGTGCCACGAGAATTTCTTCTCTTCAACATTTTCCCAACCCATGCAAATTCATGTAGATGCATCATACATAGCAAATCATGATATTTACAAATATAACAACAATAATTAAATCGGACAAAAGTTCAAATTTCATTAACACTTTACAAAATCGGCCCATTAGGGCATTATATCAAATTGGCTCATTAAGCCATATGTCAAATTGGCCCATTAAACAATATATCAGATCGGCCCACAAAACAATATATATCAAATCGGCCCATCAAGCAATTTATCAAATCGGCCCATTAAGCAATTTATCAAATCGACCCATTATGGCTATATAACAAATCAGCCCATTAAGGCAATATAACAAATCGGCCCTTTAGGGGCATTTTCGTAATTCGGCCCATAGGGGAATTTTCGTAATTTGGTAATCTTACCCACTAAGGGTAATTTGGAAATCTCGCAACCCAGGGATATTTCGGTAATTTACCCTCTAAGGGTATTTTGGTAATTTCGCAACCTAAACTTAACTACTAATGTGGGGCGTAAAATTTGAAACCGTCCATCTGCGTCATACTGACTAAACTGACTATAACTCGAGTTAGGAACCTCAAAATTTAGATCCGTAAATTTTCCATGAAACCATACTCATATATCTTCTTACGATAATTTATACAGAATTTTTGAATTAACCATTTAGTACAGTTTATTCCTAAAATTTTCCCTTGTTTCACTGTCCAACGATTCTGACCTCTCTTATCTTAATTTCAAATATCTCACTGTACGGTTTTCATATGCTTCTCCCACTTGTTTCTATTAAAAATAGGTTCAATAAGGAATCCATACATATTAATTATAACTCTTATTTCTCTTTTTACAATTTTAAACGATTTTTCCAAGACAGTAATGAGAGAACCGCGAAGTCGGTCCAACTAGATCTCACTAAAATTAAGATATCTCAGAATATAAAATTCCTTTTCCCTCTTCGTTTCTTCCATATCAAAATAGACACAATAAGATTTAATTCGATATCTTATTAACTTTCTAATTTCTTTTCTCCTATTTTTCATAATTTTTTTAAATCACGTCACTGTTGCTGACCAAAAACTGTTTCATTGCCAACTATGGTTACCACTTCGAACATACGCACGCCCAAGTAATCACAGATGCCGGTTTATAGTTTTCTTCTGTATTACGACCAAATCACAGAATACTTCATGCAAACTTTCAGAGAAGTGTGAGATTACACACCATTTCAAACATGTATTCGGAAGGTACGAGATTACACACCTTATTTGGATTTCCTTAAGAACCACTCTTCTTTGACCCTAGAACAATACCAACCAAAAGTTAGCCTCGGGTTTCCAAAAGATTTCGTATCACTTACACTTGAATCACTTACCACTATGTCCGAAGGTAGAATATATCGAGTGATTTGTCCCTAAAACATATAGTCGATTATTTCAAATTATTACTCCGTTAGCAACCAATCTAATATTGAATAATATCAATAATCCATAAGAACTCCTTACCTCATTAATATTGGATCCGATTTCTCCGTTCAACTTAAGGCTAGAATGATGTTCGACCTCCCACTAGAATACTACAAAAGGGAGAGTGATCTCGTTTGAGAGAGTAGAATAAAATGATGGTCTCGGTCAATATGACCCTCCCAAACCAAGGCATAATTCGACATTAAGAGAAAGAAAATAAAATATTGAAGAGAACCACTTACCGATTTATCAAGGAATGAGTGTTAATACGGATGAGAAGAGATGAAAGTTCAGTTATAGAGGAAAATGTATATTAATATTCGGCTATGGGGATAATCAAACAAGAAGATGTACTCTTTTGGTGGTGTCGATTTAGAGAAGAGGAAAGATTGAAGGAATGTTTAAAAGAAAGGAATGGAAGGTTGAATGGATGCTAGGTGATTCGGCTATCAAAGGGAGATGAACAAGAGGTGAATATTTTGACCAAACAAAAGAGAAGAAATATGCACAATTGTGCTAGGAGGATTCGGCAAAGAGGATAGCAAATTGAGAGAAGATGACACTAAAGTTACAAATGAGATTTTTGACCCAAAACAATACCAAGACCCTACCAAAAGCCAAAGTAAAATTTCAGCCACCTATCTACCCCCAAAACCGTCCACATGCATTCCTATAAGGGTCAAAATTTTGCCAACCATACTTTCCATAGCATTCTCCATGAAATTAGCCACTTGTTCTGCTTACTTGCCTTTTCCTTTTGATTCCTTTCCCCAACCTCAACCTTTCCTTAATTCCTTAGCCACCTTACCAAAAATAAAGAAGTCAAACTTGCCATAAATACTTCTTGGCCGGCACTTAAGGAAAGTATACAAAAAAAATAGTCAAAATTTTTTGTACCAAGTGGGATTCAAACCTCTTCCCTCAATGCCTTCACTTGATGCCATAACCTCTTTACTAATTGCTCATTTATGCAAGCAAATTACCCACCTATTTCCATAAGCCTTGATGCCCCTTACTATCTCTCTTTAATAGGCTTAAACACAAAATTTATACTAAGGCCCAACTTAAACACAAAACTTCCTAGAAACCTCGTAACTCTCCAAAATCACCTTCCTAATAAGTCCAACTTGAAATAATGCCGTTCTCTTTTTTCTCAAAATTTTAAACACTCCTAAGCCCAAGGCCCAATGGGCCCAATTCTTCTAGGCCCAATTTCGGGATGTTACAATTCTACCCTCCTTAAAGAAATTTCATCCTCGAAATTTCCATCCTACTACTAAACGCATCGCTCAAATCACACCAAGATATGCTTTATTTGCGTACTCTCGATCTTAATAACCACGATGTACTTTTAACATAATCTTGAATCCTTTTTCACACAACCAAACATCTAACCACGAAGCAAACGATTATCTACCATTTATACTTAGAATTTTCTACATTCAATCATCACGTACAACCAAAACATACCCGACTTGATGGTGATGAAACAATCCCGAGCCTTATCCTCCTTAGACCCGCATCTCAAGCATGCTCTTGACCTCCTCCAGCATTCTCCCGAATAACGCCTTCTGCAATAATCGCAACCCGGAAAGTTTGGACGTGCCTTAACACATTTCACGTAACGAGATCACACCCTAGAGAAGTATGATCTAATTTCTTCTTACGATCCCACGTGCCCAACTCGAAGTGTTCGACCAATTTCTCTAACCTCCTCCACAAGCTCCCTAACTAGCCGAGTCGACTCATCAATTCCACTTTCGGTCATAAGACTCCGTCTCTGCCATCGCGCGATGATAACACCTCCCTTTAGGATACATGCCCCGATGCTGAAAATCTAGCCCTAGCACCTTGGCCTCTACCACGTCCACGTCTACCGCGTCCACGTCCTCTAGCGCTCATGTTCACTAATGTCGATTTAATCTTATTAAAAGTCTTATGAATCAGTATAGTTCTAATATTTATTAAACAATGTCTTATGGAGTATAGGAAGTAAAGTTGTTTTCATAGTACGTATCTAAGGTCTCAATCTCTATAGTTTTAGCTCCTAAAGCTAAGAGTTCTAGAGTATTTTTACAGTCATACCACAATAATCAAAAATTAAAAACATAAACTTACTTGACTTGGTGCCGGATACCCGTGGTGCCATACTTCCTTTAGAACATACATGTATAATTTAAAATTTTAAACGGCTTTGAAAACGTGTTTGAACCCAAACCACAAATGAAGTTTTGCAAACTCTCGATACCATAAAATGTAACACCCCAAACCCGGCCTAGAAGTTAGGCCGAATGTGTGTGTCACATGGAAGTAAAACCATCTTTGTGATTATTAAAAACTTTCTTGAGAAATACAAATTCTTTGTTAAAACTAAAAACACTTAAGCAATTGTTAACTACTTGAAAACGTAATAATCTTTAATAACCTTTTTGGTAGCGAAAGCATATTTGAAATGAACAATTTACAAAAATGTGATGTTTAGAAATAGAGTTGCGTAAGCATTTCAAATCGTTATGAAACGTAGATAAAATACAAGTATTTTTGAGAGGTTGTTTGATAAATCGATAATCGAACTAGTAATCTTTTAAAACCGTAACTTTTGAAAATATCGTTGAATATTTTTAGGAAAATTCAAGTTAAATTATTTATACAAGTTTGTTTAAAAATTCCATTTGTTGATAAATTTTGGAAAACCATTATATAAGTTTTTTTAGAAAAATTCTCGTTTTAACAATTTAAGCAAATAATGAAATACTCCAGAGGCCTTATTACAACTTAAAAACCCAAAATAGTAAATGAACGGAAATAGAAAACTAAAGTTCAAAATGAAACACCATTTCTGAATTATGGCCTCCACCGAGTCATCCATGGGCCCAAGTCATCACTACGGAGCATTACCTACAGAGATTAAAAAGAAAGGGGGGTGAGTTACAAGAACTTAGTGCATAATCCCCTTACCGTCATCCACTGGGTCTGAACCCATATAGCAATATCATGGGCCTAAGCCCATTTAACATACACTTGGACCGAAGCCCATTTACGAAACAGAATATATTTATATATGTGCAATGTATGAATGTATGCAACCCAAACCAACCTAATAATCCATCCGCTACACACCACCCGTACCATCCAACACACCTGTGGGGATCTTTTGTCAACCCACCCCGCCAACACACCAATCGCAGGCATTTAGCCATTTATATCAAATTCAAATTATGGACAAGCCACCAGAATAACAGAATATACGTGGCTTAGCCACCAGAAAAAATGTGACAGAGTCACCAGGATATCATATACGGTAATATAACCGGCACACAGCCTTGGTAAAAATGATCGACACAGAGCCATTAATTCATATGTTAGGCACATAGCCCCGGGTAAATACGTTTAGCACAAAGCCATAATCACGATGGCACAAAGCCATATTTAGGTTGGCACATAGCCATTATCGAATTGTGTGGCGAGCCACCGAGAAATGTAATGTATCATTGCCGATCAAACTGCTTTTCATAATATTTGTGGCAGTGCCACTAGAATTTCTTCTCTTCAACATTTTCCCAACCCATCAAATTCATGTAGATGCATCATACATAGACAATCATGGTATTTAAAAATATAACAACAATAATTAAATCAGACAAAAGTTCAGCCCATTAACACTTTACAAAATCGGCCCATTAGGGCATTATATCAAATTGGCTCATTAAGCCATATGTCAAATTGGCCCATTAAACAATATATCAGATTGGCCCACAAAACAATATATATCAAATCGGCCCATTAAGCATTTTATCAAATCGGCCCATTAAGCAATTTCTCAAATCGGCCCATTATGGCTATATAACAAATCAGCCCATTAAGGCAATATAACAAATCGGCCCTTTAAGGGCATTTCTGTAATTCGGCCCATAGGGGCATTTTTGTAATTCGGTAATCTTACCCACTAAGGGTAATTTGGAAATCTCGTAACCCAGGGGTATTTCGATAATTTACCCTCTAAGGGTATTTTGGTAATTCCACAACCTAAACTTAACTACTAATGTGGGGCATAAAATTTGAAACCGTCCATCTGCGTCATACTAACTAAACTGACCATAACTTGAGCTAGGAACCTCGAAATTTAGATCCATAAATTTTCCATGAAACTAGACTCATATATCTTCTTGCGATAATTTATCCAGAATTTTTGAATTAACCATTTAGTACAGTTTATTCCTAAAATTTTCCCTTGTTTCACTGTCCAATGATTCTGACCTCTCTTATCTTAATTTCAAATATATCACTGTACGGTTTTTATATGCTGATCCCACTTGTTTCTATTAAAAATAGGTTCAATAAGGAATCCATACATATTAATTATAACTCTTAGTTCTCTTTGTACAATTTTAAACGATTTTTCCAAGACAGAACAGAGAACCGCGAAGTCGGTCAGAACCAGTCTCACTAAAATTAAGATATCTCAGAATATAAAATTCCTTTTCCTTCTCCATATCTTCCATATAAAAATAGACACAGTAAGATTTAATTCGATATCTTATTCACTTTCTAATTCCATTTCCCCTATTTTCATGATTTTTCAAAATCATGTCACTGTTGCTGACCAAAAACTATTTCATTGCCAACTATGGTTACCACTTCGAGCATACGCACGCCCAAGTAATCACGGATGCCGGTTTTCGGTTTTCTTCAGTAATATGACCAAATCACAGAATATTTTATGCAAACTTTCAGAGAAGTGTGAGATTACACACCATTTCAAACATGTATTCGGAAGGTACGGGATTACACACCTTATTTGGATTTCCTTAAGAACCACTCTTCTTTGACCCTAGAACAATACCAACCAAAAGTTAGCCTCGGGTTTCCAAAAGATTTCGTATCACTTACACTTGAATCACTTACCACTATGTTCGAAGGTAGAATATATCGAGTGATTTGTCCCTAAAACATATAGTCGATTATTTCAAATTATTACTCCGTTAGCAACCAATCAAATATTGAATAATATCAATAATCCATAAGAACTCCTTACCTTATTAATATTGGATCCGATTTCTCCGTTCAACTTAAGGCTAGAATGATGTTCGGCCTCCCACTAGAATACTACAAAAGGGAGAGTGATCTCGTTTGAGAGAGTAGAATAAAATGATGGTCTCGGTCAATATGACCCTCCCAAACCAAGGCATAATTCGGCATTAAGAGAAAGAAAATAAAATATTGAAGAGAACCACTTACCGATTTATCAAGGAATGAGTGTTAATACGGATGAGAAGAAAAGATAGAGAAGAGATGAAAGTTCAGTTATAGAGGAAAATGTATATTAATATTCAGATATGGGGATAATCAAACAAGAAGATGTGCTCTTTTGGTGGTGTCGATTTAGAGAAGAGGAAAGATTGAAGGAATGTTTAAAAGAAAGGAATGGAAGGTTGAATTGATGCTAGGTGATTCGGCTATCAAAGGGAGATGAACAAGAGGTGAATATTTTGACCAAACAAAAGAGAAGAAAGATGCACAATTGTGCTAGGAGGATTCGGCAAAGAGGATAGCAAATTGAGAGAAGATGAAACTAAAGTTGCAAATGAGATTTTTGACCCAAAACAATACCAAGACCCTACCAAAAGCCAAAGTAAAGTTTCAGCCACCTATCTACCCCCAAAACCGTCCACATGCATTGCCATAAGGGTCAAAATTTTGCCAACCATACTTTCCATAGCATTCTCCATGAAATAAGCCACTTGTTCCCCTTACTTGCCTTTTCCTTTTGATTCCTTTCCCCAACCTCAACCTTTCCTTAATTCCTTAGCCACCTTACCAAAAATAAAGAAGTCAAACTTGCCATAAATACTTCTTGGCCGACACTTAAGGAAAGTATACAAAAAAAATAGTCAAATTTTTTTGTACCAAGTGGGATTCGAACCTCTTCCCTCAATGCCTTCACTTGATGCCATAACCTCTTTACTAATTGCTTACTTATGCAAGCAAATTACCCACCTATTTCCATAAGCCTTGATGCCCCTTACTATCTCTCTTAAATAGGCTTAAACACAAAATTTATACTAAGGCCCAACTTGAACCCGGAACTTCCTAGAAACCTCGTAACTCTCCAAAATCACCTTCCTAATAAGTCTAACTTGAAATAATGCCGTTCTCTTTTTTCTCAAAATTTTAAACACTCCTAAGCCCAAGGCCCAATGGGCCCAATTCTTCTAGGCCCAATTTTGGGATGTTACAATTAGCTAGAGGTGTCTAATAGCTATATAATATTGAATTGGAGGTCCTTAATGTGCAATTAGACCCTTAGGAAAGGGTTGGCCGGCCATAGAGGACAAGAAATGTCAAAATTGGTCAAAGTAGGTGAATTAGGTGACTAAATTGAAGGAAATAAATAAAATAAAGAGAAAGATGATATCACCTTTTTCATTCATCTTCTTCCACCGAAAATATCAGCCAATGAGGGGTTTTGGAAGCCTAAAATTTTTAGCAACTTCTCACCCTTGGAAGTAAGTGATTTTGGTGGTCTTTCTTGATAATTTTTGTACTTTTGGGACCCTTGTAGCATGATCAAGCTAATGAGGGGACTATTTTGCAAAATGGTTAAGAGTCTAGGGTTTTTCCATGTGAGCATTTATGTTTTTTTTTTTGAATTTTTATGGAAGAAAATGAATCTTAGTTGTTAAATAAACAACTTTTGTGAAAAGGGTTTCCATGAAAACCCCTAAAAGGACCTTTTTGTAAAGGTTGTAAATAGGTGGTGAATGTGTGAAATAATTGGTATTGTGAGTTACTATAAGAGTAATAAATGTTCAGCTAGGCTTGTTAAAGGAGGAAATTTGATTAGAATCGATTTACGAGCCTAAGGGCAAAATCGTAATTTTGTAAAAGATTAGGGGCAAAATCATAATTTTTACCAAAGTATGATTCATGAGTTATTTTAATCAATGTGATCATTAAATAAGTGAAATTTTTATTTTAGATCAAGTAACACGAAGTTTGGACCGAAACTGATGAAAGGACAAAATTGTGGACTAAATCGAACAACTATACATATTTTGGTATCGAGGTAAGTTCGTGTGAAATTATAGCTACATAATGCTATTATGTTTTTAATTGTTCGATATCATGAGAAATGTATATTATTTCTATGAATTTGATTGATGCCTCGATGAAAGTATAATGAAATTATGTAAAGTTGAAGTCCCGGTTGAACATTAAGAATAGCAAGGGTACTATTTTCACAACATCAGATAAAGAAGGTCCCGTATAAGACCATGTTTGGGACATGGCCTCGGCACCGAAGGGAGATCTTGTGTAAGACCATGTCTGGGACATGGCATCGACATCGATATATGATCTTGTATAAAACCATATCTGGGATATGGCATCGACATCGAGTTATGAAATCCCGTGCAAGACCATATCTGGGATATGGCATCAGCATCGAGATGTGATCCCATGTAAGACCATATATGGGAGATGGCATTGGCATCGTGTTACATGTATGATGAGATTGAGCATCCTTCGATATTCCAAGTAGTTCAACGGGTAAAGAACTAAGTTTATGTTAAAGATATCAAAGAGCTAAGTCTATGTTCAAGAGAATAAAAGTGCTAAAGTTATGTGATGAAGTGATACAGGTACCCATGAGTAACTTACGAGTAATGAATGCAAAAATGTGATATGTGATTTGGTAAGAGTAAGCATGAGTAAGTTATGTTGATGTACTTGAGAATTTGTGTATTATTTAGTGTGATGAATGGATGTTATCATGAACTTTTATGTTGCTATTTATTTCATGCAAACTTACTAAGCTTTATGCTTACCCCTCTCTTTTCCCTATTCCTTGTAGTATCGCCAAGCTAGCTCGGGGATCGAAGGAAGTCGGAGTTCGATTCACACTATCAACTATTCCTTTGGTATAGTAAAGTTGATTAATTTTGGGTATAGCATGTATAGAAACTTGGTTATTTTGTGATATGTCATATTTGTTAGGTTGGCTATTAATGCTACTCATTCATTTTGTAAATGGCCATTAGAATTGGCCAATACTTGTTAAGTTTTTATATAATCAATGGTGATGAAATTCATGAAATTCAAATTGTGCAATTGAATGATTTATGAATGAAGTATGTGCATGATGAAGTTGGTTGATGATAGGGTGTGGGTGTTTTGTTTTTAGATTACTAAAGGTGACTTATTGTCATGTTGTGTGTTGCATTGAAATGGTATAAGTGTAGTTGCTTTTAGGGTGACATTTGGCTTGGTAGATAGCCTTATAGTGGTCCATACGGGTAGGCACACGGACGTGTGCCTAGGCCGTGTGTGACACACGGTCAGCCCCATGGGCGTGTGAAGTCTGCACCTGAATTTAGGAATTTAATTCGCCACACGGTCTAAGGACATGGGCGTTTGCCTTGGCCGTGTGACTTTAATAGGTTGATGACGTCAGAAACAGAATGTCAAGGTTTTTGCACACGAGCTAAGACATGGGCGTGTCTAGGCCGTGTGAGGGACATGGGCCATGGACACGGGCGTGTGTCCGGCCGTGTGAAAACCCCTGTAGGTTTGAAATGAAAAATAAAATCCACATGGACTAGGGACATGGTCGTGTGTGACCACACGGCCTGCCCACATGGGCTTGTCCCTCACCATACGGGCGTGGGGCCCTGTTTTAAGCAAAAAAAATTCTAAAAGTGTTCAAAAGTTTCCGGTTTAGTCCCGAACCATTCTGTATGTATGTTTAGGGTCTCGTGGACCTATAATAGGGACGTTACGATCTCGAATGATAAGTTTTAAGTCGAAATGAAACTGTATTTCTCGATGTTACATGTTTGAACAGGTTAAGTACGGTAATGCCTCATACCCGGTTCCGGCGTCGGATACGGGTAAGGGGTGTTACAATTATCGTTTCCTTCGCCTAACCAAGGATCACGAAAATGCTTAACACAACAAGAATCAAAATAAACACTAAACGAACACCTATCTTGCCCCAAAGAACGAATTTAAATTTAATAGCAGAAAAATAAATGACATAACTTACACTTGCTTGGGTTTACGAATACGACTGAAGAATCAACGAAACAATCCACAACCACTTAATGGAAACAAATATGGTAGCAAAACAAAAGAAGGAAAATAGAAATCAAGGAAGAAAGTAAGAGACAAAAAGCAAAAACGTGAGAAAGGAAGGGAAAAACAAAAAGTATAAACGTGCAGAAAGGGGAAAAAGTTGGAAAGCTAATGGGTGAGGGAAAATACGAATTTGGAATAATTTTTAAAAAATAAAATATATTCAAAATACCTTAATTCCAACTAAATCCTAACCCATCATATTTACTAGAGTTCAAATTGAATTCAACCTCCAACAAATGGAAAATAGCAAAATATTTTCAAAACTACACACCACGAGATTCAAACACAAGACCAAAGGGTAAGCTAACAAGCATCTTACCACCGAACTAGCAGACTCATTCTCTCATAACTTGAATGGAAATAACATTTAAATCTAAAAGACTAGGGATAGGATTAGACACAAAAATTAACAAAATTTCAATAGGTAGAATTTGAACTTACGACCTCTCACACACATACAGAACACATAACCACTGAACAAAATAAATTACTTGGTATAATCTGACTTTCCATATTAAAAAAAAATTGGGGTGTTACAACTCTCCCCTACTTTAAGAAATTTCGACATCGAAATTTTACCTAACTCAAAAAGATTGGGATAATACTGATGAATCGAGTCCTCAGGCTCCCAAGTGGCCTCCTCTTGTAACAGTCCGGCTTATACCCTAGTCGGAACAGTGGTTTTGGGACCACAAATCTGAGTCTGTATAATATTTTAATATTATATTCTGTGCCGTTGATATGTGACTAAGTATGTGGTAAATTTCTATGAACTAATTTGTCTGTCTGTGTGTTTAATTTGAGCAAAGGATTGAATTGCATTGATTTGTAAATTTGCATGCTTTATGAAAATATACCTATTTGATGTTGCTTTTTAATAAGGAGGCCTTATGAGGCAATTGTGCCAATATTTAGATAGTGGATGGACAAAGGACAAGAATGCCCTTAATGTATGTTTGTTTTAGTTATTAATGAAAGGTGAATATGGTAAAATGTGTATTAACATACATATAATAAACAAAAGAAATAGATAGTGGCATTTGTTCATTCATATTGCCGAATTTTGAAGGAAAGAAAAGGAAGAAATCTAGTTAGGGCATTCGGCCACTTCTAAGCTCAATTTAAGGTATGATTTTGATATGGTTTTTGATAATTTTTACGTTTTTACAATCGTTGCTTAGTCTACTATCAAGCCCATGTCTCAATTTTGTGTATTGATGTTGTTCATGAGAAATTCCATTGATGCTATGTTGAGCTTTGTGATGATTTATGGTGTTAAATGAAAGATTTGAGCTAGATGAACATACTTTGTTCTTGAATTTTTGATGAAATTGGCTAATTAGGGCTAAATTGAGAAAATAGTAATTTAAAGGACTAAATTGCAAATTGATGGAAAATATGGGCTTGTATGAGATGTATGAACATTCGGCTAAGCATGAGTATGTAATGATTTTGTGAATTTGATGTTTTGAGAAAAAATGGACTAAATTGATAAATTATGCAAATGTGAGGGTTAATTTGCAAATAGCCCTAATTGTGTGTCCTTGAATTGAATTGAATGAGTTAGGAAATAAAAGAGTTAATTCTGGATTTGTATAGATCAAGAATAGAGGAAAACGAATTTAGATCGCGGAAAAGCAAAAGTAACCGAGTAGTCGTTTCTATTTCCGATAAATCAAATCCGAGGTAAGTCATATTGCAAATAAATGTAATTGTATTGAGTTGAGCATATTCATATGCCTATTGTCGATATTAAATGCTTATGAGTTGTAATGCAAATGATTTCCGAGATAAGATCGACTTAGCGACAATGTCCGAGAAGTCCCGTACGAACCTTGGAATACATAGGTATCTGTTCTGTTTTATCATATAAGACCATGTCCGGGACGTTGGCATTGATTTGACATTCGTGTAAGACCACGTCTGGGACGTTGGCATCAATATTATCTTTTTGTGTAAGACCACGTCTGGGATGTTGGCATCGATATGAGCTTTTCGTGTAAGACCACGTCTGGGACGTTGGCATCGATATTATCTTTTCATGTAAGACCATGTCTGGGACATCGGCATCATATTGATTCGTATAAGACCCTGTCTAGGATAGTGGCATCGTTATCTGAGTACATGTAAGACCTCGTCTGGGACATTGGCATTATACAACTATTCTGAGCTTTCTGAGTATCCTATTAGGTTCCTATCGGTTCAACGGGCAAGTCTATGATACGAATGGTTAAGTGAATGGTATATCTGTTTCAGGTACGTTGATTTATACACTAAGTGTGTATATAAGGTAAGTACCTATGTGATCTTACTATGATGATTATGTATATTGGAATAACATTATGATATATGAAAGTGAGCATGAATGAGCTATGTTTATATAAGACTTTTGAATTGATGAATGTGACAAATATGGCCAAGTACATGGATCAAAGCATATATGTGATAGTTTGTTAAGTCATTAAGAAGTGCCAATGTACCTATGTATATATATGCCTTTCATACTAAGTTTGTTTGTATTATGACTTACTAAGCTTTTGGAAAGCTTACTCTGTGTGTGTGTTTTCTCTGTTTTATAGGTCGTCAAAGCTACTGAAGGCTCGGGACCGTCAAGGATTGTCATCACACTACTAAACTCATTTTGGTACACTTTGGATATGTAGATAGCTAGATATGGCATGTATAGGCTAGTATTTGATATGAGTTTGTTATTTGAACTTAGCCATGTGATTTGGCTAGTTATGAGTTGAGAATTTGTTTGAATGAATGTGATATATGAAGTACATTTTTGGCATAGTTATTTGATACATGAATTGGTCAAGTTTTAATTAAGAAAATGAATGAATTATGCTTGTGATGAGATGAGTTTTAGTCTTGTAATTTGGATGGTTATTTTGGTATGTTCTTGGTTGTCAAATAGGCATGAGATGTCTTGATGATTTTGCTTGTAGGTAAGACCCATTGGGTGGCATTTTGGCCTTGAAAATGGCCTATAATGTCACACGGTTGTGGCACACGGGCATGCCTAGTGACCGTGGGGCTAAGTCAGTAGCTAGCTTAGGAGCACACGGCCAAGACAAACGGGCGTGTCTAGTAGCCGTGTGAAAAAGTCAGTATATGGCCATAGAGTACACGGCCTTAGCACACGGGGTGCTTAGTGGCCATGGATGTGAAGCCAGATTTGACCACGGCCAAGGTACACGGGCGTGCTTAGTGGCCGTGGATGTGATGCCAGATTCGACCACGGCCAAGGTACACGGGCGTGCTTGGTGGCCATGGAGCAAAGTTAGTTTTGACCACGGGGAGGACACACGGGTGTGTCTTGCATCCGTGGGAGGCACACGGCCTGCTTACACGGGCGTGTAACCCCTGTATCTTCAAAAAGTTTTAAATTTTCGAGAATGTTTGTATGTGTTTCGGTTTAGTCCCGACCCTATTTCTAAGCATGCTTAAGGTCTCGATGATCTACTTAAGGGACACTATGATTGAAATAGATGAACGGTTGTATGGAATTTTCTGTAAATGTTTCCGATCTGTCCGGTAACGCCTTTAACCCTAGTCCGGCGATGGATACGGGTTAGGGGTGTTACACCTCTGAACCATGATTCCGCCACAGAGCCTTAACTAACAGAATATTCTTCCTCCTCAAGACCTTACCTTCACGATCCAGAATCTATACCGACTCCTCCTCAAAAGACAAGTCCAGCCTTATCTCAACCATCTTCACTGGAACCACATGGGAAGGATCAGATCGATAACGTCTCAACATGGACACGTGAAAGACGTCATGGATACAATCCAATTTCAAAGGCAACTCTAACTGATAATCAATCGGCCCAATACACCTCAAAGCCCGATACGTCCCAATGAACCGAGGGCTTAACTTGCCCTTACATCCAGATCTGATAACTTTCTTCCATGCAGACACCTTAAAAAGGACACAGTTTCTAACCTAGAACTCAATATCCCTAATCTTAAGGTCTGCATAAGACTTCTTTCTATCAGAAGTGGACTTAAGTCGATCCCGAATCAAACAAACCTTATCCTCAGTCTCATCCCCTAACTCAGGACCCAAAACCTTCCTCTCACCCAACTCAGTCCAACAAAGCGAAGTGCGACATTTTCGGCCATAGAGTACCTCATAATGCACCATCTGAATGCTAGACTGAAAGCTATTATTATAAGCAAATTCAGCTAGCGGTAAAAACTCATCCCAACTACCTTAGAAATAAATAACACAACTCCGAAGCATATCCTCTAAAATTTGACTTACCCTCTGAGGCTGACCATCGGTCTGTCGATAAAATGTCGTACTGATATCCAGTCGAGTTCCAAGAGCCTCATGTAATTTATTCTAGAAACGAGAAGTAAACTGGGGATCTCGATATGAAATAATCGATACCAGAACCCCATGAAGTCTAACAGTCTCAGAGACATAGAGCTTCACTAAATTCTATAAGGAGTAATCGGTCCTAACCAGAATGAAGTTAGAAGACTTAGTCAATCGGTCCACAATAACCCAAACTGAGTCCTTTTTAGTAGGTGTCAAAGAAAACCCGCTAACAAATTCCATGGTTACCCATTCCCATTTCCACATTGGAATCTTAATGGGCTGAAGTAATCCAGAAGAAAGTTGGTGCTCAGCCTTACCTTGCTGGCACGTTAAATAATGTAACACAAAATCGATTACCTCACGTTTCAGCCCAGGCCACCAGTATAACTCTTGGAGGTCATGATACATCTTATTGTCACCGGGATGCATAGCATAAGAGCTACTATGTGCCTTTCGCAGAATAGATTGCCTCAAATCCACATCACTAGGCACACAAATCTGACCTCGAAAGTACAAAATACAATCACTGTTAAACCAAAAGTCTGAAGTCTTATTATCATCAATCTGTTGAACCCGACTGACCAAAGACTCATCCAAAAGCTGTTTACTCTTAATCTCATCCAACCAAGACGGTTTAACTAGCAACTTAGCCAGAATTCCACCATTATCAAACAAACTTAGGCGAGCAAACATTTCCCTCAACTTAGACATAAATCTACGACTAAGAGCATTGATCACCACATTGGCCTTATCGGGATGATACTCTATCGAATAGTCATAATCCTTAAGCAACTCGATCCAACGATGTTGCCTAAGATTCAACTCCATCTAAATGAGGAGGTACTTGAGACTCTGATGATTGGTGTAAATGATGCACCTCTCACCATACGAATAATGCCTCCAAATCTTATGTGAAAAGGCAACAACGGCAAGCTCGAGGTCATGCGTCGGATAATTACCCTCATGCTGCTTAAGCTGTCTAGACGCATACGCTACCACCTTACCCTCTTGCATCAGTACACAACCCAAACTAGTATGAGACGCATCGCTATACACAACCAACTCCTTTCCAGATTCAGGCTGAATCAGAATGGGTTCCTGAGTCAAAACCATTTTCAGCTTCTCAAAGCTCGATTGCTACTCAATAACCCAAACAAATGGAATGTTTACGCAGCAACTTAGTCAAAGAAGTTGCTATCAGTGAGAACCCCTCAACAAACCTCTGATAGTAACCCGCTATACCTAGGAAACTCCGAAGCTCAGTCACATTTTAGGCTACTTCCAATCCAGAATAGCATCTATCTTCTAAGGGTCTACTCGAATACCTAGAAACACAAAAATATACACAGCTTTTCTTGCCATTTTTAACTCAAATTCGTAGTAATTCTGGTCAAAAAATATATAATAATTATAAAATAATTAAATTGTACTTAAATTATTAACATGTTACATTTTAATTAATTTTATAATAAATTTTGATTATTTTTTATCATTTTCGAAAGATTTGCACAAAGGGCGAAAATTGGCTCGGCGGACACTATTAGAAGCGAAAAACCAGGAAGCGATTTTTGAAGCATCAAAGCGAATTAATTTTTCAGCCGAAGACGGTCCAAATTATGAATATTAATTCATAATATAATTAATTTTAAATTTAATCCAATTTATTTTGGGTTAAAAAAATTATTATTAATTCATTATGAAAAGAGGCCCAGTTGAGCTGAACAGAGAAAACTGATCCAACCGAGCACTGGGCTGCCCAAAATTGTCCCACATACTGACCCAATCAGCTTGTTTGTCTGATTATTTGGCTTGCAAAATAGCCCTTGAAGACTCCTTGAATTTGCATTCAAACCCCTCCACTTATCATGCCTTCCTAGATTTGCCCCTACCTTAAAATAGCAAGTTTGAAACCTTCAAACCTGCCACATGTGTGGCCGGCAATGGGGGGACTCTATGGCTGCTGATTTTTTCTATTTTTAGTAGCCTACTCAACCTATAAATACCTCTTGAAAAAGAGTCATTCAACACCATTTGGAGCAGCATTCAAGTGTTCGTGGAAGCCTCGGTTCAACAAGAACAAGCGGAGAAGGAGGAGCAGAGCAAACTAGTCAAGCCTCCGAGAAACACTGGATTTGATTCATATTTCTTATCCTTTTAATTTTACTGTTGTTTTTATGAACATGTCTATGAACATTTGTGATGTTTATATGTTTAATTTAACCAATATGTCTTAAATTTAATTCATGTTAGGTTGATAGCATTTTGTCTACTTGAGTAATAAAATTTGTGTTTGTGTTGTTATAGGCCTCGGTAAGATGTTTGATTAAGTAAAACCATGACTAAGTTATCCTTGCATTACAATTATAAGGTAACTAATGAATTAATTATTTAAACGGATTGAAATTGTAATTAATTGACACGATACTTAATCAGTGCATGTTTAATAATCTAAGGTAGCTGAGGGTTAAATTAGAAACAGTATCTAATGATACATTAGCCTTGCATAACTTGCAAGATTATTGTGATTAAACTGTTTCAAGATAGAAATACATTGTTACCTCACGTAATCTTTTATGTGCTTATGAGATTTAATTAAATGTTTTAATTGGCATAGAGATATGTATAAGGGATTATTTTAATTTCATAAGTATGTATGTGCATTAACACATTTGCTTATTAAAATTTGTTTAATCGATTTAATTGACATAGAGATATAGTTAAGAGATAAATGGATTTTGGTAGGTAAGTATGTTCATATGTTAGCAAATTACCGAGTTGTCGTGAATTTATTCGTAACAACATAAACATGAGTTTAATAATTCTAAGTTAAGAAATGTAAATAATCTAGCACAATTATGTCATCTTAATTAAAATCATCTTTTGATATCGTGCATTGCAACTTTTTTTTATTTATTTTACTTAGTTAAAATCCTATTTTTTTAATCACCTCCTCAAGTCAAAATATTTTTCTTCACCAAAGTTTTTTTAATTGCATTCATAAATAATTCCTTTCACAGTCCCTATGGGTACGATAACTCGACATTTACTTGTCACTTTATTACTTGTTGCGATTGTGTACACTTGGACATTCCCGTCGTTCCAATACTCTCAACCAAAACCACAAGCCCTAGAAACATTTCTTCACTCAACCAGAATTCACATTTACTTCACTTGGCATAAAGTTTCTTCTAATGGAGAATCTGAAGAACTGCCATAAGATGCTCATCATGCTCATCCTCGGTTTTATAGTAAACAAAAATGTCGTCGATAAATACTATGACGAACTAATCTAAATTTGGCTGAAAAACCCAGTTCATGAGATCCATGAACTGTAACACCCCTTACCCGTATCTGTCGCCGGAATAGGGTACGAGGCATTACCGGACTTAATCACCTATAACTGATCATTTCCGAGTCACAAATTTCCATCCAAATTTAAAAATTTTCATATTCAATCATAGAGTCCCTAATATGGACCTACGAGGCCACAAACATGCTTTGGAAGCGGTTCGGGACTAAACCGAGAACTTTGGAAAATTTCACAACACTTTAGAAATTTTTTCTTCAAAACAGGGTCACACTCAATATGCATCCTCAACAACTCTTATACATGCATAAATATATCTAATTATCATACCATACCATTGAGCCAAACTTAGCCATTCGACATCAAGACTACTAGCACATTCAACCATTAGGTATTTAGGCCATAACCCACAACTCATCATGTATCATGCAAACACAGCTCACATCACAAGACATTGGCATATAAATAATATATATAGGCTTACAATTAATTAGCCAATATAAGCCAATTAGCATGGCTACATACTACAATAACCTTTAACCATTACAAGCCAATACATTTGGCCAAAACATAATAACACATACACAAAATGACTAAGTCCCTATACATGCCATAGACTTAAATTACTTGAAGGCATTGATACCAGTCAAAAGGTTGATAGTGTGATAGAATCTCCGACGATCTCCAACCCGAGCTAACCGCTGTGACACTATAGGAAAAAGGAAAGGAAGGGGGGTAAGCATTATAGCTTAGTAAGTAGGTATGTAAAAAATAAGTGATTTATTAACAGGCTTTTATAAATCTTCACAATATATTCTCAAGATAATACAATCATAATTGCACATAGTTCCACTATTTATTCATGTTCATCTCAAGTTGTCTACTCGAGTCACAGTAACTAAATTATTTATATCTCAAGCTACAGAACTCAAAATTAAGATCCGTTAATTTTCCCTAAAACTAGACTCACATATCTTATTACCATAAAATTTTCAGAATTTTTTATTTAGCCAATAATTATAGTTTAATATTTAAAGTCTCCACTGTTCTGCTGTCTGACAGTTTCGACCCTTCTTCACTAAAAATTAATTATCTCATCATACAGAATTTGGATAATGCTTCCATTTGTTTGTATTGAAATTAAACTAATTAATAAATTTAATAATATAAATTATAAACCATAATTATTTTTATATAATTTTTAATTATTTTCGAAAGTCGGAACAGGGGATTCCAACATCATTCTAACCCTGTCTCACAAAACTTCAAATATCACATAATATAAAATTCTTTTGTTTACACCGTTTCTTTTATGTGAAAATATACTCATTCAGATTTAATTTCATATCTTATTCAATCTCTAATTCGATTTCCACCATTTTTGGTGATTTTTCAAAGTCACACAACTGCTGCTGTCCAAAACTGTTTTGTTGCTAAATTTACTCTTTCATAATTTCACTTACTCCATTTCATCTTACCGAAGGTTCGATCAAATATCAAGCACATTATTCATAAATTTTCACACTTATACCAGCACTTATTCATCACATAATCATATTCAATTACACTTAGTCGTTACATGATCACATGTATTTTCACTTAGTCAATTTCCCGTTGAACTCATTGCAATAATAACAGATACACGGTGGCCTGCATATAGTACCACCCTTGTAGCCGAAGCTATCTGGTGCACATAGTATCCTGCACTTAGTACTACACATGTGACCAAAACCATCACTTACACATGGTGGTCTGCACTTAGTACCACACATGTGATCGAAGCTATCGGGTAAGCATAGTAGCCTGCACTTAGTACTACACATGCGACCTATCCGTCTGGTACACGTAGTAGCCTGCACTTAGTACTACACACGTGACCTAAAACCATCTCATAGCTATCTTGTACACATAGTGGCCTACACTTAGTACCACACATGTGACCTAGCAACCTCATTCGTATCTTTTCTATTCCAAAGGTTCAACCGGGAATTCTCACTTTTCAACATTTTACCAATTCATCCATAATCAATCACAATTCATAATTTACATCAAATAATTACTCCATATTCAACCATATCTTATATAATGTGACAAAATATTAAAACATAAATAATAAAAAATGATGTAATATTTACATACAAAATATTACTCGTTTTTCCCTCGTTCTAGTTCCAAATGTAACATCCCGATTTAGGGCCTAGTCAGAATAGTGGTACGAGACCACAAATCCAAGGTATATGAATGAGTTTTGAGGTTTATGCTATGTATGCATGCTAGTGTGAAAGTTTCATGAAGCAATTTTGTGAAATTGCGGTTGAATTGTCTAAAAGGACTAAATTGCAAAAGTTGCAAAATGTGAGATTCTAGAAGCTATTTGTGTGAAATAGCTTTAGAATATTAATTAGGGGTCCTTAAATAGCAATTGTTCCAAATTCTAATATTTGGACAAAATTGGGCATGGATGAGTTAAAATAGAAAGTTTATCAAAAAGGACATTTTGGTCATTTATCAATTAAGTGATTAAAATAGGAGAAAAGATGACAAAATTCATTCATCTTCTTCTCCAAGGCTGCTGAAATTTTCAAGAGCCATTGTTAGGGTTCTTCAAATTTTTCAAGCTTGCTAGTAAGTGCATCTAGCCTCGATTTTTATATTCTTTGTATTTTTGAAGTCCTTGTAGCATGAGCAAGCTATTTTTAGCTATTTGATGACCTATGATGGATGTTCAAAAATGTGGCCATATATGACATGCATGTATTTTGATGTTTTATGGAATATTATGAAAGCTTGATGTAGTAGAAACATCTTTTGCTAAATGAGTTTCCATAGAAAATGCATGTAAGGACTAGTTTGTGAAAGTCTTAAGTTTGGTCATACATGTGTGATGTAGTGAGAATTGATGATTACTTTAGTTGAGTAAGTGATTCGGCTAAGCATGAAAGGCTAGAAAGTTGAATAACAATCATTTTACGAGCCTTTGGGCAATATCATAAATATGAGAATGTTTAGGGGCAAAAAGGGGAATTTTGCCAAAGTATGAGATGTGAGTCAATTTAGTCAATGTGTATATTGATGAGTTGAATTATCATTATAGATCAAGAAAGACGAAGCCCGGATCGAAACCGAGGCAAAAGTAAAGTGGTGGACTAAATTGCACATTTCTATACTTTTGTGTATCGAGGTAAGTCTATGCACAAACAATGCATTCATACTTACAATTTGTTAATGCTAGCTAGTGTATAGCATGGTTGAGGATGATTGAGAACCTATATGGTTCAAGTGAAATGAATGGATGAATGATTAAGTAAGTAGAATTGTGTATGTGTTGTGAAAATGCTAAATGTTGGGCTAAGTGGGATACCATGCTAATGCATATTGACGATGAGCTGGCTATGTGTGATGCTATCGTTAGGTATATTATCTACTGGAGTATGTGCGAAACCACTATGAATACTTTGTTGGTAGGCTAAGTGCGATACTACCTTATTAATTGATTGTGGTGGGCTAAGTGCGAAACCACCGAGAGATTAGCTGTGTGGATTAGCTGTGTGGATGTATTATCGAGAAATAATGATGTGTTGTATATTGTGTAAATGTGATATTAAATGCAGGGGTGCATGTCAATGGTTATGAGTAAAAGACTCATGATGTGTTGGAAATGTGGTAAGGGATAGAAAGAGTAAGCATAGTTGTACATTATATGTTAGTATAATGCTAATTGTTGTTTAGCTTATACTATGTTGCTTAACTGTTTATGTGTAAACTTACTAAGCTCAAAGCTTACTCTCTTTCTCTTCCCTTGTCTTATAGAGTAAAGTGTTGAATCGAGATACGAGGATCAATTGGAAGATCGCCCACACTATCAGCACACTCTGGTACATTAGACTCAATGTTTTGTATATGGCATGTATAGGGGCTAGAAAAGTTAGTGAATTTTGTTGTATATGGCTATGATGAGTTGGCCTTTAAATGGATAATCTATTTTGTATAATGCCATAGTTGTTGGCTACTTTATTATATGAAAAGATGTAGTTATCCAAGTGAGATTGTAAGATTGTGAGTTTATTATGGATGTGTTGAATGAGTGCATGATTGGGTATGCGAAAAGGGTGAAAAGAACTTGGAAAATAGCTTTGTTCTTGTCCATGTAGATAGACACACGGGCGTGTGTCTAAGCCATGTGTGACACACGGCCAGCCCATGGGCGTGTGACTCAGCCGTGTGTCCCCTACATGTTAGTGTTTTAAATTAGAATAGACCACGGACTAGCCACACAGGCGTGTGTCTAGGGCGTGTGGGATTAATCAGTGTTGGCCACGGGCTAGCCATACGAGCGTGTGTCTAGACTCTAGGTTGTGTTAAGGTAGTCAGTGTGCACCACGGGTGGAAGGCACGGACGTGTGCCCTAACTGTGGGGCATTGGCAGAATGCTTGAGTTTTCATGCACGGGTAGTGACCATGGGCGTGTGTGACATCCACGGGCGTGCCAAATCTTACACGGGCGTGTGAGCCCTGTATAGATTGAAAAATTTTAAGATCGTAAGAGTTTTCGATATGGTCTCGAGAGCCCTCGTGTGTTTAAGAGAGGTCTCGTAGGTCGGGATTGAGGTTGTTGGGATGGCCAAAGAGAGTGGTCATGTTGTACCTAAGTGCCGATCTTGAGGTCTTTAATTTGGTAACTCCTCGTGCCCGGTTTCGCCATTGAATACGGGTAAGGGGTGTTACATTTATTGGTATCAGAGCTATGGTTTAGTCGGTTCTTGGACTACCGTAGCGGGTGTAAAAGTCTAGCTATACATGCCTTAAGTGTACAATGATAGTGTGGTGACTTTTGATGATTTTAAATCTTGTTTTATATAGAATATGGATTCTGATCCATTGACTGCTGATGAAGTAGCTAGTAATGCGTCGACTCCTGCGCAAGGAACCGTACCTGTTCAAAGTGGACCCGAGGCTAGGGGTCAAGGGGAAGGAGTTCGGGAAGCCTTTCTCCAGATGATGAGCAATTGGTACTCGGATAATGTTCGAGCGAACCCTAATGCTCAACCTCCTCCACCTCCTCCTCCTATACCTCAGCCAATTCCTGTGGCTCCTCAAGGTATTGATGTAGTGAGGATATCGAAACCCCCGGTAGATAAGATTAGAAAACACGGGGCTGAGGAGTTTAGAGCTAAGGTTGATGATGACCCTGAGAGGGCAGATTTCTGGTTAGAGAACTCGATGAGAGTATTCGATGAACTCTCTTGTACACCTGAAGAGAGCTTGAAGTGTGTCGTATCCTTGCTGAGGGACTCGGCATACCATTGGTAGAAGACGTTGACGTTAGTGGTCCCGAGAGAGCGGGTGACGTGGGACTTCTTTCTGGAAGAGTTTCGGAAGAAGTATATAAGCCAAAGGTTTACTGATCGGAAAAGGAAGGAATTCCTTGAGTTGAAGCAAAGAAGGATGTTAGTAGCAGAATATGAGCGTGAGTTTGTTAGGCTTAGCAAATACGCTCAAGAATGTGTGTCATCAGATACCATATTGTGTAAGAGGTTCGAAGACGGGCTGATGAGGACATCAAACTCCTAGTGGGTATTTTGGAGTTGAAAGAATTTGTAGTGTTGGTCGAAAGGGCAAGTAAGGCCGAAGAGTTGAGTACAAAAAAGAAAAAGGCTGTGAATGAAGCCCGAGATGCTAGAAAGAGGCCGATGGGCAAGTCGTATCAAGCCCAGTCGAAAAGGTCCAAGGAAGTGAGTCCTAGGACGACAGCACCAGTGGGTTATTCGCATCGAGACTTGGGCAATACTCGTTCAGGTTCGAGAGTCCAAGCTACCTCGATGGAAAGTGTGAGCAATTCGAAGAGTAAACTGGAGTGTCCAAGTTGTGGTAGACATCACACCGGAGAGTGTTGGGGTAATAGTCGAAACTGTTATAAGTGTGGTTCCCCCGACCATTTTATCCAAAATTGCCCCGAGAGGGATGATAAGGAAGAGAAGCAAGAGATGAGATCCAATGATGTGTCTGCAAGGGGTAGACCACCAAGGAACCCGAGAGGCGGGAATAATGGTAAAAGTGCATCTAAAGACTCTGCAGTGAGACCGGAGGGTCGGGCACCTGCGAGGACGTATGCCATTCGCGCTCGTGAAGAGGCATCCTCCCCTAATGTGATAACGGGTACTTTTTCTCTCTTTAACACCCTTGTTATTGCTTTAATAGATCCAGGGTCTACTTACTCTTACATTTGCATGAGATTGACATCTAATTTGAGTATGACTGTTGAGTCTAAAGACTTTGTGGTTAGGGTGTCAAACCCGTTAGGTAAGCATGTGTTAGTGGACAAGGTGTGTAAGAATTGTCCTTTGATGATTGAGAGTCATTGCTTTCTGGCAAACCTAATGTTGTTGCTGTTTGATGAGTTTGATTTAATCCTAGGCATGGATTGGTTGACTACCCATAGTGTCTTAGTGAACTGTGGTAATAAGTTTATTGATTTGAAATCTGAGAGTGGAGATGTGGTTCGGGTTGAATCAGGTGGATCGGATAGTCTACCAGTGATGATTTCTACCTTAGTGGCTGATAAATGCTTAAGAAAAGGGTGTGAATCCTATCCTGCTTTTGTGTTGAGTAATCGAGAGGTTGGAGTAGAGTTTGAAACAGTGCCAGTGGTTTGTGAGTATCCAGATGTATTTTCGAAAGAGTTACCCAGATTACCTCCAGTGAGAGAGGTTGAGTTTGGGATTGAGTTAGTTTCGGGAATGACACCTATCTCGATTACTCCGTATAGGATGGCACCTTTAGAGTTGAAAGAACTGAAGGTTCAGTTGCAAGAGTTGACAGATAAAGGTTTTGCAAGACCAAGCTACTCACCATGGGGTGCTCCGGTATTGTTTGTGAAGAAGAAAGATGGGTCTATGAGGTTGTGTATAGACTATAGACATCTTAACAAAGTGACGGTTAAGAATAGGTATCCTTTACCAAGGATTGATGATCTTTTTGATCAACTAAAGGGAGCTACAGTGTTCTCCAAGATAGACCTGAGGTCTGGTTATTATCAGTTGAGAGTGAAAGAGCAGGATGTGTTGAAAACTGCATTTCGAACAAGGTATGGCCATTATGAGTTTTTGGTTATGCCGTTTGGTTTGACGAATGCACCGGCGATTTATATGGATCTGATGAACCGTGTTTTCAGACCATATGTGGACAAGTTTGTAGTTGTCTTCATTGACGACATATTGATCTATTCTCGGGATGAGAACGATCATGAGGAACATTTGAGAATTGTCTTGCAAACTTTAAAAGATGAGCAGTTGTACGCTAAGTTTAGCAAGAGTGAGTTTTGGCTCCGTGAGGTCGGATTCCTAGGACACATTGTGTCGGGTGATGGTGTTAGAGTTGACCCGAGTAAGATATTGGTTGTTGTGGATTGGAAACCGCTGAGGAACGTGTCAGAAATCAGAAGTTTCTTGGGATTAGTAGGATATTACAGACGTTTCGTAAAAGGGTTCTCTGTAATTGCTAATCCGATGACGAAACTATTGTACAAAGATGTCAAGTTTGAATGGACTGAGACATGTCAACAGAGTTTCGAGAGACTGAAGACATTATTGACTGAGGCACCGGTTTTGGTTCAACCAGAATCGGGAAAAGAGTTTGTGGTTTACAGTGACGCGTCGTTTAATGGCCTCAGTTGCGTGTTGCTGCAAGAGGGTAAGGTAGTCGCTTACACCTCGAGACAGTTGAAACCGCATGAGAAGAATTATCCGACTCATGATTTAGAGTTGGCTGCGATTGTTTTCGCGTTAAAGATTTGGCGACATTACTTATATGGTGAGAAGTGCCGAATCTTTACGGATCACAAGAGTTTGAGATATTTGATGGATCAGAATGATCTGAATTTACGACAGAGATGGTGGCTTGAGTTGTTGAAAGACTATGAGTTAGTCATTGCTTACCACCCGGGAAAAGCGAATGTGGTTGCGGATGCCTTGAGTAGGAAATCCTTGTATGCTTTAAGAGTTATGAGGGCGAGTTTAGCATTGTCTGATGATGGTGCTATTCTGGCAGAGTTGCGAGTTAAGCCACTATTTGTTCAACAGATATGTGAGGCTCAGAGAATTGACAATGAGATGCAAGCTAAGAGAGCTAAGTGTGAATCAGGAAGTGATTCTGATTTTCGAGTGGGTTCGGATGGTTGTTTGTTGTACCGTGACAGAATTTGTGTACCTAGAGATGAGGAGTTAATCCAAAAGGTTTTGCATGAGGCCCACAGTGGATGTTTGTCAGTACATTTGGGCAGTACGAAAATGTATAATGACTTGAAGAAGTCTTATTGGTGGTCGGGTACGAAAAGAGATATTTATGAGTTCGTGACAAAGTGTTTGATTTGCCAACAAGTGAAAGCTGAGCATCAAGTGCCTTCGGGATTGCTTCAGCCAGTGTTGGTACCCGAATGGAAGTGGGATCGGGTTACCATGGATTTTGTGATGGGGTTGCCGATGACTCCGAAAAAGAGATATTGTGTGGGTGGTTGTGGATAGACTAACGAAGTCAGCTCACTTTATTCCAGTACGTGTTGATTATTCATTGGTTAAGTTAGCTGAGTTGTATGTTGCAGAGATAGTGAGATTACATGGTGTACCTGTGTCTATAATATCGGATAGGGATCTGAGGTTCACTTCAAGGTTTTGGAAGAGGTTGCAAGAAGCTTTGGGAACGAAGTTGAATTTCAGTACTGCGTTCCATCCGCAAACCGATGGACAGTCTGAAAGAGTGATTCAAGTTCTCGAAGATATGCTTCGATGCTGTGTGTTAGGATTCAAAGGTAGTTGGGAGAGATATCTACCTTTAGTCGAATTTGCTTACAACAACAGTTATCAGTCAAGAATACGGATGGCTCCGTATGAGGCCCTGTATGGTCGTAAGTGCCGGACTCCTTTGTATTGGACCGAGCTTAGTGTGAAGTGGATCCATGGGGTCGATCTAGTAAAAGAGACCGAGGAGAAAGTGAAAATAATCCGTAATAGTCTGAAAAGTTGCTTGATCGATGAAGTCGTACGCGGATCTGAAAAGAAAAGAAATTGAGTTTGAAGTGGGCAACAAAGTGTTTTTGAAAGTGTCCCCATGGAAGAAGATTATGAGATTTGGACGAAAAGGAAAATTGAGTCCAAGATTCATAGGGTCGTATGAGATTACAGACAGAGTTGGGCCAGTAGCATAGCAGTTGGCTTTGCCGGTAGGGTTGGAAAAGATTCATAATGTGTTCCATGTGTCGATGTTACGACGGTATCGCTCCGATCCTTCACATGTGATTCCTTCGACGGAAATTGAGATAAGACCGGATATGTCTTATGATGAAGAGTCGATTAAGATCTTGGCTCGAGAAGTGAAACAGTTGAGAAATAAGAGCATAGCACTAGTGAAAGTGTTATGGCAGAAACACGGTGTGGAAGAGGCTACGTGGGAAACAGAAGAAGCTATGAGAGAGCAGCATCCAAACCTCTTTACTGGTAAGATTTTTGGGGGCGAATCTCTAAAGGGGGGAGAGTTATAATATCCCGATTTAGGGCCTAGTTAGAACAGTGGTGCGAGACCACAAATCTGAGGTATATGAATGAGTTTTGAGGTTTATGCTATGTATGCATGCTAGTGTGAAAGTTTCATGAAGTAATTTTGTGAAAATTGCGATTGAATTGTCCAAAAGGACTAAATTGCAAAATTTGTAAAATGTGAGATTCTAGAAGCTATTTGTGTGAAATAGCTTTAGAATATTAATTAGAGGTCCTTAAATAGAAATTTTTCCAATTTCTAATATTTAGACAAAATTGGGCATGGATGAGTTAAAATAGAAAGTTTATCAAAAAGGGCATTTTGGTCATTTATCAATTAATTGATTAAAATAGGAGAAAAGATGACAAAATTCATTCATCTTCTTCTCCAAGGCTGCCGAAATTTTCAAGAGCCATTGTTAGGGTTCTTCAAATTTTTCAAGCTTGCTAGTAAGTGCATCTAGCCTCATTTTTTATATTCTTTGTATTTTTGAAGTCCTTGTAGCATGAGTAAGCTATTTTTAGCAATTTGATGAGCTATGATGGATGTTCAAAAAATGTGGCCATGTATGACATGCATGTTTTTTGATGTTTTTTGGAAGATTATGAAAGCTTGATGTAGTAGAAACATCTTTTGCTAAATGAGTTTCCATAGGAAATGCATGTAGGGACTAGTTTGTGAAAGTCTTAAGTTTGGTCATACATGTGTGATGTAGTGAGAATTGATGATTGCTTTAGTTGAGTAAGTGATTCGGCTAAGCATGAAAGGCTAGAAAGTTGAATAATAATCATTTTACGAGCCTTGGGGCAATATCATAAATATGAGAAAGTTTAGGGGTAAAAAGGGGAATTTTGCCAAAGTATGAGATGTGAGTCAATTTAGTCAATGTGTGTATTGATGAGTTGAATTATCATTATAGATCAAGAAAGACGAAGCCCGGATCGAAACCGAGGCAAAAGCAAAGTGGTGGACTAGATTGCACATTTCTATACTTTTGTGTATCGAGGTAAGTCTATGCACAAACAATGCATTCATACTTACAATTTGTTAATGCTAGCTAGTGTATAGCATGGTTGAGAATGATTTAGAACCTATATGGTTCAAGTGAAATGAATGGATGAATGATTAAGTAAGTAGAATTGTGAATGTGTTGTGAAAATGTTAAATGGTGGGCTAAGTGCGATACCATCCTAATGCATATTGACGATGAGCTGGCTATGTGCGATGCTATCGTTAGGTATATTATCTACTGGGCTATGTGCGAAACCACTATGAATACCTTGTTGGTAGGCTAAGTGCGATACTACCTTATTAATTGATTGTGGTGGGCTAAGTGCGAAACCACCGAGAGATTAGCTGTGTGGATTAGCTGTGTGGATGTATTATTGAGTAATAATGATGTGTTGTATATTGTGTAAATGTGATATTGAATGCAGGGGTGCATGTCAATGGTTATGAGTAAATGACTCATGATGTGTTGGAAATGTGGTAAGGGATAGAAAGAGTAAGCATAGTTGTACATTATATGTTAGTATAATGCTAATTGTTGTTTAGCTTATACTATGTTGCTTAATTGTTTATGTGTAAACTTACTAAGCTCAAAGCTTACTCTCTTTCTCTTCCCTTGTCTTATAGAGTAAAGTGTTGAATCGAGATACGAGGATCAATTGGAAGATCGCCCACACTATCAGCACACTCCGGTACATTAGACTCAATGTTTTGTATATGGCATGTATAGGGGCTAGACAAGTTAGTGAATTTTGTTGTATATGGCTATGATGAGTTGGCCTTTAAATGGATAATCTATTTTGTATAATGCCATAGTTGTTGGCTACTTTATTATATGAAAAGATGTAGTTATCCAAGTGAGATTGTAAGATTGTGAGTTGATTATGGATGTGTTGAATGAGTGCATGATTGTGTATGCTAAAAGGGTGAAAAGAACTTGGCAAATAGCTTTGTTCTTGTCCATGTGGATAGATACACGGGCGTGTGTCTAGGCCATGTGTGACACACGGCCAGCCCATGGGCGTGTGACTCAGCCGTGTGTCCCCTGCATGTTAGTATTTTAAATCAGAATAGACCACGGACTAGCCACACAGGCGTGTGTCTAGGGCGTGTGGGATTAATCAGTGTTGGCCACGGGCTAGCCACACGGGCGTGTGTCTAGACTCTAGGCCGTGTTAAGGTAGTCAGTGTGCACCACGGGTGGAAGGCACGGGCGTGTGCCCTAACCGTGGGGCATTGGCAGAATGCTTGAGTTTTCATGCACGGGTAGTGACCATGGGCGTGTGTGACATCCACGGGCGTGCCAAATCTTACACGGGCGTGTGAACCCTGTATAGATGGAAAATTTTAAGATTGTAAGAGTTTTCGATATGGTATCGAGAGCCCTCGTGTGTTTAAGAGAGGCCTCATAGGTTGGGATTGAGGTTGTTGGGATGGCCAAAGAGAGTGGTCATGTTGTGCCTAAGTTGCGATCTTGAGGTCTTTAATTCGGTAACGCCTCGTGCTCGGTTTCAGCGTTGAATACGGGTAAGGGGTGTTACACCAAACCTCTTTTTACTTGATCTATAATATCACATTTAATTTATTTGTAAATTATATTATGGCAAAATTATGTTTTTACCCCTAAAGTTTCACATATTTACAATTTTGCCCCTAGGCTCGTAAAATGATTTTTATTCAATTTCCTTGTATTTTAAGCCTAGCCGAACCATTTTCATAACTATAACAGTCCACAATTTCCATTTATTCACACACTTACACACATTTTACAACTTTTTACAAACTAGTCCTTTTTGACAATTTCACCGAAAATCACTTAGTAAAAGTCGTTTCTCTAACCATAAACATGCATAATCTACCTTTAAACATCAAAATACACACATATTCATCATGGTTCAAAACCCTAGACTTCAACCATATCTCAAAATATTGGTAGAAATAGATAGATCTTGTTACGAGGATTTCAAAAACGTAAAAATCATTAAAAACGGGGCAAGAACGGACTTACAATCGAGCTTGGAAGCTTGAAAAACCCTAGCCAAGGTTTCCCCTTGTGAAATTCGGCCATGGGGTTGAAGATGGACAAAAATTGGCTTCTAATTTTGTTTTTAATTCATTTTAAATACTAAATGACCAAATTGCCCCTAACTTAAAAATATTCTATTTCACCAACTTCATGTCCATTTTTGTCCAACAAATTAACCAATGGTCTAATTATCATTTAAGGACCTCAAATTTAAAATTTCATAACAATTGGATACCTCTAACAATTTCATAACTAATGGTCTAATTATCATTTAGTCCTTTTGACTAAATTGAGTGCCCAAATGTCAAAATTTTTGAATGAAATTTTTATTTCTTTAAAATGTAATAAAAATAAATTTTTCCTCATCAGATTTGTGGTCTCGAAACCACTATTCTGACTAGGCCCAAAATTGGGCTATTACATGAACACTGCCGAAGCATTAGTCAAACCAAAGGGCATGACAAGGAACTCGTAATACCCATAGTGAGTCCTAAAGGCAGTCTTATACAAATCGACCTCCTTAACGTTCAACTGATGATACCCTGAATGAAAATCAATTTTTGAAAATACCGACGCCCCATGAAACTGATCAAATAGGTCATTGATCCTCAGAAGTGGGTACTTATCCTTTAACTCATTTGGTGTCATTCGATATGGGGCGATAGCCACCGGAGCGGTCCTTGACAGAACCTCAATTCCAAACTAAACCTCCCTATCCAGAGGTAAACCCGACAACTCCTTAGGAAAGACATTAGGAAAATCCTTAATAGTACGAATGCCTTTCACAACCGAACCCACGATACTTGTATTGTGCACATATGCCAAATACGTATCATATCCCTTACAAACCAACTTTTCGGCTACCAGAACGGAGATCACATTAGAGAGGTAATCTCGATGCTCGTCGATCATCACAACCTCTTCTCCATCCCCAACCTTAAAGGTCACTCTCTTAGATTCACAATCTAATCCAACCTAATGCTCCACCAGCCAATCCATACCCAAAATCAGATCGAACTCTCTAAATGGCAACTCCATCAAATCAGTCGGGAATACTAACCCTTGAACCTCAAGTGGACACCTTCTAAACACTTTATTAACACGGACAAACTGATCCAAAGGACTAATCACAGAAAGTTCACAACTAGTGTCCTCAGCCGAAATCCCAAAATCACCCAATATATTGCTAGATATGTAAGAGTGAATGAAACCACAATCAATCAATGCAAAATACGGGGAAAAAGCATAAAAAAATATATCGATAATCACATTGGCTGCATCTCGATCCTCTCGACACCTCGTTGCATAAATTAAGGCTAGTTGTCTACCTCTCAAAAATCACATCAGTTGCTACCAAACCGCAAGCATACCTGCTCAGTCTGAAGAACTCAGTCTCATACTCGGCCACAGATCTATCCCCTAAGTTAGCCCTATAAACTCGCGTTTATGGGCCTCAACATAGCTCGCCACCATATACTAATTCTAGAAGGCACCCCAAAAGTAATCCCATGTTAATCGCTCAAGCTTAGTAACCTTCTCAACTATCAACCACCACTGATACGCTTTATCACGAAGCAAAGATACTGCACCCTTCAGTTTCTGCTTGAGGGTGCAATCTAAATCATTCATAATTCTTTTTGTGGCCACCAACCAATACTCGACCATAGTTGGGGAAACCCCAGTAACGCCCCAGAACAGTTCAGCTCTATTTGACCGGAGTCATTCACTTACCAACCCTCAACTCCCAGATCTAGTATGGGTCCTAGCAACCATCTCAAAAACCCTCAACATTGCCTAAGACAGTGCATCGTCTTGGTAGTCTGAGCCTCAAACCCAGTTTTAGTGGTTGGAGTTCCAACGATTTCATACGTATCCAATTGGGGCATACTGCCCATTGAAGAATACTCAACTCGAGCCCCCGACCATCGCGCCCACGAGACCACGTCCTCGAGAGCCACGAGTACTCATTATCTTATCTACAATTTTTAAAATTTTATGGATCAATTTAGGTGTTAAAAACTTAATTTTAAAGTTTTATCGAAGAACATACCAATATTTAGAGAGTGTGTCATTGCACAACAGTCTCTAAAGGCAGATGCTTATACTAAAGTGTTACATACAAAAGTATATCTAAAGCATAACTAAAGTTCATATTTCTTACTTGGATCGGCGTCGAAGTCTCGGCTTCACATTTTAGAAATCAAAATTAAAAAAATTCATGGAATTTTCATTTAAACCAAATTTTATCTTTCCAAAACATTTTCGACCCAAAAATACATAGCCTAAGTTTTGAAACTTGACTCTGACACCACTAAACGTAAAGTTTTGAAACTTGATTATGATACCAACAAACTTAACACCCCAAATCTTGCCTAGACATCATGATCGGATTATGAAAGTTACATAAAATGCGAAATCGTTGAAGCTAAATTTTTGAAGTGAAACTCGTTTTTATATTAAAAATATTCAAAATAGGTTTATACGTTGAAAACTTACATATTCCAAAAATTTTGTGAACACTTCAACAAAACCGTGTCATATTGACTTATTTAAAACAAACCCAAATTTGCCTAACCATTCGCATAAAAACATCACGAAAACTTAGTAAAAACTTAGCAGTGAAAGTTCATTATAACAATTCGATTTTTATCCCTTGGTTTATTATTTAACATGCCATCTTGTTTAAATCACCGATTAAAATATGCGATTTTTGCAAAAAAAATTATCAAACAAATTTTAAAGTCCCAAACAGCTAAAAATGTCCAAATGTTTGAAAAGTCCATAAAAGTTTAGTCCACAACATACTGAACCAATAATGTGAAATTTGAGCTCCAAAGTCACCGTCCAATCCTAAGCTTGAGGATCACCTAAAAAAAACAAATGAGTGAGTTTTGTAAGTAGTTGTTACCACATTTTTACTTAAAAATACTACTAATCCCGACTATTTGTTAACTGAATTTTACTTATATTTCGACAATGGACATGAATTTATAAAATATGCAAATTTGTGCTTTATTATGTTAATTTTGTGCATAAATTAAATTATTTCATGTCATTTATTAATGTGCTATATTTAATTAATGCAGTGGGACCATGAAGTTGATTTAATAAAGAGCTTATTATAATTTTTGCATGGACATAAGCAATTCTACCCTACTTGGATGGAAAAACCATACAAATTGGGTCATGAAGATGTTGCTTTGACACAGTGAAAAATGGTGTTACATGGTAGAGAAGTCTAACTATTAAATGGGACATAAAACCGTCCAAACATGGAGAAGAGAAGCCCAATTCGACAAAGATATTTGGGCAGCCAAAAATTTGTGATAGTAATAGAAAGAACATATGTTTTCTCCCTACTTATTGGTTAATTTTTCCCCATTTAGTTATCTTTAGCACATGTTTTAGCATTTTCAGTTCACTAAATTGCATTTTATAACTCATAGATCTTAACCTATTTTTCCTTAATTTTGTCACGTTTTGGTACTAATGTCGCTGCATGAGTATTTTTAGATTGCACCCAGAACTGTCGCCGCGCCTGACAGTTGTCTAGATAAGAACAAAAATGTGTGAGCTGTCCAGTTTGGTATAACCAACTTGTACGTACAGAGGCAACATGATTCTGATGAAAGGACACCTGTGCTATTTGGAAGAATACAAATATTCACATGAAAAAGAAAAAAAAAAGGGAAGCTTTTTGGGGTATTATCTTCTTTAACCTATCTTTTGAAGCTTTTCGGCTATGGCGGCTTAAGCCTCCTACGGGTGAATCGACGTGAAAGGGATGCAGATTAGCTCTTGACGAGGAGTCCTGAGTACGACACAAGAGGGAGTTGAGAGATCATGTAACAACCAATTTTTAGTGAAATCAGAATAGTGGTTTCGGGACCACAAATCTGAGCCTGAAAAAAAATTTATTTTAATATTATTACTTGGTCTGCATTATGATAGGATTGTTATATGAAAATTTTGATCAAAAATTTTTATCGATTATGTGTTTAATTATGGAAAGGACCAAATTGCATAAAATGTAAAAGTTGAGTTCTAATAGTTGTAAGTATCAAATAGCTATGGAATTCAAAATTTGAGGTCCTTATATGGTAATTAGACCATTAAAGAAAAGTTAGTAGATATTTTTGGTGATTCATCCATGGAAAAATTAGAAAAGGCTAAGGACTAAATTGGAAACTAAAATAATTAAAAGATGATAATAGAAATATCATCTTATTTTATATCATCTTCCCCAAATTAAGACATGGAAACCCTACGAAGAGAAAAGTCTTCAAGCAAGCTTAATTGGTTCAATTGGGTAAGTATTCTTGCTCCGTTTTTAGTAATTTTTATATTTTTGAGATCGGGATAGTCTAATCTATCTATTTTGGGGACTAATTTGAAAAGTTACCAAAGTAACAAAGTTTTGCCATGGATGAATATGCTGAAATTTTGAAATTTATGGTAGAAAAATGAAAGGTTGTTGATAGATAGACAACATTTACAAAGAGAATTTTGATGAAATCATGGTTTAAGGACTAAATTGAAAAGTGGTAAAACCCATGGAAAAATTCTAAATTTTTTGAAATACAAGTGCTGTAAATATTATATGAAACTTTTGGTTAGGCTGAAAATTTTGGTTAGGCTTGGAATAAGGATTAAATTACATGAATTTCATTTTCCGAGCCTAGGGACGAAATTAAAATTTATGGAAACTTTAGGGGCAAAATGGTAATTTTGCCTAGGGTGTAAGTTGAATCCAATTGAATATGAAATGTGATAAATTGATGATTAAATTCATTTATATAGATCCGGACAACTCAAATTCAAAGTTAGATCGAGGAAAAGAAAAAGTTTCGGATTAGTAGATTTTTATATACAAACAAGTGTTGAGGTAAGTTCGTGTAACCGAATTTTGTGTTTATTTACATGCTTGAATTGAATGTTGTATGAGAATGTATGAATTATATAAATGTTAGAAATAAATGAAATAATCACAAGTTCAATCATATTCGAAAAATAATAAGTTCCGTTTGAATAATGAAATTCGATGGATATATGTGATTTTCTATATTACATGTGGTCCTGCATATGTTGCGGACAGAAAATAACTCGGACAAGCAATCCTGTTATAGCCCTCTCGAGCATCCTGTTATATAGTTCCTGCGAGCATCCTGATCGGTAGTGATTTTGCATGTGTTGCACACTACCGCAGCTCTGTGTAAGCATCCTGTTACATGATTGGATCGGTTGTGATCTAGCATATAATGCGGACACAAACGCAGCTCTACGTGAGCATCCTGATATAAGCTCTTATGGGCTTCTTGATATGGCTCAGTTGAACTCCCTGTTACCTTATCTGGTTCTCCCTGATGTTAACTCTTCGGAGTTATCTATTAAGCTCTATGAGCTCCTTTAGTAAAACTCTTATGAGTTTCCTGTTTAGCTCGGATAAGTGTCTTGTTACATGGCTCATCTGAGCATCCTGATATGTGGCTCAAGAGTGTGCTCCCTGATTAAGTACGGTAATGGGTACCCCTGATTATGGGTTGACAGTTTACGGTTTTGTACACCTTGTGTGTACAACCTGAGTATCCATCGAAATTTCAATGATTCAACGGACAAATTCTCGAAATGATAAATTATGAGATTAAATAAATTATATCTCGAATGCTCCCGAAATACTTGAAAGTTTGTACATGATGAGCTCATCTATGCTTATTTGATGTGTATGTAAATTATGTGACTAACATACTTGTTTGAGTGTATATGATTTGGTAAATTTGCCAATTTGTTGAGAATCATGTTATTGTATGCTTATTTGAATTAATATATTTAGTAAGTTTAATTCTTGTTATACGAACTTACTAAGCATTAAATTCTTACTAGGTTTTATTTCTTCTGTTTTATAGTGCTCGAAAGATCGAAAGGGTTTGAAATCGGTCGGAATATCATCACACTATCCTTCAGCCCGTTTTGGTATAAATAGCAAAAATTTTATGGTATAATGTCATGTATAAGCTAGTTAGGTAAAATGATGAAATATTTTGGTTGTAACTAGCCATTGGAATGGCTAGTGTAAAGTATATTTTGATGTAATTATATATGGCCTAGTCATGTTTGATGGATGAATGGTTTTAAATTGGTATATTTGAAAACATAAATTTATAGTTATAATTGTGTCATTGGTAAGTTTAATTACATAAACAAATGAATTAATAAGTCATGCAAAATACTTGTTTTTGGTTGATTATTATGTCTTGAATTGTTTGATATATGTATGTAAGTGTTGATGTAGGTTGCTGGAAATTTGGGTGAGAAATAAAGCTAGGAAATGGCTTTATTTTGTCCACATGGGTAGACACACGGGCGTGTGTCTTAACCGTGTGTGACACATGGCCTGGCACATGGGCATGTGGTTTGGCCGTGTGTAACAGCCCAAATTAGACCCTAGTCGGAATAGTGGTTTCGAGACCACAAATCTGAGGTTAAAATAATATTTTAATATTATTTTTGGTGTGAATTATATGTGATATAGCCTGTTCGAAAATTCTGTGTGGTAATTTTATCGACTATGTGTCGAATTACGAAAAAGGATTTAATTGCATAAAGTGTGAAAACTGTGTGCTGATTTATAAGTACTTAAGTGTTGTTATCTTTATAATGTAGAGGCCTTATGATGTAAATATGCCAATATTTAGATAGTGGATGGTTAAAAGACATGAATGGCCTTATTATATAATTATTTTATATGTTTAATGAAAGGTCATTTTTGTAAATGGATTAATATCATAATATTAGTAAAACAAAAGGCTAATAATAAGCCATATTCATCCATAGTAGCCGAAATTGAAGAAAGAAAAGAAAGAAAAATTGAGCTAGGGTATTCGGCTAGTCTTTGATCCAAATTAAGGTATGTTTTGACTTCGGTTTTTGATGATTTTTATGTTTTTGAGATTTTTGCTTAGTCTACTATCAAGCCCATGTTGTAATTTGAAGAATTGATGATGTTTATGAGATGTGCCATTGATGAAATGGTGAGCTTTGTGATGAATATTGGTGTTAAATGGAAGATATGTGTTTAATGAACATGTTTTGTTCTTGGATTTTTGGTGCATTTAGCTAATTAGGGCTAAATTGTGAAAATGATAAGTTGAAGGACTAAAATGTGAAATAAATGAAATGTGTGGGCTTGAATGAACTAAAGGAAAATTTGGCTAGGCTTGTGTGAAAAGAAATTGTGTGAATTTGATGATTTTGTGAAATAGGGACTAAAGTGTCGAAATGTGAAAATATGAGGGCTATTTTGTAAAATGCCCTAAATATGTGTGTTTGGACTAAAATGAATGATTTGGTGATTGAATGGATTGAATTTGAATGTGTATAGACCAAGAGAGGAGAGGTTCGGATCGAGATTGAGGCAAAGATAAAGTGCTCGATTGACCGACCGTTTCGATAGTTCAACGTCCGAGGTAAGTTAGGACATAATACGAACATCTAGTTATGTTAAATGCTATGAAATGAATGTTATAATGATATTGAAATGTGGATGCTATGTGAGAGTTGAGTTTGAGTTATGTGGCACTAAGTGTGCGTATTCAGAAACGTGATCGAGATGATCAGCACTGTGTGTGCGAAATAAAATAAGCTTCGACTTTGTGGTTGGCACTGTGTGTGCTTTAACACCCCTAACCCGAGTCCGTCGCCGGCTTAGGGTTACAGGCATTACATATCCAAATCACAAGTCCACACATTCAGATAAAGTCATGTTAATAATCAATACAAAATTTATTCATGCTATTAAAATCAAGTAAGCTACCACTAAATAATATCATTAGCATCATTTAAAACCGATTCCGTTCAACTAGCAATTCATTATACATTTGGTCATTTGAAAATAAAGACCGAGTGAGAACATGATGCTCATTCATTCATTTCAATACCACATACGATCATATCATTATCCCATCCAGTAATTTACATTCAAAGATACCCTAAACCTAAATTTCTAACCATCTCATTTCTCTCATAATCTCTTGTCACAATCGGCAATAATTTAATACATATGCACATATACACATATATTCCATCATAAGAACATTTTAATAAGACATTACATCAATGATTTAATCATTTAAATCACAAGGCCGAACATACCATATCATTCTAGAGAAAAATTTTAAGTTCTAAACCAAAACAAGTCATGGTCGAATATTTACAAATGAGTACCCATCAATTTGTTCATTAATGTACCCCTTTTAATAGACACATACACCAAATATAATCTATTTCATTCATATCTATTCAAATTGATACATTCAAATAATTATATTAAAAACAATAATTTTTATCAACTCAATATCTTATATGTTATATTCAATATATTCCATAAGCTTAAAGTTCACATACAACTTATTATGAGATAACTTTCTAACTAGACTTATAACATATATATATATCAATATAAACAATATACTCAAATAATAATTCCATACTTCAATATGATTAAACCAACCCAAACATAAAGACATAGCCATTTTCGTATGGCATATACATTTATATACATATCATTCAAACAAAATCCAAAGGAATATTGCCTATACATGCCATATGATTTCAAAAAGGGTACAACTTATAGAATGCCGAAGTTAGGTGATAGTGCAGATGACTTTGATGAAGATTCCTGAGCACGAGCTAGCTTTCAAGATCTAAACCATAATCACACAAACACACGTACGGTAAGCTAACTTAGCTTAGTAAGTTATAAGCAAAAGGGGACATATATATATAATGATTTAATATACAATGTAACATCCTTAAAATGGGGCCTTTGCATTTTATCTGGTTGCATGTACATAGCATGGATGTCATGGTAGGTTGGGCTATTTTAGGGTCTTGGCATAAGCCGGGGGTAGGCCAGAGCTATAGCAAAAATTTTCTTTTTGAGCACTTAGAAGGGGGAGACGATTGGGGCAGGAGTTAAGGGAAATTAGTGGTATGATTTGACACAAGAATCCAAGTGGTAAAGTGGCAAGGGAGGCGCCACTTAAGGAACAAGGGAGTGACGCCTCATACAAGCTGGAGGGCCTTGGTTCGAGCTGCAAGAATCCCCTTTTTGCTTATTCTTTTTGACGCCAAGACCAGGAGGAGTTGTGCTCAGGAAGGACTTTGGTGGATAAGGGTTGAAGGAGTCAACAGATTTGGATGGGCGGAAGAGAGAAAAACTAGGAGTTTGAAGTATTCAAATTTGTTTGAATGGGTGGTCAGGAGAAAAGTGAGGAGGAAATAAAGGGATTGAGTTGGGGTGAGTGTTAGCCGAATCTTGTAGTGGCTAAGAGGTGTTAGAGCATTCGGTTCTTATGTGTTAGGAGTGTGTCGAAAATTTAGGGTGTGGGTTCCTTCCATTTTCGATTTTGGGTGCTAATCTAAGGGGGGTTGGCCGAATGTGGGTGTAGGCCTTGGTGGAGTGTGTAAATTTGGCTAGTTAGGGAACCTTAGAGTTTTTTCCTTTCCATTTCTTTTTGTTGCCGAAATTAAGCTCCTCTCAATTGGCATTTTTGCATTTTATTCTTTTCTCTCATCTACTCCAAAACCGAATACTCTCCTAGGCCTCTTTTTCTTTTCTATTTTGATGTTGGCCGAATCTACCTTGTTTCCACTCGTCAATTGTGTCCCAATTGCCATCTTCTTCAAAAGCTGAAAACCCTCTGTAGCCTGCCGAAACATCATTCTTCATTTTCTTCTCTCTCAAAAGCCATAGCCGAAATCACATATTTCATTCTTTCTCGTTATTTTCTCATTCCCTGGTTGCCGAAACCTCTGTCACTTTCTCTTCTTCTTTTCAAGCACTTAGGCCGAATATCACCTGTTAAAGTGTACCTTTCTTTTCCATCTTTTTCTTTGCGTAGGGAAACACTTTCGACATTTGGGTAAGATCTTGGAACTTTGGCCGAATCTCATTGACTCTCTCTCGTTCTCTTATCTCTTCTCTCTATCGTTTTCTTTGAAAGGGGAAGCCAAAATCTCTTGGCACTCAAACTCTTTTGTTTGACTCTTGTTGCAGTAGATCACTATCGTTGGGTTGCCATCACTTCCAATCGGTTCTGCTAGTGTGAGGGTGTTAAGGAAGGCTTGGTGTTTGTCGATTTAGGTAAGGGCTTTTGCTCTACGAGTTATGTTAAACCCTTAGATTCAATTTCGTTGCTTTAATCTGAGTTAGTGACAAAGGTGTGTTCATGGACTCGAAGGCTAGCCAAGCATTAGGAGGGGGTGGTTCTGAGACCCCAGCCCCTAAGTTCAAGAAAAGTGCAGTGTCGGTACATTCGCGATTGGCCACACCGGTGTGTGGGCGGCATCTGAGCAAAGCAATAGGCGAATAACGGTAATGTCGATTAGCGGCGATGTCGTAGAGAGCGTCGTATTACGGGTAATCAGTGTGTAACTCTTACACACTTCATTAGTTAATATGTTTATCATGTATGTTGTCAAAAGCCGGATTTACCGTAGAAACTGTTATGTTACTCTTGTGGGTACGAGCGAGGACTCCGGGTAAGTCCACTATTGATTGATTAACGGTAAATGCCTCTACAATATTTTCATATGCCATGCCATGTGATGTTAGTATGTTAAGCATGTTTGTTATGCCATGAAGAGTATGTTCATAAAGTTGGGTATGATGAGAGGAGGGGGAAGGCATGATTCTAGACTGTCACCAGTGGTTTTGACCACATAGTGGGTTGGCCGCACTTTCTATATTATTGTGACTAAGTCTCAGTGGTTTTGACCACCAGTGGTTTTGACCACATACTTTTATCTTTGTGACTCGTCCCAGTGGTTTGGTACCACGGTGGGTTGGCCCCACATGACGATAAACGAGATTGTCACAAGTGGTTTGGACCACAATGTGGGTTGGCCCCACACATATTATCTGTGACTACGGTCACTAGTGGTTTTGACCTCATATACTTATATATTATTTGTGACTACGGTCACCAGTGGTTTTGACCACTAGTGGTTTGGTACCACACGGGGTAGGTATAAGAGTTCGGATGGTTAGGTTGTGGGTTGCATGACTTGCATATTGGCTTATGAAATTACGTAAGGGCACTGATATTATCGGGATGGGGATTTATACACTGAGTCTCAGTGACTCACCCCTTCCTTTACATTTTGCAGATGATTCGTAGTTCGCGGATGCGGAGCCGGGGCGGACTCGAGGTGGCCGTGCGCATTCTTTTTCGGGTTTTGTTTTAAATTTCTATCTTGGTTTTACTTTGCTTTACATTTGGTTTTGGGTTGTAATAAGGCCACTAACTTTTATTTTGGGGGTTTATTTATCTACTTTGAATTTACATTATATTTTGCTTAAGTTAAACAAAACGGCATGCCTAATAATTTATTAATGAATGTTTTTTAAACTTTTTACAAAGTATCGGGATTTTCCAAAACATCACCATCGGGTAACGACAAACAAGTGGTGACAACAAGCTAACTCAATTTCTTTCAAGACTAAGTTTTACTTTAAGACCAAGTGCGAAACGGCCTTTAGCTTTATTACTTAAACTAATTTGGGTTTTCATGAAAATCAATAGTTTTCCTAAAATAAGAGACGGCAACTTGTTTTCAATAACGATTCTTTACAAAATTAGAATAACCTCCTGTCTTCTTTAAAAACGTTTTCCTGTGACATGCCGGATTCGGTTGTAGCGTATTGACCGGGTTTGGGGTGTTACAATTTTGGTATCAGAGCCAGGTTCAAAAGCTCAGCTGTGGGCCCGAGGCCTAAAATGTTTTAATAAAGGGGTTCTGGAATGATTTTGATGGAAAATACATGATTTGGGGAAGCATGGCACCGAGTCTCCGGCACCGATCTGCATAGGTAAGTATCCCTAACTACTGTTTATATGATTGTGATGATGGTGATATGACTGATAGTAATAGGAAAATACTTTAGAGACTGAAACCTGTAGGATTGTGTGAACTTGCAAAAACAATCCCTATAATAACCTGTTCATAAGACTGTGCTGTAATAACAATGGAATAAGTCTAACGCATAAAATTCTTAAATCAGATTAAATCGTGAACGGTAGTCATGAGCGCTCGAGGACGTGGGCGTAATACGCGTGGTCGTGGTAGAGGTAGAATGACTGTGTCGGAACCGGTAGGGTCTGGCCATGGGTCAGAAAATGAGGTACCACCGTCGCCAGATGTGGGCGTAGAATTTCAGGATCAGACGGGTGGTGATGACGCAGTGTCACAGGCTATGTTGAGGGTTCTGGAGAGAGTCGCGGGTGCAGGCGTCAGAACGGGAGCTCGGAAATCTGTGTCCGAACGACTCCGAGATAATGGCACAGAGGTATTCAGGGGTGTATCTGGTGTGGCTCCCAATACAGCTGAGTATTGGCTGGAGGCGACAGAACGTATAATGGACGACTTGGATTTTACGGCTGAGGAGAAGCTGAAGGGGACAGTGTCTCTTCTCCGAGATGAGTCTTATCGATGGTGGCTCACGGTCAGGGAATGAGCAATGGCCGATGACATCACCTGGGATTTCTTTAAGGCAGCTTATCAGAGGAAGTACGTCGGGGCTAGTTACGTTGATGTGCAGCGCAAGGCGTTCTTGAATTTGGTCCAGGGGAGTAAGACAGTATCGGAATATGAGGCAGAGTTTCTTCGGTTAAGTCGCTATGCTCGGGGTATTGTGGCTACGGAACACGAGCGTTGTGTCAGGTTTGAGGACGGGTTGAGAGATGAGCTGCGAATGTTGATTGCTCCACAGTAGGAGAGAGAATTTGCGATCTTTGTAGAGAAGGCCAAGATTGCTGAGGAAGTGAAACAGTCGGTGAGACGAAACCATGATAGGAATTGGACTAAGAGGAGTTCTGGGTCATCAGGGTCTGCCGGGAATTCACAGAAAAGGGCTAGATATGGTGGGCCGACTCAAGCTACAAGGCCTGCTGCTACTATTTAGTGGCTACCACGGTGTGCTCGGTGTGGGAAGTCTCATTCGGGGGAGTGTTGGACCGGGAACAGAGGGTGCTTCGAGTGTGGGTCAATGGGGCACCGGGTAAGGGATTGTCTGCAGAGGTTAGCCAGGATCAAGTCTGAGGGTCAAGGCTGTACACAGTTCAGGAGGGATGGTCAGCTACCACAGAGGGGTCGCGGTTCGACCAGGGGTGGTAATGGTTTTGGACGAGGCCGCGGAGCACCGGGCAGAGGTGCTAGGAGCACAGAGGCAAGACAGCCTGGGTTGGTCTATGCAGCGAGGCGTCGAGAGGAGGGCGACACACCGGACGTCATAACCGGTACGTTCTTAATTTTTGGACTGCCTTATACTGCTTTGATAGATGTTGGTTCGATGCACTCTTATGTTGCCAGTAGTATAGTGGGAACTATGAACTTAGCCTTTGAGATTTCTTCTATGGGGATGACAGTAATTAGCCCTCTAGGTCACTCTGTAGAAGTAAACAAACTGTATAGGGATGTACCCATAGAACTTCAAGGGGTAGAGTTTTTGGCCGATCTGATGGAACTGTCATTCGGGGAGTTCGATTTGATCCTTGGGATGGACTGGCTAGTGAAGTACCAAGCAAGTTTGGATTATGCAGCCAAGCGCGTGGTGTTGAGGTCTGTTGGGGGTGAAGAGGTGGTGATGATAGGTAACAGAAGGGATTATCTATCCAACGTAGTATCTGCTCTGAAGGCCGAGAAAATGGTGAGGAAGGGTTGTGAGGCGTTCATGGTTCATGTTTGTGCACTGGAGGCCAAGGAATCAACTCTAGGGAATGTCCGAACGGTGAAGGAATTTACCGATGTATTCCCAGAAGAACTTCTGGGTCTGCCTCCGGACCGCGAAGTTGAGTTTGGTATAGACCTGTTACCCGGAACCGCGCCAATGTCTATTGCTCCATATAGGATGGCACCGAAGGAGTTGGTGGAACTGAAAGCACAGATTCAGGAATTGTTGGACCAGGGTTTTATTCGGCCGAGTGTATCACCTTGGGGAGCGCCTGTGCTTTTTTTTAAGAAGAAAGATGGTACAATAGGAATGTGTATAGATTACCGACAGCTGAATAAGTTGACGATCAAGAACAAGTACCCGTTTCCGAGGATAGACGATCTGTTTGATCAATTTAGGGGTGCATCAATCTTCTCTAAGATTGATTTAAGGTCGGAGTATCACCAGCTTAAGGTAAAGGAGACTGACATTCATAAGACGGCGTTTCGCACTCGTTATGGGCACTACAAGTTCTTGGTAATGCCGTTTGGGTTGACCAATGCGCCGGCAGCGTTCATGGACATGATGAATCGGGTGTTTCAGCCGTACTTGGACCGGTTCGTCGTAGTGTTTATAGACGACATTTTGGTGTACTCGAAATCTGAGGAGGAGCATGATGCGCATCTACGTGTGGTTTTGCAGATTCTGAAGGAGAAGCAACTGTTCGTAAAGTTTAGTAAGTGCGAGTTCTGGCTTAAGGAAGTAACCTTCTTGGGTCATGTGGTGTCAGCTGAGGGGATTAGAGTGGACCCTCGGAAGATTGAGGCGGTATTGGACTGGAAACCACCTAAGTCGATGCAGAGATTCAGATTTTTAGGTTTGGCGGATATTATAGAAGATTTGTGGAAGGGTTTTCCTTGATTGCGCTAGCCCGTTGACCAAGTTCTTGAGAAAGGGTTCCCATTTGTGTGGTCGATATAAGCAACAGGAAAGTTTTGACAAGTTAAAAAGGATTACGACGAAGCTCTGGTTTTGATTCACTGAAGCGGGAAGGAGTTTACGGTGTATTGTGATGCGTCAGCGTCACGGATTAGGATGTGTCTTTGATGCAAGAAGGGAAATTAGTGGCGTATGCGTCTCGGCGATTGAGACCTCACGGGCGAAACTACCCAACACATGATCCGAGTTGGCTGCGGTGGTTTCGCCCTGAAAATTTGGAGGCATTATTTGTATGGGGAGAAGTCTATAGTCTACATGGATCACAAGAGTTTGAAGTATCTCTTGACTCGTAAGGAATTGAATTTGAGGCGCGGAGGTGGATCGAGATGTTGAAGGACTACGATCGCTCGATTGAATACCATCCGGTAAGGCTAACGTAATGGTCGACGCGTTGAGCCAGTGAGGTGGTAGCGGACTTAAGAGCAATGTTTGCCCATCTTAGTCCGTATGATGACGGGAGCTCATTAGCGGAATTGCAAGTGAAGCCATCTTGGGTAAACCAGTTAAGGAGAAGCAGTTAGTGGATGAAGTTTTAAGTGCTCGGTGTTTGCAAGTGCAGAATGGTGGATTAGAGGGTTATGGTTTGAGCAGTGATGGAGTGTTATGTTACCAAGGGAAAGTTTGTATGCCAAAGGACATTGAGTTAAGGCAGAGGATTCTTCAGGAAGCTCATAGCAGCCCATACGCTATGCATCCTGGAGGTAGTAAGATGTACCGGGATTTGCGGGAACAGTTTTGGTGGCCGGGTCTGAAGTGGGAGGTAATAGAATTGGTAAGTAAGTGCCTGACGTGTTAGCAAGTCAAAGCTGAACATCAGTCACCTTCGGGTCTGTTGCAGCCGGTGAAGATTCCGCAGTGGAAATGGGAAAGGATCACAATGGATTTCGTCAGTGGGCTACCCCTTACGCCTAGCAAGAAGGATTCGGTCTGGGTGATTGTTGATCGTCTGACAAAGTCTACTCATTTTATACTGGTTCGGGTTGATTACTCACTTCAAAGGTTGGCTAAGTTGTATGTGGCAGAAATCGTGAGACTACATGGAGTGCCAGTGTCGATATTCTCAGATAGGGATCCTAGATTCACATCAAGGTTTTGGAAAGCGTTGCATCAGGCGTTAGGTACAAGGTTGGATTTCAGCACGGCATTTCATCCGCAGTCAGATGGGCAGTCAGAAAGATTGATCCAGATTTTAGAAGATATGTTGAGGGGTTGTGTTTTGGATTTCAGTGGTAGTTGGGAAGAATTTCTACCATTGGCGGAGTTTGCGTACAACAATAGTTATCAGGCAAGTATTCAGATGGCACCATATGAAGCATTGTATGGACGGAAGTGTCGTACCCCTACGTGTTGGACGGAGTTGGGCGAGCATCAATTGTTGGGCCCAGTGTTGGTTGCTGAAACAGAAGATAAAGTTAAGCTGATTCGAGCTCGTCCAAGGAAGTCATGACGCAGCGTAAATCTTATGCCGATCTTAAGCGGAAGGATATAGAGTTTGCGAGTGGGTGACAAGGTCTTTTTGAAGGTGTCGCCGTGGAAGAAAGTGCTGAGATTTGGTCGGAAGGGCAAGCTGAGCCCTAGGTTTATCGGGCCTTATCGGGTATTGAAGCGGGTAGGACCAGTAGCTTACCAGCTTGAGTTACCATCGAATGAGTCGATTCACGACGTTTTTCATGTCTCCATGCTTAGGCGCTATCGTTCGATCCGTCGCATGTTGTGCCGATGGAGGAAATCGAGGTGAGCCCGTTTTGTCTTTTGAGGAAGAACCGGTCACGAATCTCGGATCGGGATGTCAAAGTCTTACGTGGGAAATCGGTTCCTTTGGTGAAGGTGTTATGGCGGAATCATGAAACAGAGGAGGCCACGTGGGAGCCAGAGGATGTGATGCGGCAGCAATACCCTCAACTCTTTTGACCAGGTAATTTCGAGGCCGAAATTATTTTTAAGGGGGTAGAACTGTAACATCCCTAAAACGGGGCCTTCGCATTTTATCTGGTTGCATGTAGATAGCATGGATGTCATGGTAGGTTGGGCTATTTTAGGGTCTTGGCATAAGCCGGGGGTAGGCCAGAGCTATAGCAAAAATTTTCTTTTTGAGCACTTAGAATGGGGAGATGATTGGGGCAGGAGTTAAGGGAAATTAGTGGTATGATTTGACACAAGAATCCAAGTGGTAAAGTGGCAAGGGAGGTGCCACTTAAGGCACAAGGGAGTGACACCTCATACAAGCTGGAGGGCCTTGGTTCGAGCTGCAAGAATCCCCTTTTTGCTTATTCTTTTTGACGCCAAGACCAGGAGGAGTTGTGCTCAGGAAGGACTTTGGTGGATAAGGGTTGAAGGAGTCAACAGATTTGGATGGGTGGAAGAGAGAAAAACTAGGAGTTTGAAGTATTCAAATTTGTTTGAATGGGTGGTCAGGAGAAAAGTGAGAAGGAAATAAAGGGATTGAGTTGGGGTGAGTTTTAGCCGAATCTTGTAGTGGCTAAGAGGTGTTGGAGCATTCGGTTCTTGTGTGTTAGGAGTGTGCCGAAAATTTGGGGTGTGGGTTCCTTCCATTTCTGGTTTTGGGTGCTAATCTAAGGGGGGTTGGCCGAATGTGGGTGTAGGCCTTGGTGGAGTGTGTAAATTCGGCTAGTTAGGGAACCTTAGAGTTTTTTCCTTTCCATTTCTTTTTGTTTCCGAAATTAAGCTCCTCTCAATTGGCATTTTTGCATTTTCTTCTTTTCTCTCATCTACTCCAAAACCGAATACTCTCCTAGGCCTCTTTTTCTTTTCTATTTTGATGTTGGCCGAATCTACCTTGTTTCCACTTATCAATTGTGTCCCAATTTCCATCTTCTTCAAAAGCCGAAAACCCTCTGTAGCCTGCCGAAACATCATTCTTCATTTTCTTCTCTCTCAAAAGCCATAGCCGAAATCACATATTTCATTCTTTCTCGTTATTTTCCCATTCCCTAGTTGCCGAAACCTCTGTCACTTTCTCTTCTTCTTTTCAAGCACTTAGGCCGAATATCACCTGTTAAAGTGTACCTTTCTTTTCCATCTTTTTCTTTGCATAGGGAAACACTTTTGGCATTTGGGTAAGATCTTGGAACTTTGGCCGAATCTCCTTGACTCTCTCTCGTTCTCTTATCTCTTCTCTCTATCATTTTCTTTGAAAGGGGAAGCCGAAATCTCTTGGCACTAAAACTCTCTTGTTTGACTCTTGTTGCAGTAGATCACTATCGTTGGGTTGCCGTCACTTCCAATCGGTTCTGCTAGTGTGAGGGTGTTAAGGAAGGCTTGGTGTTTGTCAATTTAGGTAAGGACTTTCGCTCTACGAGTTATGTTAACCCCTTAGATTCAATTTCGTTGCTTTAATCTGAGTTAGTGACTAAGGTGTGTTCATGGACTCGAAGGCTAGCCAAGCATTAGGAGGGGGTGGTTCTGAGACCCCAGCCCCTAAGTTCAAGAAGAGTGCGGTGTTGGCTGTTCGCGATTGGCCACCGGGGTGTGGGCCGGCATCTGAGCAAAGTAATAGGCAGATAACGGTAGTGTCAGTTAGCAACAGTGTCGGCGTAGAGAGTGTCGTATTACGGGTAATCAGGTGTGTAACTCTTACACACTTCATTAGTTAATATGTTTATCATGTATGTTGTCAAAAGCCGGATTTACCGTAGAAACTTTTATGTTACTCTTGTGGGTAAGAGCGAGGACTCCGGGTAAGTCCACTATTGATTGATTAACGATAAATGCCTCTACAATATTTGCATATGCCATGCCATGTGATGTTAGTATGTTAAGCATGTTTGTTATGCCATGAAGAGTATGTTCATAAAGTTGGGTATGATGAGAGGAGGGGGAAGGCATGATTCTAGACTGTCACCAGTGGTTTTGACCACACAGTGGGTTGGCCCCGCTTTCTATATTATTGTGACTAAGTCTCAGTGGTTTTGACCACCAGTGGTTTTGACCACATACTTCTATCTTTGTGACTCGTCCCAGTGGTTCGGTACCACGGTGGGTTGGCCCCGCATGACGATATACGGGATTGTCACCAGTGGTTTTGACCACAATGTGGGTTGGCCCCACACATATTATCTGTGACTACGGTCACCAGTGGTTTTGACCACATATACTTATATATTATTTGTGACTACGGTCACCAGTGGTTTTGACCACCAGTGGTTTGGTACCACACGGGGTAGGTACAGGAGTTCGGATGGTTAGGTTGTGGGTTGCATGACTTGCATATTGGCTTATGAAATTGCGTAAGGGCACTGATATTATCGGGATGGGGATTTATACACTGAGTCTCGGTGACTCACCCCTTCCTTTACATTTTGCAGATGATTCGTAGATCGCGGATACGGAGCCGGGGCGGACTCGAGGTGGCCATGCGCATTCTTTTTTGGGTTTTGTTTTAAATTTCTATCTTGGTTTTACTTTGCTTTACATTTGGTTTTGGGTTGTAATAAGGCCAATAACTTTTATTTTGGGGTTTATTTATCTGCTTGGAATTTACATTATATTTTGCTTAAGTTAAACAAAACGACATGCCTAATAATTTATTAATGAATGTTTTCTAAACTTTTTACAAAGTATCGGGATTTTCCAAAACTTCACCATCGGGTAACGACAAACAAGTGGTGACAACAAGCTAACTCAATTTCTTTCAAGACTAAGTTTTACTTTAAGACCAAGTGCGAAACGGCCTTTAGCTTTATTACTTAAACTAATTCGGGTTTTCATGAAAATCAATAGTTTTCCTAAAATAAGAGACGGCAACTTGTTTTCAATAACGATTCTTTACAAAATTAGAACAACCTCCAGTCTTCTTTAAAAACGTTTTCCTGTGACATGCCGGATTCGGTTGTAGCGTATTGACCGAGTTTGGGGTGTTGCATACAACTTCAATAAATTTAACTTAATCCTTCACTAGTCCGTATCAGCATTTCATATAACATAATACCATACAGCAATGTCATATTCAATGGAATCTCCAAACCGAATATTCAAATACTCTATACCCATTTCGATCATACTCAAAAATTAATAAATACTTTACATTTCTATAATTTAGAATACAAGAACTACTTACCTCTTTAGCACCAAGTTATTAACTTTCCATGCATTATTTACTTAAATGTCTCATATGGTCATCTCCATTCATTGGTTCATGTTTTTGAGAGGTCCGATATTCCACACACACAGTGCAACTCATGTCACGTATCGCACACTTAGTGCCGTTACTTGATAATTCGCACACGTAGTGCCATCTTTCGATAATGTATCGCACACTTAGTGCCATTACACGCTTCCCGCACACATAGTGCTATTCCACCGATATTGCACACACAGTACTCGATGTTTAAATCTCGCACACATACTGCCATTCCACCGATATCGCACACACAGTGCTCGGTGTTTAGTCTCGCACACATAGTGCCATTATCCGAACCTTTCTTTGTTTATGCAACACTTATAATTCCATTCTCATACATATTTACACAAAGATACGATTGTCCTATGACAGCTCAATTTCCTTATATCATTCCATTGCATTCGGCACAACAAAAATATATGTATATTTATATGTTTACATCCACCTTTTCAAAACAAACATCTCTCTTTTTAAATTCACATCTAGCTACCACCGTATTCAATCACAAACTCACTTTACTCAATGAATCGACACTTATACTATTATACATTCACCAACCTTACATTCGGCTAATTTATCAATAATTCACCCCATTCAATATTACATTCGGCAAAATGGATTAAAGATACTTAATTCAATTAATCGATGGATATACATATATAGTGGTATCCAATAAACCACATTCGGCTAACATACTTAAAAGTTCCCATTTCTCATTCGGCATTTTAAAAATTTAATCCATTAATTCATCTAATCATATGCATTTTATTTTACAAATAAATCAATTAAACCCGATTACTTATAAACTTACCTCGACAGTTGATGAATTAGAGTTTCCCGGCTATTCGTTCAACTTCGCCTTCCCCCTATCCAAACCCATTTCCTTTTGTTCTTGATCTAAATAATTCCAAATTGAACTCATTCAAATACATTTTCATTCAATTTAATCCAAAAATACATAATTGTGCAATTTTACCATTTTACCCCCAACATTTACAATGTTTACAATTTAGTCCTTATAGCTCAAAACACAAAATATCAAGAATTCAACCACACCTATTAAGGGTCGAATATTCATAGTCCCTATTTCAACTCATTTCTTCCATTTTTCTTGCTATTTAGTCCTTCCAACAATTTTCTTTTTATGAATTCACCCTTATACTAAACTCCATAAAAAATTCTTAAGAAAATCTTGTTAATCTAGCATGCTTATATTATATTCTATCATTAACCACACAAACACCAAATTTCCATCCATGGCAACACTCAAATTATACAACTAAATAAAAAATTTGGGTATGGGCTAACTAAATTACATGGCTACAACCTCAAAAATGTTAAAATTATCAAAAACTAAGTTCAATCACTCACCTTATTTGAACATGCAAATGCCGAAAATGTTGAAAGCTATGGTTCTTCTTCTTCCTTTAGGTTTCGGCAATAACAAGAGAAAAATAAAGACGAACACCCACCCACTAGTTTTATATTTTTATTATAATACTCATATTATATATATTTTATCATTCTTTTGATTTTTAACATATAAAATAATCATATATTATAAACTTAGTGCCTTTGCCGTCTACTATACTCTCATAATGGTCGAATTGCAACTTCAATACCCATGCAAAAAGAAGACCATTCAATTTAACCTCTAAATTTCATAATGACTATTGTTTCCCACTTACTCGATTTGGTCCTTTCACTTAAATTAAACACCCAAGCAAACAAATTAACCAACAATATTTTAGCACATGTTCAAACACATAACATAGATATCAAATAAATTATTAAAATATTTTTCTAACCCGAATTCGTGCTCCCAAAACCACCATTCCGATTAGGGTCGTAATCGGGCTGTTACAACTCTCCCCCCGAAGAGATTTTCGTCCCCGAAAATCTTATCGTTGAACAATTGTGGGTAGCGTTCTTTCATTGATTCCTCAGTTTCCCAAGTCGCTTCCTCAACCCCGTGCTTATGCCACATAACTTTAACCAATGAGATTTTCTTATTTCACAACTCTTTCACTTCATGAGCTAAGATGCAAATTGGTACTTCCTCATAAGTCAAATCGGGTTGAATTTCAATCTCTGTTGGACTGATTACATGAGAAGGATCGGATCGGTATCGTCGAAGCATCGATACATGAAAAACATTGTGAATCTTGTCTAGCTCAGATGGCAACATAAGTCTGTACGCAACCGGCCCGATACACTCAATAACTTCGTACGGTCCAATAAATCTCGGACTCAGCTTTCCTTTACTACCAAATCTAAGTATCTTTTTCCATGGCGAAACTTTCAAAAACACTCGGTCACCCACTTGAAATTCTATATCTTTGCGTTTCAAATCGTGATACGATTCGACTTCCGACGATCCAGGCGGCTTTTAGACTTTCTTGAATTACTTTTACTTTCTGCTCAGCCTCTCTAATTAAATCAACCCCGTGTATCTTGCTTTCACTTAATTCGGTCCAATACAAAGGTGTATGACATTTACGACCGTACAAAGCTTCATAAGGCACCATTTTTATACTGGATTGAAAACTATTATTGTATACAAATTCAATCAATGGCAAGTATCGTTCCCACGTGCCCTCAAACTCAAGAACGCAACATCTCAACATATCCTCGAGTATCTGAATAACACGTTCGGATTGACCATCCGACTGAGGGTGAAAAGCAGTACTAAAATGCAACTTGGTACCTAGAGCATCCTGCAGTTTCTTCCAAAACTGCAATGTAAACCTTGGATCTCTATCCGAAACAATAGAAATAGGTACTCTGTGCATTCGTATGATCTGTGATATGTACAACTCAGCTAACTTATCTAGTGAGAAATCCGTACGTACCGGAATAAAATGGATCGATTTCGTCAATCTATCAACAATAACCCAGATTGAATCTTTATTGGCTTCAACGGCAAACTCGATACGAAATCCATGGTGAATCGATCCCACTTCCATTCAGGTATCATAATCGGTTGGAGTAGTCCCGATGGCACCTGATGCTCGGCTTTCACTTGTTGACATATTAAACACTTCGACACATAGTCTGAAATGTCTCACTTCATTCTATGCCACCAATAATGTTGTTTCAGGTCGTTGTACATTTTCGTACTACCTGGATGAATCGACAATCTACTATTATGAGCTTCGTCACAGATCATTCGAATCAACTCAGGATTCTTAGGCACACACATCCGATTCTTAAACCGTAGACATCCCTCAACATCTATCTGAAAATGTAAATCATTACCCGTACCACATTGACTCCTTTTTGCTATTAAATCATTATCCACCTCTTGAGCTTCGCGGATTTGTTGTACGAACAATGGTCTCGCTTTCAATTCTGCGATAATCCTACCATCATCAGTCATAGCTATATCTGCATCCATTGCACGTAAAGTAAACAGTGACTTCCGGCTAAGTGCATCAGCAACCACATTAGCCTTTCCCGTGTGATAATCAAGCACAAGTTCATAGTCTTTCAGCAATTCCAACCATCGTCCCTGTCTCAAATTCAGATCCTTCTAAGTCATTAAGTACTTTAGACTCTTGTGATCCAAATAGACGTGGCATTTTTCACCAAATAGATAGTGACGCCAAATTTTTAAAGTAAAAACTGTAGCGGCCAACTCAAGGTCGTGCGTCGGATAATTCCTCTCGTGCGTTTTCAACTATCTCGAAGCGTAGGCTACAACTTTACCCTCTTGCATCAAAACACATTGACCCATTTAAGGATGCATCACCGAAAATAACGAACTCCTTACCCGACTGCTGAACAAGCACCGGAGCTTCCATTAACAAGGTCTTCACCGGTCAAAACTCTTACGCACCCTTCGACCACTCGAATTTAACGTCTTTACGTAATAGTTTTGTCATCGGGTTTGCTATCATAGAAAACCCTTTCATGAAGCGTCTATAATATCCAGCAAGTCCCAAAAAGCTACGAACCTCAGAAACATTCTGCGGAGGTTTACAATCAAGTATAGTCGAAACTTTACTCGGGTCAACCCGAATGCCCGATGCTGAAACAACATGCCCCAGGAAGCAAACTTCATTCAACCAAAACTCACATTTGCTAAATTTCGCGTACAACTGCTTATCACACAAAATCTATAACACCAGCCTCAAATGCTCAGCATGCTCGATTTCGTCACGCGAATAGATCAGAATGTCATCTATAAATACAACCACAAACCGATCTAGATACGGTCTGAATACCCGATTCATCAAATCCATGAAGACAGCAGGGGCATTAGTGAGTCCGAATGGCATCACTAAAAACTCATAGTGATCGTATCTCGTCCGAAAAGCAGTCTTTGGTACATCCGAGTCTCTAACTCGCAGCTGATAGTAACCTGACCTCAGATCGATTTTTGAAAATACCGAAGCTCCCTTAAGCTGATCAAATAAATCATCGATCCGCGGCAACGAATATTTATTCTTTACCGTCACTTTATTAAGTTGTCGATAATCGGTGCACATTCTCAAATTTCCGTCCTTCTTTTTCACAAATAGGACTGGCGCACCCCAAGGTGAGAAACTCGGTCGAGCAAAACCTCTATCTGTCAATTCTTGCAACTGAACCTTTAACTCTTTTAATTCAGTCGGTGCCATTATATACGGAGCTATCAAAATCGGAGTTGTCCCTGGCACTAGCTCAATACCAAACTCTACCTCCCAAACAGGTGGCAATCTCGGTAATTCCTCCGGAAACACATCCGGATACTCACAAACAACCGGTACAGATTGAATCTTCTTTTCAGTTACCTTGCTGTCAATCACATACGCAAGATAAGCTTCGCAACCCTTTCTCAGATACTGTCATGCCAATATTTAAGATATCACAGCTGGTAGCCCATTTAAATTCGCAGATTCAATTCGAATTATCTCGTTATTCTGGCACCTCAAATCAATAGTCTTTCATCTGCAATTCACTAATGCGTCATGTACAGTTAACCAATCCATACCGAGGATAATATCGAACTCATTAAATGGTAGCAACATCAAATCGGTCGGAAAACATGAGTCTCGAATCATTAAAGGGAATTTCTTGCACACTCTATCAACTAGCACACACCGACCTAGGGGGTTCGAAACCCGAATCACAAACTCAGTAGACTCAACAGGTAGAGTCTTGCTGGATACTAATGTTTCACACACATATGAATGATTTGAACCGGGATCAATCAGAGCAGTTACACTAGTATCAAAGAGAGTGAAAATACTGGTAATGACATCTAGAGATGAAGCCTCCTCTCTGGCACGAATGGCATAAGCTCTAGCCGGTGCATGGGCCTCTAATCGAATAGCCGCATCTGAAGTTCCCCTCTGAGCACCACTCCTACCTCCCACATTATAAGATGTTCTACCTCTAGCTGTAGTGCTGCTCGGTCTCGCGCTCTGAATAATGCCCTTTTCAGCTGTCTCCGGGCAATCTTGAACGAAATGGTCCTGTGAACCACACTTGTAACAAATGTGATTATTAGATTTACCCCAGCACTCACCGAAATGTCGTCTATCACACTGCTGACACTCTGGCTTACTCGGTCGGGTATTGCTAACACTAGCAACTGATGTAGCCCGAGAACTTACTGGTGGTCGTTCTCGTATAGAGATTTCGGTGTTAGGTTTGAACCGGCTACCATCATTCTTGAACTTCTTTGTTGACATTTGAGAAAATTTACCCGCAGATCTCTTTCGGAAGTCTTTAGCTTCAAACTCAGCTTTCCGCTTTTCTTTTCCTAGCTCTTCAACTTTACAAGCTCGTTTAACCAGTACTACAAACTCGTTTGTTTCAAGGATGCCAACCAGAAGCTTTATATCTTCATTTAAACCATCTTCGAATCTCCGGCACATAGCAGCCTCAGATGAAACACATTCACGAACGTAGCGACTAAGTCTCACAAACTTGCGCTCGTATTCGGATACGGTCATACGACCCTGCTTGAGCTCGAGAAATTCTTTACGTTTAGAGTCTATGAAGTCTTGACTTATGTATTTCTTACGAATTCGTGCGAAAGAAGTCTCGTAACTCTCTCCTTTGGAACAACTGATACAAGAGTATTCCACCAATAGTAGGCGGAATCCCGTAATAATGATATGGCACACTTTAGGCACTCATCAGGTGTGCACGATAGCTTATCAAAAACACGAATAGTATTATTGAGCCAAAATTCAGCTTGCTCCACATCATCATCATCCTCGGCTCTAAACTCTTGAGCCCCGTGTTTCCTAATTTGATCAACCGGAGGCTTACTTGCTCTCTCAGGATTAACGATCGGGGGTACCACTGGTACTACAGGGGGAGTATTTGGATTCAGGGGTTGTTGAACAGCCGGATTGGCCCGAATATATTGATTAAACCAATCATTCATCATACTATAGAAGGCTGGTCTAGCCCCCTCATCAGGATTACTCGTAGCTGGTCGATATTCCTCCGGCGCGGTCCCTTGCGTGGGAGCAGGTGCCACGCTCTCGACATCGTCAGCTAAAGCTCGCTCGGGATCAGGATCCATTTACTATATAGAAGAAATAATCACATTTCACTGCCAGAAGTCATCATACTATCACATTATAAAATATGGCATGTATAGCTAGACTCACACGCGCTACGTTAGTCCGAGAACCGACTAAATCGTAGCTCTGATACCAATCAAATGTAATACCCCTAACCCGAGTCCATCGCCGGCTTAGGGTTACAGGCGTTACATATCCAAATCACAAGTCCACACATTCAGATAAAGTCATGTTAATAATCAATACAAAATTTATTCATGCTATTAAAATCAAGTAAGCTACCACTAAATAATATCATTCGCATCATTTAAAACCGATTCCGTTCAACTAGCAATTCATTATACATTTGGTCATTTGAAAATAAAGACCGAGTGAGAACATGATGCTCATTCATTCATTTCAATACCATATACGATCATATCATTATCCCATCCACTAATTTACATTCAAAGATACCCTAAACCTAAATTTCTAACCATCTCATTTCTCTCATAATCTCTTGTCACAATCGGCAATAATTTAATACATATGCGCATATACACATATATTCCATCATAAGAACATTTTAATAAGACATTACATCAATGATTTAATCATTTAAATCACAAGGCCGAGCATACCATATCATTCTAGAGAAAAACTTTAAGTTCTAAACCAAAACAAGTCATGGCTGAATATTTACAAATGAGTACCCATTAATTTGTTAATTAATGTACCCCTTTTAATAGACACATACACCAAATATAATCTATTTCATTCATATCTAGTCAAATTGATACATTCAAATAATTATACTAAAAATAATAATTCTTATCAACTCAATATCTTATATGTTATATTCAATATATTCCATAAGCTTAAAGTTCACATACAACTTATTATGAGATAACTTTCTAACTAGACTTATAACATATATATATATCTCAATATAAACAATATACTCAAATAATAATTCCATACTTCAATATGATTAAACCAACCCAAACATAAAGACATAGCCATTTTCGCATGGCATAAACATTTATATACATATCGTTCAAACAAAATCCAAAGGAATATTGCCTATACATGCCATATGTTTTCAAAAAGGGTACAACTTATAGAATACCGAAGTTAGTGATAGTGCGGATGACTTTGACGAAGATTCCCGAGCACGAGCTAGCTTTCAAGATCTAAACCATAATCACACAAACACACGTACGATAAGCTAACTTAGCTTAGTAAGTTATAAGCAAAAGGGGATATATATATATAATGATTCAATATACAACTTCAATCAATTTAACTTAATCCTTCACTAGTCCGTATCAACATTTCATATAACATAATACCATACAGCAATGTCATATTCAATGGAATCTCCAAACCGAATATTCAAATACTCTATACCTATTTCGATCAAACTCAAAAATTAATAAATACTTTACATTTCTATAATTTAGAATACAAGAACTACTTACCTTTTTAGCACCAAGTTATTAACTTTCCATGCATTATTTACTTACATGTCTCATATGGTCATCTCCATTCATTGGTTCATGTTTTTGAGAGGTCCGATATTCCGCACACACAGTGCAACTCATGTAACGTATCGCACACTTAGTGTCGTTACAAGATAATTCGCACACGTAGTGCAATCTTTCGGTAATGTATCGCACACTTAGTGCCATTACACGCTTCCCGCACACATAGTGCCATTCCACCGATATCGCACACACAGTACTCGGTGTTTAAATCTCGCACACATAGTGCCATTCCACCGATATCGCACACACAGTGCTCGGTGTTTAGTCTCGCACACATAGTGCCATTATCCGAACCTTTCTTTGTTTATGCAACACTTATAATTCCATTCTCATACATATTTACACAAAGATACGATTGTCCTATGACAGCTCAATTTCCTTATATCATTCCATTGCATTCGACACAACAAAAATTTATGTATATTTATACGTTTACATCCACCTTTTCAAAACAAACATCTCTCTTTTTAAATTTACATCTAGCTACCATCGTATTCAATCACAAACTCACATTACTCAATGAATCGACACTTATACTAGTAAACATTCACCAACCTTACATTCGACTAATTTATCAATAATTCACCCCATTCAATATTACATTCGGCAAAATGGATTAAAGATACTTAATTCAATTAATCGATGGATATACATATATAGTGGTATCCAATAAACCATATTCGGCTAACATACTTAAAAGTTCCCATTTCTCATTCGGCATTTTAAAAATTTAATCCATTAATTCATCTAATCATATGCATTTTATTATAGAAATAAATCAATTAAACCCGATTACTTATAAACTTACCTCGAAAGTTGATGAATTAGAGTTTCCCGACTATTCGTTCAACTTCGCCTTCCCCCGATCCAAACCTATTTCCTTTTGTTCTTGATCTAAATAATTCCAAATTGAACTCATTCAAATACATTTTCATTCAATTTAATCCAAAAATACATAATTGTGCAATTTTACCATTTTACCCCCAACATTTATAATGTTTACAATTTAGTCCTTATAGCTCAAAACACAAAATATCAAGAATTCAACCACACCTATTAAGGGCCGAATATTCATAGTCCCTATATCAACTCATTTCTTCCATTTTTCTTTCTATTTAGTCCTTCCAAAATTTTTTTTTATGAATTCACCCTTATACTAAACTCTATAAAAAATTCTAAAGAAAATCTTGTTAATCTAGCATGCTTATATCATATTCTATCATTAACCACACAAACACCAAATTTCCATCCATGGCAACACTCAAATTATACAACTAGATCAAAAATTCGGGTATGGGCTAACTAAATTACATGGCTACAACCTCAAAAATGTTAAAATTATCAAAAACTAAGTTCAATCACTCACCTTATTTGAACATGCAAATGCCGAAAATGTTGAAAGCTATGGTTCTTCTTCTTCCTTTAGGTTTCGGCAATAAAAAGAGAAAAATAAAGATGAACACCCACCCACTAGTTTTATGTTTTTATTATAATACTCATATTATATATATATTTTATCATTCTTTTGATTTTTAACATATTAAATAATCATATATTATAAACTTAGTGCCTTTTCCGTCCACTATACTCTCATAATGGTCAAATTACAACTTCAATACCCATGTAAAAAGAAGACCATTCAATTTAGCCTCTAAATTTCATAATGACTATTTTTTCCCACTTACTCAATTTAGTCCTTTCACTTAAATTAAACACCCAAGCAAACAAATTAACCAACAATATTTTGGCACATGTTCAAACACATAACATAGATATAAAATAAATTATTAAAATATTTTTCTAACCCGGATTCGTGGTCCCGAAACCACCGTTCCGATTAGGGTCGTAATCGGGTTGTTACATGTGCGATACCGATTGAAGAGTGGTTTGATATAAATGCACTATGTGTGCAATGATAATTAAGCTTCGGCTAAATATCGGGGCACTAAGTGTGAGATTGAATCAAAGAAGAGACGGAAGTTGATCGAAAGGGAAAAGTGAGTATTGAGTAGCAAATGTAATTGACTACTAGGTGTTGGCTAAGGTACGCTCGGAACCTATGTGGTTGATGAATCTATGAATGATATTATGAAATGTTAAATGAGCATTTTAGTTTTGGATGGTATGATATATTTGTATATGTGAAATAATCTATGTGGTGGTTTGTTTGATTTAAATGTGTTATGTTACGAACTTACTAAGCTTTGGAAAGCTTACTGTGTGATTTGTTTCTATGCTTTGCAGTGTCAGTAAAGCTAGCTCAGATTCGGGGATCATCAGCATATCAATCACACTATCGACAATCTATTTTGGTACTTTTGGAAAGATATATATAAATGAATTGTGGCATGTATAGGCTAGACGTTATAATATGTTTTGAAAGGTTTAATACTTGCCATGTGATTTGGCTTGGAAGTTTAAAGATGTTGAATTGATGAATGAGCTATGAATATGGTATATTTCATGACTTAGTTTATTGGAAAAGATGTGGTTTAAAGTTGAACTTTGATATGGATTGCATGATGCTTGAATTTTATATGTTTTGAGGTGTATAATTGTCACTTTAAATCGCTTTAGTTGTGATGATAATGAGCGTGGAAGTAAATGGTTTAGTTGGTGAATGAATAATGCATGAAATGGTATGATTGAATACATTTGAAAGCATAAATTGGTATTGTATTGATGCTTATAGGTATGACCCATGTGTGGGTGGCAAGTTGGCCTTGCAAATGGCCTATTTTGTCTACACGGTTATGGCACACGGGCGTGCCTAGTGACCGTGGGATATAGTCAGTATATAGCCTAAGAGTACACGGCCATGGTATACGGGCGTGCCTGGTGGCCGTGGGGATAAGTCAGTGTATTGCTTAAGAGTACACGGCCTTAGCACACGGGCGTGCTTGGTGGCCGTGTGGGGAAGTCAAAATATATGCTCTGTTTTGGCACGACCAAGACACATGGGTGTCTCTAATAGTCGTGGGAGGCACACGGCCTGACTGCACAGGCGTGTGACCTCTGCAGTGTTTAAAAAGTTTTAAATTTCTGAGAATTTCTGTATGTGTTCAGTTTAGTCCCGACCCTTCTCTAAAGTATGCTTAAGGTCTCGGTGACCTATTAAGGGACATAGTGATTGAAATTGATAACTTGTTTTATGAAATGTCTTTGAACATTCTGATTCGTCCGGTAATACCTTTAACCCTAATCCGGTGACGGATACGGGTTAGGGGTGTTACATTTTATTGGTATCAGAGCTACGGTTTAGTCGATTCTCAGACTAATGTAGCGTGTGTGAGTCTAGCTATACATGCCATATATGAAATTGCGATAGTGTGATGAATTCTGACAGTTATAAATGTGTTTTCGTATAGTAATGGATCCCGATCGAGCAGTTGCTGACGATGTAGAGAGTAACGCGCCTGCTCCCGCTCAAGGGACAGCGCCGACAACATCTAGGCTAAATGAAAGTAGTGAGGGAAGAGAGGCTAAGCAAGCCTTCTTCCGTATGATGAGTGAGTGGTTTTTGGAGTTCATTCGAACGAACTCGGCTGCTCCACAACCTCCACCCCCACAAGTACCTGTTGTGCCACAAGTTGTAGATCCGATCAGATTGAATAAACCTCCTGTGGATAAGATCCAAAAGTACGGGCTGAAGAGTTCAGGGCCACAGCCGATGATGATGCCGAGAGAGCTGAGTTTTGGCTCGAGAATACCCTTCGAGTATTTGATGAGATGTCATTGACTCTTGATGAATGTATAAATCGTGTTGTTTCGTTGTTGAGGGATACTGCATATAACTGGTGGAAAACATTGATATCCGTGGTTCCAAGAGAGAGAATCACCTGGGATTTCTTTCAAGCCGAGTTTAGAAAGAAGTATATCAGTCAACAATTCATTGATCAGAAACATAAAGAGTTTCTAGAGCTGAAACAAGGCCGTTTGTCAGTTACTGAGTATGAGCGAGAATTTGTGAGATTGAGCTAGTATGCACGGGAATATGTTTTGACCGAAGCTACTATGTGTAAATGCTTCATAGAAGGGCTGAATGAAGATATTAAGTTGTTGGTTGGAATACTTGATATAAATGAATTTGTTGTGTTAGTTGAAAGAGCATGCAAAGCTGAGGAGCTCAGTAAAGAAAAGAAGAAAGCTGATTCTGAAGCTCGCGATGAAAGAAAAAGATCGATGAATAAGTTTTCTCTACTTTCGACGAAGAGATTTAAAGATGCAAGCAATCGTTTAAATGCTTTGTTTGGACATCCAAGTAGAGATCATTTGAGACAAAGTGCTGGTCCACGAACTCAAGCTCCGATTAATCAAGTGTTGGTAGCGTTAAGAGTAACAAACCTGAGTGCAGACAGTGTGGAAGACGACATGTGGGAGAATGCTGGGGCAAGTACAACAATAGAGTTTGTTATAAATGTGGATCCTGAGATCATTTTATTCGAGATTGCCCAAAGATGGTCGAAAAGGAAAATGTTCAGAATGAAAGACCGAGTAATGTGACGGCTAGAGGTAGACCACCCAGAAACACCAGAAGTGTAAGTGGAAGCCAAAGGGGGACTACTGACACAGCTGTGAGGTCAGAGGCGAGAGCACCTGCCTGAGCTTATGCTATACGTGCATGAGAGGAAGCATCATCTCCAGACGTCATCTCCTGTACTTTCACTTTATTTGATCATCGATGTCATTGCATTGATAGATCCGGTGGTCTACTCATTCATATGTGTGTGTGAATCTAGTATCAAGTAAGACTCTACCTGTTGAGTCTACTAAATTTGTGATTAGAGTATCGAATCCCTTAGGCAAGTGTGTTTTGGTGGATAAGGTGTGCAAGAATTGTCCATTGATGTTTCGGGATGTTTGTTTTTTGGTTAATTTGATGTTACTACCATTCGATGAGTTTGACATAATTCTGGGTATGGATTGGCTTACTCTACATAATGCCATCGTGAATTGTAAAAGAAAGAGTATTGAGTTCAAAAGTCAGAATGGTGAGCTAGTTCGAATTGAATCCAATGATATGAAAGGACTACCAGCTGTTGTATCTACGATGAAAGCTATGAACTATGTGAGAAAGGACTGTGAAGCTTATTTGGCATACGTGATTGATACAAAAGTGTCAGAAAAGAAAGTTGAATCTGTGCCTGTGGTATGTGAGTTTCCAGATGTGTTTCCTGAAGAGTTATCGGGATTACCTCTGATTCGGGAAGTCGAATTTGGTATTGAATTAGTGCCGGGGACCACTCCTATTTCAATAGCTCCGTATAGAATGGCACCAACAGAATTGAAAGAGTTAAAGTCTCAGTTGCAGGAGTTGACTGACAGAGGATTTGAACGACCGAGTTTCTCGCCCTGAGGTTCTCCTGTGTTATTCGTGAAAAAGAAAGATGGCACGATGAGGATGTGTATTGATTACAGACAGTTGAACAAAGTAACGATAAAGAACAAATATTTGTTGCCTCGTATTGATGATTTGTTTGATTAGCTGAGAGGAGCTACAGTGTTTTCAAAGATAGATTTGAGATCAGGTTACTATCAGTTAAGAGTTAAAGAATCCGATGTACCGAAAACCGCTTTCAGAAGGAGGTACGAACATTATGAATTCTTAGTGATACCTTTCAGACTAACAAATACTCCTGCATTATTTATGGATTTGATGAATAGGATATTCAGACCGTATTTGGATCGCTTTGTAGTGGTGTTCATTGATGATATATTGATCTATTCGTGTGATGAGACGCAGCATGCCGAGCATATGAGAACCGTGCTATAAACTCTGCGTGAGAAACAGTTGTATGCTAAGTTTAGTAAATGTGAATTTTGGTTGCGTGAAGTTGGTTTTAGGGCATATTGTGTCACTCTACGGGATACGAGTTGATCCTAGTAAAATCTACTGCTATATTAGAATAGAAACCTCCAAGAAATGTGTCTGAAGTCCGTAGTTTTTTGGGACTAGCGGGATATTATAGACGGTTTGTGAAAGGCTTCTTGATGATTGCGACTCCATTGACGAAGTTGCTACAGAAAGATGTTAGATTCGAGTGGTCAGAAAAATGCCATCAGAGTTTTGAACAATTGAAAGTGTTGTTGACAGAAGCACCAGTATTGGTTGAACCTGAATCGGGCAAAGAATTCATAGTTTACAGTGATGCCTCGTTGAATGGTTTGGGTTGTGTGCTGATGCAAGAAGGTAAAGTCATTGCTTATGCTTTGAGGCAACTAAAGCCGCATGAAAAGAACTGCCCAACGCACGATCATGAATTGGCCGCGATTGTGCTCGCATTGAAAATATGGCGTCATTATTTATTTGGTGAGAAGTGTCATATCTTTACAGATCACAAGAGTTTGAAATACTTGATGACTTAGAAAGAATTGAATTTGCGACAGAGAAGATGGCTAGAACTGTTGAAAGATTACGAACTTGTGATTGATTATCATCCGGGTAAAGCTAACGTTGTGGTGGCGCTTTTGAGTCGAAAGTCTATATGTGCTTTGCGAGCAATGAATGCTCAGATAGATCTGTGTGATGATAGTGTGGTTTTGGCTGAGTTAAAAGTAAAGCTGATGTTTGTACGTCAGATTTGTAATGCCCAGAAAAGTGATGTTGAAATAATGGCTAAACGAACTCAGTGTGAATTGAATGTTGATTTAAAATTTCGAGTTGATAATGATGATTTTTTGAGATTTAGAAATCAGATTTGTGTTTCGACGAATTTAGATTTAATTCATCTAATTTTGAACAAAGCTCATAATAGTCGTTTGACTGTTCACCTGGGGAGTACGAAAATGTACAATGATTTGAAACAATTTTTTTGGTGGCCTGGTATGAAATGAGACATCTCTAATTTTGTGTCTAAATGTTTAGTTTGTCAGCAAGTTAAAGCTGAACATCAGATTCCATCCAGTTTGTTACAACCGGTTATGATTCTTGAGTGGAAATGAGAGAGAATTATAATAGACTTTGTGTCAGGATTGCCTTTATCACCGGGAAAGAAAGATGCAATCTGGGTGATAGTTGACAGATTAACGAAATCAGCTCATTTTATTCCGGTGAGAACAGATTATTCACTTGGTAAATTGGCTGAATTGTATATTGTTGAGATTGTGAGATTGCATGGGGTGCCACTATCTATTGTGTCGGACAGAGATCCAAGATTTACCTCACGATTTTGGAAGAAATTGCAAGAGGCTTTAGGCACAAAATTACATTTCAGTACTGCGTTTCATCCGCAAACGGATGGTCAGTCCGAGCGAATCATTCAGATTCTTGAAGATATGTTAAGATGTTGTATACTTGAGTTCGAGACTACGTGGGAAAAACATTTACCGTTGATTGAGTTTGCGTACAACAATAGTTTTCAATCTAGCATTAAAATGGCACCATATGAGGCTCTCTACGGTCGAAAGTGTCGAACTCCATTGTATTGGACTGAGCTGAGTGAGAATAAGATTCACGGGGTTGATTTTATAAAAGAGACTGAGCAGAAAGTGAAAGTAATTCGTGGAAGTTTGAAAGCAGCCTCAGATCGTCAGAAGTCTTATGCAGATTTGAAACGAAAAGATATTGAATTTGAGGTGGGCGATAAAGTGTTTTTGAAAGTATCTCCATGGAAGAAGATACTTCGATTTGGCCGGAAGGGCAAGCTGAGTCTGAGGTTTATTGGACCGTATGAGATTATTGAACGAGTTGTCCCGGTTGTTTACAGATTGATGTTACCACCAGAGTTAGAAAAGATTCATAACGTGTTTCATGTGTCAATGCTTCGACGGTACAGATCAGACTCGTCTCATGTGATTGCAACTACTGAGGTTGAGATCCAGTCAGACTTGTCGTATAGTGAAGAACCGATCCGAATTTTGGCACGAGAGACCTAAGAGTTGAGAAATAAGAAAATCTCTTTAGTGAAAGTATTGTGGCACAAGCACGGAATTGAAGAGGCTACGTGGGAGCCTGAGAATGTTATAAGAGAGCAATATCCACAACTATTCACCGGTAAGATTTTTGGGGACAAAAATCCCTAAAGGGGGAAGAATTGTAACAACCCAAATTAGACACTAGTCAGAATAGTGGTTTTGAGACCACAAATTTGAGGTTGGAAGAATATTTTAATATTATTTTTGGTGTGAATTATATGTGATATAGCCTGTGCAAAAATTCTGTGTGGTAATTTTATCGACTATGTGTTGAATTACGAAAAAGGATTTAATTGCATAAAGTGTGAAAACTTTGTGCTGATTTATAAGTACTTAAGTGTTGTTGTCTTTATAATGTAGAGGCCTTATGAGGTAAATATGCCAATATTTAGATAGTGGATGGTTAAAAGACATGAATGGCCTTATTATATAATTGTTTTATATGTTTAATGAAAGGTCATTTTTGTAAATGGATTAATATCATAATATTAGTAAAACAAAAGGCTAATAATAAGCCATATTCATCCATAGTAGCCGAAATTGAAGAAAGAAAAGAAAGAAAAATTGAGCTAGGGTATTCGGCTAGTCTTTGATCCAAATTAAGGTATGTTTTGACTTTGGTTTTTGATGATTTTTATGTTTTTGATATTGTTGCTTAGTCTACTATCAAGCCCATGTTGTAATTTGAAGAATTGATGATGTTTATGAGATGTGCCATTGATGAAATGGTTAGCTTTGTGATGAATATTGGTGTTAAATGGAAGATATGTGTTTAATGAACATGTTTTGTTCTTGGATTTTTGGTGAATTTAGCTAATTAGGGCTAAATTGTGAAAATGATAAGTTGAAGGACTAAAATGTGAAATAAATGAAATGTGTGGGCTTGAATGAACTAAAGGAAAATTCGGCTAGGCTTGTGTGAAAAGAAATTGTGTGAATTTGATGATTTTGTGAAATAGGGAATAAAGTGTCGAAATGTGAAAATGTGAGGGCTATTTTGTAAAATATCCTAAATATGTGTGTTTGGACTAAAATGAATGATTTGGTGATTGAATGGATTGAATTTGAATGTGTATAGACCAAGAGAGGAGAGGTTCGGATCAAGATCGAGGGAAAGATAAAGTGCTCGATTGACCGACCGTTTCGATAGTTCAACGTCCGAGGTAAGTTCGGACATAATACGAACATCTAGTTATGTTAAATGCTATGAAATGAATGTTATAATGATATTGAAATGTGGATGCTATGTGAGAGTTGAGTTTGAGTTATGTGGCACTAAGTGTGCGTATTTGGAAACGTGATCGAAATGATCAGCACTGTGTGTGCGAAATAAAATAAGCTTCGACTTTGTGGTTGGCACTATGTGTGCGATACTGATTGAAGAGCGGTTTGATATAAATGCACTATGTGTACGATGATAATTAAGCTTCGGCTAAATATCGAGGCACTAAGTGTGCGATTGAATCAAAGAAGAGACGAAAGTTGATCGAAAGGGAAAAGTGAGTATTGAGTAGCAAATGTAATTGACTACTAGGTGTTAGCTAAGGTACGCTCGGAACCTATGTGGTTGATGAATCTATGAATGAGATTATGAAATGTTAAATGAGCATTTTAGTTTTGGATGGTATGATATATATGTATATGTGAAATAATCTATGTGGTGGTTTGTTTGATTTAAATGTGTTATGTTACGAACTTACTAAGCTTTGGAAAGCTTACTGTGTGATTTGTTTCTCTACTTTCAAGTGTCAGTAAAGCTAGCTCGGATTTGGGGATCATCAGCATATCAATCACACTATCGACAATCTATTTTGGTACTTTTGGAAAGATGTATATAGATTAATTATGGCATGTATAGGCTAGACGTTATGATATATTTTAAAAGGTTTAATACTTGCCATGTGATTTGGCTTGGAAGTTGAAAGATGTTGAATTGATGAATGAGCTATGAATATGGTATATTTCATGACTTAGTTGATTGGGAAATATGTGGTTTGAAGTTGAACTTTGATATGGATTGCATGATGCTTGAATTATATATGTTTTGAGGTGTATAATTGTCACTTTAAATGGCTTTAGTTTTGATGATAATGAGCATGGAAGTAAATGGTTTAGTTGGTGATTGAATAATGCATGAAATGGTATGATTGAATACATTTGAAAGCATGAATTGGTATTGTATTGATTCTTGTAGGTATGACCCGTGTGTGGGTGGCAAGTTGGCCTTGCAAATGGCCTGTTTTGTCGACACGGTTATGGCACACGGTCGTGCCTAGTGACCGTGGGATATAGTCAGTATATAGCCTAAGAGTACACGGCCATGGTACATGGGCGTGCCTGGTGGCCGTGGGGATAAGTCAGTATATTGCTTAAGAGTACACGACCTTAGCACACGGGCGTGCTTGGTGGTCGTGTGGGGAAGTCAGAATATATGCTATGTTTTGGCACGGCCAAGACACACGGGTGTGTCTAATAGTCGTGGGAGGCACACGGCCTGACTGCACGGGCGTGTGACCTCTGCAGTGTTCAAAAAGTTTTAAATTTCTGAGAATTTCTGTATTTGTTCGGTTTAGTCCCGACCCTTCTCTAAAGCATGCTTAAGGTCTCGGTGACCAATTAAGGGACATAGTGATTGAAATTGATAACTTGTTTTATGAAATGTCTGTGAACGTTTCGATTCATCTGGTAATACCTTTAACCCTAATCCGACGACGGATACGGGTTAGGGGTGTTACACCGTGTGCCCCTTGCATCGTAAAATTGAAAAATAGAATGCTCAGAATTGGGCACATGGGCAGAGACAGGGGCGTGTGTCTCAGCCGTGTGTGATACACGGCCTAGAAAACGGCTGTGTGTCTTGGCCGTGTGGAACCTACACCTAATTTGTGAAAATTAAATTGACCACACGGTCTAGCACACGGGCGTGTGGCAGGCCGTGTGGCACATGCCAAAGAGCTAAACGGGTAAGGACACGGGCTGGGACACGGCCGTGTGCCTCACATCGAATGCCCACACGGCCTGAGACATGGGCATTTCACTTGGCCGTGTGAGCCACACGGGCTACTCACACGGGCGTGTGACCCCTGTATTAAAGAAAAATTTTGAAATTTTGTGAAAAAAATTTTGAGTTCCTGATTCAGTCCTGACTTGATTCAAATGTTTAAATTGGGCCTCGAGGGTCCATTCAAAGGACAATATGATTAGTTTCAGATATGAATAGTAAACGACATGAATTATATGAAATTATTCTGAAATCTCTAGTAATGCTTCGTAACCATGTTCCGGCGACAGATACGAGTTAGGGGTGTTACAGACCAAGCGACATTTTTTAGGAATAGTACTCTCCACTTGTTTATTTTATATTTCTTTTCTAAACGCTGGTGATTACTTTCTATTTAATGTTTGTATGGAAGTATACATGATTTATGGGTTAAATGTTATTTTATTCAATCTTGCTTCTACTGTTTAATATTTGGGTTTGAATGTTTTTTAGCTTGGAAGTGTTATTGCGGTCACTGACACTGGAAAGTGTAGCAACAATTCAAGCTAACAAGCATGACAGTGGAAGTGGTTTGAGTATTAGAGGAATTTAATCCACTTGTTCTTAATTGTGTTCCATTGCCATCATCGGAAGGTGTGGCTAATGTGCATGTCTTAGGTTAAATATAGAAGTTAAGCTTGGTAAGATATTCATTGCAATTTAATGCATCAACAATCACCTATCCTTTTATACCTTGTGAGCACTTAGTATTCTGTTGAATGTTCACGCTGGGATCCCAGTTTACCTATTTTATCTTATTGTTTCCAAGTTATTGCTTCGACAACTACTCTTACAATTTAACTCGTTTTTATCTATTTATTGCACTGACATTGATAGACAAAAGAAAACCATCCTCGTGGGATCGATATCTGATAGACTCATATTTGTCTACTATACTTGCATCGACAGTGTACGCTTGCACATTATTGCTGTGACGTTACACAGCCGATCAAGTTTTGGTGTCGTTGCTGGGGATGGCGTTTGTTTGATGTTTCTTTTTGTTTGTTTTTATATCATAATATTTAGTTGTTACTAACTTGTTTTCTTTTTGTCATTATTTTCACATTTTATTTTAGGTGTTGTATGACCTAAAGCAATTCAGAGTTTATTCCCGATTTTTATCCAAAAATTTAAAGAACCGTTCGGAGGAGACTTTGAGAACAAAGGAATATGGCTTTACCAAGAAACTATGAAGTCATACCCCCTATGTACCACCAAAATGCTAATGATCCACCTTTGCCGTAAGAAGCTCAAATACAAAACAGGACTATACGAGATTTTGTAGTACTTGTCTTTGATGACTTACAACCCGGAGTTGTTAAGCTAGTAATCCAAGTTGGAAATTTTGAACTCAAGCCAGTAATGTTTCAAATGCTGAATTCTAATGGCCAATATGTCGAACTGCCATATGGAGATGCACGAGAACATCTTAAATCATTTTTATTGATTTGTGCTTCCTTTAATCAACAAGGCATTCCTGATGACACTTTGAAAATGCAATTATTTCCTTATTCCTTGCAAGGAAGAGCTCATACTTGGTTCTTGGGCTACCTGTGTAACACCCCTTACCCGTATTCAACGCCAGAACCGAGTACGAGGCATTACCGGACATAACACACTTGAACATACAACTTTGAGCTATAGAATTTCATTCCAAATTAAAACTTTCCAATTCTCATTCATAACATCCTTATTATGGGTCTACGAGACCTTAAACATGCAAACGGAGGATATCAGAATTAAACCGAGAACTTTTGAGCACTTAATATTTTTTGCCTAAATAGGGGCCACACGCCCGTGTGAAATGGGACACACCCGTGTGGGCAGGCCGTGTGGTCACACACGCCTATGTCCCCAGCCCGTGTTGGAATTATTTTTCATTTCGAACCTACAAGAGTTTTCACACGGCCGGACACACACCCGTGTCAATGACCCGTGTCCCTCACACGGCCTAGACACGCCCGTGTCCTCACCCGTGTGTGAAAACCTGGGTATTCTGTTTATGACGTCAACAACCTCATAAGGGGCACACGGCCTAGGCACACGCCCGTGTGTCTAGCCCCGTGGTCGACACTGACTTGCAACACTAACATACAGGGGACACACGGCCTGGTCACACACCCATGGGGCTGACCGTGTGTCACACACAGCCTAGACACACGCCCGTGTGCCTACCCGTATGGACAAGAATAAGGCTGTTTGCCAAGCTCTTTTTATCACCGTAACTCACACAACATAAATCCATTCAACCATTTACCAAGCAACCAAATCATGCATCATACACATTCATGAATAACTTCATCTTTTCATATATTGATAATAAAGAGCCATCAACTATGGCTATTTACAAAAAGTTCATCTTTAAAAGAGCCAACATCCTTGGCCAAAACAACAAAACATAACACTAAGTCTAGCCCCTATACATGCCATTCTCAAAAGGCTAAGTCTAAATATACTGAGATGAGTTGATAGTGTGGGTGATCTTCCGATTATCTTTGTATCTCGAATTGGCTCCTTGACAATATAAAACAAGGGAAAAGAAGAGAAGTAAGCTTTAAGCTTAGTAAGTTTACATGTAAACAATAAGCATCATAACATATGCTAAACAATCAATAACATCATATACTAAGCAAGAACAATTCATATTTCCCCAATCATGCTTACTTATTTCATTTCTTGCCACATTCCAACCATATAACAATTATATTGCTCACATTCACTTGTACGCATTCCCTACACTTATCACCACAAAGCAACATGAAACATTCACTTATACAAATTCTCAATGAACCCCTCGAAATAGTACTAAGTACCCGGTGGTTTCGCACACAACCCACCTTTAATCAATAATAGGGTGGTATCGCACATAGCCCACCAACAAGAATATTTATCGTGGTATCGCACATAGCCCACCAAATGACAATGTAATGCCCCGAATTTTTGGGCCTAGAAGTGTTGGGCCTTGTGAATGGGAGCCGCTAAGAGACTGCACATAAAAGTTTATGTGTGCAAGAAATATCACAAATTGGTTGATGCTTTAATGGTTAAGTGATTAGAAGTGTTTGGGGGTGTTGGAGAAGTCCTGGGTTCAAACCTGGGCTTTAGAAAAAATTTATGTTTTTCTCTTAAAGGAGCCTTGATGTTAGTGGGTAGGTTTTAAGAATATTTTTGGATAATTTATAACACAAGAGGAGCTTGTGGCTTAGTGGCAAGTGGCGTGTGGTGGACTAGCAAGGAGGTAGCGTCCCAAGAAGGCAAGGAGGTCAGAGATTCAAGTCTCTCCCTACTCAAAAGAGTAATTTATTTTACTCCTTGCTGAGCTAGAAGTTGAGTTGGAGTAGAACTCTACTTGGTGAATGTTTGAATTGGTCTTGGAATTTGAATGTGTGGTGAGGAGTGATTTATGGAATAGCTTAGGGAGATAATCGTGGGATTTTGAAGGGGGAGGTGTTGTAACCAAGTTGGACTTTGTGAGTGTGGCAAATTCGGCATAGGGTAGGGTGAGTGTCGTTTGTGGTCATTGTTGGGTATAGTCGAATCTTGCTAAGAAGAGTTTTTGTTTTTCTTTTCACTCATTTTGGTACCTTTGTTTTTGGTTTTCAAGATCCTGGTTATACTTTTTTCTAAGCCGAAATTGCATTACCATTTAGGCCACCTATTAGCCGATTTCTCCTCTTCTAGTCCTCTTCTTTTCTTTCTAATTCTTTTATCTTTCTCATTTCTTCATCTCAAACTCTTGTGCCGATTTCTTCAATCTAGACTCTCATTCCTTCACTTCAACAATTGCCGTCCGTGGTTCATTCCTCTATTGTGTCGGGTATTGTTCTTCTTCTTTTCCTCTTTTCTCTACTAACCTCTTCCTCAATCGGTTTTGGGCCATAGCCAAACCTTCTTACTTTATTTCTCACCCATTCTCTTTGGCTAGGCCGAATCTTTGTGTTTCTTTGCCAAATCGTTGTTATTTCTTTGCCGAACTACTCTCATTGCGTTTAGTTTTTTGTGTGGTAAGGGTTCCTGATCAACCAGTAAGTGCACTCTTTTTCTCCTTGCTTTTGGTTGAGGTTGAATGCTCTTTTATGTTGTAAAGGTTATCGAATGTGGTTGTAAACCACAACCTTGTACAATCTTGGTTAATAAGGTTCTTTGGGTAACGCAGATATCTATAAGAAGTTGATCGTTGCTAACGATTAGTGAGGATTTAGGGAAGCTCGATCGAGTAGGGTTCGGTGCTAGAGATTCGTGGCACGCTTCATAATCAAGGTGTGTACACACACCACTCCTTCTGATCGTAAATCGACAAAATGCCAAAAAGCCGAAGTACCGACGAATGATGCCACACGAGCATGCGATCGCACGTGTGGTGGACCGAGCCCACGAATATGGGCGTAAGATGGTTGAGGCCACCATGAGCGTTCTCATGGGCTTAGGTCATTTTGGGCCACGTTGGGGCTGAAATGGGCCGTGTGGGCCCAATAGGCCTGTGGGCCTCACACGGATTAAATTTGCATATTATGGTAAATGTTAGACCGAGCCGTGTAGTCCACATGGCTAGGGTCGTTTTTGGGCAATGGGCTGTGTGGGCCCACTGGGCTTGTGGGCCCCACACGGATAAAATGCATGTTATATGGTTTCTATTGGTTTGGACTGTGTTATATAGACGAGGCTATCTCTGGGCTAATTGGGCCGCACGAGCGTGTGGGCTCACTTGGGGCGAGTAATGGGCCCTAGGCCCATTTACACCGTTGTGATTGTTTAGGTTACTTAAGTCACTCGAGGCGACGGTGGGCCTTCTATTGGGTCGCTGAGACCCCGATTTGAAAAAAATTACCGAAATACCCCCGATTTGTAAAATTTTCAAAATACCCTCGGATTGTAAAATTACCAAAATACCCCTGTTTTGTAAAATTATCGAAATACCCTTGATTTGTAAAATTATCAAAATACCCCTAATTTGTAAAATCACCGTAATACCCTCGAAGGGTAAAATTACCGAAATACCCTCGAAGGGTAAAATTACTAAAATACCCTCGGAGGGTAAAATTACTAAAATACCCATGGAGGGTAGGATGACCGAAATACCCCTGGAGGGTAAAGTGACCAAAGTACCCTTTAGGGTGAAATGACCGTTATGCCCCTATAGGGCAGAATGTCCAAAATGCCCCTACATGTTATATGATTGTTATTGTATGCTATTTATGGTATGTCTGCATTCATGTGATTTTATGCTGCATGGGGGATGGGATTATTGATACGGAGGAAGTTCTGATAGGATCGCATGGTCGCTTGACAAATGTGGATCCACCGATGGCTTTAAGCCGATTATGTGATTGCCAGCTCTGCTGCAACATTGGTTAGTGCCGCGACCGGTGCTACATAAGGAGTGTAGGGATGGGTGGGTCGATTAAATCCCCACAAGAGTGCAGGGTTGGACAGGAGACGGAGTGCAGGGTTGGTATGGGCATTAATGCATTGCATATACTGTTTTTGATGTTGAGATGGGCTTAGGCCCAGATAGACGTGATATGTGACATGTGTTATGGGCTAAGGCCCAACTGAGGCTATTATGGGCTAAGGCCCAATTGCCACCGTAACTGTGTTGGGCTTAGGCCCACATTGTTTATTGTAATGGGCTTAGGCCTGGATTGATGTGATGCATGTTTTATGATCGATGAGGGTTGTATACACTGAGTTTTCGTAAACTCACCCCCTCTGTTTAAATTTTCAAGTAATCCCCAGCTTTATGAGGGTCGATGCTGCGAGGGACTCGGAGATGGCCACACGACCGCCTTTGGATTTCATTTATGGTTTAGATTCCATTTTGGGTTTTAATTTTTGTAATAAGGCCTCTTTAAGGTTCTGGTTTTTAACTTGGGGTTATTATTTACTTTGAATTATATCCGTTAGAAGTAAATCACGGTTTTCCAAAATGTTAACTGTTTTTAAAACAACACTACATTTTCGCAACAATCTTCGAAATGGTTTCGTGACTTAATCTTTTTCGTAAATCGATTACTCTCAAAATTAGCTTCCGCAACTAAAAATATATTTTGGGAATAAAATTAACAATTTTTCAATGTACCACGTTTTAAAAATAAACTAACGTAACTGAGATTTTACTTAAGCTTTTAAACAAGAAGGGTTTTCAATGAAAACATGGTTTTCGAAAAACACTTCAATGTGACACACCAGATTTGGGCCTAACTTCTAGGTCAGGTTTGTGGTGTTACAGACAATATAAATGATGGTATCGCACACAACCCATCGTGAGTAAGTAATAAGGTCGTATCGCACACAGCCCACCAAAAGAATAATTACGGATATTTTTCCGCATTTACATATCTATTTCGAGGTTCATATGGGAATTACTCACTAGCTATCAAATTCAATCGTAAATGATCTCATTCATACAATGCAAAAATAAGTAACAACATATGTATTAAAGGCATATCGTTTACACATAAACTTACCTCAGTGCAAAACGTATTAATCAACGGTCTAGTCCGTAACCTTGCATTTTCCTCGGTCAAGGTTGTTTCCGCACTCTTCTTGATCTATAATAATAAAATTCACTCGTTTAATCACTTTATAATTCATGATACATCAAAATTTCTACTTAGGAAAAAATGACCATTTTGCCCTTATACATTGGCAAAATTATGATTTTGCCCCTAGGCTCGTAAATCATTTTTCATCACATTTTCTCATTAAACAAGCCTAGCTGAAAATTAATTCCTCTTACAACAACTCACAAAACCAATTATTTCATGCATTTATTACTAAATTATAACATTTACAACTAAATCCCATTTAGGTGTTTTCATGGTAACACCTTTCACAAAAGTTGTTCCTTAACTCACTAACATTCATTTTCTTCCATAAAAACTCAGCAAACAACATGAACACTCTCATGGAAAGTCCCTAAACTTTCAACCACCAAAATCACTTACTTTTAAGAGGATAAGTTGCTGAAATTTCAAAGCTTTCAACCCCCCCCTTTGCTGGTATTTTCGGTGATGAAGGTGGTGAAGAAAAGATGATACCATCCTTTTCAATAAAAAGTAATTTAGTCACCAAATTTCACCTAACCAATTGACCCATTTAATATCCTTGTCCCTATGGCCGGCCATCACTTCCTCAATGGCCTAATTGCACATTAAGGACCTCCAATTTAATATTCTATGGCTATTATACACCCCTAGCTTGTAAAATAGAACTTTCGCACTTTATGCGATTCAGTCTTTTTTCGCAATTAAGCATAAAATCGCTAAAATTAAAGCACCAAAATTTTCATGCATCCTTATAATCATACTATAGCACATAAAATAATATTAAAATATTATTCTTTAACCTCAGATTAGTGGTCCCAAAACCACTGTTCCGACTAGCCCCAAAATCGGGATGTTACAACTTGCCAGATCAATTACTTCTTGGAATGCACTAGCAACACAGTTTGTTTTGCGATTTAACCTATTGACAATGAATGCTCGTTTCTAAAATGATATTACAGCTTATTATCAGCTAGATGATGAGAATCTTCACACCACATGGGAATGTTATAAATCTTTGTTTCGATGTTTTCCCATGCACGACATTCAATAGGAAACACAAATTGAGATTTTCTATAATGGGTTGAATTCACACGAGAGGAATCTTGTAGACGCATCAGCCAATGGTCCTTTGCTAGATTGTACTTATAATGATGCTACTGGAATTCTTGAGAGAATTGCTCAGAATGATTATCAATATCCTATCTCTAGAACTGAGCAAGCAAAAGCTACTCCGGGAGTTATTGAATTGGACGCAATATCCGCACTTAGTGCTCAAGTTTCTTCTCTTTTGAATATGATAAAAAAATATGCACCTATACAAGTCGCTCAACAAGTTGATGTTCCTACCTTTTGTTGTGAGATTTGCAGTGACAACCACTGTAACAGCTTGATTTTGGGCCTCGTCGGAATAATGGTTTTGGGGCCATAAATTCGTTGAGGAAAATCTTATTTTTATTATATTTTTATGGTCTACAATTTCAAGGAAAGATTTCGTAAAAATTTCGTTCAAAAATTTCGACGTTTGAGCACTCAATTTAGTCAAAAGGACTAAATTGTAAATAGTGCAAAAGTTGAGTTCTATATGTTAGAAGTGTCCAATTTCTATGAAATTTTAAATTGGAGGTCCTTAAATGGAAATTAGACCATTGGTTAAATTGTTGGACAAAAATGGACATTAGACTAGTGAAATAAGATATTTTTAAGTTAGGGCCATTTTGGTAATTTGGTAATTAAATGGACTAAAAGACAAAATAAAAGCCAAAAACCTTTGTCCATCTTCTTCCTTGGCCGAATTTAGCATGGGGGAAGCAATGGCTAGGGTTTTCAAGCTTTCAAGCTCAATAATCACGAAAAATGAAGCCCGAACCGAAACCGAGGCAAGGATAAAGTGTTGGACTAAATCGAGCATCCACACACATTTTGAATACCGAGGTAAGTTTGTATGAATTTAAGGCTTCACATGTATTTTTTTATTAAATCATTTATTATGATGTATAATGTACATTATTTTCATGAAATTAAGATTAATGATATCTTGATGAGAAAATGAATGAGAACATGCAAGAGGAAGTCTTTGTTGAAGACTCGGAATAATGAGGATACTAATATCACAGCATGAGACAAGGAAAGTCTGTGTAAGACCATGTCAAGACATGGCATTGGCATTAAGGGAAGGATATCATGTAAGTCCATGACAAGTCATGGCATTGAAAAGTTATTATGAGGCAGAGGTTCCATGTAAGTCCAAGCCAAGGCATGGCATTGGTGAATTCATAAGGCAAAGATATCATGTATGTCCATGTCAAGACATGGCATTGATAAGATTCATAAGGCAAGGATACCACGTAAGACCATGTCAAGACATGGCAATGGTAAGTTTCCAAAGGAAACATATAAGGATGGTCTCGTGTAAGACCATGTCTGGGACATGGCATCGACACCGAGTTAAGGGATCCCATGTAAGACCATATCTGGGATATGGCATTGGCATCATGAGGCGATCCCATGTAAGACCATGTTTGGGACATGGCATTGGCATCAAGATCCTTGTTTGATAAGATTGAGTAACTTCAGTTATTCCGCGTAATTCATTGGGGCAAAAGAGCCAAGTATTAAAGAGGTAACAAGAAAGCTAAGTAAGTAAAGATAGTAACAAGTTAAATTATTCATGAAGGATAAAGGGTTGTATCTAAGTTAAGGAAGATAAGGAATTGATATGCATGTTACACTAGCAAAAGTGCTAATCTATGTGATTAAGTGTTACAGGTACCATGAGTATAATACAAGTATGAAATTATTATGTAACATGTGATGAGTAAGAACAAGTATGAGTAAGTAAGCCCAAGCATTTGAGACTTATATTGTTGTTGATGTGTGAGTTGAATGGGCCAATGAATGGATTGTAAATATTTGATGATGACTAGATATTGGCATGGCTAACTATGGATATGCTTTAGTATTATAAGTGTGTAAATGAGAATTAATACAAAGAAAACATGATGGAGAAAAGTTAGCAACAAAACAGTTTGGACAGCAGCAGTTGTATCAATTTGAGAATTCACCAAAAATGGTGGAAAATGAATTAGAAGATGAATAAGATATGAAATTAAATCTTATTGAGTCTATTTTTGCACAAAAGAAACAGAATAAGCAAAAGAATTTCATATGATGAGATATTTGGATTTTAGTGAGATAGAGTCAAAATGATTTTTGAATCCCCTGTTCTGACTTAGGAAATTCATTAAAAATTATACAAAAATAATCAAGGGTTAAATATTATATGATTGAATTTCTTAATGAGTTTATTTTCAAGAGAAATAAATGAGAACATCATTCCAGTCTTGTACCACGAGAAAATTTATTTTTAGTGAAGAGGGTTCAAAACTGTCGGACAGAGAAAAAGGGGAGACTTTAAAGAAAAAAATGTATAAATTGGCTGAACCAAAAATTCTGGAAATTTTATGGTAAGAAGATATGTGAGCTTTGTTTCAAGGAAAATTACCGGATCTTAATTTGGAGTTCCATAGCTCCAGATAAAAATAATTTAGTGACTGTAACTTGAGTAGACAACTCAAAATGAATATAAGTGAATTGAGAAAGTTTATGCAATAATGATGGCATTACCTTGAGAACTAAAACTAAGGATTGTTAAAAGCATGGTGATAAATTGTTTATTATTTACATACATTCTTACTAAGCTTTATAGCTTACTCCCTTCCTTTCTCATATCATGTGGGGTTTTATACTAGCTCGGGTTGGAGATCGCCGGAGATGCTATCATACTATCAAGCTATCATGTTAGGTATAAGTGAATGCAAAACCTTTTGAGTCTATGGCAAGTATAGGTACTTAGTCATTTGTATATGTTCATTAGGAATTGGCCGATCTTTATCAAGTTTCATATTTTAATGGTAACGAGTTTTATGAAGTGAAAGTTTGTGCAAATGATGTTTAGTGATCCTTCATACTGTACTATTGTCATGTTATGGGTTGCTTGTGTTGGTATATGTTTGCTTATGTTTCGGAGTGGCTATTGGCATGGATAATAGCCTTCTAATTGTCCATACGGGTAGACACACGGGCGTGTGTCTAGGCCGTGTGCGTCACACGGTCAGCCCCATGGGTGTGTTAATAGGCCGTGTGTCCCCTGCAAGTTAGTGATATAAGTCAGTGTCGTCCATGGACTAGCCACACGGGTGTGTGCCTAGGCCGTGTGACCCTTATGAGGTTGCTGACGTCACAAACAGAATACCAAGGTTTTTACACAAGGGCGAGGACACGGGCGTGTCTATGTCGTGTGAAGCACACGGGCGTGTGGCCCTGTTTTATGTCAAAATTTTCTAAGTGTTTAAAAGTTCTGTTTGGTCCCTTAACATCCCGATAATATGTAACGGGTCTCGTAGACGCATGATAGGGATGTTATGATTGTAAATGAAAAAGTTTTTAATTGGAACGAATTTTATAGCCCAAGGTTGTATTTTCAAGCAAGTTAAGTCCGGTAATGCCTCGTACCCTATTCCGGCGTTGAATACGGGTAAGGGGTGTTACATTTAGTGGTATCAGAGCTATGGTTTAGCCGGTTCTTGGACTAACCTAGAATGAGTAAGAGTCTAGCTATACATGCCATATGTAGACCGTGATAGTGTGATATCTCTCGACTCTAACGAAATTAATTTGTTAAGACAGAGATGACTTCCAACCGAGCTATTTTCGATAATGCAAAAAAAATGATATTGAGGTAATTGAAATGTGTTTGTGATGAGACTAAACTTAGAAAAGTATGGATAGAAGTTCATGATATGTATGTGTTAATGTACGAAGTGAGATAACCATGAGTTGAGAAATGTGGAAAATGAAAGTTTATGTGGAGATAAGCCCATTCATATTTGCTTGGCATGCATATGATGATATGTGCCCAACCTATTTGATTAAGTGAATATGATAAGTACACTTACACAAATTGATGGAATGTGTGGTTATGTACACTTGTTTGAATAAGTGTAATCAGTATGTTAATGTGGTTGAATTTTATGTTTACTTGTTAAATTACAGACAGTATGATGTTATGTTTTACGTCTTTGTTAACGAGGAAATGAGTGCGATCGTTCAATAATGAATTGACAGATAAGACCATGGTTGGACAATGGCAAAGTATGGAATGTAAGACCATAGCTGGGCTATGGCATTTCAGAGAAAAGACCATAACTTGGTTATGGCATTGTGGACGTAAGACCATGGTTGGACCATGGCAGTACATGTGTGTACGTGTAAGACCATAGTTGGACTATGTCATCAAGTAAACGACGTACTCGAACCCGTAAGGCGTTCTCTAATTTGAAAAATGCTTGTAAGTAAATTCATTGTTTGAAATTGTGAATGACAGAAAACATTCGTAAAATGAATAAGCATATTAAATTGTCTGAAGTGAATTATGTGATTATGATGATATTACGTTAATGATGAATGTTAAGTCATATGTGTGTATTTATGAGCGTCAAGTTAGAGGCCTTATGACCTCACCCCCTTACCAGTGATGCTTTATGACGAAATTTTACGAGAACCATGTTGAATAAGTTCATAAGTGTGAAACTAAAGAGTTCAGTGATGAAATAATTAGTAATGTATACAGAGATGAGAATAGTTGGAAAGTGAAAACAACTTTAGAAGAAATATCAGAATGTTTTAAAGATTACATAGAATATGCAATGTCAAAGATAAAGAAGAAGCTAGTCTCGGCTATTCGATTCAATTGAGTTATGTGTATTTAAAGTATCCTCAAGTATAGTAATGAAATTTGTGCATTCACGAGTATATAGACGGATAGTCTGAATGAAGAAATTATATTCTGGAAAGTATGATATGGAGATATGCCTATTGGATTGTTCTAATCGAATGATGTTATTATGAGTTAAAGCTATACTGATTGATAAAGTCATCACATTTATGAAATTTCGAATGATCTATGCATGTTAGCAAAGTTCTAAACAGTTGAAAGTATTATTAACCGAGGCTCTAGTTCTGAGTTTAGTTTGAATTGAGTAAGGAAATTGCGAATTTTTTCAATGATGTACTATTGAACAGATCGGAATATGTTTTAATACATGTGAAGAAGTAGTTTGCACATGCAGACGGTTAAAGTCAAATGAAAAGCAACTGTTCGACTAATGATTTAGAGACGGTCACTTTTATATCTATGTTGTGAATTGGATGGTTCTGTATGTTCGATGAAAAATGGCATAAGCTTATTGATCCTAATGGGTTAAAGTATTTAATGTCGCAAAAGGATCTGAAATTAAGACAACGTAAATGTTTTGAGATGTTAAAAGACTAAGAGTGATTATCGACTTACCTTTTGCAAAGCAAGTATGGTTACAGATGCTTGAATGGAAAATCTTTGTTTATTTTTGTGAGTACTGGTTACTCGATTTATCTTATTTGATGATGGACTAGTCCTAGCTAATTTAAAAGCTTAAGTGATGCTTTCTTTGTGAATTGAGAAACTCAAAAATGTGATAGAGAGTGGTGAACTAAACGAGTACAAGGTGAAACAACTTTCTATTCCGAATTTCAAGTTGGACCTGATTTTTGTTATTATTATTGTTCTGAGATGGAATTCACGTACTGGGTAATCTAGAGTTTGTACAGAAGTTGAGTACGAGACTCAGTAGTAGTTCGTCGGTTCATCCAAGAGTAATAAACGGTGCAGTCATATAAAGTAGATGTGCTAATGATTGTGTATGTTACATGATATCTTGGATCCGTATTTAGATGACGATATGTTAACAGATAAAAACTAAAAATTAAGTGTATTCAGGACTAATACAGTTAGTGGTTGTGCGAGAGTGATAATGAGATAGAGTTACCATAGATTTCATATCGAGATTGTCATTATCCCCGAAAAGGAATATGATAATTGGTTTATGGTTGATCAATTGACAAAGAAATATCTGTATGATCATTTCATTAAGTGCAGATTTCTTATTTGACAGATTAGCCGAGTAATATGGTTCTGAGATTATTCGATTATGCAGAGTGCCAGTTCTATTATGTCAGATAGAGATCCAAAGGTTACATCATAATTATAGAATGAGCCATAGGGAACTCTGAGTATACAGTTGCATTTTGGCACAGTAATTTGTTTTTATATGAATGATAAGTCTAATAGGGTAGTTCAGATTTTGACGGTGTACTCCGACACTGTGTGCTAAAAGTTTAAAGGATATTGGAAAGAGATATATGAGATTAGTGCTCGGGTTGCCTCCCGAGAAGCGCTCGTTTATAGTCTTAAGCTAGACTTTACCTTTCATTCGTATGGTCATGGTTGTTTGAGGAGGTGAAAATCCTTCATCATGCAATCAACTCGATTTTTGATATAAAATTTAAGTCGAGTAGTGTTTACCTGAAAAGTACTGAATTTAGGATTGCTTACCTCGACTGGCCCGTATAGGAAGACATTAAGTACCTCAAAAGTGATTTCTTCGTTGGTCTTGAGGTCTGAAATGGCGATTCGAGGGTCTTCCTTATTCAACAATACCTGGTCCCCTATTTTGAAGTGATTTGTTGTTCCTATCAGCTCGTCCGGGGTTTCCTTTGGTTTCACTTCTTGTATTCCTAGTTTCTCTTTAAAGTGTGTTTTCCACTTGTATAATTCATCGACCTGAAGCCTTAGTTCTTCATGAATTATTTCTTTATGGGTACGAGGTCTAAGATCTAGCTCAGCTAGGTGATTTCGTGATGCTTCCTGTAAAGAAGGTTGAACCAAATGGTTATCAATAGAATTAACGTTCGTACCTTTATTACTCGATGTCCTAGCTGAGTCAAGAGCTTGAAGAGTGATTGTTTCATCGTCTACACGAAGTGTGAGTTCACCGACTTATTCCTCTGTGTGGTCTTTCTTTATTGCATCGGGATATGGCACACGAGGTTGGTACTTTGTAATTGCCGGTTTTGGTATATCACGGGACACTTCAACCTTACCTTCACTTACCACAGGTTCTTCCCTTGAGTTTGGTTCGTCTAACCCTTCATTATCGTAAATGGCTTGATTTTGCTCACTCGGGTTAGTTTCGGTGTTGCTTGGCAAGCTTCCTTGTGGTAGTTACGAGATCGACTTAGCAAGTTGTATGGTGACTTAGTAAGTTCCCCAAGCGACTCGATAAGTTCCCCAACTTGGCTCTCGATCCCTTTGATCGATGCTTGTTGGTCATTAAGTGTTGTCTCATTTTTTTGGAGACGGTTATCTGTAGCTGCCATGAATTTTGTCAGCATCTCTTCAAGGTTCGACTCCTCTTCCTGTTGGTGAGGTGGTTGTTGAAAGTTTGGAGGAAGTTCCGGCCTTTGGCTACTTTGATCATCCCACGAGAAATTGGGATGGTACCTCCAACCTGCATTATAAGTGTTATCATAAAAATTATTTTGTGGTCTAGAATAGTTACCCGTATAGTGGGCTTGCTCGTTTTCCATGCCATATCCGTAGAGTGGGTACTTAGGATTCGCCACGCCTCCTAAATTCGAATCATATTGTATTTCTGGGTGTACCTGCGAGAGACTATTCAAACCATCAAATTTTTTATTCATCATCTCTAACTGATTAGATAACCTGGTGACAACGTCGAGGTTGAAGACACTGGCTGCTTTAGTAGGAATTGTCCTCATCGCTTGCCACTGATAATTATTCAGTGCTATCTTCTCTATAAACTAAAATTATCTGCCAAAAGCAAAATAGAGGAAAATTTAGCAAAGTAAAAAAATAATAATAAAAATAAAAATAAAAAAATTGCAAAAAATAAAAAAAATGGCTAAAGTAATAAAAAATAGAGCTTTCTTAATATTTTAGTTCCCCGGCAACGGCGCCAAAAACGTGATCGCTGTGAATCAGAGCTTTAAAATTTATAAAAAGAATGATCGAACCTGGAAACTAACTCTGACAACGATTAAAGGCAAGTGCACCTATCGAACAGTAGTATAGTTTAGGCAAGACCGGATTATCGAACCCAAAGGAACTAAAAGTACTAATACCCGCCGTCTTTTTATTATTTAGCCTAAAATAAGTGAAGTTGTTTATTAAACTAAATTAATTAACTACTAAACTAAAGACTCTAAGACAAAGAAAAATGAATTTGGAAAATAACTTGGGAAAAACTCAGTTGATTTAGACGATACCCTAGGAAGAATCCACCTAGACTTCACTTGTTATCTAACACTGAACCATACGATTTACTCACTTAGTTTGATCCGTAAGACTCCCTAACGTATATTAAACCCTCTCTCGAGGCGAATAACGTCTAACCCTAGGTTAATTAGTGTAACTCTCGTTCTCTTATAATAACCCCTAGAATAGTAGTAAATCGATCTATGGATTCCCATATTAGGTTTCACCCTAATCCGGCAAAATCTCGTCACCCTATCTCTAGGCGTGCGATCAACTCCGCTTAATTATGTTGGATATACTCTTAGGCAGGGTCTATTCCTCCTCCACCTAAGCACATTAAATTTGGATTAAGCTCACATAATTAAGAACAAACTAAGTATTTATCATATAATTTAGAAAACAATAACAAGATTCATCATAGGTTTCATCCCCTTCGGGTATCCGAAGGGTTTAGTTCATAACAATAAAGGAAAACATCTCAAGAGAAAAGATAAAACAAAACATAAGAAATCTCTAAAACCCCCTGAAGGAATTGAAGAAGAGATCTGCCGTCTTGAGTATAATTCTGGCTTCTTGAGACGGATCAACTGGCTATCCCTGAGTGAATCCCCAAAAATCTGCCTTCTCTGGCCTAGCACGACGCCCCTAGACGATGGCTTTGGGCTCCCCTCGACAGAGGGTTTCTGTCGAACTCCCCAATTAAGTTGCCCCCTAGGGTGCTTATATAGGCTTTGAGATGTGTTACTTGGCCTCCAAGTATCCTAATTTGAGTGCAATTCCTAATTGGGGGTTTAATTAGACTTTGGAGTGTGTTTCTTTGCCTCCAAGCATCCAAATCCAAGTGAAATTGCTCTTTCCAGCGACAGGGACACGGCCATGGCACACGCCCGTGTGGATCGTGGCCAGGCCGTGCTCGAACTTCTTTAATGAGGCATGGCCGTGTAAATCATGGTCCAGGCCGTGTTCGAGATCTTTAAAGGAGGCACGGCCGTGTGATCTTTGGTCCAGGCCGTGTCGATTTCATGCTTTGGCCCATTTGTCCTGTTTTAAGCCCGTTTCACGTTCTTTTTATCCTTGGGTGCTTTCCTGAGTATAAGACATGAAAAGAAAGGATTAAGAGCACCTTTTTTACATAAATCAAGGGATAATTCATCCAAAAGCATACTAAATGTGGGCCTAAAATGTGTTACTATTTCGGTTTATCAGTAAGACCATGTCAAGACATGGCATCGGCATTAAGGCAAGGATATCATGTAAGTCCATGACAAGTCATGGCATTGAAAAGTTATTATGAGACAAAGGTTCCATGTAAGTCCAAGCCAAGGCATGGCATTGGTGAATTCATAAGGCAAAGATATTATGTATGTCCATGTCAAGACATGGCATTGATAAGATTCATAAGGCAAGGATACCACGTAAGACCATGTCAAGACATGGCAATGGTAAGTTTCCAAAGGAAACATATAAGGAAGGTCTCGTGTAAGACCATGTCTGGGACATGGCATCGACACCGAGTTAAGGGATCCCATGTAAGACCATATCTGGGATATGGCATTGGCATCATGAGGCGATCCCATGTAAGACCATGTCTGGGACATGGAATTGGCATTGATATCCTTCTTTGATGATATTGAGTAACCTCAGTTATTCTGAGTAATTCATCAGGCAAAAGAGCCAAGTATTAAAGAGGTAACAAGAAAGCTAAGTAAGTAAAGATAGTAACAAGTTAAATTATTCATGAAGGATAAAGGGTTGTATCTAAGTTAAGGAAGATAAGGAATTGATATGCATGTTACACTAGCAAAAGTGCTAATCTATGTGATTAAGTGTTACAGGTACCATGAGTATAATACAAGTATGAAATTATTATGTAACATGTGATGAGTAAGAACAAGTATGAGTAAGTAAGCCCAAGCATTTGAGACTTATATTGTTGTTGATGTGTGAGTTGAATGGGCCAATGAATGGCTTGTAAATATTTGATGATGACTAGCTATTGGCATGGCTAACTATGGATATGCTTTAGTATTATAAGTGTGTAAATGAGAATTAATACAAAGAAAACATGATGGAGTAAAATTAGCAACAAAACAGTTTGGATAGTAGCAGTTGTATTAATTTGAGAATTCACAAAAAATGGTGGAAAATGAATTAGAAGATTAATAAGATATGAAATTAAATATTATTGAGTCTATTTTTGCATAAAAGAAACAGAATAAGCAAAAGAATTTCATACGATGAGATATTTGGATTTTAGTGAGATAGGGTCAAAATGATTTTGGAATCCCCTGCTCTGACTTAGGAAATTCATTAGAAATTATACAAAAATAATCAAGGGTTAAAATTTATATGATTATATTTCTTAATGAGTCTATTTTCAAGATAAACAAACGGGAACATCATTCGAGTTCTGTACCATGAGAAAATTTATTTTTAATGAAGAGGGTTAAAAATTGTCGGACAGTGAAACAAGGGAGACTTTAAAGAATAAACTGTACTAATTGGATGAACCAAAAATTCTGGAAATTTTATGGTAAGAAGATATGTGAGTTTTGTTTCAAGGAAAATTAGCGGATCTTAATTTGGAGTTCTGTTGCTCCAGATAAAAATAATTTAGTGACTGTAACTCGAGCAGACAGCTCTAAATGAATATAAGTGAATTGAGAAAGTTTATGCAATAATGATGGCATTACCTTGAGAACTCAAAATAAGGATTGTTAAAAGCATGGTGATAAATTGTTTATTATTTACATACATTATTACTAAGCTTTATAGCTTACTTCCCTTCCTTTCTCATATCATGTAGGGTTTTATACTAGCTCGGGTTGGAGATCGCCGGAGATGCTATCACACTATCAAGCTATCATGTTAGGTATAAGTGAATGCAAAACCTTTTGAGTCTATGGAATGTATAGGGAATTAGTCATTTGTATATGGTCATTAGGAATTGGTCGATATTTATCAAGTTTCATATTTTAATGGTAACGAGTTTTATGAAGTGAAAGTTTTTGCAAATGATGTTTAGTGATCCTTCACAGTGTACTATTGTCATGTTATGGGTTTCTTGTGTTGGTATATGTGTGCTTATGTTTCAGAGTGGCTATTGGCATGGATAATAGCCTTCTAATTGTCCATACGGGTAGACACACGGGCGTGTGTCTAGGCGTGCGTGTCGTCCTACCAGTCAGCCCCATGGGTGTGTTAATAGGCCGTGTGTCCCCTGCAAGTTAGTGATATAAGTCAGTGTCAACCACGGACTAGCCACACGGGCGTGTGCCTAGGCCGTGTGACCCTTATGAGGTTGCTGACGTCACAAAAAAAATACCAAGGTTTTTACACACGGGCGAGGACACGGGAGTGTCTATGCCGTGTGAAGCACACGGGCCAAGAACACGGGCGTGTGGCCCTGTTTTATGTCAAAATTTTCTAATTGTTTAAAAGTTCTAGTTTGGTCCCTTAACATCACGAGAATATGTAACGGGTCTCGTAGACCCATGATAGGGACGTTACGATTGTAAATGAAAAAGTTTTTAATTGGAACAAATTTTATAGCTCAAGGTTGTATGTTCAAGCAAGCTAAGTCTGGTAATGCCTCGTACCCTATTCCGCCGTTTAATACGGGTAAGGGGTGTTACAACCACAGCTATGAAGATTGTCCACAACATGCAGAGAATGTCTTTTATTTCAGTAACATCCGCAAAAATTCTTATAGCACCTCTTATAATAATTCTGCACGCAATCAACAGTCTTGGGGAATTCATGAGTGTTGGACAAAATGTTGCGACATTCCGATATGGGAATATATCCAGTCAAGGCAATTATAATTCAAGACAAGGGCTTTACAATCAACAACAGCAGAACTATAATCAGCAAACTTAGATGCATCCACAACAAAGCTAGATGCATCAACACCAAAATCAGATGTAACCACAACACTCTTCAATGTTGAATAAGCATGTTCAAGAACATCGACAACAAAAGTACACAGAAGCTTATCCTTCTGACCCGCTAACAGCTCTTGAGGCTTTAATTCGGGAGCATATGGCTCGCACAAAAGCTATTGTGTAAGGGAATTTGTAACAGCCCGATTTTGGGTTTAGTCGGATGAGTGGTTTTGGGACCACAAATTCGACACAGTAAAATTCATTTTTTTATATTTTTATTGTCTACAATTTTATGGAATTGTTTTGTGAAAATTTCAATCGAAAATTTTGACATTTGGGCACTCAATTTAGTCAAAAGGACTAAATTGTAAAAAGTGCAAAACTTGAATTCTATATGTTAGAGGTGTCCAATTGCTATGATATTTTAAATTGGAGGTCATTAAATGGTAATTAGACCATTGGTTAAGTTGGTGGACAAAAATGGACATGGTTAGGTATGTTTTCAAAGTTTTTCATTAAGGGCATTTTAGTAATTTGGTAATTAAATGAATTAAAAAGCCAAATTAAAAGCCAATTTTTGTCCATCTTCTTCCTCATGGCCGAAACTTGCATGAAGAAGACATAGCTAGGGTATTTCAAGCTTCCAAGCTCGATTGTAAGTCCGTTCTAGCCCCATTTTTAATGATTTTTACGTTTTTGAAATCCTCGTAACATGATCTATCTATTTCCACCACTAATTTAAGATATAATCAAAGTCTAAAATTTTACCCATGATGGATATTTGTGTATTTTAATGTTTGATGGTAGAAAATGCATGTTTATGGCTTGTTAAACGACTTTTGCAAAGTGATTTTCGGTGAAAATGCCTAAAAGGACTTGTTTGTAAAAGTTGTAAATATGTAGTAAAAGTGTGTTTTAATGGAAATTGGGGGCTGTTATAGTTATGAAAATGGTTCAGCTAGGCTTGTATATTAAAGAAATTGAATAGATTTCATTTTACGAGCCTAGGGACTAAATTATAAAAATGTGAAACTTTAGGGGTAAAAATGTAATTTTTGCCATAATGTGATTTTGAGCTGATTTGTATATTATAATGATTAAATAAGTTAAATGTGACGTTATAGATCAAGAAAAAATGAGGTTCGAAATTAAAACGGGGGAAAAACGAGTATTTGACGATTAAGTCCCTTTTTGCCTTTTTGATGCTGAGGTAAGTTCGTATGTAAATAATGTATTGTTTTATTTATGTTTTAAATGCTTTAATATTGTATGAATTATGATCAACTCCTTGAACGTAATAGACAAAGTTCGACAAGCGAAAAAATCCCGGTTGAACCTTAGTAATAGTTAAGACACAAATGTCATGACATTAGGGTTATTGAGATTTCGTGTAAGACCATATCTAGGATATGGCATCGATATGATATTTCGTGTAAGACCATATCTGGGATATGGCACCGATATGAGATTTCGTGTAAGACCATATCTGGGATATGGCATCAATATGATATTTCGTGTAAGACCATAGCCGGGCTATTAGCATCGATATGAGATTACATATAAGACCATATCTGGGATATGGCATTGGTATGGTACTGTATGTATGAGATTCCTGAGTATCCTTTAGTATTCCAAACGGTTCAACGGGAAATTCAACGGGTATGTCAAAGAAGAGAAAAAGTATGTGAGTATTACGAATTGGTACAGGTATGTACGTAAAGTTTATAAGCATTGACTTCATGAAATTGTGAGTTCATGATTTCCACGAGAATGATTTTGTGAGAACCTTGTGATTATGGGTCTATACTTGTGATGAATGAAATACATAGTAAATTCGATTGACGATTTTGTGATTGGCTTTCGGGCTAGATTGAGTTATGATATAGCATGTTGTATTCATGCAAATTATGATTTATCGGGTATGAGATAAAGGAAAGATTGGCAAAATTGCCTATTAAAATAATAATGGAAGCATGGAAAGATAAGAGTTTAGGCAATTAAAAGATGAAAGAGTATATGCTTGAAATGTAAATGCTCATAATTAATTTGTATGTTTTATGTGAGGTTTGAAATGGTTTGTTGATTGTGGTAAATGATATTGTAACAGCCCAATTTAGGGCCTAGTCAGAATAGTGGTTGTGAAACCACAAATTTGAGGTAGAAATATGTGCTTTATGGTTTTTATGAGGTCTATGACATTTTGCATGATTATATGAAAATTTCATGAAGAAAATTTATAATTTAGTGATCATTTTATTCATTAGGACTAAATTGCAAAGATTAAAAAATATGAGATTCTAGAAGATTCAAGTATGAGATAGCAATAGAAATGTAACACCCCATACCCGGCCTAGACATTATGGACGAACCTGGCGGTGTCACATTGAAGTGTTTAGTGTAAAACTTGTTGTCATTGAAATCCTCAGAATCGATTAATTATTTTATTATTAAACGGTGATTCCAAAACGGGTTGTTCATTTCCAAAGCGTGCATCATTAAAAGCTAATCACTTTTAAAACGTTATTAATTTTCAAAATCTCATTTATTGCGGAAGTTTTTTTTTTGTAGGAAATGTTGCGAAAACGTGGTGTCTTTGAAAACAGTTACTTTTTGAAAACCCGTCTTTTTCTACAACTAGCAGTTTATATCAAACTAAATAAATAAAAACCCCAATTTAAAGTTTATAACTTTAAAGAGGCCTTAGTACATAAAAATACCCAAATTTAGTTACTTATAAATCAAAATCTAAAAACGAAAGCGGATGCGGTTGTGTGGCCATCATCGAGTCCCTCGAAGCACCGACACGCCTACGATTTGGGGATTACTGTGCATGATTAAGCGGAGGGGTGAGTTTACGAAAACTTCGATGTGTAATCCCCTAACAAGCAAGCGATCAATTAAACAAGATATTAATGCAGTTTGGCCCTGAGCCCGTTACAATAATAGTCCAGTTCAGTGTGGGCCTAAGCCCTTTCCTGTAACAGTAAACGATTGGGCTTGAGCCCATCACAACGCCAGCAATCAGTAGGGCCTTTGCCCAATTTCAGTAATAGTATCAGTGGGGCCTTGGCCCATAACAGTAACAGATATCAGTCATGCAGTGAACAATATGTAATATCATTAATCGATGCAGTAATGGTACATTATCATTAATCAGTGCATATATGCAGTCAGAAATCCTACCCAATCCAGGCTCTACACACCACTCCGTCCCGCCAAACACACCATGTGGGGATAAAATCAACCCACCCAGCCAGACAAACCAAAATTAGCACCGGTTGTGGCACTAAACAGTATTGCAGCAAAGCTGCCAGTAAAATAAACGGCATATAGCCATCAGTAGGTCCACAGTCGTCCTAGGCGACCCATACGACCTTATCAGTACAGTACACTTCCTCCAAATATAACAACCCATCCCCATACAATATGTTGTGACATAATATCATACGTGTATGGAAAATGTCATGCTCAATCATAGTCATACATACCATAGAGCAAATCAATCATACAAAACATAAGGCCATAACAGTCATTTCATCTCCTAGGGGTATAACAGTCTTTTTATCTTATGGGAGTATTTCGATCATTTTATCCTATGGGTGTATTTCTGTCATTTTACCCTATGGGCGTATTTTGGTCATTTTACCCGATGGGGGTATTTCGGTCATTTTACCCTATGGGGATATTTCGGTCATCATTTCAACCCAACATGGCCCAAAATGGCCTAAGCCCATGAGATCGCTCATGGTGGCCTCTACAGACAAACGCCCCTGTTTCGCGGGCTCGAATTGCCAAACATGCAATCGCACTCCCGTGTGGCATGAAATGCCATATTTTTTGGCTTTTCGGCTTTTGCTGACCTACGGTAAAAACAGTGTGAGTACACACCTTTTTGACTTTTCCGCTGATTACCGTTTACAGAGTACTGTTACACACCTGATGCAATTTGCAATTACTCCTTGTTTCGAACACTCTTATTCCGAAAAACAATGATCATCGCACCCTTGGTTCCCAGGCAATGTGCCAATCAACCTCAACCACCACCAACAACGATAAAAAAGATTGTAGATCAGAGATGTAGCATACAAAGAACCAAGAATCGTGATTAATCCATCAGTATTCGGCCAATAAAGAGCACTTGAGGGAGAGGAAGAGGAAAACCGTGCGCTCCCAATTGATCAACGAACCCTTGCTAAAGCCGAGAGAAAAAATAGAAAGGTGCGATGGGTGCTCAGCCAAAGTAACAACGTAACAAGGAAAAGAACAAAGAAAAAGAAAAGAGGGGAGAGTATTCGACAGAGCTAAAAAAAGAAGAAGGGAGAATCAGCTAGGAGAGAAAACCAAAAAGAAAAATGGTGAGGGAGAAGAGAAGTTGTATTCGGCCAAGGTTGAAAGAAAAGTGTAAAACCGAAACTCAAGAATTGGAAGAAAGCAGAAAAGATTTCGCAAAGAGAGAAGAGGATCAACAAACAAAACGAAAATCAAAGGCCACCAAAACCGAAAGGTACCTGACAACACTAGCAAAATTTGGTACTAAGGAAAAACCAAAAGTCGGCAAAGGAAAATGACCAACACAATTATGGCCAAAACCGAAATGAAGAGAACTCTCCAAGTTTCACTCAGCCACCGAAAAAATGAAAGAAAAGGAATGAAACCTGAATTCTAACTCTCACCAAATCGGCAACAACCCCAAATCCCAAAAATCCCTCCTCCAATTCAGCTACACACTCTCCATCAACTTCCTATCCCTTAATTTACTCCTATTATCTCTCCACAACAACCTCCCCAAATCCCAATATTCTCTCCTCAAATCTCTCCAAATATCCCTCCTCAATTCTCTCTATGACCAGTTCAAACTCCATTCAGCAGTATTTCAATCCAACTCTACCACCCACACGAATTAGGCAGCAAAATAAATACTTCCTTTTTGATGCGCCACCACTCGAACCTTAGACCCCATGTAAACTCCACACGCCCCTTACCACTAGACCAACAACTCCTTTTTATCATATTTTAACCACAATAATTTAAGAATCTACTATCTAGATCCAAGGATTTTATTCACTTAAAATAAAAATTTTGCATAAGCCAAGGCTTGAACCCCCTGACTTCTCAGACACTTCCAAACACTCCTAAATCACTTAACCACTGAAGCAGACATTCATTTATGTCACTTTCTTGCACAACTAAATATTTATGTGCAGTATCCTAACTGTTCCCTTGTTCAAAACCTATTTCTTCTGAACTAACAATTTTATACAGGTCGGTTTACAGCTCTAGTTGTTTATTAACAGATGTCTTATGAAAATCAGTAATTTAAAGTTTGTTTTCGCACAACGTAGTGTCTATCGGTGTCTACTGGTTTACTAAAGTTTCAGTATACCCTACTAAAGAGTTTGCAGAACTACCTACAGTAGTCTCAGTACTCCTACCTATGGAAGTTTCAGTCAAAATCAAAGTACAGTTTTCAGAGAGAACTTATAGGATCGGCGCGGCGACTCGGTGTGCCACACAATTAGAAAATCCTTCCAGAACACATCAAATTATTTAAAAGCAACTTTTAGAAATTCAAAGTTTAAAAACCCATTCCACAGCCTATTTTTGCAACCTGGATATGATACAACTAAATGTATCACCCCATACCCGGCCTAGACGTTATGGCCGAATCTGGCGGTGTCACTTTGAATTGTTTAGAGTAAAACTTGTTGTCGTTGAAATCCTCAGAATCGATTAATTATTTTGTTATTAAACGGTGATTCCAAAACGGGTTGTTCATTTCCAAAGCGTGCATCATTAAACGCTAATCACTTTTAAAATGTTATTAATTTTCAAAATCTCATTTATTGCGGAAGTTTTTTTTTTAGGAAATGTTGCGAAAACGTGGTGTCTTTGAAAACAATTACCTTTTGAAAACCCGTCTTTTTCTACAACTAGCAGTTTATATTAAACTGAATAAATAAAAACCCCAATTTAAAGTTTATAACTTTAAAGAGGCCTTATTACATAAAAATACCCAAATTTAGTTACTTATAAATCAAAATCTAAAAATGAAAGCTAATGCGGTTGTGTGGCCATCATTGAGTCCCTCGCAGCACTGACCCGCCTACGACTGGGGATTACCTGTACAGTTAAACAGAGGGGTGAGTTTACGAAAACTTAGTGTGTAATCCCCTAACAAGCAAGCAGTCAATTAAACAGTAGATTAATGCAGTTTGGCCTCGAATCATTACAATAATAATCCCGATTCGGTGTGGGCCTAAGCCCTTTCTCATAATATAGCGATGATTTGGGCTTGAGCCCATCGCAATGCCAACAATATGTAGGCCTTTGCCCAATTTCAGTAGTAGTATCAGTGGGGCCTTGGCCCATACCAATAACAGATATCAGTCATGCAGTGAACAGTATGTAATATCATTAATCGATGCAAGATAGCATGCGAGATCATTAATCGATGCGAGATATGCGATCAAAATCCTACCCAATCCAGGCTCTACACACCACTCTGTCTCGCCAAACATACCATGTGGGGATTAAATCGACCTACCCAGCTAGACATACCAAGATTAGCACCGATTCACGGCACTAAATGCGATGTTGCGAAAGAAAGCGCGCATGAAAATAAACGGCATCTAGCCATCAGTAGGTCCAAAGTCGTCTTGGGTGACCCGTGCGACCTTATCATTACAGTACACTTCCTCCAAATATAACAACCCATCCCCATGCAATATGTCGTGACATAATATCATACGTGTATGCAAAATGTCATGCTCAATCATAGTCATACATATCATAGAGCAAATCAGTCGTACATAACATAAGGCCATAACAGTCATTTCATCTCCTAGGGGTATAACAGTCATTTTACCCTATGGGGGTATTTCAGTCATTTTATCCTATGGGGGTATTTTGGTCATTTTACCCTATGGGGGTATTTCGGTCATTTTACCCTATGAGGGTGTTCAAGTCATTTTACCCTTTGGGGGTATTTTAGTCATTTTATCGTATGGGAGTATTTCAGTCATTTTACCCTATGGGGGTTTTTCGGTCATCATTTCGACCCAACATGACCCAAAACGGCCTAAGCCTATGAGATCGCTCAAGGTGGCCTCTACAGACAAACGCCCCTATTTCGCAGGCTCAGATTGCCACACGTGCAATCACACGCCCGTGTGGCATTAAATGCCATATTTTTCGGCTTTTAGGCTTTTGCCGACCTACGGTTAAAATAGTGTGAGTACACACCTTTTTGACTTTTTCGTCGATTACCGTTTTCAGAGTACTGTTACACACCTAATGCGATTTGCAGTTTCTCCTTGTTCTGAACACTCTTATTCTGAAAATCAATGATCATCGCACCCTTGGTTCCCAGGCAATGTGCTAATCAACCTCGACCACCACTAACAACGATAAAATAGATTAGAGATCATAGATGTAGCATACAAAGAACCAAGAATCGGGATTAATCTAATAGTATTCGGCCAATGAAGAGCACTTGAGGGGGAGGAAGAGAAAAACCATGTGCTCCCAATTGATCAACGAACCCTTGCTAAAGCCGAGAGCAAAAATAGAAAGGTGCGATAGGTACTCAGCCAAAGTAACAACGTAACAAGGAAAAGAACAGAGAAAAAGAAAAGAGGGGAGAGTATTCGGTAGAGCTAAAAAAAGAAGAAGGGGGAATTGGCTAGGAGAGAAAACCGAAAAGAAAAATGGTGAGGGAGGAGAGAAGCTGTATTCGGCCAAGGTTGAAAGAAAAGTTTAAAATTGAAATTCAAGAATTGGAAGAGAGTAGAAAAGATTCCGTAAAGAAAGAAGAGGATCAACAAACAAAATGAAAATCAAAGGCCACCAAAATCGAAAGGTACCTGACAACACTAGCAAAATTCGGTACTAAGGAAAAACCAAAAGTCGGCAAAGGATAATGACCAACACAATTATGGCCAAAATCTAAATGAAGAGCACTCTCCAAGTTTCACTCAGCCACCGAAAAAATGAAAGAAAAGGAATGAAACCCAAATTTTAACTCTCACCAAATCGGCAACAACCCCAAATCCCAAAAATCCCTCCTCCAATTCGGCTACATACTCTCCATCAACTTCCTATCCCTTAATTTTCTCCTATTATCTCTCCACAACAACCTCCCCAAATCCCAATATTCTCTCCTCAAATCTCTCCAAATATCCCTCCTCAATTCTCTCTATGACCAGTTCAAACTCCATTCAGCAGTATTTCAATCCAACTCTACCACTCACACGAATTAGGCCGCAAAAGAAATACTCCCTTTTTGATGCGCCACCACTCGAACCTTAGACCCCATGTACACTCCACACGCCCCTTACCACTAGACCAACAACTCCTTTGTATCATATTTTAACCACAATAATTTAAGAACCTACTATCTTGATCCAAGGATTTTATTCACTTAAAATAAAAATTTTGCATAAGCCAATGCTTGAACCCCTGACTTCTCAGACACTTCCAAACACTCCCAAATCGCTTAACCACTGAAGCATACATTCATTTATGTCACTTTCTTGCACAACTAAATATTTATGTGCAGTCTCCTAACTGTTCCCTTGTTCAAAACCTATTTCTTCTAGGCCCAAAATTCAAGGCGTTACAATTCACCTCTCCTTGAAGAAATTTCGTCCCCGAAATTTCCAATTATCAGATCAGTCGCATAACATAGACTCCACCACTACGCTTCTGCTGTGCACTCTAGTTCCAAATTAGGTATATGGCCAAACGACGAGGACCCAACTCGAGCACCTCTACGGCCTCTACCATGGCCTCTTGTACCTCGTCTGTGTGTACCTCTTGTGCTAATTGTCTATTCGCATTTTATCTGAACTAACAATTTTATGCAGATTGGTTTACAGTTCTAGTTGTTTATTAACAGATGTATTATGAAAATCATTAATTTAGAGTTTGTTTTCGCATAACGCAGTGTCTATCGGTGTCTACTGGTTTACTACAGTTTCAGTATACCCTACTAAAGAGTTTGCAGTACTACCTACAATAGTCTCAGTACTCCTACCTATGGCAGTTTCAGTCAAAATCAAAGTACAGTTTTTAGAGAGAACTTACAGGATCGGCGCGGAGACTCGGTGTGCCACACAATTAGAAAATCCTTCCAGAACACTTCAAATTATTTAAAACGAACTTTTAGAAATTCAAAGTTTAAAAACCCATTCCATAGCCGAGTTTTGTAACCTGGCTCTGATACCACTAAATGTAACACCCCGTACTCGGCCTAGACCTTATGGCCGAATCTAGCGGTGTCACTTTGAAGTGTTTAGCGTAAAACTTGTTGTCGTTGAAATCTTCAGAATCGATTAATTATTTTGTTATTAAATGGTGATTCCAAAACGGGTTATTCATTTCCAAAGCGTGCATCATTAAAAGCTAATCACTTTTAAAACATTAATAATTTTCAAAATCTCATTTATTGCGGAAGTTTTTTTTTAGGAAATGTTGCGAAAACGTGGTGTCTTTGAAAATAATTACCTTTTGAAAACTCGTCTTTTTCTACAACTAGCTGTTTATATCAAACTAAATAAATAAAAACCCCAATTTAAAGTTTATAACTTTAAAGAGGCCTTATTACATAAAAATACCCAAATTCAGTTACTTATAAATCAAAAGCTAAAAACGAAAGCTGATGCGGTTGTGTGGCCATCATCGAGTCCCTTCCAGCACCGACCCGCCTACGACAGGGGATTACCTGTACAGTTAAACAGAGGGGTGAGTTTACGAAAACTTAGTGTGTAATCCCCTAACAAGAAAACAGTCAATTAAACAGTAGATAAATGCAGTTTGGCCCTGAGCCCGTTATAAATAACAGTCCAGTTCAGTGTGGGCCTAAGCCCTTTCCTGTAACAGTAAACGATTGCGCTTGAGCCCATCACAACCCCAGCAATCAGTAGGGCCTTTGCCCAATTTTAGTAATAGTATCAGTGGGGCCTTGGCCCATAACGATGCTGAATGCTATCGGTCATGGAGTGAACGATATGTGTAATATCATTAATCGATGCGATAATTCGATGCAAAGATCATTAATTAGTGCAGATATGTAGTCAGAAATCCTACCCAATCCAGCCTCTACACACCACTCCGTCCCGCCAAATACACCATGTAGGGATAAAATCAACCCACCCAGCCAGACATACCAAGATTAGCCCCGGTTGCGGAACTAAACAGTGTTGCAGCAAAGCTGCCAGTAAAAAAAATGGCATATAGCCATCAGTAGGTCCACAGTCATCTTGGGCGACCCGTGCGACCTTATCAGTACAATACACTTCCTCCAAATATAACAACCCATCCCCATGCAATATGTCGTGACATAATATCATACGTGTATGCAAAATGTCATGCTCAATCATAGTCATACATATCATAGAGCAAATCAGTCATACATAACATAAGGCCATAATAGTCATTTCATCTCCTAGGGGTATAACAGACATTTTACTCTATGGGGGTATTTCAGTCATTTTATCCTATGGGGGTATTTCGGTCAATTTACCTTATGGGGGTATTTCGGTCATTTTACCCTATGGGGGTATTTCGGCCAACATTTCGACCCAACATGGCCCAAAACAGCCTAAGCCCATGAGATCGCTCAAGGTGGCCTCTACAGACAAACACCCCTGTTTCGTGGGCTCGGATTGCCACACGTGCAATCGCCCGCCCGTGTGGCATCAAATGCCATATTTTTTGGCTTTTCGAATTTTGCCGACCTACTGTTAAAACAGTGTGAGTACACACCTTTTTGACTTTTTCGCCGATTATCGTTTATAGAGTACTGTTACACACCTGATGCAATTTGCAATTTCTCCTCGTTCCAAACACTCATATTCTGAAAATCAATGATCATCGCACCCTTGGTTCCCAGGCAATGTGCCAATCAACCTCGACCACTACCAATAACGATAAAAGAGATTGTAGATCAGAAATTGTAGCGTACAAAGAACCAAGAATCAGGATTAATCTATCAGTATTCGGCCAATAAAGGGTACTTGAGGGAGAGGGAGAGAAAAACCGTGCGCTCCCAATTGATCAACGAACCCTTGCTAAAGTCGAGAGCAAAAATAGAAAGGTGAGATGGGTGCTCAGCCAAAGTAACAACGTAACGAGATAAAGAACAGATAAAAAGAGAAGAGGGGAGAGTATTCGGCAGAGCTAAAAAAAGAAAAAGGGAGAATCGGCTAGGAGAGAAAACCGAAAAGAAAAATGGTGAGGGAGGAGAGAAGCTGTATTCGGCCAAGGTTGAAAGAAAAGTGTAAAACCGAAATTCAAGAATTGGAAGAGAGTAGAAAATATTATGCAAAGAGAGAAGAGGATCAACAAACAAAATGAAAATCAAAGGCCACTAGAATCGAAAGGTACCAGACAACACTAGCAAAATTCGGTACAAAGGAAATACCAAAAGTAGGCAAAGGATAATGACCAACACAATTATGGCCAAAACCGAAATAAAGAGAACTCTCCAAGTTTCACTCAGCCACCGAGAAAATGAAAGAAAAGGAATGAAACCCAAATTCTAACTCTCACCAAATCGGCAACAACCCTAAATCCCAAAAATCCCTCCTCCAATTCGGCTACACATTCTCCATCAACTTCCTATCCCTTAATTTTCTCCTATTATCTCTCCACAACAACCTCCCAAAATCCCAATATTCTCTCCTCAAATCTCTCTAAATATCCCTCCTCAATTCTCTCTATGACCAGTTCAAACTCCATTCAGCAGTATTTCAATCTAACTCTACCACCCACACGAATTAGGCAGCAAAATAAATACTCCCTTTTTGATGCGCCACCACTCGAACCTTAGACCCCATGTACACTCCACACACCCCTTACCACTAGACCAACAACTCCTTTGTATCATATTTTAACCACAATAATTTAAGAACCTACTATCAATATCCAAGGATTTTATTCACTTAAAATAAAAATTTTGCATAAGCCAAGGCTTGAACCCCTGACTTCTCAGACACTTCCAAACACTCCTAAATCACTTAACCACTAAAGCAGACATTCATTTATGTCACTTTCTTGCACAAATAAATATTTATGTGCAGTCTCCTAACTGTTCCCTTGTTCAAAACCTATTTCTTCTAGGCCCAAAATTTGGGGCGTTACAAGAAAATTTATTAGAGGTCCTTATTTAGCAATTATACTATTATAACTTATGATGGACAGAAATAGACATGGGAAGGAAAAATCTAGAAATGGGGCCTTAAGGGCGTTCTAGTCATTTGGTTAATAAACTAAGAAAAAAGGAAAATGAAGTCAAAAATGGTGTCCATCTTCTCCACGCTTGGCCGAAATTCTCAAGGACACCATAGCTAGGTTTTCTTCAACTTTCAAGATTGATTATCAAGAAACACGAAGTCCGAACCGAAACCGAGGAAAGAACAAGGTGGTGGACTAAATCGAATAATTATACACATTTTGATAACGAGGTTAGTTTATGTGTAATAAATCAACGTAATGGTATTATGTTTTAATATGCTTGATATCATGAGAAATGTATAATATCTTTATGAAATTGATTAATGAAGTCCCGGTTGAACCTTAGGAATGGAAAGGATACCATCGTCATGACAGGAGATTAAGGAGGTCCCGTATAAGACCATGTCTGGGACATGGCTTCGACACCTAATTGAGATCCTGTATAAGACCATATCTGGGATATGGCATCGGCATCGAATAGAGATTCTGTGTAAGACCACGTCTGGGACCTAGCTTCGGTATAAAATCATGTAAGACCATGTTTGGGACATGGCGTCGATATACGATCTCGTATAAGACCATATCTGGGATATGGCATCGACATCGATAAGAGATCTCGTATAAGACCATATCTGGGATATGGCATCGGTATCAAGATGTGATCCCGTATAAGACCATATCTGGGATATGGCATCAGCAACAAGAAGTGATCCCATGTAAGACCATATCTGCGATATGGCATTGGCATCGTATTATGTGAATGACGAGTTCGAGTATCCTTCGATATTCTAAGTGGTTCAACGGGGTAAAGAGCTAAGTTTATGTTCAAGATGTAAAAGTGCTAAAGTTATGTGATGAAGTGATACAGGTGTATATAAGAACCTTACGAGAAATGAGTTTGATATGTGTTATGAGATTGGTACGAGTAAGCATGAGTAAGTTATGTCTATGTGCTTGAGAATTTGAGTTATCACTCAATGTAATGTATGAATATTATCATAAGCTCTTATGTTGCTATTTATTTCATGCAAACTTACTAAGCTTTATGCTTACCCACTTTCTTTTCCCTTTTCTTGTAGTATCGCCAAGCTAGCTCGGGGATCGTAGAAAGTCAGAGCTCGATTCACACTATCAAGCTATTCTTTGGTATAGTAAAGTTGATTAATTTGGGTATGGCATGTATAGGAACTTGGTCATTTTGTTATATGTCATATTGGTTAACTAAGGTGTTGGCTATTAATGTTACTCAATTCATTTTGTAAATGGCCATTGGAATCGGCCAAGACTAGTTAAGTTATATCTATTAAATGATGATGAAATTCATGAAGTGCAAGTCTATGCAATTGTGTGAGTAGAGTATGAAGTATGAGCATGATGAATGTAGTGGAATTCAAGGTGTGGATGCCTTGATTATGGATATTTGAGGTGTATTATTATTATGTCATGAGTTGCTAGAAATAGTATAAGTGTGGTTGTTTTTTTTTCAGGGAGACAAATGGCTTTGTAGATAGCCTTGCATTTGTCCACACGGGTAGACACACGGGCGTGTGGCCTTGTTTTAAGCAAAAATTTTCTAAGTGTTCGTAAGTTTTCGATTCAGTTCCAGATCACTCCATGTATATGTCTTGCGTCTCGTAGGCCCATAATAAGGACGTTAAGAGTTCAAATGAAAAAGTTTAAGTTGAAAAGAAAGTTAATTGCATGATTTTGTATGAATAAGTAAGTTAAGTCTGGTAATGCCACGTACTCGGTTCCGGCGTCGAATACGGGTAAGGGGTGTTACAGATATGTTATTCTTATGACTGAGCAAGATGTGCTCATTAAGTTTAATGTCATTTATGTTAGTATAAGTTATGTTATTAGTATGATTGAGTAAGTTATGCTCATGAAGTTTAATGACATTTATGTTAATATGGTCGCCCATGTGGTAGGCCGTATGCCCTAACACGGGCATATGATCGATGAGGCCAAGCTGTTTGTGAAGGACACGGCCGTGTGATGGCCAGGCAGGCCGTGTGCTAGACACGGGCTAGACTATTTTGGGCCGTGTGGGCCACACGGGCATGTGGGCCCACACGGGTAGTCCACACGGGTGTGTGGGATTTTGGGCCAGGCCATGTGATCCACACGGCCAAGGCAAATTTAGGCCGTGTGAGCCACAGTGGCGTGTGGGCCCACACAGGCAGGCCACATGAGCGTATGAGCCCATTTTACTGAAATGTTTTCTAAGGTTGCACGGGTCGCCCAAGTCGACTGTGAACCTACTGTAGGGTCGGTAAGCACTACTTAGACCCCTAAATGTGTGAACTGATTATATGATGTATGTACTGAGCATGATATATATATATGCATGAATATTGAACTGTATGTGTAACTGGGAATACTGTGATAACATGTCATTCATTGTATGTTGCATTGCATTGGGTTGGGATGATATTGTTGGAGGAAGTGTACTGAATGGCTCTTAAGCCTGATATCTGGCAGTTCAGCTGTAATTTACTAATTATGTGACGTATTCGGTACTACTTGGAGTGTAGGGATGGGTGGGTGTTTTTAACCCCACATAGAGTGTAGGGATGGACGGAGATGGTGTGTAGAGGTTGGTTGGATAGGACACTGTTTACTGATTTATGTGTATCTGATACTACTACTGTAATGGGCTAAGGCCTAATGCATATTTGATACTGTACTGAAATGGGCTAAGGCCCAACTACTACTGATACTGAAAGGGGCTTAGGCCCAAGACTCTTTTTTTTAATGTGCACTGTGATTACTATTGTTTGTTTTCTATGGGATTACACATTGAGTTTACGAAAACTCACTTCTTTTGTTTAATGTGCACAGGTAATCCCCAGACTTAGATGGATCGGTGCGGTGGAGGACTCGACGGTGACCACGGTTTTGGACTTCTATGATTTTTAATTTATGATTCATGGGTTCATTTTTATTGGTTAAGTTTTTGGCTGTAATTTGGACTTACGGACTTTTGTTTTGATTTGGTTTTTAGTTTCCTTTACTTTATGGATTTATAACTGCTAGTTGTAGGAAAGCTCAGTTTTCAAAATAACAAATGATTTCTCTAAACACACAATTACTTAAACTGTTTTTAAAGCTTCCGCAACGGGTTATGTTTTGAAACAATCGATTAAATGAGTAAAACTTTTTTTGGAACTAATAAAAGATAAAGAAAGGTAATAACAAGGAAATGGTTTTATCGCAACAACCTAGTTTTCAAACACACTATCATGTGACATAGCCAGATTCGGCCATAACGTCTAGGCCGGGCTTGGGGTGTTACAATAAAGCTACCATTTTGGGTAAATATAAATTCAAGTATTTTGAGTTATGGCATGTATAGGGACTAAGTCAATTGGCTATATGTGTCTTTATGATTGTAGCCAATATGTTGGCTTGTAATCGTCAAAGGCTTGTTTGCTATTTTTGGCAACATGGTTGTAAGCCTAAGTATATTCATATATGTGTCAATGTCTATGGTGATATGATCATGGTATGCTTGGTGAATGTGAAATATTTGGAAATGTGATTTATGGCATGATTGTGAAATGTTGGAATTGTGACCTATTAATGATATGAGGAATTTGAGTATAATTTGGTAACTAGATAGTAATTGAATAAAGCCTAATGAACGTGGGATTTGTATGTTTGATTTGGGGCTTAATAAATGTAGTGAATATGTTGGATAAACATATAAAGTTGATATGTTTTAACCATGAATGTGGATGCTTTGGTTGCCTAAGTATGTAATGTTATGTGCCTTTGAATGGATGTGTGTAACACCCCAAACCCGGCCTAGAAGTTAGGCCCAAATCTGGCGTGTCACATTGAAGTGTTTTTGCGAAAACCTTGTTTTCATTGAAAACCCTTATTAGAGAATTTTGATTAAAAACCCAGCTCATAGTTGTCTTCCAAAACAAAGTGTATTAGGAAATCTGTCTTTTCGATTGTAAGTTAACAATTATTTAAAAATAAAACTTTTTACTAGCGAAAGCTTAATTTTGAATAAAACACTTGTTTTCAGAAAGGTTTGATATAAATCTTAAAAGAAATAAAGTAAAACATTCAATGTAAAGTTAAACAGAGGAAAGCCTTATTACAATCCCACTTAAAGTGATCAAAGTACTTGAAACTATAAAGAAAATCAAGTAAAACGAAACGTCTTGCTAGCTGGCCACCTCTAAGTCCCTCCATTCCTCGAACCGTCTACTGAAGATTTCCTGAGAAAAATAAAAGAGGGGGGGTGAGTTTCGAAACTCAGTGTGTACCACCCTTAGCAAACAAATAGCATACAAGCAATCAATTGGGCCTAAGCCCTTTTCATAATAATAGCAACATCATACATGCAATGCTGTGCAACCCTCCCCAAATAATCAATTCGGTACACATCATCTCTGTCCCTCGATACACATCATGTGGGGATGTCTAAATCAACCCACCCATCCGGTACACATCAATGGTAGCCCATTTGCGATACTACCTACGTTGCAGCAAAGCTGCTAATGGGCTTAAAAGCCATCGGTGGATCCACGGTCGTCAAGCAACCATGTGATCCTCATATACTTCCTCCGTTCCATAATCCCCACCCATATGCAACCCAGATAGTATATCATATGAATGCAGCATGTAACATACACAAATCCTAAGTTTAACACATAGGGGTATTTTAGTCTTTTTTTCCCTTAGGGGCATTTTGGTCATTTTTAAGTATTATGGATTTAGTACTTACCTGGGTCCGTTGACAAATCCCCGTTGGCCAAAGTGAACAGGTACTATGCACCAGGTAGGACTCCAGAGAAGAGGAGCTGGGTCATTGAGACCGCTTAAGTACCAAGCTCTCCCTTGATCCAATCCTAGACATGCATATACCCATTACCACACTTCAACCTTGTGACTTGTCCACGGTTGCAATTAAGTTTTTAAGTTTTATGAAAGTTTAGCAGTTATCATGTACTAAGCCCAACCCATATACAAAGCCCATTCTCAATCATATGGCCCATTAGGCCCAAATCACAATCGTATGGCCCATTAGGCCCAAATCTCTATCATGTGGCCCATTAAGCCCAAATCCAATTCAGATTATGAAACAAGCATGACTAACTCAATTCATATAACCAAATCAATCAATTTCACAAAACTTAGCCTTAGGGCCCACCGGGCCCATTTAGCCACTTTTGGCTTTTCGGCTTTTCGACATTGTCGATATCATGTGTGTGTAGTGTTTGTACACACCTTGTAATAACGCGTGCTGCGATTTCCTCTTAGTCACAAACCTACATTCAATATTACTTAACAATTAATCACAGGCTAAATACAAACTTTATCAAAAATCGAAGCATCACCGTAACCTTACCGTGTGCGACAAGCCATAATAGCTCCTTTCTTTAACACCAACCGCGATTAGACCCTAGATCTGTACCAACTTAATCATTAGAGCCTAATTAATAGATGACTTGCATCCAACACAAGTCACCCTCACAACATATATGACCATTCGGCCAACCCTTAAACCGAAGTAAAGGACACTTACCCAAAAACCCGACACGCAACAAGAGTGAAATGGTAACGACCTTGGAGGGAAGAGATCGATGCTAAATCCCAAGAATCAATCGGACAAAGCTGAAGAAAAAGCACAGAGAAGATTCGGTCAAGGTGTATTCGGCCTAAAAATCGGAGTGGTGCAAAGGGATATTCGGCATCTAAATGCAAGGTAAAAGGAGGAAGATGAAATCGCAAAAATCAAAGAAGAACCTTGAGGGAGAATAGAGGCTATTCGGTTTGTCAAGGAAGAAGAGAAGAGTCGGCTCAGAAGCAAGAATAAAGGTTTAGAAGGTAGGATAAGAGTGAAGAATCGGCAACAAGGCAAGGTATTTTCGATTGTGGAATAATAAGGTTTCGGCAAGAAAAAAAAGAATGGAAAATTTGGCATTACCTAAGACCCCAGATTCGGCACATACACGTTTATATAGCCTATAGCCGAAACTTAGCCACCCCTAAAGTCCAATTTGGAACCACTTCATCCACTACTCATCTCCTAATTTTTCTCCATGATATCTCTCTTATCCTTCTCCTAAATTCTCTCCACTGATCACTTCTCCTTAGAGTCCCTCTACACGCCACTTCCTACCTTCTAGAAGCCTAAAATTAAACTCCAAAATAAACTAAGCTAGCACTCGAACCTCAGACCTCCCTGCATGCATATGTCGCCACCTCCCTACACCCTAGTGGCGTCACATAGCCACTTCACCACAGGCTTCTTTGTGCCATTTTTCTCTTATTTTTATTTAAAAGCCCACTACCCACAACCCTGATTCCTTAATTAATTAAATTAAAAATCCTCCACCACAAAACTCAAACCCGGAACTTCTCCAACACACCTAGACACTCCAAATTCATTAAACCCTTAAAGCCACCATGTCATTCGTCATTTTCTTGCTCACTTAAAAATTTTATAAGACCCAAATCCCAAAGCCCAATTCATCTAGGCCCAAAATTCTGGGCGTTACAATGTGAGTGTATGTGTGAATAAGGGTGGAAAATGGCTTGGTAAATAGCCTTATTTTTGTCCACACGGGCATGTGTCTAGGCCGTGTGTGACACACGGTCTGCCCCACGGGCATGTGATCCGGCCGTGTATCCCTTGCACCTTAATTTTGGAAAAAAAAAATAGAATGTCTAGAGTTGAGCACACGCGCAGGGACACGGGTGTGTGTCTCAACCGTGTGTGTTACACGGCCTAGCACACGGGCATGTGGCACGGCCGTGTGGCACAAGTCAGAGAGCACCCCTAAATCAAACACGGCCTGTAGCACGGGCGTGTCTAAAGGTCACACGAGCGTGTCCCTTGGACCACACGGACGTGTGAGACCTGTATCATGAAAAATTTTCTAAGTTCTGTAAAAATTTCTAAAGTTCTCGGTTTAGTCCTGAACCTCTTCCAATACATGTTTTGGGCCTCGTAGGCTCGTATAAGGGAATTTATGATTGAATATGGATGGTTTTAATTTGAACGCAAATTTTATGACTCAGAATTGTGTGATTACTTGTGATGTGAGTCTGGTAATGCCTCGTACCCTGTTCCGGCGTCGAATACGGGTAAGAGGTGTTACATTTAGTGGTATCAGAGCTATGGTTTAGTCAATTCTTGGACTAACATAGCGTATGTGAGTCTAGCTATACATGCCATATTACCACCTGTGATAGTGTGATGTCTCCCGACTCTGATGAAAATGTTTTGTTGAGGCAGAGATGCTTTCCAACCGAGCTAGTTTCAAAAACACTGAAAGTGATACTAAGATATTTGAAAATATGTTTGTGATAAGTTGAAACTTGGAAAGGTATGAATAAGAGTTCATGATGTGTATGTTATGATGTACAAATGGAATAACCAAAAGTTGAGAAATATGGATAAAATGTCATTATTCCGGTTGAACATTGTATTTCAATGGATTATGGTGATTTTATGAAACGGATAAAATGTTTTAAATGTTGCAAAAAAGAGTTAGCCCGGAACGGCAATCCTAAATTAATCCCTCTCAAGCATATGTTATGAAATGGATTTAGCCCGGACGGGTAATCCAGAGTAAGCCTTTAGAGCATACGTTATCGAAAGGATTTAGCCTGAGTTGGCAATCCTGTTATGTCGTATGTGGCTCAAGAGTGTGCTCTATGAATATGTGTCAAAAGGGCACTTTTGAATATGAATTAACGGATTGTTGACATGCATACCTTGAGTTTACTACTCGAGTATCCATCAAAATTACAATGGTTCAATGGGAATTATTCTTGAAATATGGAAAAGTAACACGAAATGAAAGTTTATATCGTGATAAGCATCCATGTTGTTTGGCATTCATAAGATGTTATGTGCCTGACTTGTTTGATTAAGTGAAGGTGATAAGTAAACTTACTCAAAATTTATGGAAAGTGTGTTTAAGTACACTTGTTTGGATAAGGTAATCGGAAAGTTCGTGTGACATAAATATGTATGTTAATTAGCTTGAAGTGAATTATATGAATGTGAAGATATTATGTTGATGATGAATGCTAAGTTATATGTGTGTATTTATGAGAGTCGAGTTAGAGGCTTTACGACCTTACCCCCTTACCAATATGGTATTTTATAACAAAATTTCACGACATTTAAGTTGAATGAGCTCACAAGTAAGAGGCTAAAGAGTTCAGTAGTGGAATGGCTAATAATGTGGTCAAAGTTAAGAATAGTTTGATAAGTGAATACAGTCTTGGAAAAGATGCCAAGTTATTTTAAAGATCATCTGGATTTTGCAACATCACGGTTAAAGAAAAAGTTAATTTCGGCTAATCGACTCATTCAGGCATGATGTCTAAAGTATGTATTTGCTGGAAATTCTTCCAGATTGATTTTCGTTAGTGAATGGAATAATACGGGATTAGTGATGACAGAATTAGTCGGAGAAATGAAATTTGAATCGTAAAGATGTCTGAGCGTAACATTAGTAATTGAATACATCATGATGATCTCTTCTGGGTATTTTATGTATTCATTTATCCTCAGAGATATATGTGATTATTCGTTTTCTGATGAAATTCTTATCGTATGAGAATGTTAGCTGCTTATAATGTTAGATGAGAAGGTGTCGACGCAATCAAATGTTTCGGTGCAATCAGATGTATCTCCACCTTTACCTTTTCCACAAAGATTCAACGAGAATGAATAGGATAAGCAGTACCAACAGTTCCTGAACTCACTAAAGCAACTTCAAGTCAATATTCCTTTAGTAGACGCTCTTGTGCAAATTCTGAATTATGGGAAATTTATGAAGGAGCTCTTGTCCAAGAAGAAAAAAGCTCAGTGATATGGAAACTATTGCACTCACAGAAGGGTGTAGTGCTACTTTGACAAATAAGTTACCCCCCAAAATGAAAGATACTGGGAGCTTTACTATCCCATGTTCAATTGGAAACCATTATTTGGGTAAAGCTTTATACGACTTGGGAGCTAGCATCAACCTAATGCCACTATCTACTTTCAAAAAGTTGGGAACTGGTCACATGAAACCTACTGCAGTGACATTGCAACTAGCTGATTGGTCCTTAGCTCAACCTGAAGGGAAAATCAAAGATATCTTAGTTCGTGTGGATAAATTCATTTTTCCAGCTGATTTTATCATACTTGACTGCAAGGTAGGCAATGAGGTTCCCATAATCTTGGGACGACCATTTTTAGCCACTGGACGAACTCTTATTGATGTTTACAAAGGTGAACTGACCATGCAACTTAATGATGAGCACGTTACCATTAGTGTTTTTAAATCTATTCACTGCAAGGATAAAGAAGAATCCCATATTGTCGATGTGCTAGATGATCTAATTGAGGAAGAATTCAATGACCAAAGCACAATACTTTCTAAGGAGTTTGTAGTGGCATCTAATAAGGAATTCTTAGATAATTATGACAGCAAGGTTGAAGCTAATAATATTGAACTTAGGCTTGGATGGCAAATTGAATCCTTAGACTTAGCCAACAGAACAACTTTAATCTTCAAGCCATCTATCGACGAAGCTCCTACTCTACAATTGAAACCACTACCTACTCATCTTAAATACATTTTTCTTGGTGATACCAATACTCTCCCAGTTATTGTCTTCGCAAAACTGGATGTCACTCAAGAAAAGAAATTGGTCCATATTCTTAAGCAACATAAACGAGCTATCGCTTGGAGTATTGTCGTTATTCGAGGCATTAGACAATCTTTTTGCATGCACAAGATCAAGTTGAAGATGAAGGAAAGCAATCGACTGAGCAACAAATAAGATTAAACGAGAAGATGAAGGAAGTTGTTAAGAAAGAATTTATAAAATGGCTTGATGTTGGAATTATTTACCCTATTTCTGATAGACATTGGGTAAGTCCAGTACAATGCATTCCTAAAAAGAGTGGCATCACTGTGGTTAGCAACAAAAAAGACGAGTTGATTCCTACACACATTCCTATTGGATGGCGAGTCTGTATGGATTATTGCAAACTTAATGTTTCCACAACGAAAGACCACTTCCCACTTCCTTTCATTGACCAAATGTTGGACAGGCTTGCTGGAAGAGCCTATTACTGCTTCTTAGACAGCCAAATTGCTATTGCACCGAAAGATCAAGAGAGAATAACTTTCACTTGTCCCTTTGGTACTTTTACTTTTCGTCGTATGCCTTTCGGTTTTTGCAACGCACCAACCACATTTCAAAGGTGCATGATGGCAATATTCTCGGATATGATTAAAGATTCTTTAAAGGTTTTTATGGATGATTTCTCAGTATATGGGAATGATTTTGATCAATGCGCTGACAATTTGGATAAAGTATTACAACGATTTGAAGACACACATCTTATTCTAAATTAGGAAAAATGCCATTTCATGGCAACTAAATGCATGGTGTTAGCCCATTGCATCTCTAGTCAAGGCATTGAGGTAGATAAAGCCAAAGTGGAAATCATTGACCACCGACAAATGTGAAAGGTATTCGCAGTTTTCTTGGAAATGTGGGGTTTTACTGAAGATTTATTAGAGATTTCTCAAAAATTACAAAGCCCTTATGCTTATTACTAGAATAGAATCAAAAATTTTTCTTTGACGATGCATGTCTGGATGCATTCATTCAATTAAAGACGTAGGTGGTAAATGCACCCATTGTCGTTGCATCAGATTGGTCTCAACCTTTTGAAGTTATGTGCGATGCAAGCGACTTTGCTGTGGGTGTTGTTCTAGGACAACATAAGGGAAAAATATTTCACGCCATCTATTATGCTAGCAAAACTCTTACAGAAGCTCAAATCAATTATACCACTACAGAGAAAGAATTACTGGCTGTAGTCTTTTCTTTCGACAAGTTTCATTCTTATCTTGTTGGCGCAAAGGTTACCGTATTTACTGATCACTAGGCGTTGAGATATCTTTTTGTGAAGAAGGATGCAAAACCAAGACTGATAATTGGGTCTTACTATTGCAACAATTCGACATCGAGATAAAAGACTACAAGGGTTCAGAGAATCAAGTAGCAGACCATCTTTCTCGATTGGAAGTTGGCAACGAAGATGGAAACATACTTCAAATTGTCGACGCATTCCCAGATGAGAAGTTATTTGCTATAGATGCAACCCCTTGGTATGCAGTTTTGGTTAATTATCTAGTGTGTGGAAAACTCCCATTGGGTGTCACAAGCCATAAAAAATAAAGATTTATTTGTGAAGTAGTAAAGTATCATTGGAACGAGCCGTATTTATTCAAGGTATGTAATGACAACATTATTCGGTGTTGTGCTCCGGAAGAGGAGATGCTTTCAATCCTGAAGCACTGTCATGATGCTCCTTATGGAGGTCATTTCGGTGGAATGAAAACGGCTGCTAAGGTTCTCCAATTAGGATTCTACTGGCCTTCATTATTCAAAGACGTCCATAATTTTGTGAATCAATGTGATAGGTGTCAGCGCACTGGTTCTATATTCTGATGCAATGAAATGTTGCAGTAACCAATTATGAAGGTTGAATTGTTCGATGTTTAGGGTATGGATTTTGTGGGACCATTTCCAAGTTCATTTGGAAATCTTTATATATTAGTAGCTGTTGACTATGTCTCGAAGTGGGTTGAAGCTGTTGCAGTCCCAAAGGATGATGCAAAGACAGTGCTTAAATTTGTTAACAAGCATATACTCACCCGCTTTTGCACACCAAAGGCCAAAGGATGATGCATGAAGGAGTCAGATGCTTCTTCTATTCTTTTCCTTGGCGCAGCTGGGCCATTCTGGACTTGAACTAGAGACCTCACCCGTGAAGTAAATCATCGCACCTACGGTCCAACCAATTGGGAAAGAATCAATAGATTCCTTTTCGGGAGTAATTCATCCTTCCCAAACGAAGCATACAACTCTCCGTTGTACTACGCTCTCCAAGTGTGCTTGTTCCCCCCTTCTTCCTTACCATGGCAAGTATTTGTGAAATAAGAAATAACTCCGGTGGGAAGAAAAAAAAAGAGGGCGTTAAGAGACCCTCTTGGCCCATTAGTGATTAGGGTACACATTTTCATTGCAACCAAGTGACAGACGCACTGAAGAGATATGGAGTTAATCATAGAATGGCTACTACTTATCATCAACAAACTAATGGACAAGTCGAACTATCGAATCAAAAAATTAAAAACATTCTTGAGAAGGTTGTGAACCCTTCGAGGAAAGATTGATCTTCCAGACTGGATGACATTTTATGGGCATTGCAGACAACATACAAAACTCCATTAGGGATGTCGCCGTATCAATTGGTTTTTGGGAAAGCATGTCACTTGCTAGTTGAACGGGAGCACAAAGCAATGTGGGAAATTAAGCAAGTGAACATGAACTATGAAGCTGCTGGAAAGAAAAGGTTGTTGGATATCACTGAACTAGAGAAGATTAGGCGAAATGCCTATGAAAATGCTGCAATTTACAAGGAAAAGACCAAACGATGGCATGACAAAATTATTTTGCAGCGACAATTTATCGTGGGTAAACAAGTTTTATTTTTCAATTCTAGACTGAAACTGCACCCGGGTAAAATGCGCTTTCATTGGTCTGGACTTTTCGAAGTTGTCGAAGTATTTCCTAATGGTGCGGCCACAATCAGGGATTTACAGGATGGACACCAGTTCAAAGTGAATGGCCAGCTATTGATACATTATTTTTTGAATATTGATCAAAAGCATGCAGAGACCATTAAATTGGTCGAAAATTTTTTATTTTTATGGAATTTATTTTTATGTAATTTTATTTTATTTTTTGTTTTTGTTCGAGTTTGTTTTACTCTTTTTTTTTTACATTTGCAGAATAATTAGGTACCATTGTCGATGCAGTTGGGCTTTATTGTCAATGTAGTTCGTACTATTGTACTGTCACGTATGACGTACCACGAATAAAGGGTAGATCAAAATTTTTAGATCCTACCGTTTGATCAAAAGTGACCTAGTCGTCTGATTTCTCTGAACGGGCGCAATTTCCATTGGACACATTTATTCCTGCCAGCTTTATATCTCTTTACATAAAAATAAATCACGCATTTCCATCTTATTCTTTCACTCGCTATAAACCCCCCTTCACTGTACCTTTACAACTTTAAACCATCTTCACTCTACAAAACAAATAAAATATGGCAAGAACGAGAGGATCAATCAAGAAAACCACCAAGCCTGTTGAAGAATAGTCATCCTCTGCAACTACAATTCATGAATCGGAATCCTCCATGCCAACGAAGGAAAAGGAGCCGATGATCTTTTTAACAAAAGTGGCCAAGGACCGGTTTCAAGACAACATTTTGAAGCGAAACTTCTACCCAGAACAGGGCATTCTCCTTTCCCAACAACAAGACTTGGGCAAGCAAGTCTACAAAACTATCTCTAAGCTGAAGTGGGAGACTTTCTGCACTCATCCTGGTAGCTATTCTCCTTCATTGGTACGTGAGTTTTACGCTAACCTTTATGACCATGAGTTAGAGTTTATCTTTGTTCGAGAAGGCTTAATCCCATGGGATGCTAAAAAAATCATTGCGCTGTGCAACACTAAAGTGGATGTAGATGAACACTCCGAGTTTATTAGGATATCACAGATGACAAGAAGGATCTATTGGTGAAGGATTTATGTGTCGAAAGAGCATCATGGACAGGTTCACATCAAAAGAATTATACGATGCACCGCCGCTTCCTGATATTACAAAGCAAAATCTGATTTCATTTTGTCAACTGCAGGCTACTGCCCTCTACTCATAACACCACAGTCAACCTCAATAGAATGTGCCTGATACATTCAATTTTCAAGGGCAGAAAGATTGATGTTGGCAAAATACTCCACCAGGAAATTACTGACTACACTACAAGGCAAACTGGAATTTTGGTTTTCCCATCATTGGTGATGCTACTATGCCAGCAGAAAGGGATCATGCCCCATGATGATGAAGAGGTCCTGGAGAATAAGGGCTCGATATGAAGCCTCTATTGAAAGCATGACTCGTGGCAAGAATACACTGACAATGAAGGAGGAAGAGACCAACAAGACAATGAAGGGCAAAACCAAGGCAAAAAGCAAGGGAACAAACCTGACTGCAGAGACATCATTGTTGCACAAAATGCAGGATATCGAGAAAGTTGGCCAATTCCATCAGTATATTAAGCAGATCAGGCTAGTCGCTATAATAGAGGATATGGACAGATCACAAAATTTGTTCTACGCTTATACCAAGGCCTATAATAACTCTATTGTAGCCGCATTAAGTCAGTTAAGCCCAACCCCACTCCTAGAATTTCTACTGTTCCCACCGATCATCTGAGATTATGAACCCTCATCCAAGAAAGATGGCTTAGGTGACCGAGACAGATAGGTGGAATCCCTTCCCATGTGCACGTCTCTGATGATAAGAAAGAAGAGGACTCAAGAGAAATTGAGGAGTGCATGCGAAAGATTGACAGCCGGGTCGAGGGTGACTTCATTGATGGTCAAGCGATGCCTACTATTTAGGAGGAAGTTGATGTAGGAAAGGATGAAGTCCGTGTTGGAGTTGTGAACGAGAAGGCCGAGGAAGAAAATACTGAGAAAGAAGCTGCTGAGAACATTGTCAATGCATCCAAGTTTGTGGGTGCAACTACTGATAATCTGGAGCAAGATGGAGCTAGACCAGTGGAAGCTGCAGAGGTAACCAATGAGGAGCACCACAACTCATTGGCAATAGTGGTCTATATCGGACAACTCAAGGTGACCCCTGCTACACAAGAAGCAGCCGATGATGCCGGGGCAGCACTGGAAACTGAGGAGCTATCCCAGGATCATGCGAAGCTGAAAGAAAAGAAGAGAAAGCTCTCCAAAGACAAAAAGCGCAAGAAGGAGGAGAAAAAGATGAGGAAAAAGAAACATCACGCAGCCACATTGATGGCCAAGGAAAACTTAGTTAGTTTATTTTATGTTTTAGTTGTAGTATTCATGCATTGCATGTAGCTGTAGTTTTCATTTTGTTAGTGCATACTGTCGTTGCGTTTTTGTTGTCATTGAATTTTAATGTTAGTGCATTAGAGACAATGCAAACTTTAAGTTTGGGGGAATGTATATGGATTTGGAAATACACCCACATTTCAAAAAAAAATTGAGTTTAATGAAGCATTCTTATATATATAGTTTTGAATAAAAGACACTTCAAAGTGGGTGTATTGTGAAATGTTAAAGGGGAACATTCCAATGTAAGTGTTAGAAAAATGAATCTGGCCGAAGGCTATCGCTGCATGAGTGTGTGTCGGCGCAATTACGTACTTCTTGGGGGTTTGTTGCACTCCATCGTTACTTCTCAGGAACAAGGGTACAATAATTCAACGATATCCCTTATTCACAAAAAAAAGACATATATTGTACAATAAATTCTATATTGGTAGATAGAATTTAGGATTTAAAGCATGATGTTGGTTTTGATGAACTTGCAATCTTATTCATTCATACTTATGTATTGCCGATGCAATATTCTGTCATCTGAATGTGACTTATTCATTGGGATTTTAGGTGATTCAAGTTGCTAGAATGATCATTTGCCTTAGTGAATTCTTGTGTTGCCTTGCTAGTTTCTGTTTTACTTGAAGATAAGTAAAAACTCAAGTTTGGGGGTGTGATAGCACTAGAAAGAACATATGTTTTCTCCCTAGTTATTGGTTAATTTTTTCCCATTTAGTTATCTTTAGCACATATTTTAGCATTTTCAGTTCAGTAAATTGCATTTTATAACTCAGTGGACCTTAACCTATTTTTCCTTAATTTTGTCATGTTTTGGTACTGATGTCGCTGCATGAGTATTTCTAGATTGCGCCCAGAATTATTGTCGCGCCTGATAGCTGTCCGGATAAGAAAAAAAATGTGTGAGCTGTCCAATATGGTATAACCAACTTGTAAGTACAGAGGCAGCATGATTCTGATGAAAGGACACCTGTGCTATTTGAAAGAATACAAATATTCATGTGAAAAGGAAAAAAAAAAAGGAAGGCTTTTTGGGGTATTATCTTCTTCAACCTATCTTTTGAAGCTTTTCGGCTATGGCGGCTTAAGCCTCCTAGGGATGAACTGTAACAGCCCGATTTTGGGGCTAGTCAGAACAGTGGTCTCGGGGCCACTAATCCGAGGTTGAGGAAAATTATTTTTTATTTTATGTGTTATAGCATAATTATATGGATGTATGAAAATTTTGATACATTAATTTTGGCGATTTCATGCTTAATTGTGAAAAAGGACTAAATCGCGTTAAGTGTGAAAGTATTGTTTTACAAGTCAAAGGTGTTAAATAGCTATAGAATTCTAATTGGAGGTCCCTAATGTGCAATTAGGCCTTTTTTAATGTAGTGGCCGGCCATAGGGACAAGAATTGACATGGTCAATTGTTTAGATGGGGTTTTGGTGACTTATTTGATAAATAAAAATAAAATAAGAAGAAAGATGATAACACCTATCATTGATCGTATGTCAGAGTCTTAAAAATTTATATAATGAATGATCTAGCCTAGAAACTAACTATGACAACGACTGAGGCAAGCGCACCTATCGAACAGTAGTATAGTTTAGTGGCAAGACCGGAATGTCGAACCCAAAGGAACCAAAAGTACTAATAATAACTTCCTTTCTATTATTTAGCCTAAGAATTAAAGTGAATTATTGTTTAATTTAAAATTAACTAACTACTAAGCTAAAGACGCTAAGACAAAGAGAATGAATTGGGGAAACACTTGTAGGAAAAACCAATTGATTAAGACAATACCCAAGGAGGAATCCACCTAGACTTCACTTGTTATCTAACTCTGAACCAGACGATTTATTCACTTGACCTGATCCATAGGATTCCCTAATTTATATCAATACCTCTCTCGAGGCTACTAACGTCTAACCCTAGGTTGATTAATTGAAATATCTTTCTAATTAAAACCCCCAGAATTGCATTAACTCGATCTATGGACTCCCATATTAGGTTTAACCCTAATCGGTAGATTTTTGTCATCCTATCTCTAAGGTTACGATCAACTTCGTTTAATTATGCTAGATCTACTCTTAGACATGGTCTATTCCTCCTCTGCCTAAGCACATCAATACTTGAATCAATATCCTGAAATATCAAAGCAAGAATTAAGAATGCATAATTAAGAACAAATCAAGTATTTATCATATAGTTCAGAAAACAATAACAAAATCCATCTTAGGTTTCATCCCCCTCAGGTATCTGAGGGGTTTAGTTCATAATACTAAAAGAATACATCTCAGAAGAAAAGATAAAACAAAACATAAGAAAACCCTAAAACCCCCTAAAGGAATTGAAGGAGAGATCCGCCATCTTGAGTATGATTTCGGCTTCTTGAGATGAATCAACTGGCTTTCCTCGAGTAAATCCCACAATTCTGACCTCTCTGGCTCGGCTCCTTGGCCTAGCTGGACATCCCCTGACCAAAATCCTTTAGGGTGTTTATATAGTCTTTTGGAATGTGTTTCTTCGCCTCTAAGTATCCTAATTCGAGTGAAATTCATCTTTGTCACGGCAGGGACACGCCCGTGTGAATCGAGTTGTAGACCATGGTTGGGTCTGCTAGGGAGGCACAGTCGTGTGGTGAAGCCCCAGGCCGTGTTGATTTCCTACTTCGGCCCATTTGGTCTGTTTTTAGCCCGTTTCGTGTTCTTTTTATCCTTCGATGCTTTCCTAAGTATAAAACATGAAAATAAAGGATTAGAAGCACCAAATTCCACAATTCAGGGAATAAATCATCCAAAAGTATGCTAAATGTGGGATTAAAATATGAACATATTACGGTTTATCAAATACCCCCACACTTAAGCTTTTGCTTGCCCTCAAGCAAAATTCTCAACTCACAATTAAAACGAACTTCCTCAATTCATAACCTTCATTAACAATGTCTCATCATAATTCATAGATAATTCATACATTGATAATTCAACTCAAAGAGTCCTAAAGATTCAAACAATCAAAGTCTTCGTTTTTATAGCATGAAAACATAGGTGTTTCCCCTCATCTAAATAATTACCTCTAATTCAAAATCGACAAGGGTTGACATCCTCACTAAAGATTCACTCAAATCACTCGAAGTGTTTAAGGTTCAGGATAAAGCAATCGTAAGTCAAACATGAAAAGTTAATCCCATAGGCTTGCATGAAAATAAAATCTCCACAACTGTAAAATGATATGATACACAAAACAAAAGGTCTTTTATGGGTTGTAATGGGGCTTGGGTTAAAGGTGTGGATAAAGGCTTGAATTAGAGTGTTAGTATCGAGACTGAATTGACAAATTACCTAACTAAAAATTTGTATTAATACTAAATAATTACATCACGGAAACTTAATACTAATAACATGAGCTTCTTCTAAAGATAATAAAATTAACAGTTTGAGCTCAAATAACATAGAACTAATAACGAATATACTTCATTTTTTTTAAGAACAAATCAAGTAATAATAAAGAAATTAACAACTGAAATGGAAAGCATAGTTTAGCTAAGTAATCTATTCAAATCAGACCTAGACTTAATGTGGGTCAAATTAATTAAAGGGATTTCAACAATAATGGTTTTTGGTTAATGTTGAGGGTGAGTCAATAAAAGGGTTGTTAAGATCAAAGGGGTTCACTAGGGGTTAATTGTGAGGGTAGGCTTTTAATGGAGTAAGTGGGTTAAAACCTAGGTGCCTTTATCATCTCTGTATATCAAATCAAAGGTGTGGTCTCGACATGTATAATCGAAGCAAGTTCTAGAATAACAAATCAATGTTGACACACTCATAATCAATAAAGTGAGCAAGAAAAAGAATATGCTCTGAAAGGCTCAAAATCTCACAAAAATTATGGGCTTTTTGATATCAACCTTGTAAATTTCAAACTTCAAGGTAATACTTAAATTCAGGTAGACAACCTAACAAAATTTTTACTTCTGAAAATAGACTCATCATGCTTGATTCTCTAGTCTCCTAAAGTTTAAATCATCACTGCACAATTAACTATGACTTAATCCAAAGCATATCAATGAAAATCATAAATCAAAGGAAATTTCATTCTAACAGTAATATGAGAGAATTACTTAAGAACAAGACATAATTCAGGAATTTGAGAATAATGCAAAAAGCTAGGCACTTTTTCACGATAAAATTCACCCCCTCACACTTAAGATGTACATTGTCCTCAATGTACAAAGATATATAAAACAATATAGTAGAAAATCAAAAGATAGGGATATAAGTGAAACTCCCTGAATTTAGGATGGGTTTCTTGAGTTGGAAGTGTGGAAACTTGACTCAGAGGTGAAAGATAAGTTGGAGGAGGCGTCTCTAGTGGTGGTATGGTGGCTGCCCACAATCGCTGCACTAGATGAATAAATTGGGTAGCTCGTGAAGGAAAAACCAGAAAATAATAAGAAAAATTCAAAATAAAATAATTATGTATTTAAGGACAAGGAAGATAAAGAGAAGGAAAATAAAGGAGAAGAGAAAAGACATAGGTAAAATAAATGGACTCAAATGTCCTTGGCTTGGCCAGTAAATGAAGCGGTCGGCATGAACTTATGTGGCTTGGTCTCGCACGGGATGACTATGCTAGGGTCCCTTCGTCTCTTCGGCATTGATAATGTTAAAACGGAGATTTTGGGGTAGGATAATGAGAGAAAATGGAAAGGGGGGAGAGTGTAAAGGGTATGGATGAAAGGGAATGGGTGAGAAAGGGAACAATGGGTGTTTTAAATAGAAGTTTCAAATCTGGTACATCCCACGCCAGTGTACTATGGGCGTGTTGAGTCACACGGTCATGTCGCACAGTCGTGTTGTTGTTCGTTCGTTTCTCCCACGCCCGTTTCGTTATCACCACGCCCATGTTTGATAAAATAGTGTAGACCACAGCTGTATCGCACGGCCGCGGTATGTAGTCGTAGCCCGTGTATCTTTCTCAGTGTCGGCCACGGCCATATCGCACGGCCGTGGCAGTTTATAACCGTCCGTGATCTGGGGATTTTTCGTCATCGGCTCGTACAACCTCTGCCATGTCAGCACAAAAATCTGTGATGTCGACATAGCCACGGCCACGGCCGTGTGCAGGGCCGTGTGGTATGGAAATCTGCACTTTGCTTAGTTAATAGTTAGATGCTAAAAAGGGGAAATAAAAGTAACAAATAAAAATATAAAAATTAATGGAGTTAGTGCTCGGGTTGCCTCCCGAGAAGCTCTCGTTTAAAGTCTTAAGGTAGACTCACCTCTCATTCTCATAATCAGGGTGGTTTGAGGAGTCGAACATCCTTTTTCATGCTATCAGTTCTACTATCATGATATAACTCGAGTCGAGTAGTGTTTACCTTAAAAGTGTCGAATTCAGAGTGAGTTACCTCGACCGTTCCATATGGGAAGACATTGCGTACCTCGAGAGGGACTTCTTCATTTGTATTCAGGTCTGATGTGTTGATTCGAGGGTCTTCCTTATTCAACAATACCTGATCTCCTATCTTGAAATGATTTGTTGTTCCTAATAGAGCGTCTGGGGGTTCCCTTGGTTTTGCTTCGTGCGATTTTGCTTTCTCCTTGAAATGTGTCTTCCACTCGTCTAGTTCATCAATATGAAGCTTTCGTTCCTCATGGGTTATTTCTTTGTTTGCATGAGGTCTAGGATCTGGCTCAGTTGTGTAGTTCCATGGTGCTTCCTGTGAGGAAGGTTGAACAAATTGGTTATCAATTGAATTTACTTTCTCACCTCTATCACTCGATGTCCTAGCCGAGTCAAGAGCTTGAAGAGTGGCTGTCTCGTCGCCTACACGAAGTATGAGTTCACCTGTATCAATGTCAATTTTAGTTCTAGCAGTTGCTAAAAAGGGTCTTCCTAAAATTAAAGGGATCGTGTTGTCCTCATCCATGTCTAAAACAACAAAGTCTACTGGGAATATGAATTTATCAATTTTCACGAGTACATCTTTGATTATACCCCTAGGAATTCTAATAGTTTTATCAGCTAATTGAATGCTCATCCTAGTTTGTTTGGGTTTCCCTAGACCTAGCTGTTTAAACATTTTATAAGGCATAACATTTATACTTGCCCCTAAATCAGCTAAAGCATTATCAACAGATAAACTACCAATTAAGCATGGAATTGTAAAACTCCCTGGATCTTTTAATTTCTGTGGTAGTCGATTTTGCAACATTGCTGAGCATACTGCGTTTAGTTCCACATGCGACTCCTCGTCTAACTTTCGTTTGTTTGTCAGAAGCTCTTTTAAAAATTTCCTTGAATCTGGCATCTGCGAAAGAGCTTCAAGGAACAGTAAGTTAATATGTAATTTCTTTCAAAGTTTAAGAAACTTACCGAACTATTCCTCTTTGTTGTCCTTTTTCATCGCATCGGGGTATGGGATACGAGGTTGGTACTCCTTAATTACCGGTTTTGGCTTATCATGACTTTCCTCAGCTTTACCTTTTTCTACCACATTCTCTTGCCTTAAATTGGGCTCATCTAACCCTATACCATCATGAGCTATTATGGCTTGAATTTGCTCCTTTGGGTTAGTCTTAGTGTTGCTTGGTAGGCTTCCTTGCGGTCGTTCAGAGATCAGCTTAGCAAGTTGCCCTAACTGGTTCTTGATCCCTTGAATCGATGCTTGTTGATTTTTAAGTGTTGTTTCGGTGTTTTGGAAACGTGTTTCTGACACCGCTATGAATTTTTTCAGCATCTCCTCAAGGTTTGGCTTCTTTTCCTGTGGGTAGGGTTGTTGTTGGAAGTTTGGAGGGGGTTGTTGTCTCTAATTTCCTTGACCTCCCCATGAAAAATTGGGGTGGTTTCTCCAATTTGGATTATAATTGTTACTATAGGGGTTATTTTGAGATCTAAAATTAGTACCCATATAGTTCATCTGCTCGCTTTCTACGCTAGGGTTGTAGGGTGGATATTCCATATTGTTCGACCCTCCATTCGTATCACAGTGCATCACTGGATGTACCTGCGAAGAACTATACAAACCATCAATCTTTTTATTTAAGAGTTCTACCTGATTGGATAGCATGGTTATTGCGTCGAGGTTGAAAACTCCGGCTACTTTAGTTGGCTTTGTCCTTGTAACTTGCCACTAATAATTATTCAGTGACATCTCTTCAATAAACTCATAGGCAACCTCAGGTGTTTTGTTATTCAAGGTTCCGTCGGCGGCTGAATCAATCAACTGCCTTGTTTAAGGGTTTACACCATTATAAAAGGTTTGGACTTGTAGCACAAGGGTAATCCATGGTGTGGGCACCTTCTCAATAGATCTTTGTATCTCTCCCATGCATCATAAAGTGTCTCTAAATCCATCTGCACAAAAGAAGATATATCATTCCTTAATTTAGCCGTTTTAGCCAGCAGAAAATATTTTAATAAAAATTTCTCGGTTATATGATCCCATGTAGTGATTGACCCTCGTGGAAGAGAATTCAACCATTGTTTGGCTTTATTCCTCAAAGAAAAGGGAAATAACCGAAGACGAATGGCATCATCGAAACGCCATTTATTTTGAAGGTATCACAAAACTCAAGAAAATTAAGCTATGTGTGTGTTAGGATCCTCATCCCGCAAACCATCAAACCCAGAACAAACCATTGTATCATCTCAGATAGTGTTAGGTTTCAATTCGAAATTATTTGCAGCAATAGTAGGTCTAACAATACTTGATTCAGTACCAACTAAACTAGGCTTAGCATAATCATACATAGTACGAGGAGCAAGATTTTGATCCATTGAGTTTGCGACAACTACAGGTTGTAGCGGATTGTTATCAGCCATCTCTTCAGCAGTATTGGTTTCGTCTTCTTGCTCTTCTTCTATGTAATTTAAGCTTCGCCTTATTTCTCTACGATTTCTGCAAACGGTACCTTCAATATCACTGTCGTAAATTAAGGGTCTTGTCGGGTTCCTTCTAGTCATAAACTAGAGGTACATGCAAGCAAAAAAATAATAAAAGAAGAAAATTAGCAAAGTTAAAAATAAAAGTAAATTGCAAAAATAAAAAAATGGCTAAAGTAATAAAAATTGAGCGTTCTTAATATTTTGGTTCCCCGGCAACGGCGCCAAAAACTTGATCGTATGTCAGAGTCTTAAAATTTTATATGATGAATGATCTAGCCTAGAAACTAACTATGACAACGATTGAGGCAAGCGCACCTATCGAACAGTAGTATAGTTTAGTGGCAAGACCGGAATGTCGAACCCAAAGGAACCAAAAGTACTAATAATAACTTCCTTTCTATTATTTAGCCTAAGAATTAAAGTGAATTATTGTTTAATTTAAAATTAACTAACTACGAAGCTAAAGACGCTAAGACAAAGATAATGAATTGAGGAAACACTTGTGGGAAAAACCAATTGATTAAGACAATACCCAAAAAGGAATCCACCTAGACTTCACTTGTTATCTAACTCTGAACCAGACGATTTATTCACTTGACCTAATCCGTAAGATTCCCTAATTTATATTAATACCTCTCTCAAGGCTACTAACATCTAACCCTAGGATAATTAATTGAAATCTCTTTCTAATTAAAACCCCCAGAATTGCATTAACTCAAACTATAGACCCCCATATTAGGTTTGACCCTAATCCGGCAGATTTTCGTCATCCTATCTCTAGGATTGCGATCAACTCCGCTTAATTATTCTAGATCTACTCTTAGACAGGGTCTATTCCTCCTCTACCTAAGCACATCAATACTTGAATCAATATCCTGAAATATCCAAGTAAGAATTAAGAATGCATAATTAAGAACAAATCAATTATTTATCATATAGTTCAGAAAACAATAACAAGATCCATCTTAGGTTTCATCCCTCTTAGGTATCTGAGGGGTTTAGTTCATAATAATAAAAGAATACATCTCAGAAGAAAAGATAAAACAAAACATAAGAAAACCCTAAAACCCCCTGAAGGAATTGAAGGAGAGATTCACCGTCTTAAGTATGATTTCGTCTTCTTGAGATGAATCAACTGGCTTTCCTCGAGTAAATCCCATAATTCTGACCTCTCTGGCTCGGCTCCTTGGCCTAGCTGGACGCCCCCTGACCAAAAGCCTTTAGGGTGTTTATATAGGCTATTGGAATGTGTTTCTTCGCCTCTAAGTATCCTAATCCGAGTGAAATTCCTCTTTGTCATGGCAGGGACACGTCCGTGCAACACGCCCGTGTGAATCAAATTGTAGACCGTGGTTGGGTCTGCTAGGGAGGCACGGCCGTGTGGTAAAGCCCCAGGCCGTGTTGATTTCCTACTTTGGCCCATTTGGTCTGTTTTTAGCCCGTTTCGTGTTCTTTTTATCCTCCGATGCTTTCCTAAGTATAAAACATGAAAATAAAGGATTAGAAGCACCAAATTCCACAATTTAGGGAATAAATAATCCAAAAGTATGCTAAATGTGGGATTAAAATATGAACATATTATGGTTTATCAATCATCTTCACCATTTTTCCATCGAAAATACCAGCAAAGAGGGGGTTTTGAAAGCTTGAAAATTTTAGCAACTCATCTTCTCTACAAGTAAGTGATTATGATGGTTTTACTTGATAATTTTTGTACTTTTGGAGTCCCCAAAGCTTAAGCTAGCTAATGAGGGGACTAATTTTCCAAAAGGTTGAAAGTTTAGGGACTTTCCATGAGAGTGTTCATGTTGTTTGCTGAGTTTTTATGGAGTTAATGAGTGAAGGAACAACTTTTGTGAAAGGTGTTACCATGAAAACACCTAAATGGGACTTAGTTGTAAAGATTGTAAATGTGTAATAAATGCATGAAATAAATGGTTTTGTGAGTTGTTGTAAGAGGAATAAATGTTCAGCTAGGCTTGTTTAATGAGGAAATATGATGAACAATGATATACGAGCCTAGGGGCAAAATCATAACTTTGCCATAATATAGGGGCAAACTGGTCATTTTTTCCTAAGTAGAAAATTTAATGTATCTTGAGTTTTAAATTGATTGAATGAGTGAATTTTATTATTATAGATCAAGAAGAACGTAGAAACAACCTTGACCGGGAAAAAGGCAAGGTTACGGATTAAGCCGTAGATTAACACATTTTGCATCGAGGTAAGTTTATGTGTAAATGGTACATCTTGAATACTTATGTTGTTACTTATTGGTGTATCGTATGAATGAGATCATTTATGATTAAGATGGATTGAATTCGATAGAAAATGAGTAATTCTCGTAAGAACCTTGAAATAGATATGTAAGTGTAGAATATTATTCGTAATAATCATTTGTGGGCTGTGTGTGATACCACCGTAAATATTCTTATTGGTGGGCTGTGTGTGATACCACCTTAATACTTACTCACGATGGGCTGTGTGTGATACCATCGTTTATATTATCATTTGGTGGGCTAAGTTCGATACCACCGTAAATATTCTTTTTGGTGGGCTATGTGCAATACCACCCTGTCATAGATTAATGGTGGACTGTGTGCGAAACCACCGAGTGTTTGGTATTATTCTGAATAATTCATTGAGAAATCGTTTAAGTATATGTTTCATATGATGTTGTGGTGATGAGTGCAGGGAATATATGCAAATAATTGAGAGCATTATATTTGTTATATGGTTGAAATGTGGTAAGAGATGAAATAAGTAAGTATGATTATGAAATGTGGATTGTTCTTGCTTGGTATGAAAAGCATTGATTGATATATATATATGTTATGATGCTAATTGTTTACATGTAAACTTACTAAGCTTAAAGCTTACTCCCTTTCCTTTTTCCCTTATTTTATAGTGTCAAGGAGTCGGTTCGGGATACGAAGTTATTTGGAAGATCACCCACACTATCAGCTCATCTCGGTATAGTTAGACTTAGCATTTTTGAATATGGCATGTATAGGGGCTAGGCTTAATGGAGATGTTTTGTTATTTTGGCCAATTGTGATGGCTCCTTATAGATGAATTCTCTTGTATATGGCCATAGTTAATGGCTCATTACTACTAATTTATGAAAAGATGAGGTTATTCTTGAAAGCATATGTTGCACAATTGGGTTGCTTAGTGAAAGGTTGAATGGATTTTTAATGTGTGAGTTAGGGTGGAAAAAAGAGCTTGGAAAACAGCCTTGTTCTTGTCCACACGGGTAGGCACGCGAGCATGTGTCTAGGCCGTGTGTGACACATGATCAGTCCCATGGGTTTGTGGCTAGGCCGTGTGTCCCCTGCATGTTAATGTTGCAAGTCAGTGTCTGTACATTTGGGGATTAGGGGCTTTGCATTTAGTATGATCCTGTGTGTCGGTATGCTTTGTCTTGTAATTTGTTATGTTTGGGGGGCTTCGGGAAGGCTCGGGATTAAGCTGAAGCTTTGACAAAATTTTGTTCTTGGGCATCTTTAGGGGAGAGATGGCTGGGGCAGGCTTTATGAGTTATTGCTTGCGATTAGTTGTCACTGGAGAAGGAGTGGTGTGGTGGCAGAGTGACGCCACACGGGATGCAGTGTAAGTGACGCCACGCAGGAGCAGATGAGGAGCGGGTTCGAGTCGCATAGTTTGTTTTTTGGGAATTCTTTTTGGCGTCTGGAAGGGAGGTGATGGATTCGGCTAAGGACCTTGAAGAGTGGGGAGTGGACTCATTCAAATATTTCAAATGGGGGGCCAAGAGTGAAAGGTGGAAGTTTGAATCTTTTAACCAATTCAAATGAGGGGAGTGGAGTGAATGTAAGAGAGGAGAAGGGGAGTGCTCGAATTTTTGGTTAGTGTTGGGGGAGAATTCGGTCAAAAGTGGAAGCATTCGGTTGGTGAGTGTAGGTGCCGAAATATTCTTTTTGAAGTGTTTAGCAATGTGGTATTGAGAGCTTCCCCTTGTCAGCATTTAGTGTTTTTCATTTTGGCAACTTTTGTTCTTTTCTCTGTTGGCCGAAAACTCCTTAGGCTATTGTTATTCATTCTTCATTCAGTTAAAAGGCCGAGACCTTTTGGTAACTTGAGTGCATTGCTTCACCATCTAAAGCCGAAACAATTCTCTCTTTTTCTTTTGCTCATACTTGTTTTGCATCTCATAACCCCTTAACCGAACCCTCCTACAACCCTCTCCATTTCATCATTTTTCCTCTCATTCGTTTCTTCTTAGCTGAATCTTTTCCCTATTTCTCTTTTTCTTTGCATCACTCTCTCATTTTGCTCTTAAAACTGAAACTCCCTAGTGAGAAGCAAACTTGTATCATCTATTCTTTGTGAGCCGAATCTCTTACGGTTGTTTCTCTCTTCTTCTGCTAGAGATATCATCTTTGAGCCGAATCTTTTTTGCGTTAGTGGCATGTGCCGTCTCTTTGGGGGCATCATTCGGTTTCTCTTGGTTTAAGGTAAGGCGGTTTCTTTTCAAATTCTTTTCATCTCCCCTACTCTCTTTTGTCAATCGGTTACTCCTCCTTCCATAACTGAGGGAGTACTCTCTATCATATCAAAGTACTTCACTTTCTGGTAACGTGTTGTTATTCTGTCCTTCATCTCTATTTGCTAGTGGCCGAACATCTATTAGGGAGGTGCTAGGAGTTCTTCGTTGCTGGGGGTTTTTGTTCAAGCAGTCGTGTGGATTCGCGTTAGTAATAAAAGGTAAGGGATCCCTCTCTAGATATTCAATCGGCCTTTTCTTTTCGTTATTCGCTGGCTTAACCCAATGGTGTTGTTAAACAACCACTGTTCGTTATTGTATCTTCTGACTAAGATCTCTTTCATGGAATCGAACACCAGCCAAGCAAAGGAGGGGGTTGGACTCGTAGTCCCTACCCCTAAGTTCAAGAAACGTGTGGCGTCTGTCGTTCGAGACTTTCCACCGGGTTGTGGGCCGGCTTTGGAGAGGGATAGGCAGATCGCTATGATCCCTGCTAGTGAAGGTGTTAGCGAGATTGATAGCATAGTTCTTCGTGTTTACAGGTGTGTAATTACCACACTTCTCCCTTAATTGTGTAAAGCGTTTATGTGGTATGTTTGAAAGCTGAAAACTCGGTAATGGCTATTGAGTTACCCATGAAGGGTAAATCCAAATCACCAGGTTAGTAGTTCTTCGATTGAGCCTTATAATTAATGTTGAAAGCATGATTGTGCACGTGTTCTAGATATTGAATGTATGATATTATATGGCATGTTTATTATATTATGCTGCATATGCATGGGATTTTGGAATTGATAATGATGTGAATGCGAAGTGTATATCGGTGACACTGTCACACTAATTTGATGGCTCAGTGCCTTACCGTATCGGTGACTCGGTCACATAATTATTGGTGGCTAGACCACATTGTATCGGCTTTGAGCAGTGTGACTGTCAGCATGACTGCCAAAGAGGAGTGTAGAGGTTAGAGGGTTGATTGTAGAAATCCCCACAAGAGTGTTGAGGATGGACATATGGAGCGGAGTGTAGAGGATTGAATATTAGGCTGGGTTGGGTTATCATATTGATTATTTTGGTATGCTATAATGATTGGGCTTCGGCCGATTGTGTTTGGGGCTTAGGCCCACTTGTGGATTATGTGGACTAATTGCACACTGAGTCTTGTGACTCACTCTATTTGCTTAAACAAATTGCAGGTGACTCTTAGTTCAGTGGATTGGGTTGGATTGGACTCGAGGTGGCCATGCATGGGTTATTCAATTAAAACTTTATTTTTATTTATCATTTGCTACTTTTGGGGATTTTTTATTTGTAATAAGGCCACTGTTATTTTGGTTTTAATTATGGTTTAACTATCAAGACGTTTATATCTAAAACTTGATCGACACAATGTTTTCTTCATAAGATGAAATAAAAGGGGTTTTCCTCAAAACTAAATCAATGATTTTACGCACGAAACTCTGAAAGTGAACCTTATGATTCTGAAAATGTTATGACTAGCATTTACAAATGTCACCTAAACACGAGAATAGGCTAAATAAAATTTTTACTAAGTTTTCAAATGAATTACTAAACCTGAAGTTTCAAAAATAACTTAGAAGTTTTTCCGAAGTTTGCATTCTTTTCCAAGTGACAAACTAGATCCGGTCGTGGTGTTTGGGCTGGGTTTGGGGTGTTACAATTTGGTATCAGAGCCCGGTTGCAAAACTCGGCTATAGGTTTTTGGGTCCAAAATGTTTTCCAAATTTGGTTTAAGAATGGTTTGGAAAGAAATATATATAGATGTTTTTGGAGGTATGGCACCCGAGTCTCCGGCCCAAGTCTGTAAGGTAAGTCTTATGATCGTTGGGTGATTTGCATGAAGTAAATGTGTTATGTGAATATCTTGTTGTGGATTATAGAAATAAGAAACTCTACTTTAGGAATGGAAACCTCTAGGTATATGTGTGTTTTGTGGAAAACTACTTATAACTCTATTCTCATAAAACTACTTGTTAATAAACAGTGAAAAGAAATGCTAATTCATAAAATTTGTAAATCGAGTTAAGGCGAAAACAGTAGACATGAGTGCTAGAGGACGTGGACGTGTTACACGCGGCTGTGGTAGAGGCCGGGCTACTGAGGCTGAGTTTTCGGAAGCAAGGCATGAGCCTGAAGGTGAAGCGCCAGCATCACCTGTGGCAGAAGCGGGATCGCAAGATAGAACCCGTGGGGATGATGCCTGTCTCAAGCAATGATGCATGTGTTGGAGCGAGTTCTTTGGGGCAAGCATCGGGACGATATCTCGTAAGTCTATTCCTGAGCGACTTCGAGAAAACGGGGCTGAAACGTTTAGGGGTATTTCTGGTGTGGCCCCGAATGTAGCTGAGTACTGGCTGGAGGCAGTCGAGCGGATTATGGATGACTTAGACTGCACGGTAGAGGAAAAACTGAAAGGAGCGGTGTCTCTTCTTCGAGACGAGGCATATCAGTGGTGGCTCACCGTAAGAGAGGGTACTTCGGCGGATCACATTGATTGGGATTTCTTCAAAGCTGCATTTCAAAGGAAATATGTTGGGGCAAGTTACGTGGATGCTCAGAGGAAAGCATTTCTGAATCAGGTACAAGGGGGTAAATCTGTGGCTGAGTATGAGGTGGAATTTCTGCGATTCAGCCGTTACGCCCGAGGGATAGTTGTGACCGATTATGAGCGTTGCGTGCGGTTTGAAGATGGGCTGCGAGACAAGTTGCGAGTGTTGATAGCTCCACAGCGGGAGAGGGATTTTGCTATCCTGGTGGAAAAGGCTAAAATAGCCGAGGAGGTAAAACGGACTGAGAGGCAAAATAGGGACAAGGATAGAGGTAGAAATAGAAGGAGTTATGGATCGTCAGGGTCATCTGAGATGCTCAGAGGAAAGCATTTCTGAATCAGGTACAACGGGGTAAATCTGTGGCTGAGTACGAGGTGGAATTTTTGCAATTCAGCCGTTACACCCGAGGGATAGTTGCGACCGATTATGAGCATTGCGTGCGGTTTGAAGATGGGCTGCGAGACGAGTTGCGAGTGTTGATAGCTCCACAGCGGGAGAGGGATTTTGCTATCCTGGTGGAAAAGGCTAAAATAGCCGAGGAGGTAAAACGGACTGAGAGGCAAAATAAGGACAAGGATAGAGGTAGAAATAGAAGGAGTTATGGATCGTCAGGGTCATCTGAGGGTTTCCAGAAGAGGCCTAGGGTTGATGGGCCGTGTCGTGTTGCAATGCCAGTTACTGTTGGGCAATTTCGACAGTGTGCTCAGTGTGGGAGGTCACATGCAGGAGAGTGCTGGGGAAGAGATAGGGTATGTTTTAAGTGTGGGTCAAAGGATCATCTAATAAGGAATTGTCTGCCAGAAATGACCAGGGCACGGATGGTAGGTCAGGGGTATGTGCAGCCAGGAAGGGGTGGACAGCAGATGCCGAGAGGTCGTGGTCCGATCAGAGGAGGGAATGGTTCTAGTCGGGGTCGTGGAACACCGGCGAGAGTGCCATTGTACTGGATGCAAGACAATGGGTTTAGTCTATGCAGCACGGCGGCGAGAGGATGGCGATGCAGTGGACGTCATAATCGGTACGTTTCTTATAGCTGATAAGCCATTTCTTGCTTTGATTAATATTGGTTCGACCCACTCTTATGTCGCTAGCACTATATCAGAGACTTTAAGTATAGAATCTGAAATAGCTGCTAGAGAGATGACTGTGGTTAGCCCTTTAAGACAATCCTTGGCAGTGAAAAAATTATTTAGGGATGTGCCTTTAGGAATTCAAAGAGTTTTGTTTCCGGCTGATCTGATGGAGTTACCATTCGGGGAGTTTGATCTCATCTTTGGCATGGATTGGTTGGTTAAACATCATGCTAAATTGGATTGTGCGACTAAGCGAATGGTGTTGAGTACCCCAGAGGGCGAAGAGGTAATTGTGATAGGGGAAAGGAGGAATTATTTGTCCAATGTGGTTTCCGCGTTAAGAGCTATTAAGATGGTTCAAAAAGGGTGCAAGGCATTCCTAGCTTTTATCAGTGCATTGGATGCAAAGGAAGTGACTGTCAATGAGGTTAGAACAGTGAAGGAGTTTGTGGATGTTTTTCCTAAGGAACTTCCAGGGTTGCCTCCGAACCGCGAGGTGGAGTTTGGAATTGAGCTATTTCTGGGTACGACTCCAGTGTCCATCGCCCCTTATAGGATGGCACCGAAGGAGCTGGCAGAATTTAAGGCCCAGATCCAGGAGCTGTTGGATCGTGGTTTTATCCGACCAAGTGTGTCTTCGTGGGGAGCACTGGTGCTGTTTGTGAAGAAGAAGGATGGGTCGATGCGTATGTGCATTGATTACCGTCAGTTGAATAAGTTGACGATTAAGAACAAGTACCCGTTGCCGAGGATTGGCGACCTGTTCGATCAGCTCAAAGGGGCTTCAGTCTTTTCAAAGATAGATTTGAGGTCAGGATATCATCAGCTTAAGGTCAAGGAAGCAGACATTCATAAGACGGTGTTTCGAACTCGCTATGGTCACTATGAATTTCTAGTGATGTCGTTCGGGTTGACGAATGCGCCAGCTGCATTTATGGATATGATGAACCGGGTATTCCAACCCTATCTGGATAGGTTTGTTGTAGTATTCATAGATGATATCCTGGTATACTCCAAGACGGAAGAAGAGCACGATTCACATCTTTGGGTGGTTCTGCAGATTTTGAGAGAGAAGCAGCTATACGCCAAATTCAGTAAGTGTGAATTTTGGTTGAAAGAAGTTACCTTTTTGGGTCATGTTGTATCTGCTGAGGGGATTAGGGTTGATCCCCGTAAGATTGAGGCTGTGTTGGAATGGAAACCGCCTAAGTCGGTGGCGGAGATTCAAAGTTTCCTGGGATTGGCAGGATACTACAAAAGATTTGTTTAGGGATTCTCTTTATTTGCGGCACCCTTAACTAAGTTGTTGCGGAAAGGGATATCATTTGTTTGGACTGACAAGCAGCAGGAAAGTTTTGAGAAGCTGAAAAAGATCTTAACAGAGGCTCCGATTTTGATTCAGCCTGAAGCGGGGAAAGAGTTCGTTGTCTATTGTTATGCTTCACACACGGGGTTAGGGTGTGTGTTAATGCAGGATGGGAAGGTAGTTGCATACGCGTCTCGATAGTTAAGACCGCATGAGATAAACTATCCCACGCATGATCTGGAGTTGGCTGCGGTAGTGTTCGCTCTGAAGATCTTGAGACATTACCTGTATGGGGAGAAGTCTATCATCTACACCGATCATAAGAGCCTGAAGTATCTCCTCACTCAGAGGGAGTTGAATTTAAGACAGCAGAGGTGGGTTGAGCTATTAAAGGATTACGACTGCTCGATCGAGTATCATCCGGGAAAAGCTAACGTAGTGGCGGATGCGTTAAGTCGGAAGGTGATATCGGATTTGAGGGTGATGCTTGCCCATCTCAGCTTGTATGATGATGGTAGTGTGCTAGCTGAACTTCAAGTAAAGCCGACGTGGGTTGGTCAGATTAAAGAGAAGCAGTTATTGGATGAAGTCTTGAGTGCTCCACTTCTGCAGGTTCAGAATGGTGGAGTAGAGGATTATAGTTTAAACAGTGATGGGGTTTTGTGTTTCCGGAAAAGGGTCTGTGTGCCAAAGGCTATTGAGTTGAGACAGATGATTCTTCCGGAGGCGCACAGTAGCCCTTACGCGATGCATCCTAAGGGGAATAAGATGTATCGGGATCTGCGTGAATAGTTTTGGTGGCCTGGATTGAAGCGGGAAATTACCAAGTTTGTGGGAAAGTGTTTAACGTGCCAGCAGGTGAAAGCAGAGCATCAGTTGCCTTCGGGGTTGTTATAGCCAGTGAAGATTCCACAGTGGAAGTGGGAGAGGATAACGATGGACTTTGTTAGTGGGATACCTCTCACGCCTACTAAGAAAGATTCGGTATGGGTCATTGTAGATCGGTTGACGAAGTCCGCTCATTTCATACCTGTTCATGTCGACTATTCGCTGCAGAAGCTAGCCAAGCTGTACGTGGCAGAGGTTGTGAGGTTGCATGGGGTACCAGTGTCGATCATATCGGATAGAAACCCTAGGTTTACGTCGCGATTTTGGAAGGCACTGCATCAGGCATTGGGTACAAGACTAGACTTCAGCACAGCTTTTCATCCATAGTCTAATGGTCAGTCGGAGAGGGTAATTCAGATCTTGGAAGATATGTTGAGAGGCTGTGTCATTGACTTCAGGGGTAGTTGGGAAGATTTTCTAGCGTTGGCAGAATTTGCATACAACAATAGCTACCAGTCTAGTATTCAGATGGCGCCCTATGAAGCATTGTATGGACGAAAATGTCGTACTTCTACTTGCTAGACAGAATTGGGTTAGCGTCAGGCCTTGGGTCCGGAATTAGTTTTAGCGACAGAGGAGAAAGTTAAATTGATTCGAACTCGGTTGAAGGAAGCGTCCGACAGGCAGAAATCCTATGCTGATCTGAAGCCTAAGGATATAGAATTTGCAGTGGGTGATCAAGTTTTCCTAAAAGTTTCACTGTGGAAGAAAGTAATGAGGTTTGGATGGAAGGGCAAGCTAAGTCCCAGGTTTATCGGGCCTTATCGGGTATTAAAACGTGTGGGACCAGTGGCGTATCAGTTTGAGTTGCCTTCAGAATTGAAACAGATACATGATGTGTTCCATGTCTCGATGTTGAGGTGCTATCGTTCTGATCCATCTCACATTGTGCCGGTGGATGAAATTGAAGTAAGACCAGACCTGTCTTTCGAAGAGGAACCTGTGTAGTTTTTAGATCGAGACGTTAAGGTCTTGAGAAAGAAATCTGTCCCTTTGGTCAAAGTTTTGTGGCAGAACCACGGTTCAGAGGAGGCCACGTGGGAGCCAGAGGATGTTATGCGTCAGCAACACCCCCATCTCTTTTGACCAGGTAATTTTGAGGCCGAATTTTCTTTAAGGGGGTAGAACTGTAACATTTGGGGATTAGGGGCTTTGCATTTAGTATGTTCCTATGTGTCGGTATGCTTTGTCTTGTAATTTGTTATGTTTGGGGGGCTTCGGGAAGGCTCGGGATTAAGCTGAAGCTTTGACAAAATTTCATTCTTGGGCATCTTTAGGGGAGAGCTGGCTGGGGCAGGCTTTATGAGTTATTGCTTGCGATTAGTTGTCACTAGAGAAGGAGTGGTGTGGTGGCGAGTGACGCCACACAGGATGCAGGTAAGTGGCGCCACACGAGAGGAGCGATGAGGGGAGCGGGTTCGAGTCGCATAGTTTGTTTTTTGGGAATTCTTTTTGGCGTCTAGAAGGGAGGTGATGGATTCGGCTAAGGACCTTGAAGGGTGGGGAGTGGACTCATTCAAATATTTCAAATGGGGGGCCAAGAGTGAAAGGTGGAAGTTTGAATCTTTCAACCAATTCAAATGAGGGGAGTGGAGTGAATGTAGGAGAGGGGAAGGGGAGTGGCCAAATTTTTGGTTAGTGTTGGGGGGAGAATTCGGTCAAAAGTGGAGGCATTCGGTTGGTGAGTGTAGGTGCCGAAATATTTTTTTGAAGAATTTAGCAATGTGGTGTTGAGAGCTTCCCCTTGTCGGCATTTTGTGTTTTTCATTTTGGCAACTTTTGTTCTTTTCTCTGTTGGCCGAAAACTCCTTAGGCTATTGTTATTCATTCTTCATTCAGTTAAAAGCCGAGACCTTTTTGGTAACTTGAGTGCATTGCTTCACCATCTAAAGTCGAAACAATTCTCTCTTTTTCTTTTGCTCATACTTGTTTTGCATCTCATAACCCCTTAACCGAACCCTCCTACAACCCTCTCCATTTCATCATTTTTCCTCTCATTCGTTTCTTCTTAGCTGAATCTTTTCCCTATTTCTCCTTTTCTTTGCATCACTCTCTCATTTTGCTCTTAAAACCGAAACTCCCTAGTGAGAAACAAACTTGTATCATCTATTCTTTGTGAGCCGAATCTCTGACGGTTGTTTCTCTCTTCTTCTGCTAGAGATATCATCTTTGAGCCGAATCTTTTCTGCGTTAGTGGCATGTGCCGACTCTTTGGGGGCATCATTCGGTTTCTCTTGGTTTGAGGTAAGGCGGTTTCTTTTCAAATTCTTTTCATCTCCCCTACTCTCTTTTGTCAATCGGTTACTCCTCCTTCGATAACTGAGGGAGTACTCTCTATCATATCAAAGTACTTCACTCTATGGTAACGTGTTGTTATTCTGTCCTTCATCTCTATTTGCTAGTGGCCGAACATCTATTAGAGAGGTGCTAGGAGTTCTTCGTTGCTGGGGGTTTTTGTTCAAGCAGTCGTGTGGATTCGCGTTAGTAATAAAAGGTAAGGGATCCCTCTCTAGATATTCAATCGGCCTTTTCTTTCCGTTATTCGCTGGCTTAACCCAATGTTGTTGTTAAACAACCGTTGTTCGTTATAGTACCTTCTGACCAAGATCTCTTTCATGGAATCGAACACCAGCCAAGCAAAGGAGGGGGTTGGACTCGTAGTCCCTACCCCTAAGTTCAAGAAACGTGCGGTGTCAGCCGTTCGAGACTTTCCATTGGGTTGTGGGTCGGCTTCAGAGAGGGATAGGCAGATCACTGTGATCCCTGCAAGTGAAGGTGTTAGAAAGATTGATAGCATAGTTCTTCGTGTTTACAGGTGTGTAATTACCACACTTCCCCCTTAATTGTGTAAAGCGTTTATGTGGTATGTTTGAAAGCTGAAAACTCTGTAATGGCTATTGAGTTACCCATGAAGGATAAATCCAAATCACCAGGTTAGTAGTTCTTCGATTGAGCCTTATAATTAATGTCGAAAGCATGATTGTGCACGTGTTCTAGATATTGAATGTATGATATTATATGGCATGTTTATTATATTATGCTGCATATGCATGGGATTTGGGAATTGATAATGATGCAAAGGGGAAGTGTATATCGGTGACACTGTCACAATAATTTGATGGCTCAGTGCCTTATCGTATCGGTGACTCAGTCACATAATTATCGGTGGCTAGACCATATTATATCGGCTTTGAGCAGTGTGGTGTCGGCATGATGACTGCCAAAGAGGAGTGTAGAGGATGGAGGGTTGATTGTAGAAATCCCCACAGGAGTGTTGAGGATGGACATATGGGGCGGAGTGTAGAGGATGGAATATTAGACTAGGTTGGGTTATCATATTGATTATTTTGGTATGCTATAATGATTGGGCTTCGGGCGATTGTGGTTGGGGCTTAGGCCCACTTGTCGATTATGTGGACTAATTGCACACTGAGTCTTGTGACTCACTCTATTTGCTTAAACAAATTGCAGGTGACTCTTAGTTCAGTGGATTGGACTGGATTGGATTGGACTCGAGGTGGCCATGCATGGGTTATTCAATTAAAACTTTATTTTTATTTATCGTTTGCTACTTTTGGGGATTTTTGATTTGTAATAAGGCCACTGTTATTTTGGTTTTAATTATGGTTTAACTATCAAGACGTTTATATCTAAAACTTGATCGACACAATGTTTTCTTCATAAGATGAAATAAAAGGGGTTTTCCTCAAAACTAAATCAATGATTTTACGCACGAAACTCTGAAAGCGAACCTTATGATTCGGAAAATGTTATGACTAGCGTCTACAAATGTGCACTAAACACGAGAATGGGCTAAATAAAATTTTTACTAAGTTTTCAAATGAATTACTAAACCTGGAGTTTCAAAAATAACTTAGAAGTTTTTCCAAAGTTCGCATTCTTTTCCAAGTGACAAACCAGATCCGGTCGTGGTGTTTGGGCTGGGTTTGGGGTGTTACAGTGTCGACCACGGGCTAGACACACGGGCGTGTTCCTAGGCCGTGTGCCCCTTATGAGGTTGCTGACGTAACAAACAGAATACCCATGTTTTTACACACGGGTAAGGACACGGGCGTGTCTAGGCCGTGTGAAGCACACGGGCCAAGAACACGGGCGTGTGTCCAGCCGTGTGAAAACCCCTGTAGGTTCGAAATGGGAATAAATCTCACACGGGCTAGGGACATGGGCGTGTGTGACCACACGGCCTGTCCACACAGGCGTGTCCATTTTCACACAGGCGTATGGCCCTGTTAAGGCAAAATTTTTCCAAGTTTATAAATGTTTCTGATTTGATCCCGAGGTCTTCCATTTGCATTTTTTAGGCCTCGTATGTTCATAACAAGAACGTTAGACATGTGAATGAAAGTTTTTAAATTAGAATTAAATTTGATAGCTCAAAGTTGTATGTTCAAGTGAGATAAGTCCGGTATGCCTCGTACCCGGTTTCAGCGTTGAATACGGGTAAGGGGTGTTACATTTAGTGGTATCAGAGCTATGGTTTAGTCGGTTCTCAGACTACCGTAGCGTGTGTAAGGGTCTAGCTATACATGCTATAGAATACAATGATAGTGTGGTGACTTTTAACTATATTTAACTATGTTTTTGTATAGTAAATGGATCCCGATCGAGCAGCTGCTGATAACGCTGCTAGTAACGTGCTGGCTCTCGCGCAAGGGACCGTGCCTGTAGAGAGTAGACCCGAGACTTTGGGTCAAGGTGAAGAGGCTCGCGAAGCCTTTCTTCATATTATGAGTAATTGGTAACAGAGTATGTGCGAGCGAATCCTAATGCTCAACCTCCTCCACCCCCTCCTATACCTCAGTCAGTCCCCGTGGCTCCGCAAGGTATAGATTTGGTGAGGATGACCAAACCTCCCGTAGATAAGCTTCAGAAGTAAAGGGCCAAAGATTTTAGGGCTAACATAGACGATGACTCCGAGAGGGCGGAGTTCTGGCTTGAGAACTCAATGAGGGTGTTTGATGAACTCTTCTGCACACCTAAGGAGAGCTTAAAATGCACCGTGTCATTGCTAAAGGACTCGGCATATCGTTGGTGGAAAACATTGACGTCGGTAGTTCCAAGGGAGAGGGTAACGTGGGACTTTTTTTTGGAACAGTTCTGAAAGAAGTACATAAGTCAGAGATTTGTGGATTAGAAACGGAAAGAGTTCCTTGAGTTGAAGCAAGGTAGAATGACTGTGGCAGAGTATGAGCGCGAGTTTGTTAGGCTCAGCAAGTATGCACAAGAGTGTGTGTCCACAGAAGCTATCTTGTGCAAGAGGTTTGAAGATGAGTTAAATGAGGATATCAGACTACTAGTTGGGATCTTGGAATTGAAAGAATTCGTAGTGTTAGTCGATAGAGCTTGTAAGGCGAAGGAGTTGAATAAGGAAATGAGAAAAGCCATGAATGAGGCCCGAGATGCGAGGAAGAGGCCAATGAGTAAATCGTATCAAACTCAATCAAAGAGGTCCAAGGAGACAAACCCTCGGACGACTACTTCAGTTTGATATTCACATCTAGATCGAGGTAATACATATTCGGGCTCGATAGTACAAGCCACCTCGATGGCAAGTGTGGGCAACCCAAAGTCTAATAAACCGGAGTGTCCAAATTGTGGTAGGTGATAAACCGTAAAACTAACATATTTTAATCCCACATTTAGCATACTTTTGGATGATTTATCCCTTTATTTATGTAAAAAGGTGCTCTTAATCCTTTCTTTTCATGTTTTATACTCAGGAAAGCACCGGAGGATGGAAAGAACGAGAAACGGGCTCAAAACGGACCAAATTGGGCCAAAGTGAAAATCGACACGGCCTGGACTTGAGCCAGCACGGTCGTGTCTCCTTGATAGACTAGAACACGGCCTGATCACGATTTACACGGGCGTGTCACCTCATTAAAAGTCCAAACACGGTCTAAAGACAATTCACACGGGCGTGTGCCATGGCCATGTCCCTGTCATGGAGAAGAGCAATTTCACTCGGAAAAGGATACTTAGGGGCAAAGAAACCTATTCCAAAAGCCTATATAAACACCCTAAGTATAACCTAGAAGGGGGCGGTGAGCTAGGCCAAGGAGCCGAGCCGAAAAGGTCAGATTTTTGGGAAACACTCGAAGATAGCCAGTTGATCCATCTCAAGAAGCCGGAATTCTACTCAAGACGGCGGATCTCTCCTTCAATTCCTTCAGGGGGTTTTAGGGATTTCTTATGTTTTGTTTTATCTTTTCTTCTGAGATGTTTTCTTTTATTATTATGAACTAAACCCTTGAGATACCGAAAGGGATGAAACTTAGATGAATCTTGTTATCGTTTCTTTGAACTATATGATAAATACTTGATTTGTTCTTAATTATGTGTTCTTAATTCTTGTGTTGATATTTCCGGATATTGATTCAAGTTTGATGTGCTTAGGTGGAGGAGCAAAAGTCCCCGCTTAAGAGTAGATCTAGCATAATTAAGCGGAGTTGATCGCGTGCCTAGAGATAGGGTGACGAGATTTTGCGGATTAGGGTGAAACCTAATATGGGAGTCCATAGATCGAGTTAATGCAATTCTAGGGGTTTTAATTAGAAAGAGATTTCAATTAATCAACCTAGGGTTAGACATTATTCACTTGAGACGGGTTTAATATACATTAGGGAGTCTTACGGATCAAGTCAAGTGAATAAATCGTCTGTTGAGTTAGATAACAAGTGAAGTCTAGGTGGATTCTTCCTAAGGGTATCGTCTTAATCAACTGAAGTTTTTCCAACAATATTTCCCCAATTCATTCTTTTTGTCTTTGCGTCTTTAGCTTAGTAGTAGTTAAATTTAGATTAAATAACAACTTCACTTATTTTAGGCTAGATAATAAAAAGAAAGTTAATATTAGTACTTTTGGTTCCTTTGGGTTCGACAATCCGGTCTTGCCTAAGCTATACTCTTGCTCGATAGGTGCACTTGCCTCAATCGTTGTTATAGTTAGTTCGAGTTCGATCATTATAAATTTAAAAATCAAAATCAATGATCAAGTTTTTGGCGCCGCTGTTCTTGGAACTAAAATATTAAGAAAGCTCTATTTTTATTACTTTAGCCATTATTTTCTGCAATTTACTTTTATTTTTATTTTATATTTTTGTTTTGTTTTTAACTTTGCTAAATTTTTCTTTCTTTCTTTTCCTAGCAGTACCTCTAGTTTATGACTAGAAGGAACCTGAGAGGACCACTAGTATACACACAGTGATATTGAAGCTACCGCTCATGGGAATCACGAGAAATTAGGCGAGCCCTAAATTACACGAGAAAAAGAGCGAGAAGGCGGATCCAATCCTACCAAGGGATCGACAAGAATAATCCACCACCACAAGATGTGGCGAGAAAATAATGCTCAGCGTACTATGTATGATTATGCTAAACCTCATTTAACAGAGCAGCGAATCAAGTATTGTTAGGCTGCTATAGCCGCTAATAATTTTGAATTAAAGCCTAACACTATACAAATGATTCAACAATTTGTTCAATTTGATGGTTTACGGGATCGAAGACCCAAATACTAATATAGCTAATTTTTAGAGTTACGTGATACCTTCAAAATAAATGGCGTTTCGATGATGCCATCCGTCTTGATTATTTCCCTTTTCATTAAGGAATAAAGCCAAATATGGTTAAACTTCGTTACCACGGGGTCAATCACTACATGGGATCAAATGACCAAAAATTTTTATTAAAATATTTCCCACACCCTTAAAACGCCAAATTACGGAATGATATCTCTTCTTTTGTGCGGATGGATTTAGAGACATTATATCGACGCATGGGAGAGATACAAGGATCTCTTGAGAAGGTGTCTGCACCATGGTTTACCCTTGTGGCTCCAAGTCCAAACTTTCTATAACGTGTAAACCCCTCAACGAGGCAACTAATTGATTCAAATGATCGGTGGAACCCTAAACAACGAGAACTCCTGAAGCAGCCTACGAGTTTATTGAAGAGATGTCACTGAATAACTATCAGTGGCAGTTTACAAGGACAAAACCAACAAAATCAGCCGGACTTTTCAACCTCGACGCAGTAACCATGCTATCAACACAGGTAGAGATGATGAATAAAAAGCTTGATAGTTTGTGTTCTTTGCAGGTACATCTAGTAATGCAATGCGACGCAAGTGGAACTGTGGCAAATCCTGAGTACCCACCCTACCAACCGGGCATAGAAAGCGAACAGATGAACTATATAGGTAATAATTTCAGATCTAATAATAACTCTTATAGTAATACTTATAATCCAGGTTGGAGGAACCACCCAAATTTTTCATGGGGAGGTCAAGGAAACCAAGGAATTCAAAGACAACAACCTCATCAAAATTTAGAAAATCAGCCCTATCCACAGGAAAAGAGGCCGAACCTTGAAGAGATGCTGACAAAATTCACGGCAGCTACAGATAACCGTCTCCAAGACACTGAAACCACCCTTAAGAATCAACAGGCATCAATTAAGGGGATTGAAAGTCAAGTTCGGGAACTTACTAAGACAGTTGGACAACTTGCAATGATAATTTCCAAACGACTGCAAGGGCGTCTACCAAGCAACACTAAGATTAACCCAAAGGAGCAAATCCAAGCTATCACAGCTCATGATAGTATAGGGTTAGATGAACCCAATCCAATACAATAAAACGAGGTAGAGAAAGGTAAAGTTGAGGTAACACAAGAAAAGCCAAAACCGGTAATCAAAAAGTACCAACCTCGCATTCCTTATCCCGGCGATGAAGAGAGACGATACTGAAGAAACGATTCAATAAGTTTCTTAAACTTTTAAAGAAATTACATATTAACTGACCGCTACTTGAAGCCCTTTTGCAGATGCCAGATTCTAGAAATTTTTTAAAAGAGCTTTTGACGAACAAGCGAAGGATAGACGAGGCATCACACGTGAAACTAAATGCAATGTGCTCGGCAATCTTGCAAAATAAACTACCACAGAAATTAAAAGATCCAGGGAGTTTTACGATTCCATGTTTAATTGGTAGTTTACCTATTGATAATGCGTTAGCTGGTTTAGGGGCAAGCATAAATGTCATGCCTTATAAATTGTTTAAACAACTGGGTCTAGGGAAACCCAAACAAACTAGGATGAGCATTCAACTAGCTGATAAAACTGTTAGAATTCCTAGGGGTATTATCGAAGATGTTCTTGTAAAATTTGATAAATTCGTTTTCCCAGTAGATTTTGTTGTCTTAGACATGGATGAGGATAATTTGATTCCCTTAATTTTAGGAAGACCCTTTTTAGCAACTGCTAGAAAAAAAATTGATGTTGGTATAGGAGAACTCATACGTCGTGTAGGTGACGAATTGATCAGTTTACAAGCTCTTGACTCGGCTAGGACAAAAATTGATGAAGGTGAGAAAGTAAATTCAGTTGATAACCAAGTTGTTCAACTTTCACCATAGGAAACACCACAAGGTTACAAACCTGAGCCGAATCATGGACCCCATGACAACAAAGAAGAATTACATAAGGAACGAAGCCTTAGGGTCGACAAATTAGAAGAGTGGAAAACACAATTCAAAGAAGAACCGGAACCACACGAAGTAAAACTGAAGGAGCCCCCAGAAGAGCTCATAGGAACAACAAACCACTTCAAAATAGGAGACCAGGTACTGTTAGATAAAGCAGATCCTCGCCTCATCACATCAGACCTGAACACAAACGAAGAAATTCCTCTTGAGGTACACAATATTTTCCCATATGGAACAGTCGAGGTAAGTAATCCTATTTTTGGTACTTTCAATATAAACGCTTCTCGACTTAAACTTTATTAAGGAAATAGAATTGATAGCATGAGGGAAGATAATCAAATTTTTAAACCACCCTGATTTTTGCGAATACGAGGAAAGTCTAGCTTAAGACTTTAAACGAGCTCTTCTCGGGAGGCAACCCGAGCACTAACCCTAATTACTTTCGTATTTGTTTTCATTTTATTTTCTTCTCTTCTCTTAGTCTTAAACACATAATTTTAAACTAACCAAAAGTGCATATTTCCAGCCCACACGGCCTTGCACACGGCCGTGGCTGTGGCCGTGTGAAGGTATAGAATCTCCGTACTGACAATGGCAGAAGAGGTACAAGTCAGAAAGAATCAAATCTTCAAGTCACGGACTCCAGCCACCACCCCACGGGCACCGACAAAATGCCACGACCGTGCGACGCGGCCGTGGACGACACTGACTTATCACCAACGGGCGTGGTGACTTGAACATGGGCGTGGGAGACATGAACGATGCCTAACACGGCCGTGCAATGCGGCCGTGGTCGACACTGGTAGTTTACACACGGGCGTGGCAACCAGAACATGGGTGTGGGAGAAACGATATGATCCATAACACGGCCATGCGAGGCGGCCGTGTGAATCAACACGCCCATGGTACACGGGCGTGGGATTGCACCAGGCCTGAAAATCTATTTAAACCCCCTCCCATCTCTTCCCTTACTCACTTTCCTACTCCCCATCCCCTTTATTCTATCCCATTATTCAGACCTCCCCCTACTTTTCTTCCCCAATACATTTCCAAAACCCTTGAGCTACACCAAATGCCGAAGAAGCGGAAGGAATCAAGCATAGTCTCCCAAAGGGAGACCGATCTATATATGTTCATGCCGACCGCTTCAATCATTCGACGAGCCAAGGATATTTGAGGCCATTTAGTTTTTATTTCGTTTTTCTCGTTTGCTTTAATTTCCTTATCTTTACTTCTCTTCTGCTTAATTTAACTTATTTTATTTTAGTTTCTTGGTTTTAGGTTCTTCAGGCTGCTTGGGAATCACACCACGACCACCACCATATCCACAGCCTTAGAAATCACACCCACCTCATGAACCATCCAACAATAAGGACTCTACGGTCCATTTATCTTATCTTTTTCCTTTAATTTTATTCTATTTTTTATTTTCCTTCACTTTAGCTTGATTTTCTTTAATTATTTAATTAGTATAGTTTTAATTATTATTATATCCTGGCTAATCCTCCATGAGCTACCCAATTTCTTCATCTAGCGCAGGATCGTCATCAAGAACGACCCCTCAAACTTATCTTTGACCTCCAATTCAAGGATTTCATCCATAATTCAGGGAGTTTCACCTCTCTCCATGTCTTTTCAATTCATACTTAATTGTCTATATATATATATATCTTTGTACATTGAGGGCAATGTACATCTTAAGTGTGGGGGGTGAACAACCTAAAAAGGTGCCTAACTTTTTTTTCATTATTCTCAAATTCCTAAAATTAGGTGCCAAACTTTTTGCATTATTCTCAAATCCCTGAATTATGCCTTGTCTTAAAGTAAATTTCTCATATTATCATTAGAATGAAAATTCCATGATTTATGATTTTTATTGATATGTTTTAGATTAAGTCATTGATAATTGTGCATTGATAATTAAATTCTAAGATACTAGAGAATCAAGCATGATAAGTCTATTTTTCGGTATTAAAAATTTTTCTAGGTTGTCTACCTGAATTTGAATATTACTTTGAAATTTGAAATTTACGAGGTTAATATCAAAATACCCAAAATTTTTGTTAGATTTTGAGCCTTATAAGAGCATATATCCTTTTTCATGCTCACTTTTTGATTATGAGTGTGTCAACATTGAACTGTTATTCTAGAACTTGCCTCGATTATACATGTTGAGACCACATCTTTGATTTGATATACAGAAATGATAAAGGCACCTAGGATTTAACCCACTTACTCCATAAAAAGCCTACCTTTATAATTAACCCCTAGTGAACCCCTTTGATCCTAACAAACCTTTTTATTGACTCACCCACTAATATTAACCCAAAACCCTTTGTATTTGTTATCACCATTCTTCTTGACTACCCTTTTTGTCGAGATTTGATTTGACCAGTTGCCTAACTATGTTCTTTATTTCAGTTGTTAAAGTTCTTTATTATGATTTGTTCTTAAAAAAAAACATCGAATTATATTCAGTATTAGTATGATGAAAAGCGAGCTTATACAGTTGAAGTCTATTTATTGAAGAAGAAGCTCGTATTATTAGTTTCAAAGTTTCAATTCATGTAATTATTTATTTTTCAGTTCGTTGTTTCTAGTTAGGTAATTTTCCAGGTCGATCTCAATTCTAACCCTCTAATTCAACCTTTACCCACACCTTAACCCAAGCCCCGTTACAACTCTTTCAAAGACCTTTTGATTTGTGCATCATCTCATATTACAGTGGTGGAGATTCGATTTTCATGCAAGCCTATGGGATTAACTTTTCAGGTTTGACATTTGAGTGCTTAATTCTGAACCTTAAACACTTCGAGTGATTTGAGTGAAACTTTTGTGAGGATGTCAATCCTTGTAGGTTTTGGATCAGAGGTAATTATTTAGATGAAGGGAAACACCTATGTTTTGTGCTACAAATGTATGACTTATATTGTTTGAATCTTTAGGACTCTAAGAGTTAAATTATCCATGCATAAATTATCTATGAATTATGATGAGGCATTGTTGATAGGAATATTGAATCATGGAAAGTTCGTTTTAATTGTAAGTTGAGAATTTTGCTTGAGGACAAGCAAAAGCTTAAGTGTGGGGGTATGTGATAAACCGTAAAAGTAACATATTTTAATCCCACATTTAGCATACTTTTGGATGATTTATCCCTTGATTTATGTAAAAAGGTGCTCTTAATCCTTTCTTTTCATGTTTTATACTCAGGAAAGCACCAGAGGATGGAAAGAACGAGAAACGAGCTCAAAACGGACCAAATTGGGCCAAAGTGAAAATCAACACGGCCTGGACTTGAGCCAACACGGTCGTGTCTTCTTGATAGACTAGAACACGGCCTGATCATGATTTACACAGGTGTGTCACCTCATTAAAAGTCTGAACACGGTCTAAAGACGATTCACACGGGCGTGTGTCATGGCCGTGTCCCTATCGTGGAGAAGAGAAATTTCACTCGGAAAAGGATACTTAGGGGCAAAGAAACCTATTCCAAAAGCCTATATAAACACCCTCAGTATAACCTAGAAGGGGGGCGGTGAGCTAGGCTAAGGAGCCGAGCCGAAAAGGTCAGATTTGTGGGAAACACTCGAAGATAGCCAGTTGATCCATCTCAAGAAGCCGGAATTCTACTCAAGACGGCGGATCTCTCCTTCAATTCCTTCAGGGGGTTTTAGAGATTTCTTATGTTTTGTTTTATCTTTTCTTCTGAGATGTTTTCTTTTATTATTGTAATAACCCGATTTAGGGGCTAGTCAGAACAGTGATCTCGGAATCACTAATTCGAGGTTAGAGAAAATTATTTTTATGATATGTTATGTATTATAACATGTTTATAAAGATGCATGAAAATTTTGGTGCCTTAATTTTAGCGATTTCTAGCTAAATTGTGAAAAAGGACTAAATCGCATAAAGTGCGAAAGTTCTATTTTATTTGCTAGAGGTGCCAAATAGCTATGGATTATTAATTGGAGGTCCCAATTGTGCAATTTGGCCTTAATTTAGTGAGTTGGACGGCCATAATAATATATAGGGGACAAGATCATTTATTATGATAGAAAGATGGTGATATTAGTTGGAAAATTGAATAAAATAAGATGATATAAGCTAAAGCTATCATCTTTTTATTTCTTCTCTTCTTCAACCAAAAATATAAGCCATGGGAGAGGTTTTAAAGCTTCAAATTTTAGCAAGCTTTACTCCATTCAAGTAAGTGATTTTGATGCTTATTTTTTATGAAAATTGCATTTTTGGAGTCCCCAAAGCTTAAGATAGCTAATGGGGGGATTAATTTGCAACATGGTTGAAAGTCTAGGGACTTGCCATGATAGAGTTTATGTTGTTTGATGAGTTTTTATGGAAGAAAATGAATGATAGGCTGATGAGAAACAACTTTTGTGAAAGGTGTTGCCATGAAAACACCTAATTAGGACTAAAATGCAAAAGTTGTAATTTGTTCATTAAGGCATGAAATAGATGGAATTTTGGATAGTTGTAAGAAAATTAAATGTTCAGCTAGGCTTTCTTAATAAGAAATTGAGATGAAAATTTATTTACGAGCATAGGGGTAAAATCGTAATTTTGCCAAAATGTAGGGGCAAGATAGTCATTTTTGCCTAAAGTGTAGATTATGGTTTATTATGATTTATAAATGATTAAATCAGTAAATTCCATTGTTCAAGATCAAAGAAAATGAGTTTCGGACCTAGAACGTGTGAAAAGAGAAAGGTGGGCAAAAAAGTCCCTTTCGGCCCTTTCGACATCGAGGTAAGTTCACATGCAAACATTGTAATTACGTACGAGTTAATTTAACATTCCAATGTGATATGGAATGTATATTTACCATATGAATGCATGAAATATCTTTTGATGAAATGTCAATAGAATTGAAATGTGTATAGCAAGATATGATGACGGTTAAAGTCTTGAGTAAGACCATATTGGAATATGGCCTCGGTGTAAGAGTTCGTATAAGACCATGTCAGGGACATGGAATCGCCATGTTAATGTATGTATGACCTTATTGGGGTATAATGTCAATGAGAACTATGTGTATGAGACTCAAGAGAGTTAGTTAACAATTTGAATGATTCAACGGATATGTTGAATGTAAGTGGTTGTACCACGAGAAGCACAAGTATGTGTTAGAATCGAATGGAGATGAATTCAATATATGCTGAACCCCTAGTGGGATATGTGTAATTAATGCACCTTAGTTGCATGAGATAGGTTTATGGATGCATTGTGTTAATGCGAACGAGTATTGTAGAAAGTTAAGTAAGAATAAAAGTAGGTGAGGATATTCTCGGATGAACATTTGAAATAGAGATATACTTGCGGATTACTATCCACGAATGTAAAATAACGGTGAGCTATGTGCGGTATCACCTTATTGATGGTAGTGACGGGCTGAGTGCGATACCATCAACTATATTAATATCGGTGGCTATGTACGTTATCACCTGATTAATTAGAAATCGATGGGCTGTGTGCGATACCATCGCTTAAATGATTGGTGGCTATGTGCAATACCACCCTATTAGAGATTTAATGGTGGGATGAGTGCGAAACCACCGAGAGATTTGTAGTATGAGTAGCTTATTGAAATTGCTTGATAAGTTATTCTATGTGATTACCTGACAATCAGTGCAGGAATGTGTGCTATTTAACACGAGCAGTTGGCTTGTGGCATGAGGTGAATGTGGTAAGAGATAAAATGAGTAAGCTTCAAGAGTGGTTAAGTTACCATGAGTTAATGAGAAAAACTCATTATAATACCTTGTGGTTATATGTATTCAATAAATGTCGGTATTTGTTAGTTTATGCAGATGAACTTACTAAGCATTATTGCTTACCCCTTTTCTTTTCCCATCTCTTATAGGTTATTTTAACTAGCTTGGGTTGGAGACCACCGGAGATGTTTTCACACTTTTGAATAAACGCTTGGTATGGTGTTTCAAGTTCTTATGAGTCATGGCATGTATAGGGATTCTTTTAGAGTTGATTAAGTTCTAATTGTTGTAGCCAAATTGTGTTGGCCTAAGAGAACTTAGAGATTGGTTATGTATAGCCATAGATGATGGCTTAAGTTACAATTGTAATTGCATTCGGAATAGTTCTCCCTAGTGTATGGGATAAAGTCTTTGTCTCTTTAAATGATTAAATGTCTTTAATTCAAGAGTTAAATTGATGCTATGTGGAGTTATGTGATGATGTATGAATTTATGTAAATGAGAGTGGTAAAAAGGATTGGTAGATAGCCTCTAAGTGCCTACACGGATAGACACACAGGCGTGTGTCTAGGCCGTGTGTCTCCTACACCTTAGTATCTTAAGTCAGATTAGACCACGGACTGGTCACACGGCTGTTTGTCCAGGCCGTGTGATACACACGGTTGGTACATGGGCGTGTTCCAAGGCCGTGTAAAGTCTGCACTTGACACTTAGAAATTTAATTGTCACACGGCTGACGTACACGGGCGTGTGTACAGACCGTGTGGATAAGTCGAAATGCCAGGTTTTGGCACAGGCCGAGGCCACGGGCGTGTCGGTAGTGTGTAATTTGCCGATATCCTCCACGGGTGAAAGACACGGGCATGTTTTAGGGGTGCACGGGCGTGTCCCAAGTCACACGGACGTGTAACCCCTGTTTCTAGAGAAAATTTCCAGATGAGTTTCGAAAGTTTCGGGATGTAAGTCTGAGGCCTCGTAGGCCCATGAAATGTCTGTTTTGATTAAGAAAGAGAAGTTTTTAATTGGAACAAAATTTTATAGCCCATAAGTACATGTTTAAGAAAGTTCAAGCATAGTAATGTCTCGTATCCAGTCTAAGCCTCAGACTCGGGTATGGGGTGTTACATTTAGTGGTATCAGAGCTATTGTTTTGTTCGGTTCTAGGACTAACCTAGCGTGAGTAAGAGTCTAGCTATACATGCCGTATGTGGACCGTGATAGTGTGATGTCTCCCGGCTCTAACGAAATTGTTTTGTTAAGACAGTGATGATTCCCAACCGAGCTAATTTCAGTAAGTTTATAAGATTTTCAAGCTTCATGAATATTTCATTTAATTGCTTGTGATGTTGTTATATTCACATTATTTCCATGAAAATGTTTAATGATTTATTAAACAAAGAAGTTACTAAGAGCATGTATATGAAAGTCCCGATTGAAAATGAATTACTTAGGATACTCAATCTGCCACATGAGACAAGAAAGTCCGTATAAGACCATGTCAAGACATGGCATCGGCAATCAAGCAAGTTATCATGTAAGACCAAGACAATTCTTGGCATTGAAGAGTTACTATGAGATGAAGACCCATATAAGCCCAAGCCAAGGCATGGCATTGGCGAGTCTCCAAGCAAAGATTTCATGTAAGTCCAAGACAAGTCTTGGCATTGAAAAGCTATTAAGAGATAGAGATCCCATGTAAGTCCAAGCCAAGGCATGGCATTGGTGAGTAACAAGGAAGATTTCATGTAAGTCCAAGCCAAGGCTCGGCATTGACCAGTTAATGAGTAAAGTTACTAATAAGACCATGTCAAGACATGGCAATGGTAAGTTCCCAAGGGAACCCACAAGCAAGACTTCATGTAAGTCCATGTCAAGACATGGCATCGATACCAAGTAAGAGATCCCATGTAAGATTATATCAAGGATATAGCATTGGCATCAAGATACATGTGAAATGAGATTCAGTATCCTTAGTCATTCATAGTAATTCGTCGGGCAAAAGAGTAAAGCTTAAATGAGATAACAAGAAAGTTAGTAGTAAAGTTGATATTATGTCATGCTAGTGAAGGTTGACTAACAAGTATAATTCTTGTTATGAATGATGATATTGAGATTATGCTTGTTATAGTAAAGTATACTGATCTATGTGATCAAGTGTTACAGGTACCTTGTTTACCTTACAAACATGAGACTAGTAAGTGCCATGATGCATTTGAGAAGCAGTAAGAGTAAGTAAGCATTTGAGATTTGTGATGCCATTGTGTATAATAAATATGTCCACATGGTTAAATCTCACGTGTGACTATTAGAGTAGAAGAAGGTATAATGTTTTGTCTTATGACCCTGTTACAAAGTCACACATATTATAGTGTGAGAGTTAAAACTGAAAAGTTTGACTAAGTAGAATGCAGAAGATGAGTACGGTCGTTCAATGATAAAATGATGAATAAGACCATGGCTGGACCATGGCGGTATATGTGATCCCATATAAGACCATGTCTGGGGCATGGCATTGGCATCAATATTTGTTGTGAGATCCCGTATAAGACCATATCTGGGATATGGCATTGGCATCAAATAGTAATCCCGTGTGAGACCACGTCTGGGACCTGACTTCGGTATGAGATCGTGTAAGACCATATCTGGGATATGGCGTCGATATCGATATAAGATTTCGTGTAAGACCACATCTGGGATATGGCATCGGCATCGATATGAGTTTCCATGTAAGACCGTATCTGGGATATGGCATTGGTATTGATACGAGATTTCGTGTAAGACTATAACGAGGCTATGGCATCGTGATGACATGTAAAGAAATAGCTGGGCTATGATGTTGTGATACGAGTAAGACCATAGTTGGACTATGGCAATCAAGTAAACGACGTACTCAAAACCCATAAGACATTCTCTAGATTAATAAGAAATAGTAAGAGGAATTAGAGCTTAATGTTGAGTACTTGAGTAGACATTAAGGTGGAACTTGAGTAAGTGAAGTCACTGTTCGAAATTATGGGTGATAGAAACCATTGTAACATGAGTAAGTATGAAAACTTGCTTGAGGCGAGTTGTGTGACTATGATGATATTTCATTGACAATGAGTAGTAAATCATATGTATGTAGTCACGAGAGTTAGGCTAAGGGACCTTGCAACCTCACTCCCTTACCACTGTTGAATTATGATGAGATGTTATGAGAGTTAAATTTAGTAAGTTTATATGTGATTAATGTAGTATTTATGTTAGCATTTTGAGAATGCTTTGTATCACATTGATACATGATACTCTACTAGACAGAGTAATCGTTGTTGAACATGAGGTTGAAGTCTTGGGGGACTATAATGAAAAGGCTATCATTGAGATATGAAATAGATAAGGTCCCGTATAAGATCATGTTCGAGGCATGGCCTCGGCACCAAGTTATGATTCCGTATAAGACCATATCCAGAATATGGCATTAGTAATGAATATGAGAATTGTATAAGACCATATTCAGAATATGGCATCGATACTTGATGTGGAAGTCCATATAAGACCTTATCCAGGATATGGCATTGGCATTTAGAGGTGACTCCATATAAGACCACCCCGGGGGTGTGGCATTGGTTTCGTGCCTACATGAATGACGACAAATTTGCGTCTTTGATTATCCCTAGTGATCAATGGGACAAATAGATGAGTCTAGAAGTATAAATGAGATTAGTACTAAAGTCATGAAGGAGTGAATGCATATATTCGTGAATGAATCACGAAGAAACTAGTACGATGTGTGGCACGATATGTGCTAAATAAATGGCAAGTATGAGTATGTTGGCTCGAAGCCTGTAGTTTGTGCATGGTTAGTTGATGCCATGGATGGATTATAATAATAATCCCCTTAAGTATTATGTACTAATAACTGTTGCCTTTCAGGGCTGATGTGGTTGCTCTTTTCATAAACAGTGACTATGTGAGAATGTTGGCAGATAGTAAAAATCAGATATAACGGTTGTCGATTTAGTTATTCAGAATCGACATTCCTTTATCTCCTTGTAACCCTATTCGGGTGCTTTGAGGGAGAAGTTGGAAATGATTCTAGTATAAAGAGTGAAATCATGAGTTTCACATGGTGTGATGGATTTTCGGGCAAGCCGAATAGAGTTAATGAATTCGATCAAGATGTCCCTGCTATCGTGAGTTGTAATGATGGTAAAGGTTTTAGATTAGCATAGCAAGAGAAACCCAGATGAGAGTGTGCTTGAATGATGATTCAAGTTTTGTGTATATTTACACATAAAACAATAAGGAGAATAAAATTCTGTGAGTATGTGAGTAGGGAGCATATTACAGAGATATGCTCATTGAAACGTTTAAACCACAGTGGTTGAGTTGAAAGCTATAGAATGAACTATTAATTGAAAGTTCTAGTACTGAGTTCAGTCTGAATCGAGAAAAAGAGTTACCAGATTGGTGATCCAGAGGCAATCACCTTTGTGTCTGTGTAATAAGTTAGATGTTATGAAAAGATCCTTGTTAAGTAATGCGAGTTAGTTACTCGATTGACCCTAGTTGGTAACATCTTAGTTTCAGCAAGGTTAATGACTAGAGCGAGTTTTCTTTTTAGAACAAAAAGGGTTCAGAAGAGATATAGTAAATGGTATTTTAAATAAGCTCCGAATGAGTTTATTTGAGATGGTAAATACAGGTTGTATAAGTTTTCCGCAGTTGATGATTTCTCGAAATAGAATTGGAATGATGATGAATCCAGAACTTATACAGAGTTTTGGTATGAGATTTAGTAGTAGCATATCTACTAATGCAAGAATAAAGAAGTACGGTTATGAGCATAGATGTTTTGACAATAGAGTACATTTCACGATATGATTGAGTTTATGGTCAGGAGTAGTTGACCACTAAAAACTGAGTTTTTTTTTAAAGCGTACAAGTCAAGAGTATTGAAGTCGGTGAATGCTTTAATGAGAAAGTGAGATGAAACCTTATAGATTTCAAATTTGGTTTGAGAAAATTTCCAAGAAAGGGAAATGTCATTCGAATTGTAGTAAATCAACCAGTAAAGATTCGAATGATCATTTGGACATGTGCAGAGTTCCAAATTGGTAGATTGCAGAGTATATGCCCAGAGGAAGAATAACCTAGGTCTCAAGTTATGTTTCGACCTTATGTATCACAGCTTAAGAGTTATTGGCAAGAGAAACTTGAGGATAAGTGGATTCGCGATTTTGAAGAGTAGATGGAAACATTTTAAGAATGTTGGTAGCAAATCCTCCTGATAAGATTTTCGGGGACAAAAATCCCTAAGGGGGGAAATTGTAACAGCCCAATTTAGGGGCTAGTCGGAACAGTGATCTCGGAATCACTAATTCGAGGTTAGAGAAAATTATTTTCATGATATGTTATGTATTATAACATGTTTATAAGGATGCATGAAAATTTTGGTGCCTTAATTTTAGCGATTTCTAGCTAAATTGTGAAAAAGGACTAAATCGCATAAAGTGCGAAAGTTCTATTTTATTTGCTAGAGGTGCCAAATAGCTATGGATTATTAATTGGAGGTCCCAATTGTGGAATTTGGCCTTAATTTAGTGAGTTGGCCGGCCATAATAATATATAGGGGACAAGAGCATTTATTATGATAGAAAGATGGTGATATTAGTTGGAAAATTGAATAAAATAAGATAATATAAGCTAAAGCTATCATCTTTTTATTTCTTCTCTTCTTCAACCGAAAATATCAGCCATGGGAGAGGTTTGAAAGCTTCAAATTTCAGCAAGCTTTACTCCATTCAAGTAAGTGATTTTGATGCTTATTTTTGATGAAATTTGCATTTTTTGGAGTCCCCAAAGCTTAAGCTAGCTAATGGGAGGATTAATTTGCAACATGGTTGAAAGTTTAGGGACTTGCCATGAGAGATTTTATGTTGTTTGATGAGTTTTATGGAAGAAAATGAATGATAGGATGATGAGAAACAACTTTTGTGAAAGGTGTTGCCATGAAAACACCTAATTGGGACTAAAATGAAAAAGTTGTAATTTGTTCATTAAGGCATGAAATAGATGGAATTGTGGATAGTTTTAAAAGGATTAAATGTTCAGCTAGGCTTGCTTAATAAGAAATTGAGATGAAAATTTATTTACAAGCCTAGGGGCAAAATCGTATTTTTGCCAAAGTGTAGGGGCAAGATAGTCATTTTCTCCTAAAGTGTAGATTATGGTGTATTATGATTTATAAATGATTAAATCAGTAAATTCCATTGTTCTAGATCAAAGAAAACGAGTTTCAGACCTAGAACGGGTGAAAAGAGAAAGGTGGGCAAAAAGGTCCCTTTCGGCCCTTTCGACATCGAGGTAAGTTCACGTGCAAATGTTGTAATTACGTACGAGTTAATTTAACGTTCCAATGTGATATGGAATGTATATTTACCATATGAATGCATGAAATATCTTTTGATGAAATGTCAATAGAATTGAAATGTGTATAGCAAGATATGATGATGGTTAAAGTCTCGAGTAAGACCATATTGGAATATGGCCTCGGTGTAAGAGTTCGTATAAGACCATGTCAGGGACATGGCATCGGCATGTTAATGTATGTAGGACCTTATTGGGGTATAATGTCAATGAGAACTATGTGTATGAGACTCAAGAGAGTTAGTTAACAATTTGAATGATTCAATGGATATGTTGAATGTAAGTGGTTGTACCACGAGAAGCACAAGTATGTGTTAGAATCGAATGGAGATGAAATCAATATATGCTGAACCCCTAGTGGGATATGTGTAATTAATGCACCTTAGTTGCATGAGATAGGTTTATGGATGCATTGTGTGAATGCGAACGAGTATCGTAGAAAATGAAGTAAGAATAAAAGTAGGTGAGGATGTTCTCGGATGAACATTTGAAATAGAGATATACTTGTGGATTACTATCCACAAATGTAAAATAACGGTGAGCTATGTGCGGTATCACCTTATTGATGGTAGTGACGGGCTGAGTGCGATACCATCAACTATATTATTATCGGTGGCTATGTGCATTATCACCTGATTAATTAGAAATCAATGGGCTGTGTGCGATACCATCACTTATAAATGATTGGTGGCTGTGTGCGATACCACCCTATTAGAGATTTAATGGTGGGATGAGTACGAAACCACCGAGAGATTTGTAGTATGAGTAGCTTACTGAAATTGCTTGATGTGTTGTTCTATGTGATTACCTGACGATCAGTGCAGGAATGTGTGCTATTTAACACGAGCAGTTGGCTTGTGGCATGAGGTGAATGTGGTAAGAGATAGAATGAGTAAGCTTCAAGAGTGGTTAAGTTACCATGAGTTAATGAGGAAAACTCAGTATAATACCTTGTGGTTATATGTATTCAATAAATGTCGATATTTGTTAGTTTATGCAGATGAACTTACTAAGCATTATTGCTTACCCCTTTTCTTTTCCCATCTCTTATAGGTTATTTTAACTAGCTCGGGTTGGAGGCCACCGGAGATGTTTTCACACTACCGAATAAATGCTTGGTATGGTGTTTCAAGTTCTTATGAGTCATGGCATGTATAGGGATTCTTTTAGAGTTGATTAAGTTCTAATTGTTGTAGCCAAATTGTGTTGGCCTAAGAGAACTTAGAGATTGGTTGTGTATAGCCATAGATGATGGCTTAAGTTACAATTGTAATTGCATTCAGAATAGTTCTCCCTAGTGTATGGGATGAAGTCTTTGTCTCTTTAAATGATTAAATGTCTTTAATTCAAGTGTTAAATTGATGTTTTGTGGAGTTATGTGATGATGTATGAATTTATGTAAATGAGAGTGGTAAAAAGGCTTGGTAGATAGCCTCTAAGTCCCTACACGGATAGACACACGGGCGTGTGTCTAGGCCGTGTGTCTCCTGCACCTTAGTATCTTAAGTCAGATTAGACCACGGACTAGTCACACGGCCATTTGTCCAGGCCGTGTGATACATACGGTTGGCACATGGGCGTGTTCTAAGGCCGTGTGAAGTCTGCACTTGACACTTAGAAATTTAATGGTCATACGGCTGACGAACACGGGCGTGTGTACAGACCGTGTGGATAAGTCAGAATGCCAAGGTTTGGCTCACGGGCTAGGGCCACGAGCGTGTCCAGGCCATGTGTAATTTGCCAGTATCCTCCACGGGTGAAAATCACGGGCATGTTTTAGGGGTGCACGGGCGTGTCCCAAGTCACACGGACGTGTGACCCCTGTTTCTAGAGAAAATTTCTAGATGAGTTTCGAAAGTTTCGGGACGTAAGTTTGAGGCCTCGTAGGCCCATGAAATGTCTGTTCTGATTAAGAAAGAGAAGTTTTTAATTCGGAACAAAATTTTATAGCCCATAAGTACATGTTTAAGAAAGTTCAAGCATAGTAATGTCTCGTATCCGGTGTAAGCCTCAGACTCGGGTATGGGGTGTTACAATTATTATGAACTAAACCCTTCAGATACCTGAAGGGGATGAAACTTAGATGAATCTTGTTATCGTTTGCTGAACTATATGATAAATACTTGATTTGTTCTTAATTATGTGTTCTTAATTCTTGTGTTGATATTTCTGGGATATTGATTCAAGTTTGATGTGCTTAGGTGGAGATGCAAAAGTCCCTGCTTAAGAGTAGATCTAGCATAATTAAGCGGAGTTGATCACGTGCCTAGAGATAGGGTGACGAGATTTTTCTGGATTAGGGTGAAACCTAATGTGGGAGTCCATAGATCGAGTTAATGTAATTCTAGGGGTTTTAATTAGAAAGAGATTTCAATTAATCAACCGAGGGTTAGACGTTATTCACTTCGAGAGAGGGTTTAATATACATTAGGGAGTCTTACGGATCAAGTCAAGTGAATAAATCGTCTGGTTCAGAGTTAGATAACAAGTGAAGTCTAGGTGGATTCTTCCTAAGGGTATCGTCTTAATCAACTGAGTTTTTCCAACAGTATTTCCCCAATTCATTCTTTTTGTCTTTGCGTCTTTAGCTTAGTAGTAGTTAAATTTAGATTAAATAACAACTTCACTTATTTTAGGCTAGATAATAAAAAGAAAGTTAGTATTAGTACTTTTGGTTCCTTTAGATTCGACAATCTGGTCTTGCCTAAGCTATACTACTGTTCGATAGGTGCACTTGCCTCAATCGTTTTATAGTTAATTCCAGGTTCGATCATTATAAATTTAAAACTCTGAAATCAACGATCAGTAGGCAACACACTGGGGAGTGTTGGGGTAACAACAAAAGTTGTTACAAGTGTGGTTCACCCGATCATTTTATTCGAAATTGTCCTGAGAGGGATGAGAAGGAAAGAAAGCAAGAAGTAAGGGCAAGCAATGTATCCTCGAGGGGTAGATCACAAAAGAACCCAGGAGGTAGGACTAGTAGTAGAGGTGTGCCCAGAGACTTTGCTGTGAGGTCGGAGGGCCGAGCACCTGCAAGGACCTATGCCGTTCGCGCTCGCGAAGAGGCGTCCTCTCCAAATGTGATAACCGGTACTTTTTCCCTTCATGATATCTCTGTTGTTGCTTTGATTGATCCGGGGTCTACCCATTCTTATATTTGCATGAAATTTGCATCTAGCATGAGTATGATTGTTGAGTCTACGAAAATTGTAGTAAAAGTGTCGAACCCGTTGGGCAAACATGTGCTAGTTGACAAGGTGTGTAGGAATTGTCCTTTGACAATTAGAGGTCATTGTTTTCAAGCTAACCTTATGTTATTGCCATTTGATGAATTTGATTTGATTCTTGGTATGGATTGGTTGACTTCTCACAATGTTTTAGTGAACTGTGGTAGCAAGTTTATTGAATTAAGATGTGTAAATGGGGATATCATTCGGGTTGAATCAGGTAAATCGGATAGTTTGCCTGCAATGATTCCATCCAGGGTAGCCGAGAGATACTTGAGAAAAGGGTACGAGTCCTACCTCGCCTTCGTATTGAATACTCAAGAGTCAGAGGTGAAAATTGAATCAGTGCCTGTGGTGTACGAGTATCCGGATGTGTTCCCGGAAGAATTACCCGAATTGCCTCCTGTTAGAGAGGTCGAGTTTGGTATAGAGTTAATTCCGGGTACGGCACCTATTTCGGTTGCTCCGTATAGGATAGCACCATTAGAGCTAAAAGAGTTGAAGGTTCAATTGCAAGAGTTAACGGATAAAGGTTTTGCAAGACCGAGCTATTCACCGTGGGGTGCTCCGGTACTTTTTGTGAAGAAGAAAGATGGGTCGATGAGATTGTGCATAGACTATAGACAGCTCAACAAGGTGACAGTGAAGAATAAGTATCCTTTGCCAAGGATAGATGACTTGTTTGACCAATTGAATGGAGCTACGGTGTTCTCTAAGATAGACTTAAGGTCTGGCTATTACCAGTTGAGGGTTAAGGAGCAAGATGTGCTGAAAACTGCATTGCGGACGAGGTATGGCCATTATGAGTTCCTTGTTAGGCCATTTGGCTTAACGAATGCTCCTGCGATTTTTATAGATCTAATGAACCGTTTCTTCCGATCGTATTTGGATAAGTTTGTAGTTGTCTTTATCGATGACATACTGATTTATTCTCGGGATGAGAGTGAGCATGCAGAGCACTTGAGAATTGTTTTGCAGACTCTAAGAGACAAGAAGTTGTATGCTAAGTTCAGTAAGAGTGAATTTTGGCTCTGAGAGGTCGGATTCTTAGTACACATTGTATCGGGTGATGGCATAAGAGTTGATCCGAGTAAGATCTCAGCTATTGTGGAGTGGAAACCGCCAAGGAATGTGTCTGAAATTAGAAGCTTTTTGGGTTTAGCGGGGTACTACAGACAGTTCGTAAAAGGATTCTCCATGATTTCTACCCCGATGACGAAACTGTTGCACAAGGACGTTAAATTTGAATGGACTAAGAAATGCCAACGAAGTTTCGAGAGATTGAAAGCATTGTTGACTGAGGCACCAGTTTTAGTACAACCGGAGTCGGGGAAAGAGTTTTTGGTCTACAGTGATGCGTCATTAAATGGTCTTGGCTGTGTGTTGATGCAAGAGGGTAAGGTAGTAGCTTACGCCTCGAGACAACTAAAACCGCGTGAGAAGAATTATCTGACTCATGATATGGAGCTGGCTGCGATTGTCTTCGCTTTGGAGAGTTTGCATCATTATTTATATGGTGAGAAGTGCCGAATCTTCACCGATCACAAGAGTTTGAAGTACTTAATGGACCAAAAGGATTTGAATTTGCGACAACGGCGGTGGCTTGAATTATTAAAGGATTACGAGTTAGTAATCGATTACCATCTGGGGAAAGCGAATGTGGTTGTGGATGCCTTGAGCAGAAAATCCCTGTATGCTTTGAGAACTATGAGTACGAGCTTAGCATTGTTTGATGATGGTGCTATATTAGCCGAGTTGAGGGCTAGACCATTATTTATTCAGCAGATATGTGAAGCTCAAAAGAATGATATTGAGATGCAAGTTAAGAGAGCTCAGTGCAAATCGGAGAATAAATCAGATTTTCGAGTTAGTTCCGAGGATTGCTTGATGTTTCATGATAGAATTTGTGTACCAAAGGATGATGAGTTAATCCGGAAAATTTTGCATGAAGCACACAGTGGTTGTTTGTCAGCACATCCGGGCAGTACAAAAATGTACAATGATTTGAAGAAATTGTATTGGTGGCCGGGCATGAAAAGAGACATCTCTTAATTTGTTACGAAATGTTTAGTTTGTCAACAAGTGAAAGCCGAGCACCAAGTGCCCTCGGGATTGCTTCAGCCGGTAATCGTTCCGGAGTGGAAGTGGGATCGAATTACAATGGATTTCGTAACAGGGTTACCTATGACTCCGAGAAAGAAAGATGCTGTGTGGGTCATTGTTAATAGATTAACAAAGTTGGCTCACTTTATACCGATACGTGTGGATTACTCACTTGATAAGTTGGCCGAGTTGTATATTGCTGAGGTGGTGAGATTGCATGGGGTGCCTATTCTATTATTCCGGATAGAGATCCAAGGTTTACTTTGAGTTTTTGGAAGAAGTTGTAAGAAGCCTTGGGTACAAAGTTGAATTTTAGTACCGCGTTCCATCCTCAAACCGATGGCCAATCTGAAAGAGTGATTTAATTTTTTATGAGGATATGCTCCGATGTTGTGTGTTAGAGTTCGAAGGTAGTTGGGAAAAATATATAACTTTGGTCGAATTTGCCTACAACAACAGTTATCAGTCGAGTATACGGATGGCACCATACGAAGCTTTATATGGCCGCAAGTGTTGGACTCCCTTGTATTGGACCGAGCTTAGTGAGAAGCGAATTCACAGGGTCGACCTAGTTAAAGAGGCTGAGGAGAAAGTGAAAATAATCCGAGATAGTCTGAAAACTGCTTCGGATCGACAAAATTCATACGCGGATTTAAAAGGGAAAGAAATTGGGTTTCAAGTGGGTGACAGGGTATTCCTGAAAGTATCTCCGTGGAAAAAAATATTGAGATTCGGTCAAAAGGGCAAATTGAGTCCACGATTCATAGGGCCGTATGAGGTTATTGAGAGGATTGGGCCAGTAGCATACCAGTTGGCTTTGCCGGCAGAATTAGAGAGAATACACAACGTGTTTCATGTGCCGATGTTGCAGCGATATCGTTCTGATCCTTCGCATGTGATTCCTCCAACCGAAATTGAGGTACGACCAGACATGACGTATGAGGAGGAACCAATTAAGATATTGGCTCGAGAGGTTAAACAGTTGAGAAATAAGAGCATAGCTTTAGTTAAAGTGTTATGGCAAAGACACGGTGTGGAAGAGGCTACGTGGGAACCGAAAGAAGCCATGAGAGAACAATACCCAAACCGTTTACCAGTAAGATTTTCGGGGACGAAAATCTCTAAAGGGGGAGAGTTGTAACAGCCTGATTTTGGGGCTAGTCAGAACAATGGTCTCGGGACGACTAATCCGAGGTTGAGGAAAATTATTTTCATATTATTTTATGTGTTATAGCATAATTATATGGATGTATGAAAATTTTGGTGCATTAATTTTGGCGATTTCATGCTTAATTGTGAAAAAGGACTAAATCGCATTAAGTGCGAAAGTATTGTTTTACAAGTCAAAGGTGTTAAATAGCTATAGAATTCTAATGGGAGGTCCCTAATGTGCAATTAGGCCTTGTTTAATGTAGTGGCCGGCCATAGGGACAAGAATTGACATGGTCAATTGGTTAGGTGGGGTTTTGGTGACTTATTTGATAAAATAAAATAAAATAAAATAAGAAGAAAGATGATAACATCTATCATCTTCACCATTTTTCCACCGAAAATACCAGCAAAGAGGGGGTTTTGAAAGCTTTAAAATTTCAGCAACTCATCTTCTCTACAAGTAAGTGATTATGATGGTTTTACTTGATAATTTTTGTACTTTTGGAGTCCCCAAAGCTTAAGCTAGCTAATGAGGAGATTAATTTGCCAAAAGGTTGAAAGTTTAGGGACTTGCCATGAGAGTGTTCATTTTTTTGCTGAGTTTTTATGGAAGAAAATGAATGTTAGTTAGTGAAGGAACAACTTTTGTGAAAGGTGTTACCATGAAAACACCTAAATGGGACTTAGTTGTAAAGATTGTAAATGTGTAATAAATGCATGAAATAAATGGTTTTGTGAGTTGTTGTAAGAGGAATAAATGTTCAGCTAGGCTTGTTTAATGAGGAAATGTGATGAAAAACGATATACGAGCCTAGGGGCAAAATCATAATTTTGCCATAGTATAGGGGCAAAATGGTCATTTTTGCCTAAGTAGAAAATTTAATGTATCATGAGTTTTAAATTGATTGAATGAGTGAATTTTATTATTATAGATCAAGAAGAACGCGGAAGCAACCTTGACAGGGGAAAAGGCAAGGTTACGGATTAAGCCGTAGATTAACACATTTTGCATCGAGGTAAGTTTATGTGTAAATGATACATCTTGAATACTTATGTTGTTACTTATTGGTGTATCGTATGAATGAGATCATTTATGATTGAGATGGATTGAATTCGATAGAAAATGAGTAATTCTCGTAAGAACCTTGAAATAGATATGTAAGTGTAGAATATTATTCGTAATAATCATTGGTGGGTTGTGTGCGATACCACCGTAAATATTCTTATTGGTGGGCTGTGTGCGATACCACCTTAATACTTACTCACGATGGGTTGTGTCCGATACAATCGTTTATATTATCATTTGGTGGGCTAAGTGCGATACCACCGTAAATATTCTTTTTTGTGGGCTATGTGCGATACCACCCTATCATAGATTAATGGTGGGCTGTGTGCGAAACCATCGAGTGTTTGGTATTATTCTGAATGATTCATTGAGAAATTGTTTAAGTATATGTTTCATATAGTGTTGTGGTGATGAGTGCAGGGAATATATGCAAATAATTGAGAGCATTATATTTGTTATATGGTTGAAATGTGGTAAGAGATGAAATGAGTAAGTATGATTATGAAATGTGGATTGTTCTTACTTGGTATGAAAAGCATTGATTGATATATATATATATATGTGTGTGTTATGATGCTAATAATTTACATGTAAACTTACTAAGCTTAAAGCTTACTCCCTTTCCTTTTTCCCTTGTTTGTTAGTGTTAAGGAGCCGGTTCGGGATACAAAGTTATTTGGAAGATCACCCACACTATCAGATCATCTCGGTATAGTTAGACTTAGCATTTTTGAATATGGCATGTATAGGGGCTAGGCTTAGTGGATATGTTTTTTTATTTTGGCCAATTGTGATGGCTCCTTATAGATGAATTCTCTTGTATATGGCCATAGTTAATGGCTCATTACTACTAATTTATGAAAAGATGAGGTTATTCATGAAAGTATATGTTTCACAATTGGGTTTCTTAGTGAATGGTTGAATGGATTTTGATGTGTGAGTTAGGGTGGCAAAAAGAGCTTGGCAAATAGCCTTGTTCTTGTCCATACGGGTAGGCACACGGGCGTGTGTCTAGGCCATGTGTGACACACGGTCAGTCCCACGGGTGTGTGGCTAGGCCGTGTGTCCCCTGCATGTTAATGTTGCAAGTCAGTGTCGACCACGGGTTAGACACACGGGCGTGTGCCTAGGCCGTGTGACCCTTATGAGGTTGCTGACGTCACAAACAGAATACCCAGGTTTTTACACACAAGTGAGGACACGGGCGTGTCTAGGCCGTGTGAAGCACACGGGCCAAGAACACGGGCGTGTGTCCAGCCGTGTGAAAACCCCTGTAGGTTCGAAATAGGAATAAATCCCACACGGGCTAGGGACATGGGCGTATGTGACCACACGGCCTGTCCACACGGGCGTGTCCATTTTCACATGGGCGTGTGGCCCTGTTAAGGAAAAATTTTTCCAAGTTTATAAAAGTTTCCGGTTTGATCCCGAGGTCCTCCGTTTGCATGTTTTAGGCCTCGTATGTTCATAACAAGAATGTTAGACATATGAATGAAAGGTTTTAAATTGGAATGAAATTTGATAGCTCAAAGTTGTATGTTCAAGCGAGATAAGTCCAGTAATGCCTCGTACCCGGTTCCAGCATTGAATACGAGTAAGGGGTGTTACATGAACCGACATGAAAGGGATGCAGATTAGCTCTTGATGAGGAGTCCTGAGTGCGACACAAGAGGGAGTTGAAAGATCAAGTTGATATCTTCTAGGAATAGTACTCTCCACTTTTTTCTTTTATATTTCTTTTCTAAACGCTAGTGATTACTTTCTATTTCATGTTTGTACGGAAGTATACATGATTTCTGGGTTAAATGTTATTTTATTCAATCTTGCTTCTACTGTTTAATCTTTGGGTTTGAATATTTTTTAGCATGGAAGTGTTATTGCGGTCACTAACACTAAAAAGTTCAGTGACAGTTCAAGCTAACAAGCATGACAACGGAAGTGGTTTGAGGATTATAGGAATTTAATCCACTTATTCTTAATAGTGTTCCATTACCATCATCGGAAGGTTTGGCTAATGTGCATGTTTAAGTCTTAGATTAAATATAGAAGTTAAGCTTGGTAAGATATTCATTGCAATTTAATGCATCAACAATCACCTATCCTTTTATACCTTGTGAGCACTTAGTATTCTGTTGAATGTTCACGTTGGGGATCCCAATTTATCATTATCATATTTTATCTTATTGTTTTCAAGTTATTGCTTTAACAACTACTCTCACAATTTATCTCATTTTTATCTATTTATTGCACTGACATTGATAGATAAAAGACAACCATCCTCGTAGGATCGATATCCGACAGAATCATATTTGTCTACTATACTTGCATCAATGGTGTACGCTTGCTCATTATTGTTGTGACGTTAAACAGTTGATCAATTATCTTTTGGGATAATTATTTAGAGGTCCTTACTCTTGGAAAATCATTGAAAATTAACACACTACGTTTGTTCCAGAAACCATCCACCCCTTGCATGATTCAAGCATGATTTTATCCTTGAATCAAGCAACCAGCTCACCCTCCTTTCCACATATTATGGTCGGCCAAAGGTGGGAGAAATCTAAGGGATCTTTGATGCCATATTTAGTAAACTCCTCCACCAACCTCAAGTATAAATACCCACTCCCATTTCATATTTCAATCATCCCTCATTCATCCTTCATTTAACATTTCTCTTCCATTCTCTATTTCCCTCTCTACATTCCCATGCATAGCATCCCATATTTCCTTTCTTTCTTATCCAGCAAAACCTTGATAAGATCATCTCTTGGCCGGCCACTTTGAGGAGCCATTAGTAAAAGAGCAACACGAGGACGGGAGGAAACTTCTTCAATCGGAGTTCGCAAGGTTACTGATTCAAATAGAGTTTATTCTTCATTTACTTGTTACTTTGATTGTAATCATGTTTGCAATGTGCTTTGTTATCTTGTCATCAACAATGGTAGCTTAAATCTATTTAGTTAGGATGATTGCATCAATTCAATGAAGTTTTTTTTAAATCATGTTTATAGTGTTTGTGCCTCGGTCATTCATGTTTTCAATTAAACTCAAGCATGTATTTCATTCATACGTGATTGGATGCATTGGAATTAGCTGAGCGATCCTAACCATATGATGGCTAATAGACACAATAGTTGAAAAGTGCATGCTTAATTTAGATCCTAACCCGACTAAATTAAAGGTTCCTAATAACTTTAACGATCTCTATTATCTTGGAAATCAAACTAATGGACAAGGAAATGGAGCCAATCATATGCGCAATCCCATCCTTATTACCGATGATAGGGATCGTGCCATAAGACAGTACATTGTGCTGCTCTTTAATGAGTTACATCTAGGAATTAAGAGGCCACATTTTGAGGCACCCCAGTTTGAATTGAAACTAGTGATGTTTCAAATGTTGCAAACTGTGGGTCAGTTCAGTGGAATGCCCACGAAAGGTCCACACATTCACCTTCGATTATTAATGGAGGTGAGTGATTCATTTAAAATAGCCAGTGTAACTGAATACGTACCGAGGTTGAAGCTATTTCTATACTCATTGTGAGATTGAGCATGAGCATGGCTCAATTTGTTGCCACCTAGCTTAATTTTTACTTGGCAAGAATTAGCAGAAAGATATTTGGTTAAGTATTTCCCACCTAGTAAAAACGCTAAGTTGCAAAATGAGATCACCACTTTCCAGCAATTAGATGATGAGTCTTTGTACGAGGCATGGGAAAGATTCAAAAAATTACTTCGTAAGTGTCCTCATCATGGGATTCCACACTGCATCAAGTTGGAGACATTTTATAACGATCTCAACACACACAAGATTGATGGTAGATGTTTCTACGAATGGTGCTCTCTTGTCAAAGTCTTATAATGAAGCTTACAAAATCATCGATAGGATCGCTAGTAACAACTATCAATGGCCAAAAAAATTAAGCAGCGTCATGAAGACATGTAGTTGGAGTTCATGAAGTCAATGCCCTCACTTCACTCTCAGCTCAGGTATCATCTATCTCTTCAATGTTAAAACAGTTTACCACTAACAGTGTGAATAATTTTGTAGCTCAAACAGCGAGTCAGTTTGATGTAGTCTCCTGCGTATACTGTGGGGATGGCCATTCTTTTGAGAATTGTCCATCAAATCTCGAGTCAATTTATTACGTAGGGAATCAACACCAAAACAAAAGTGGACAAGGACCACAATCCAACTTCTACAATCCTTCATGGTGAAACCATCTGAACCTTTGTTGGAGTAACCAATGAGGAGGATCGAACAACACCTACATGCATCATAAACCAAGCCAATCCCAAGGGTTTAATCAGTAAGTTCCTAAACCACCTCAAGTTGAATCATCCAACAATTTGGAGAACTTGTTGAAGGTGTACATGGCAAAGAATGACGCCTTAATCCAGAGTCAATCAGCAACACTGAAAAATTTGGAGAACCAAATAGGTCAGTTAGCTACGAAGCTTCGTAACCGACCGCAAGGAGCCTTGCCGAGTGACACAAAAAATCCAAGAAATTTGGGTAAGTAACATTGCAAGGTAGTTGCCTTACAAAGTGGTAAGACTTTGGAGCCCAAGATGGTTGAAGATGAACTTATTGAGAAGGAGGAAAGTCAAACAACAGTTGAACTTCCTACACTAAGAGAGCCAGAACCTACAAAGTCTAATGAGGTAAAATATTACCAGTGAATTCTTATAAGCTAACACCTTCTTTAGATGCAAATTTATCTTCTCAAAAAACTTGTCCAGTCCAACCCAAAGATCCATCACCTCCATATCCTCAAAAATTCCAACCAAATAAGCAGAAACAGGAGGTGCAATTCAAAATGTTTTTGGATGTTCTAAAGAAACTTCACATCAATATGCCCAACTATGTCAAGTTCATGAAGGACATTTTGTCCAAGAAAAAGAGACTCAATGAGTACGAGACTGTAGCCTTAATGAAGTACTACAGTGCATTCGTACAGAACAAGCTACCTCCAAAATTGAAGGACCTTGGAAGCTTTACTATACCTTGTAATATTGGAGAATCTTATTGTGGTAAAGCTTTGTGCGACTTGGGAGCAAGCATCAACTTAATGCCCAAATCTATTTTCAAGCTGTTGGGAATAGGTGAAGTAAGACCCACGACTGTGACACTGCAACTAGCAGATCGATCTTTAGCATACCCCGAAGGAAAGATCGAGGTTGTTTTGGTAAGAGCTGATAATTTTATTTTTTCTGCTAATTTCATTGTCTTATATTTTAAAGCAGATAAGGAAGTGTTGATTATCTTGGGACGACCTTTCCTAGCCATGGGAATAACATTAATAGACGTGCAAAAAGGTGAACTCACCATGAGAGTTCAAGACGATCAGGTAACATTTAATGTTCTTAAAGCGATGAAATTTCCTAATCCGACGGAAGAATGTTCAGTGATGGAAGAGTTAGAAACTTTAGTTTCTATGGAACGGGAGAATAATTTTGAAGAAGACCCATTGGAGAACACTTTAGGGTCTAAGCCACTGGAGGATGAAAAATGTAATGAAGATATGGCTTTGATAGAAGCCAATCTGAGTGACTATGTTCAACTAGCACAATTTGAACCATTAGAGTTGGAAGCTCGTGAATAAGCGCAACCCAAGTTGCCAATTGAGGAATCGCCTAAAATTGAACTTAAGGTACTTCCTTCCCATTTTAAATACATTTATTTAGGTAACAGTTCTACTTTGCCTGTGATTATTTCAGCAGAACTGACAGATATTGCTGTTTTAAAGAAATTTAAAAGGGCAACCAGTTGGACCATAGCTGATATTCAAGGAATAAGTCATTCCTTTTGTATGCATAAGATTATTTTGGAGGAGGCTGAAAGAGGTAGAATCAATGGGCAAAGGATACTCGATCCTATTGTAACACCCCTAACCCGTATTCATCGCCGAAACAAAGTTACGGAGCATTACCGTAGTTTACAGGACATTTATAGATAAATCATGTCAAGCACTGTTCATTTTCTGAGATAATTCATAACGTCCCTTAAATGGACCCTCGAGGCCCAATATGAGTATTGGAATCAAGTCGGGACTTAATCGAAAAATCTAAAAAAAATTCGCGAAATTTCAAAAATTTTCCAAGGTGCAGGGCTCACACGCCCGTGTGGTCCAAGGGACACACCCGTGTGACCCTAGGACACGCCCGTGTGGTCCAAGGGACACACCCGTGTGACCCTAGGACACGCCCGTGCTACAGGTCGTGTTCGAAACTAGGTAGATCTCTGACTTGCACCACACAGCCAGCCACACGCCCGTGTGCCAGGCCATGTGGTTAATTTTATTTTTCGAAATTAGGTGCAAGTTTCACACGGCCAAGACACACGCCCGTGTTCTAGGCCGTGTAGCATACACGGCTGAGACACACGTCCGTGTCTCTGCCCATGTGCTCAATTCTGAGGATTCTGTTTCTCAAATTTAAGGTGCAGGGGACACACGGCCTAACCACATGCCCATGTACAAGGCCGTGTGTCACACACGGTCTAGACACATGCCCGTGTGTCTGCCCGTGTGGACGAAATAAAGCCATTTCTAGCTTCATTTCTCACCCAAAATCATACCAATGACCTGCACTAAAACTCACATCCAAATACCAACCATTTTAAGCATTCAAATTAAGCAAACTCTATCATTCAACATGGCATATCATTACATGCATACATGTTTATAATCTTACCTTGGTCTAGTCCATATGTTAGACATAATTTGATAAACTACTTAACATATATGTAGCTACCATAGTATGACATTACAAGTATATCACAACAAACCATTACTAGCCATTCCAATGGATAGATTACAAGCATCCTTTTCAAGCCACTAATGGCCAAGTTATCCTATACATGCCATTATACCAAAATGATTTTACTATATATACCCAAAATAAACTAGTAGGTAGTGTGACGATGCTCCACTGATCTCTAACCTTCGCGAGCTTCCGAGTACTATAAAACAGGGAAAATAAAACTAAGTAAGCATTACATGCTTAGTAAGTTCGTATAACAGGAATTAAAACTTACCAATTCATATTTATTAACATTAAGCATTCAATAAAATGCTTTTCATCAATTTGGAAAATTTACCTATACACATACACTCAATCAAACAAGTTAGTTACATAAATGTTCACATATGCATCAAGTAAGCATAGATGAGCTCATCATACTATATTCCTTCAAGACATTATTCATTTTATCCCATAATTCTCTTATCATGCCAAGAGTTGTGTCTGTTGAATCGTTGAAATTCCGATGGATAATCAAGTAGAACACTCAAGGTGTACAATTCAATAACCCGTCAATTCTTATTCAAGAGTACCCATTAGGGCACTAAATCAAAGAACACACTCTCGAGCCATATATCGTATAACAGGATTACCAGTCCAGGCTAAATCCTTTATGTAACGTATGCTCAGAAGAGCTCAATTAGGATTACCAGTCCATGCTAAATCCTTTATGTAACGTATGCTCAAAAGAGCTCAATTAGGATTACCAGTCCAGGCTAAATCCTAATTGTAACATATGCTCAGAGGGATTATATCAGGATTACCTGTCCAGGCTAAATTTTTTCTATAACGAGGTCAATAGGATTACTCATCCGAGCCAAATCCTGTCAACAACAAATGCAGGACCTCATTCATTTCAGGAAAGCACATATATTCATCGGAATTCCATATTCAAACGGAACTTAACCCTTTTTCACCGTTTCAAGCATGTAATCAATTCTTCATTATAGCAAACAAATAATTCACATCAATATAAGTCACATTCCATACAAACACAACATTCAATTTAACATATTTACTTGCTCGATTAAGTTACACGAATTTACCTCGACACTTGTTCGCGTTTAAAAATCTACTAATCTGAAACTTTTTCTTTTGCTCAGTCTAACCTCGAATTTGTGTTGTCTAGATCTATATAAATGAATTTATTCATCAATTTATCACATTTCATATTCAAGTGGACTCAACTTACATCCTAGGAATAATTACCATTTTGCCCCCAACTTTTCCATAAATTCCAATTTCGTCCCTAGGCTTGAAAAATGAAATTTATGCAATTTACTCCCTATTCCAAGCCTAACCAAAATTTCAATATACAATTTACAACACATATATTCTATAAATTTTAGAAATTTTCTTCAATTTTCACAACTTTACATTTTAATCCCTAAATCATGTTTCCATCAAAAATCACTTTGTAAAAGTTGTTTATCTATCAACAACCTTTCATTTTCTACCATAAATTTCAAATTTTCAGCATATTCATCCATGACCTAATTTCCATACTTTGATAACTTTTCAAATTGATCCCCCAAATAGATAGATTCAGCTATCCCGGTTTCAAAAATATCAAAATTACTAAAAACGAGACAAGAAAACTAACCCAATTAAGCCAAGAAAGTTTCTTATCTCTCTCCTAGGGTTTCCATGTATTTTGGGGTTGAAGATGATATAAAATAAGATGATAATTCTTTTATCATCTTTCAATTAATTAAATTATTTCAATTTCCAATTTAATGCTTGCCCTTTTTCTAAATTTCCATGGATGAGTCACCAAAATATCTACATACTTTTCTTTAATGATCTAATTATCATATAAGGACCTCAAGTTTTGAATTCCATAGCTATTTAATCCTTCTAGCTACTAGAATTCAACTTTTTCATTTTATGCGATTTAGTCCATCCCGTAATTAAGCACTTAATCGATAAAATTTTCTTATCAAAATTTTCACATGACATTTCTAACAAAATATGGACCATGTAATAAAATTAAAATAAATTTTATTTTCGACTCGGATTTGTGGTCCCGAAACCACTGTTCCAGTTTCACTAAAATTTGGCTGTTACACCTATCATGAAAGAGGTAGTTCAAAGTGAAGTTATCAAATGGTTAGATGCTGGAATTATCTACCATATCTCAGATAGTGCATTGGTAAGTCTGGTATAGTGTGTACCAAAGAAAGGTGGAATCACAATTGTTAAGAATGAATGTAATGAGTTAATCCTGACGAGAACTGTCACAGGTTGGAGAATCTATATAGACTACAAAAATTGAACAAAGCTAATCGGAAGGACCATTTCCCGTTGCCTTTTATGGATCAGATGTTAGATCGACTGGTAGGTAACAAATTTTACTATTTCTTAGATGGATATTCAAGATATAACAAAATAGTTGTAGCCCTGGAAGACCAACAAATGACTTTTACTTGCTTGTACGGTACATTTGCTTTTAGGCGAATGCCTTTCAATTTATGTAATGCACCTGCAACATTTCAATGATGCATGACTGCAATATTTACTGATATGGTTGAAAATTTTGTTAAGGTTTTCATTGATGATTTTTATATTTTTAGTAATACTTAAAATGTTTGTTTGAGTAATTTGGCTAAGGTAGTGAAACGATGCAAGGAGACAAATCTTGTCCGTAACTAGGAGAAATGCCACTTTATGGTTAAGTAGGGAATTGTCTTAGGACACAAAATTTCCAGAAATGGGATTGAAGTTAACAAAGCGAAGGTGGATGTAATTGAAAAATTACCACCACCAATCACTATTCAAAGAGTTCGAAGTTTCTTAGGCCATGCCAGATTTTACCAAATGTTTATAAAAGATTTCTCAAATATTTCTAAGCCTTTGTGCATACTGTTAGAGAAATATATTATTTTTTATTTTTTACAAAGTATGTTTAGAAGCTTTTGAAGAATTAAAAAGTTGGTTAATCTCAGCCCCAATAATTGTTACACTTGATTGGAACTCACCTTTTGAGTTGATGTGTGGCGCAAGCAATTTCGCTATTGGAGCTGTAATGGCTCAAAGAAGAAACAAAGTGTTTCATCTGATCTACTATGCAAGAAGAACTTTGACAAGAGCCTGACTCAATTACACAATAACTAAAAAAAAATTCTTTGTTGTAGTTTTTGCTTTTGGCAAGTTTCATTCTTATCTGATAGGTACGAAAGTCACTGTTTTTACTGATCATGCGGCCAGTAAATACTTACTCACAAAGAAGGATGCTAAACCAAGGCTAATTCGATGGATACTTTTACTCCAAGAATCTAACTTTGAGATCCAAGACAAAAAAGGAGTTGAAAATCAAGTAGTCGATCATCTGTCGAGGTTGGAACAAAACAAGTTAACTCATTCACTTGTTCCAATTAATGAGAATTTTCTAGATGAACATATCTTCGAGGTAAGTCGAATTCATGAAATACTTTGGTTTGCTGATTATGTGAATTGTTTAGCATGTGGAATAATTCCTCGAGAAATGACATACCAACAAAGGAAGAAATTCCTTCATGATAGTTAGTATTATTTTTGGGAGGATCCGTTTTTTTTTAACAATGTGCAAATAACATAATTAGGAAGTGTGTAGCTAGAAGTGAAATTGATGAGATCTTGTATCACTGCCATTCATCTCCGAGAGGGGACACTTTGGTGGTTCTCGCACTGCACCGAAGATTTTACAAGCAGAATTCTTTTGGCCTACAGTGCTCAAGGATACATATGCATATGTGAGAAATTGTGATAGATGCCAAAGGATTGGAAACAAATCAAGGAGGAACGAAATTCCCTTGACGAACATTTTAAAGGTAGAATTATTTGACATATGAGGCATTAATTTGTTAGGCTTGTTTCCTTCTTCTTATGGTAACAGGTATATCTTAGTAGCTGTGGATTATGTATCCAAGTGGGTTGAAGCTAAAGCATACCCAACGAATAAAGCTAAGGTAGTCATGTGATTCCTACTTAAGCATGTGTTTACATGGTTTGGGACTCCTAGAGCTATAATTAGCGATGAAGGATCTCACTTTGTGAATAGATGGCTTAAGTGGTTGCTTGACAAGGACGATGTGAAACACAAAATTGCCACTACCTATCATCCACAGTCAAATGGGCAAGTTGAACGGGTAAACCGTGAGATCAAAGGTATCCTTGAGAATGTAGTGTGACCTAATGTCATTTGCCACTTGAGTAGGAGAATAAAGCTCACTGGGCTTTGAAAAATTAAATTTTGATCTTAAACAAGCCGGTCAGAGAAGAATGTTCCAGCTTGATGGGTTGGAAGAGTTGAGTTTATTTTCATACGAGAATGCCAAGATGTGTAAAGAAAAATCTAAGAGATGGCATGACAGTCGTATACAACCTCGTGAATTCAGATAAGGTTAGAAAGTGTTATTGTTTAATTCGAGCTTAAGGTTATTTCCTGGAAAGCTCAAGTCCCGATGGAAAGGACCTTAAACCAAGTACAAAATTTATCCATATAGAGCAGTAGAATTGTTCGACAATAATGGAGGTACATTTAAAGTTAATGGACAACGTCTCAAATATTATAAGGATGGTGAAGTTGAGCGAATTGAAACATCGTTCAATTTAATAAACCTTTAATTTTTCATGTTCTTACTTTTTAATAAATAGTTAGAAATTTTTTTTTTCTTAAATTAGTACATTTAATTAATTCTGTCTAAGGAGATTGGAACTTAAGCGAGACCATTTGTGACCCCTCCAAGCTTTCTTGAGAATTAATTTAATGTAATATTTTGAGAATAAATTTTCTAATTAACCTAGAAACTTTTCATTTTCATTTTAATTTTAATTTTTTTATGTTTAATAAAGGGGTCAAATTGGCCCAAGTACTAGGGGTGAGCGTTCGATCGAATCGAATCGAATGAAAAATTTTTGAGTTAATCGAGTTGACGAATCATATTTTATCATCCTAATTTGATTTGAAATTTTCTCGAATCGAGTCGAGTGAGATGGAATTCGAATCGAATCGAATCAAATATATTTGTTCGAGTTAAATTTTAAAAAATAATTTTGGGTCCTTGTAACCATTATCACCCATTGTAATAAAATTTGTCCATCTTAACCAAATTTGTTTATTAACTTTCATCACCAAATAATTTATTTATTAATCTTTTCTATACGGGTTAGCTTCTTTGCTTGTTTAGTTCTTTCAATTATCTTCAGATTCTTGTCACTATGTATTTTGGAATTAAAAAATATATTAAATGTAAAAATGTGATTTTTTAATAAAAGATATTTTAAAGATAAAATGTGAAATTGATACCAATATAAAATTTTAACACGAATATTTTATGGCATAATTAATAATTCAATTTTAATATAAATATTCAATATGACTAAACAATTCAATAATATAAATAATATAAAATGTGAAATTTAATTTAATAATATAAATAGTAGATATAAATAAAATTATTACTATTTATGTTTAGTGATTTTTTTTAGATATTTTTTATTTTTTATTTGAGAGTAAAGGGTGAGAAGTAAAAGTTTAGGGGGAAAATAAAAAGTTTTGGAGAATAAAAGTTTGAGGGAAAATAAATAAGGGGAGTAAAATTTTGAAGGGAAAATATTAAAAAAATTGGAGGGGGGATGGGTTTGGGGTAGATGGGAGGTGAGATGGGAAGGGAGTAAAAGTTTTAGGGGAAAAGTGGGAGGGAGTAAAAATTTTGGGGGAAAATAAAAAGTTTTGAGGGTTTTTGGGAGTAAAATTTTGAGAAAAAGTAAATGGGAGAGTAAAATTTTGGTGGGAAATCGATTTTGGGTAGATTGGGGGGTTGGGATGGGAGGGGAGTAAAAGTTTTGGGGGGAAAGTGGGAAAAGTAAAAAGGTTTGGGAGTTTGGGGTAAAAATGTAAAATATTATAGTTTGATATTCGAATTATTCGAATTATTCGAGTTATTCGAATTCGAAAACTCAACTCGATTCGAACTCGAAATTCAAAAAAAAATCGAGTTGACTCGAATAACTCGATTAACTCGAATAACTCGATTCGTTTAACTCGAAATTCGAATTTTTTTTTGATTTTTTCGAGTCGAATCGAGTTTTGCTCACCCCTACCAAGTACTAATCAGTTTGTTTTATCTAAATCAGTTTAATTTTTAAGTGCAGTTGGGCTTGAGGCCCAAAACAACAAGAGGAGAAATTTACCTACTAACTACCATCCATAGGGTTCCTAAAATACCCTAATTTTTTCGCCACTATCCTTCCCTCCTTACCTTGCCGCCCAAGCATCACTTGTAGCTAACTTTTTTTCTACAAGTTCACCCTAATTTACTACTATATAAACCCCTCTCTACTATTATATTCCTCACACTACTTAAAGCAATTAGCTTCAAACCCTAGCCACCTATTTCTTTATTCTTGTCGTCTCCCTCAAATCCTGAAGAATCTCCCTAAAATTTCCCTTTTTGTCGCAAAACCCTCTTATCGCCACTGCAATATTCTCGCCAGAGCAACCCTATCTCTGCCGCAAGCTTATCGCTGCCACAACCTCCTTGCTACCATTCATTGCTGATTTTTTTTCCCTTCCTTTTGCCAAAATTCCGCCTATTTTTTCAGGAAAAATGACCATGTCTAGCAAAAGAACTACATCTTCCAAGACCTTTTGTCGAAAATCCAATTGTGATTCAAGATGAGGAAGTGAAAGAAAGGTTTGATTCCATATTCAAAAATCAACCCATGATGTCGGAAAAAAGTTTCAACTTGGAGACTGATGACAAGATGGTTGTACCCTTGTCAATTCGAAAGACAATTGATGCTCTCAATTGGAACTATTTCTATGATGCACGATCACTGACAGAAGTTCTTGTTTGCAAAAAGAAGGTACCCTTTACTTCTAAGCCCATTAATGATTTGTTTAATCTATTTGATGTTGAATAAGATGAGTACTTTGCCATGATGAAAAATATAAATTGGGATTTTCTTCAACAAGTGCTTAACGTTGTTACAAATTTGGGATCCCAATGGATTATAAGAAAGTATGGCAGTCATTCTTGCCAAAGAGAAAATCTAAAATCAGTGGCTAAGGTATGGTTCTACTTTGTTTGATATAGCTTCATGCCTATCTCACATAATTCCACCATCTCAATTGAACGAATGCTTTTGTTGTATGCGATTATGACAGAAAGGTCTATCAATGTTGGAAAATTTATTCTCAAGGAGATCCACAATTGTGCTAGAAAAAAGGCAGGAAGTGCCTACTTTCCATCATTGATTACTTCACTTTGCTTAGCCCAAGTTAAATCAAAAGCAAACCTGAAGGGCCAGTATGTTCAAGGTTGCATCACAAGGCATGATCTTGAAAGGTTAGTGGAGAATGTCTATGAGTTGCACCCACCAACCGAACCAAAAACTGATGAGTTATCAAATAAATCTAAACCAGAAGTTGACTCAGTTAATAAGATAGAAGAAGCAAGATCTGAAGAAGAACTGAACAATCCTGAACCGATAAAGGAACCAAAAAATCTAAACGAAGTGTTGAGTCGGATGCTGATGGGCCAGTTGGACCAAGTGTTGATCCTGAATTGACTATTCCTATGCCTAATTCTTCAAATACTATAAGAAATTAGAATTTTCAATTATGATGGATATGTGAAAATTTATGCATAACCAACAACATGCTTATTGGAAATATGCGAAGATTAAAGATGATTCAATCAATAATACTTTTAAGAATATCTCTAACAGTTTTGTTCCTGAGTTCCCAAATCGTATCTTTGAGTCATGGAAGGAAGAGGACGATTATGCAAGAGAGAACAAGGATGCAAAGGAGAAAGACAAGGGGGATAAATCAGATAAATAAAAGGGGGAATTTCTTGTCCTTAGTATTTATTTTTAGGCATTTATTTTTATCTCTTAGTTAGTATTTTGCTTTTGCATAATAAATAGGAAATTGAAAACATAAATAAAATAAGCTCGATGCCTCTTCATTAGAAAAAAAAGCGAAGTGATTTGGTAAAAAGAATAAACACGTCTAGGATTAGATTGTTAAGAAATACTTGGTACTTAAGTAGTCTTTATGACTCACCTCTCTTTTCTTACAACCCTACCTGGTGTTTAGTTTTCATTCATTACTTTGTTTTCAAAATGAAGACATTGCTTCTTTTTAAAAAGGGGGTAAGGAAATATTTGCAGGAATTTTTAAATTTTTCAAGTATGTTTTAATCTTTTCACATGAGTATGCTGAAATAAATGAATGTTCAGAGGAAATTTTTGTTCATAAGTTAGTTCAAATGTAAGCATGATTTCTAATTTTATCTAAGTTATTTTTATGTTATCTTGAGTTATGGAATGCTTGTATGTTCTCTAGTCTTATGTACTACTTGCCATGAAAATTTAATTTCCTTGGAAATAAACATGCATAAAGGCTTAGTCTTTAGAATTGACTTAGTACCTTTCTCGACGCGAAATCCTAAGAGGCATAAGAATTTAAATATGATATAGGCACTTTTTTTTGAATCGTTTGAGCCTTTCAAGCCCACATTATTATATTGACCCTTGAAACCTTATTTTTAGCTTAATGGCATGTTTATTGCAAAGTACCTACATCATAAGCCATATTGTCATCTTTTTAAGTTTATTCTCTTTTTTACACCCATCTTAACTAAATTTGTCTTGGTGATCAAAATTTGAGGAAAAATTCAAAAATATGTACATGCTCATAAATCAAAAGAGAGAGAGAGAGAGCAAGTTTCCTCAAATTCTGAAAAAGATTGATGAGCATCAGTTCAAAATAAGTTGGGGGTGTTCTAAAGACCTCTTCGAAGGAAGGTTATGTTGCAAAAATATCCAAGGAAAAGTTAGGGTTAAGACTACTGAACCTAAAAATTTATTTCTCTTTATCCCTACCTTTAACTTAGCCCCATTACAACTTTATAAAAGACCTATTGATTTGATAATTATGCCGATTACATTAGTTGAGAGAAATTGCTAAGTTCAACATATGAAGACAACTAAATAAACCTTATGATTGTCTTGTCTAAATTGATAGGGAAAGTGTATTGAATGGTGAATGCTACATATGACTTTAAAATGCAAGCATACTATGACTCGTGTTGGAATTTCCTTATACTTAGTGTAAAATTTTGGAATAATGTTTTCATCCGAGCTACTTATCAATAAAAAGAGTTTGTTGGCATGTTTCTGTTGATGCATGATTATGTGCAAAGATTGATGCTACTTAAACATATTGCAAGTTTGCTTTAGCAAAGGTTTTGTTTTGCATGAAACATTACTTGGGACGAGTAATTGATTAAATTTGGAGGGTGTAAACTCTAAATTATATAGGTTTTTTTAGTATTTTTTACCACCTTTTTACTTAAAAATAATACTAATCTCGAGTATTTGTTAATTAATTAAGTGAATTTTTCTTATATTCCGATAATGGACATGAATTTATAAAATATGCAAATTTGTGCTTTATTATGTTAATTTTGTGCATAAATTAAATTATTTCATGTCATTTATTAATGTTCTATTTTTAATTAATGCAGCGCGACCATGAAGTTGATTTAATAAAGAGCTTATTATAATTTTTGCATGGACATGAGCAATTCTACCCTACTTGGACGGCAAAACCATGAAAATTAGGTCATGAAGATGTTGCTTTGACCCAGTGAAAATGGTGCTACACGGTGGACAAGCCTGACTATTAAATGGGTCACAAAACCTTCCAAATAAGGAGAAGAGAAGCCCAATTCTGCAAGGATATTTGGGTAGCCAAAAATCAGCTTTTTAGATAATTATTTAGAGGTCTCTACACTTGGAAAATCATTAAAATCAGCATACTATGTTTGTTCAAGAAACCGTCCACCCTTTACATGATTCAAGCATGATTTTATGCTTGAATCAAGCAACCAACTAACCCTCCTTTCCACATATTATGGCTGGCCAAAGGTGGGATAAATCTAAGGGATCTTTGATGTCATATTTAGTAAACTCCTCCACCAACCTCAAGTATAAATACCCACTCCCATCTCACATTTCAATCATCCCTCATTCATCTTTTATTTAACATTTATCTTCCATTCTCTTATTCTCTCATTCCCTCTCTTCATTCCTACGCATAGCATCCCATATTTCCTTTCTTTCTTAGCCAACAAAACCTTGATAAGATCATCTCTTGGCCGGTCACCTAGAGGAGCCATTAACAAAAGAGCAACACGAGGACAGGAGGAAACTTCTTCAATCAGAGTTCGCAAGGCTACTGATTTGAATAGAGTTTATTCTTCCTTTACTTGTTACTTTGATTTCAATCATGTGTGCAATGTGTTTTGTTATCTTGTCATCAATAATGGTAGCTTAAATCTATTTAGCTAGGATGATTGTATCAATTCAATGAAGTTTGTTTAAATCATGTTTATAGTGTTTGTATCTTACTCATTAATGTTTTTAATTAAACTCAAGCATGTATTTCATTCATACGTGATTGGAAGCATTGGAATTAGCTGAGCGATCCTAACCAGATGACGACTAATGGACACAATAGTTGAAAAGTGCATGCTTAGTTTAGATCCTAACCTGACTAAATTAAAGGTTCATAATAACTTTAACGAGCTCTATTATCTTGCATAGTTTTTAGGTTCATATGATTAAATTGTTTCAAACCTAACCCGTCCCTGTTACTTTACATGAATTCTAAGAAACCCTTAGTTTAATATGATCAGTAACATGCATGTTTCACTAAGTAAAAGATTTCGAAAGGACTTAATTTGGTTTCAAACTCATGAAAGATCGAGGTGCCATGCAATATTTTTCGAACACTGTTAAACATGAGAAAAATGAATTAAGTTAAATGATGTAATTATTCTACCCTATTCATGTTATTGATTGTTGAAGTTTGTGTTGTTGCTGCTAAATTCATCTCATACATTTTAGTTAATTATCATACTTAGATTAGAATTGCATTAGGGATCATCTTGCATCTAGATAATTTAATTTAGTTTAATCATCCATCACTCAAAATATTGTGTTCTTATCACCAATTTGTAAAACTTTAATTTTGCAATTAATTGACTAACATACACATTCCCTGTGGAGACGATAACTCTTTTACTTACTTATTACTTAATAACGATTGTGTACACTTGTACAAACCTATGTGTTACAAGCTTTACGTTTAGTGTGTGATTCGACCCACATTTGCATATACTTATAAAGTTTTTACCAAATCGACTTTTCTTATCATATATCATATCAGAGTCATAATATGTAACATATCAAGGCATATCATATAACTTATTAGAACATAACACATAACATAACAGAGCATGTCCTACCCCCATCCACTACACACCATCTCCGACCCACCAATCACACCAATTAGTACTACGCAAGTCCACCCATCCAATAACACCAATATGTGGCAGTATGCCACTCATAAATATGCAGCTGAGCTGGCAAAACAAAAATTTGTGGTCTAGTCGCCATAATTCTAGTAGAGCTATCTTATACACTTCCTCCAACATATCAAACCCACCCCAAAGCATATGTACAAACATGCTAACATACACAAATACGTATCATATAGATTTTATAGCATGCATGTCTAAACATATATTTACAAAGCATAACATAATACAAAACATATACAATGCAAACTTACATAACATGCTCCCTAAGCTTATTTATGAACAACATACCTAATTTTTAGCTTTTACAAGGCTACCCAAATTCCCATGGATCTAAATTTTAAGTCCCTAAATCAACCCCCAAATAGGCCTTCAAAAATGGCTAAAAGGGCCTACATAGCCCAACAAGCCAGCCCGTGTGGTCTACACGGTCAACCAATCCAAGCCATGTAATCACACACGGCCTTGTGCACCACACAGCCTGGTACACGGCCAACAACACGGCTGTGTGGTGCACACGATCTGTCACACGACCTGCCACACAATCGTGTGATGCTGGGCAGTTTCAAAAACAGCCCCTGTTTTGTAATTTTTTTGAGTTTTGGTTAATGTTTCGGGTTACATTCACACACTTGACAGTATTTTTGATTAACCACACAACTGGGAACCTAAGAATCCTATAATCATTCATCCAATTAAACTGATTAATCATCAAACTACCACCCAAAATCACATTCCTTAAATCAACATTTCAATCCTTAAAGCGAAGTTCAAGTACTTACCACTCAAAAACAGCATCCAACACGAGAATTACTCTGCTGGTGGGACACGATTATCATTTCCTTCTCCTAACCAAGGACCAAGAAAACACTTAACGCAACAAGAATCACCTATCTTGCCCCAAAGAACAAATTTAAATTCAATAGCTGAAAAATAAACAACATAAGTTACGCTTGCTTGGATTTACAAATACCACCGAAGAATCAATGAAACAATCCAAAAACACTTAATGGCAACAAATAAGGTCGCAAAACAAAAGAAGGAAAATGGAATTCAAGAAAGAAAGGAAGAGAAAAGAAGCGGAAATGTAATAAGGGAAAGGAGAAACAAAAATTAGAAATGTAAAAAAAGGGAAAAAAAAGTTGGACGACTAATGGGTGAGGTAAAATAGGGATTTGGGATAATTTTTTAAAAATAAAATATATTCAAAAGACCTTAATTCCAACTAAATCTTAACCCATCAGATTTACTAGAGTTCAAATTGAATTCAACCTCCAACAAATGGAAAATGGCAAAATATTTTCAAAATTGCGCATCACGAGATTCGAACACAAAACCATAAAATACACTAACAAACACCTTACCACCAAACCAACTAGCTCATTTTATTATAACTTGAATGAAAATAACATTTAAGTCTAAAAGACTAGGGATAGGATTAGAGACAAAATTTAACAAAATTTCAAGAGGTAAGATTTGAACTTATGACATCTCACACATATATATAGAACACATAACCACTAAATCAAAATAATTCCATATTAAATAAAATTCAGGGCATTACATACAATCAATCTAAAGAAGCAGCACATTTACAGTAAACAAAACCTTTCGATTTTATATCTCTTTTTGGAGACGAAGAAGAAGATAAAGACAATGAGCTCATTTTGTTGCTTCTCCACCTCTAGAGACGTGTTGATGGCTTTGGGGTTTTATTTTAAATTAAAATTTCACATTTTATCTTTTATTTCTTTCCATAAATTTAAAACATTATTTTCTTAAATTTCAAAATTCATATAGTCCTTGTTCAGACTCTAGAATTTTATATTAAAAATTCAAAAACAAAAAATTGTTAAACTTGATAGCTTAAAGATTAAAGCTTCTTAGGGTATTAAACAACAAGATCTTCAAATGGGAAAATTTGTAATAGCTAAGAGGATGTGAAAATGAGTAATTGAAATTTTATAATGATGTTTACACACCATCATGAGATACGAAAGTATAGGAGATGCGAAAATGAGTATTCACTAAAGTAGAAGAAATTAAATATTAAATAATTTTTTATGTACATTTTAGTTGGAAGCATGGGCAATGAAGATGAAACTGTACATTAATGAAAGCATGAGAAATTTGAAAGTGAGTAACAGAAATTTTTAGTTGATTTCTATTTATTTATTTATTTATGGCTTCAATCAAGCATGTGAAATCTTTTTTATTTTTCTAGGTTTTGTAAAATAGGGAAGAAAATCTTGTAAAAAGGTGATGGTTTCTGGTTTCGACTTGAAAGTTTGATAAAAAAAAATTTAAATTTTTTTATAATTTTTTTTAGATTTTTTACATATATATTTGGAACTTTTAGAAAATTTTTATTTCTAATTTTTATTTATAAAATATTTTAACTTAATTTTCAATAATTTAAATAATTTATATTTATTTTTAAATTTTTAAAATTTTTTAGAATAATTATTAAGAAAAATAAAAAAAATCAAAATGATATTTTAGCTACAGTTTAGAGACCAAATTAGTAATTAGTAAATTAAAATAACGTTCCACATCAACATTTAACAGATGAAATTTACGAAGGGGCTAATTTGCACGTTTCGAAATGTATAAGGGCTAATTTGTCCATTTTTTCAGTAGGTGGGCCGAAACGCAATCCACCCTTAAGTATAAGAGTTTCCTTGGTACTTTTACCATAATCAACCTCAAATTTTAACATGAAAAGCTAAAGTATTATATATTTTAGGCATAATGACTTATTTAGCCCTCCAACTTAAAAAAGAGTCATTTTAGTCATTCATTTGATTTTTCGTCTCTTTTAGCTCTTAAACTTACATTGTTTGTCAAATCATCTCAAAAATAGATGGAAAAGTTAGCTTCTATTCAAATTGCTAACGTGGCGTCCATGTGGCAGTCTACGTATATGTTATGTTAGCAATTAATTCATTTTTAAAAAATAAAAAAATTATAATTTTTATACATTTTAATATTTTAATTTTTAATAGTTTTTATAATTGTTTTTGAATGTTTAAAATTTTAAAAGTAATTTAATTACTGATGTGGCATCTACGTATATGCCACATTAATAAAGTTAACAAATACTAACTTTGTTATTCATTTTGAGTAATTTAATAAATAATGCAAATATAAGGAAAGATGAAAAATTAAAATGATTTTCTTTGAAGGAATTATACTTATATTCTAGATATACCTTTCTTTTCTCTATATCCACATTGATATGAAAACGATTTTTTCGTATTAATGTTTACTTATTTTTCACTACAAATTCTTGAAATTACCATTGGATAATTTATTTATCCAATTAAACAAATAAATACTAAAAAATCATATTACAAGCGCATGTATGAAAATTATGGATTTAAAATACAAATATATAATTAATGGAGGTAATAAAATATGCATAATAAAATTAAAATGTAAATATTATATTAAAATAAAATTTTAATTTAGTGGCAATGTTAATATTTTATTAATGTAAATAATACGGATTTAAGTTTCACCCATGCAAGTGTTTAATTATTTTTTCAAAGCAAAATAGAAAAGTTAATAACTTATTTTAATTATGAGATGATATTTCCATAATTTTTTTAATCGAATTGATGTCCAGTTGATTTATGACAGCAATTCAATTAGAGACTTAAATAATAATATAAATGATTATTTATTTGTAACTTTACAAAGAAATTACAAACTGTGATTCTTACTAAATTAACAAAACCATTGTAAATAAAAGGAAATGATATAAAGAAGCAATGGGTGGATAACGAATCCTTTTGTAGGAAGGCAGTCACATTCTGTCCAAGTCATAAGGGTTATAAAGTTTCTACATAGTGCTTGTGGTTGTAAAGAGGTGGATTACTTTTCACCATTGATTAACACCTATAAATATAAAAAAGATTAAAACCTAATTTCTAGCTATCAACTTTCTCAGCAAAATATTACCCATCCTAAATTATTTTGGATTTTAACCATAAAAGTGTAGGTTATGAAGGACTATGCAATGGTAATAACATGAGGTATGTGGTACTTGCGATTTTCTTCCAAAAAGGAAAAAGGAAAAGGAGTGATTTGTAAGGCATTTAGACAATAACTAGATGGGTAATTTACCTTCTTAATCACCTAACTTGTTTCAATTTTCATATAAATCATAAACCTTGTTTCTATTTTACATATTTTATCTTTCGTCAATAATTTCAGCCTCAACATTTACATATTTACACAAATATAGTTAGATAAATTTGTTTAAAAAGGACCAAATTGATAAAATGTTTAAATTTTGTGGGCTAAATTTATTATTATACCAATCAAAATCATATACAATTGATGGAAATAATTAATATCATGATTTATTGTTCTTAATTGCTCACTTTCGAAATTAATAAAGATAAAATTATGTTTAACTTTTTTGAGAAAGACTAATTTACTCAATTTTCAAAATTGAGGGGCTAGAAAATTCTTTCTACCTTATTTCAAATGCTAACATTTTAAAAATGTAAATTTTTTTCATCCAAATACATTTAAAAAAAAAACCAATTTATAGATTAAATGTTATTTAAAAAGTTATAATCATGTGCACGTCTTAAAAAATCTCAAAAAGAAAAGAAAAAACCCTTCAAGTAACACAAAGTCTACTAAAATTGTTCACATTTCTCAATTTCTTATGAATTCCATGAGCAAATTATAGAAAAAATTTAAAATTTTTAAAATTTTCCATATTCGTATTTGAAGTGTACTTAAGAAGTCCCTATATTATAGACACCTGATCAAATTAGTCCCTTTGCTATTAAATATATCAATTTAGTTCTTATATTATTACAAAAAAAATCAAATAAGGTCAATTTGTAATAGATTTAGCATTTACTGTTTAAAAAAGTATCATTTATTGTTTAATAAAGTTAATATTTTTAAATTTTTTATGGCTCTGTAAATTAAATATTTTATTTAGAATTGATCTATAATTGGAAAATACAGAGACTAATTTGATCCATTTAATAATAGATGGACTAATTTGATTCTTTTCAATAGTATAAGGACTAAATTAATCTATTTAATAATAGAAAGAATAATTTGATCTAATCCTTATAATACAGGGACCTCCCAGACACTTTAACCATTTTAAATCCTCATCCATACTTCAATATATAAAATCTGGAAAAAGAAATTGTTACATGATTGATGATATCGAAGAAATTAATTAAATAATGGCATTCATGTGACTAACTTTCTTCCCTATTTTAATAATGTTTTGATTGACAGATGAATTTAAAACAACTTTTTTTAAATAAAGAAAAAGTTAAATGATAAATTTGAAACACTTTTTGCATTTTAGGTCAGAGTGCAATTTACTCCAAATTCAAAAGAAGCTTGATGATTTACCTACATGTCTTTTAATACCAGTTAGAACATAAAAATAATTAACTCTTTGACACATGTGAAATGGAAAAAGAAAATAACAACTCAAATTAGTAGTTAAACTTGGTATAATTCCTGAAACCAGATTAAAAGGGCAGAAAATTGCAACATACCATAAAATTTCCCCCTTTTTTTTAAATTTACTATTAAGAACAACAATTTTCTTAATCATGATAACAATATAGTCCATAACTTTAATACTCCCATAACAGTTAATAATTTTCTTTTTTGCCCCAATAACTTGATGAATCTAGTCAACCCTCATTTTTCTGGTTTGCTTTGGTAATTTCTTCCTAGGAATACAATTCCCTTTTACTGCTTTGTCCTTTTTCTCTTCCACTGGTTCACTCAGCCCAGCCTTGCAGCTCCTGATGAATCAAAATCAAAACTAAAAGTGAAGTAGGAAAAAACATTACAACTATGTTATTTGCATGTTCAGTTTTAACAGGAAAGTGACAGGGTTGAAGAGGAACCGAATGAATCACCTTTCTTCATTATATGAATTGGATCTTTTGAGCATTGGCTGATCACCCACAACTCGGTTCTCAGAATTCATTGACTCCACAATGCTGCCACTGAAATACTCTTTCTCTTGGGCCTGTAAATTACCAAACCTTGGGTTCTCAGACATGCAGCTTATCATCTGATCATCTTCAGCAGCCTTTATTGCAGTCTTACAAAGAACCCCTCTATGCAAATTTTCACTCTTCTTCACCACAGTGTTTGGTACTACCGGTTGCTTTACAACAGTAGGCATGTTTTTGGCTTTGTTAACTGCTAAGTTGCCACATGCAATAAGTTGAAGCAGAACTGAGGAGTTACGACCTGATGTTGACACATTGGTCACTGGGTCACCATCTTCAAATCGCTTGGAAGTTTTGTTTTTGCTTTGGTTTTGGTTTTCAGAGAGGATGGAAGAGTCTTGTTTAGGTGTATCAGAAATGGGCTTTTGGGGTCCTTGGATATTGGTTTCTTGGTATTCAAGTTCATCAGTGGAAACCCCTCTTGAGCAGCGAGAGTGAGGAGTTGTTGAGCTTGTGTAACATGTTTTCTCCTCGTCTAATTCATACTCTTCTTCTTCTTCTTCTTCATCACCATCATCGAATTCTTCTTCTTCATATGCTGTCCTATCTGGTTCTTGGGGTCCCCTGTGTCGAGTCAAAGCAAAAGTTTGGGATTTTTGCTTGGGGTGAAGGTTTGGTTCCTGAAAATGTGGCCCCTTATTACTGATTTGCATTTGCTGTAATACCACTGCAACAAAACAAACTATCTTTTCAGTCTTAAAGTTTGGGGTTAAAAGTGTAGTTTTTGTTAAACATTCAAGGTAATGAAATAGCTGACCAGAGCAACCATCAGCCAATTCCGAGCCTTTGAGTACATATTCCGCTCCATCAGATGGAGGAATAATATCATTGTCTGCTAAGTCATTCCATACATAACCATTCTTGTAACTCCTAACAATCAAACATTAAAATTAGTTTAAAAACAAACATCAAAAGGAAAAAGTAAAAAAAAAAAAAAAAAAAAAAAGGGAAAAATGTACCTTTTGCAAGACCAAGAGTACAAAGAGGGCATTGCTTTGCCTCTAAGAGCAGTGAGTCTTTCAATTACATCTGTGAAAAGAAACAAGATAAACAACAAGCAAGAAAGGGTGACATATAATTCTCATTATTTACCTCTCAAACGAAGTGGTTGATTGACCAAATGGGTGACTTCCATGTAATGAGGATGCTCAAGCTGGCCATTTCTGGTTAGGTAGTAAACAACTTGAACTTTTCTGATTGGTTTCACTGCCTTATGTTGTTGCAGAATACAAACTTTGGCCCTACCTGGGCTGCTTTCTCTTGCTCTTCTGTTTCTCGCATTCATGTTTGTTTACTTGCACTCCTTCCTTCGTCTCTGATCTTGACTTGGTAGGTTTTTCAGGTTTGACAAAACCCCAAAGTCTTCCTTTATATTCACATTTACTGCACCGCCAACTGGGAGATGGTGTAAAGGTATAAAGGTCATTAAAAGATGCAAAAAACAGCATTAACTTTGGATTCTCTTGGATTTTATGGCTACTAATATTGGGCAGAGAGAGAGAGAAAATGTGAGTGGTGGTGGGTCACGGTCATTACAGTAGAATTTACTTTGACTTTTTGCAATGCTCTGATCCCGATCTTTGGCAAAAAAGAGATAAATGAAAATTGGCCTGTAACAAACCATTCCAGAGAAGCCCTCCAGCAAAGCTTTCTGCTATAGCTCATTATTCTAGGATGTTAACTGCCTTTATTACCAAGCACCAGTGTCACATGATGTTGGGAAATCCGACAATAACTGGTTAAAAATAAGGAACCAATTTTTGTTAATAAGACTATTGTTTTGTCTAAAGGGTCGTTACTGTTCTCTAGATTTCTAAACCATGTTTTGGTAATTTTTCCGATTGATGATTCATGCAAGAGAAATTTTCACTTTTGCCCCCCTTAAAAGCCCATGATTTATGGTTTGATTTAATTTGAGTAAGGGGTTGTTGGCCCCTACCTTTGCACTAAGTATCTTAATAATTGCTATTCATGTGAAGTAAGGATTCATATAATCATTTGTTTCAATATCTGCGTTTCTCAATCCTTAAACTTCAAATTGAAGCATGTTTTGTACAACCTAACACTCGGTCAAACCCTAAAGACACAATCCTAGAACAACCTGACAGGTCGAAGAACACCATTTTTTTATGCATATAATTCTTGGTATTATATACATAACTTTTGTTTTCACGGAGATTAGAGATTGTTTATGTTGATGGAAAAATACGATCTGCAAGTTTATGGAAGAAGTGTTAGTATTGTGCGAAATATTAATTATGCATATTGTGTTTGCATGTTAAGTTTTGTTGATGGTTCGGTCTCCCACAAACCCAACATGTATAATTAATATTTCGTATAATATCGACACTTCTCCCGTAAGCTTGTAGGTCGTATTTCCACCAACTGAGGCGTTTTCTAAACTTCGTGAATCCCTTTAGGCTCTCTTCGAAGTATGAGAGACAAAACTCATCACAAGATCATACCTTCTATTAATAGAGTGATACACTCTGTAGAAGACATTCACCCTCAACAACTTTCATTCTAATTCAGTTGTATATATTAAAAAAAAGAATAAAAAAATTAAATCACTTTCGTGTTGAATGAATATATATTTTAATGAAATTAAAGTTTTCTAGAAGTGTAATGTGATTTACTATTTTATCCAATATTTATTAGTATTTGGTGAATATAATTATTTCTATAAATAATAAGTAAATATAAAATGGTATCATATTGATAATCAACTTATAAAAATTAAACTAAAATCTTTGAACAAAAAAAAAAATTCATCTAAAATAATTTTTTTTACATATAATTGCAACATACTAAAATTCATGTATATGCATGAACTCTCAAACTTAACAAATAAAAATGTTTAGATCTAAGACGGTGGCGAAGAAGTTAAATTGATTTGGAATTTGCTTTTGATTTTCTTATCGGTTAATGTAGGCAAATTTCATCACCCCATACATAAAGAGTTAGACGTTACTCTAATAATTGGTTCATCCATTTTTTTAACGAAGGACCTTACTGACTGCCAGTACGTTTTGGCAGCTAAGCAAATTGCCAAGTCTCAGAAGCAAAGTGAATCTTTAACTGTTATACATTATTAGTTTAGTAGAAGATTGACAACAAAAAAACAGTAGTAAAAACAAATCAGTTGAATTGGAGAGATTGGACTCCAAGTGAAGACAAACAACGATTTTATATACATAAATATTAGACTGTACGTTAAATATATGTTTATTATCTGTGCAGGAAAAAAAAGAAAAAGAAAAAAAGGAAGTCACTGGTGTGATATACGAAGCAAAATTAGACCAAACACCTGCAAAGCTAATATGATGTTTCACATTACTTATCTACTACCAGTTGCTTTTCCACACACCATTGTTTTCACATGGGCAGCTGCCACTAGTATTGAAAATATCAAATCCCATTGATGGATTGAACAAGTTGAATTGTCGTGGTTTAGTGACAAGAGAATTTTTTTGTTGAAATTAAGTTTCGGTAGAAACAAGATCTTAAGTTTATCCTTGAACAACATTTTTTCCGCTCTCATTTAAACAAAATATCTAATTCAGTTTGATATATTTTTTAAAACTGCAAGCTTGGAGAACCAAGACTTAATTGCTTTGATTTATTATAAAGAGATCAACTAATGGTATAGGGACCAAACAGGTAAATATGAACTCGAAATTAACTCAAGTTTTTGAAATCCAATATGGTTGAATCCAAGTTCAATCACATCCATCCCATAGATTCACATATCTAAGTTAGGGGATATCAATTTATGTATAGCCATTAGCAACAAAAAATATTGAAACACAAAAAATAATGCTCATTCGGTCATTCGTTACAGTAAATAGGATCACAATTAGGGTCCGTAGATTGGCCTAAAAAAGGCAATCTTAGGGGCTGGCATCAAGGTTTTCATGGTTCATGGAGTGTACCGTTGAGTCTTGAGATTCGACCTCATCGACGTGACCCAAAGCTGTTTTCATATATATTTTAGCTCCCTGTGGTAATGTTTTCTGAAAAGCTCATTTAACACTTTTACCCCTTTTGCTTGCCTTTTTTACTGTTAGGGAAAAAACAAATGTCATATCCAATAATCCAATGGAACCCTGGGTTTCGAGTTTCTTTGAAAATTTATCATCAATTATTAACATCTTACTACTTTAACTACCATCAATTTCTTGCTTCAATCTCTTTTTATTTTTATTTTTCCAAATGAGCAAGTTTCATGACATCTATGAAGTCATCAGCCAATGCTGTAAAAGCATGCACGTATACGGTATCTGGGATATTAAAACAGTCAATTAGATTCTGGGTAAAATCTTATATTTGAGAATAGTTACTGTTTTCTCACTCATATCCATAGATCCATCAAACCTGATATCCATAGATTGATCCGTTTGAATGAAACTAAATTTATTATGTCTTTAGTTTAAAATTGGATAAACTACACATATGCTTGCGTAAGTTGAAAAATTTATTAAGCCTTTATAATTAGTTTAAAATTTCGACCCCAAATATGTCGATTCGCTGCTGTGCGCTATCAAATTAGACTAATTTTTCGATATGTGTTATCCTCATCGACCACTCATTTTTTACCGTTGGGATCAACGGGCATACCACAGGAGCACTCCAACTCAGTTTTACCAATTTTGATCCCCACTTCCCTCTCTTTTTTCTCTTTTTATGATTTTCTCGGGTCTTTACTGATAATTTGCTCCACTACTTTCTCTATGTGCAGGTTTCAGTTTGGCGCTTCTCCTCTCTTTTCTTTTAGCTTTTCTCTTTCCGAAGATTGTTTCCTTGTGGTAGTTTATTATGGTTTCTAAATTTTGGTAGGGATTGTGGGTTCCAGAGTGGTGAAGGTTGTGGGGTTGTTTTCAGTTGAGGGAATGGGGCAGGGGATCGGTGATGGAGGCAAGGTGCTTATGGCAGTGAGGATTATTGTGTGGTGATGACGGATTAGTCGCCGGTGGTTTAAGGGTTTAGAGGCAGTGATGGAGAGGTTCGAGTGATGAAAAAGGAGAAAATAAAAAGGGGAAAGGAAGAACATGGTGTTATAAATCCGTGGGTGTACATACAACTCTCGTAACCCTTCAAATATTTACTTTCTTGTAACTCCTAAAAAAATTATAGGGTCACTTAATAATTTTATTTATCATGTAGTAATTTATGATAATTGAGGCTTTATAAGTAAAGGGATGTATAAATTATAGTATCCCAATTTATATAGTTTTATATAGGGGTGGGTGTTGAATCGAATCGAATAATAAAATTTCGAATTAATCGAGTTGTCGAATCTTATTTTATCATCCTAACTCGATTTGAAATTTTCTCGAATCGAGTTGAGTGAGATGGAATTTGAATTGAATCGAATCAAATATATTTGTTCGAGTTAAATTAAAAAAATGACTTTCGGTCTTTATAACCACTGTCACCCACCGTAATCAACTTTGTTAATTAACTTTCATCTCATTATAATTTATTTATTAATCTTTTATATACGGGTTAACTTCTTTACTTACTTAGTTGCTTTAATTATCTTCTATTTTTTGTCGCTATGTATTTTAAAATTAAAAAAATATATGAAATATAAAAATGTGAGTTTTTAATAAAAGTTATCTTAAAGATAAAATGTGAAATTGATACAAATATAAAATTTTAACACGAGCATTTTATGGTATAATTAATAATTCAATTTTAATAGAAATTTATAAAGATTTAATATGATTATACAATTTAATAATATAAATAATACAAAATGTGAAATTTAATTTAATAAAATAAATAGTAGATATAAATAAAATTATTACTATAAAGTAAAAATTTATGGGGAAAATAAAAAGTTTTGAAGGTTGGGGAGTAAAATTTTGGAGGGGAAAGTAAATGGGGGGAAAATACTCAAAAAAAAAAAAGGAAGGGGATGGGTTTGGGGTAGGTGGGATGGGAGAGGAGTAAAAGTTTTAGGAGAAAAGTGGGAGGGAGTAAAAGTATTGGAGGGAAAATAAAAAAGTTTGAGAGTTTGGGGTAAAAATATAAAATATTATAGTTTTGTATTCGGTTTATTCGAATTCAAAAATTAAACTCGATTCAAACTCGAAATTCGAAAAAAAAATCGAGTTGACTCGAATAACTCAATTCGTTTAACTTGAAATTCAATTTTATTTTATTTTTTTTCGAGTCGAATCGAGTTTTACTCATCCCTAATTTTATAATATGTTACCAGCATGAGCTTACTCGAAAATGTTCAATATTTTGTTGAAAGACAAGTAATCTAGACATACAACATCCTTGTTAAAGCAACAATCTTAAATTATTTGATTTTCTATGTATGTTTAAAAGATTTTTAGACTTTAATATTTTTAATGAAAAAATTGAATAAGGTTTTGTTAGGTGCTTAAAAATGATGCTCATTGTTTATTATTATTATATATATTTAAGTATAAATATATGTTTTGTATATATCTCATGATATATTTGTTTATGATCTAAGATTTTGAATAAAATTGAAGTATCAACACTTGTAAATCTTTACTTAAATATATCTTCTACAAGATATGTCGTTGATAAGATTAAAAAATGATAGTCATATTTTTTTATTTGGTGACTTTTATCAAATATGCTACATTGCTTATTAGATTATTTCTTAGATTATTTCTAATTCACACATGATTGGTAAGTATGAACAAATTTTGTATTTGTTATATATAATAATGCATTTATAATGATTTGTATAATGTCAAATTTTGCTAAACTTAAATTTGCGGCCCTTGATATCTTACGCAATAATCATTTGTCATGGGTATTAGATGTCGAAATTCACCTAGATGCTAACTTTAGGGAATAGAATTTTAGCAAATCAAGAGGAATCTAATCAAGACAAGACAAAAATTGTAACAATTCAGTTTCCAGTGGTGCCGGAAAATATGATTTTGAGACCTCGTTTACATAAAACGTGTACGTAAATAATAAATAGAGATTTTTACAGAGTTATTATATTTAAATATTAAAATTCAATCAAGTAATTTAGTCGAAAATATGGTTAATTAAGGTCTAGGGACTAAATTATAAAATTTTAATCACTATAGATTTTTAATTAGTAAAAGGCTTGTGGACTTAGATAGCAATTATCCAAAGGACTAAAATGACTGATAGACCAATTTTAAATAGATGATAGTGGGAAGTGATGTTCATTGTCATTATATTAAATTAATTAAGGATTTATTGTTAATTAAGCATGATTAAAGTAATTTATTAAGTTTAATTAAAATTAATCTAATTATATAAGTCGAAATTAGTGGGAAAAGATGACAAAGTTATCATCTTCTTCCTAAAGCCACCGTCGACCATTAAAAAGTTGAAGAGAAAAGCTTTGAAAACCTATTTGATATTAGTCCAACATCTCAAGTAAGTCCCTGGCCATTTTTCTTTGATTTTTATAGATTTTTTTATCATGAAAGCTAGAGTAAGCAAACCCATGTATCAATTTATTCAATTGGCGAGATCTTGATAAGTTGCAGTTGTTGAGGATTGAATGAATTAGGTGTGAAATTTTTAGAAATTAAGTTTAGATTATGAAAATGACTAAATTGTAAAGCTTAACAAGTTTGATTGTTAGCTTTGTTACATTAGGGACCAAATTGAATAAAATGAAAACATGATACAAAATTGTGGTAGGAATAGAAATTAGAAGGTCCCTGATGAGTAAATGTGAAAACGTATTTTAATCCAAAGCTTTAGATCGAAAGTTATGCTTGTCTCGGGTTTAGGGACTAAATTGAATAAATTGTAAAATATGCATGATTTGATATTTAATTGTGAATTGGTTGAAATTTGGTAGTTTTGCATCAATGTTGAGCCATCGAGAGAGAAGGGAAAAGCGAGAGTTATCGATGAGTGACGCGAGATCCGATTTGTATTTTTATGATTTGAGAATCGATTTAATTGTTTGCATATACATGTTCATTACATGATTGAATATTGAGGTAAGTATATAACAATCGTATGATTTGAATTGTTGTGCTTGATATTGAGTATTGAGATAGTGGATTGAATTGAATTGTATGACGGTATTGAATGCCAAAATTGTGAATTGGTTTGAAAATAGGAAAAACGAGTACGATATGATTGCTAAATGATATATGATGTATGAAATAAACTGATGATGAGATTGAAATTTGATATATGTTTATAATGTATATTGATTCAAAGTTACCTTAATAATGATCTTGAGTACCGTCAAATTAGTTGACATGCCTTAGGTTGAAGACCATCGTGCCTGGGCCATCTAGGATGGTAGGATAGGTAGAGTGTGAGAACCATCATTGTTGGGCCACCCGAGATGGTAAAATGCAAGAATAATGAAAGCCATCGTTGCTAGGCCATTTGGGATGGCAGGATATTAAAATTGTGTGAACCATAATTGCCGGGCCACCCGGGATGGTAAAATATGTATATAATGAAAGACATCATTGTCGAACTATTGGGATGAAAAAAAATGGAAAAAGAATCATGGAATGATGATGAAATTTGTATATTATGCTACATGTATATTGTCACATTCCAAAAATCGGGTTAGTAGAAATTGGGTTAATGAACCAAAAGTGGTCACGATCGATTTTTTATTTAGATAATCTTTTGCTCATTTGATAATAAATAAATATCAATTATAGTGATTGAGTAGTTGTGGAGTTGTTCTTGATGATCTAAGTTTGAATCCTTTCGCTCTCGTTAATTTCTATTCGATACAAATTTGTTTCAAACCCTTAGCAAATATCATCCCGTATTTTTATTTTTATTTGCTCAAGTTTGAGAACAAGGAAGTGAGAAGTCTAGTGGTTTATTAACTCCTTAGTTATCCTAGTGGTACGTTTACACTCTTCTATTTATTTATTTTTTACAATTTTTCCATGTTATTTAAGTGATTTTCGTCCACCCCTTTTTCACCATAAATAGGAGGATTCCTTTGCTTTAATGTAGGTCAAACTTACCTTAAGTTGAGGGTCCATGATCCCCCTTTTTACTCCATGTCTCCCTCCCTTGCCAAAACTTCTCATGCTTTCCATACAAGAGGTTCATTGTGTAACAGTCCGGTTTTGACCCTAGTCGGAACAGTGGTTTTGGAACCACAAATCTGAGTCAGTAAAATATTTTAATATTATTTTATGTGCAGTTAATATGTGAATTAGCATGTGTGAAATTTCTGTGAATTAATTCGTCTGTTTGTATGCTTAATTTGGCATAAGGATTAAATTGCATTGAATGCAAAATTAGCATGCTTCATAAAAAGATACCTATTTGCCATGTCTTTAGAAGTATGGAGGTTTTATGTGGCAATTAAGCCAATGTTAAGGTTAGTGGATGGGTAAATGACAAAATAACCTTAATGTTTATTTTGTCTTATATGTTTATTAAAAGGCTAAATGGGTAAATTGATAAATCAAGAATAATTAAAGGAAACAAAAGGCTAAAAATCTATCATGTTCATCTTTGTTCCACCGAAAAACAAGAAAAAGAAAGGGGTTTTGAGCTTTGTGACATTCGGCCTTAGTGTAATCCAAAATCGGGTATGTGTTTTTGATCCGTTCTCGATAATTTCTATGTTTCTGTAATCGTTGCTTCGTATACTTTGTAACCCATGCCTTAATTTTGAGAATTGATGATGTTCATGAGATGTGCCATTGATGAAATGGTGAGCTTTGTGATGAATATTAGTGTTAAATGAAAGATATGTGTTTAATGAACATGTTTTGTTCTTGAATTTTTGATGAATTTAGCTAATTAGGGCTAAATTGTGAAAATAGCATTTTGAGGGACTAAATTGAGAAATAAATGAAATGTTTGGACTTGTATGAGATACATGAGCATTCGGCTAAACATGGGTAAAAGCAAATTTGTTGTATTTTGTGATTTTGTGAATTAGGGACTAAATTGTCCAAATGTGAAAATATGAGGGCTAAATTGTAAATTTTCCTAAATATGTGTATTTGGATTGAGTTGAATGTGTTGGTAAATAAAAGGGTTAAATTTGAATATGTATAGATCAAGAACCGAATAAAATGGACTTTGATCGCGGGAAAGCGAAAGTAGTTGAATAACCGAGTCCAAACGAATATCCAAATCCGAGGTAAGTCGATATACAAATAATTGTATTTGTATTGAATTATATATGTTCATATGACTATTGATAAGGATGAATGCATATGAGATGATGTATACGTGAATTCTGATATAGAATCGACTTAGTGTCAAAATCCGAGAAGTCCCGTTTGAACCTAGGAATAGATAGGATAGTATATGTCATGACATAGGTGTCCGATATGTGATATCATGTAAGACCACGTCTGGGACGTTGGCATCGATATGAGATTTACGTGTAAGACCATGTCTGGGACATTGGCATCGTATTGATTCATGTAAGACCCTGTCTGGGACAGTGGCATCGATATCTGGTTACATGTAACACCACGTCTGGGACGTTGGCATTGTACGACTATTCTGATCACTCTGATTATCCTATTAGATTCCGAATGGTTCTACGGGCAAGTCTGAGATACGAATGACTATATGGTTTGCATATCTGTTTCAGGTACGTCTGATAAATACACTTTGTGTGTATAAGAAGGTAAGTATACTCATAAACTTACCTAGATGAATTGTATATTTGAATATGAGAATGTAAATGTGATACATGAAAGGAAAAGCTATGAGCTAACAAGTATATGATGATATACAAGATTGAAAGATGAATGGCTAAGTAAATGTGCCAAGAAGAATTATGGCTATGCAATTGAGCTTTTAGTGGATTCATATTGATTATATGTCTTGAATGCTTAAATGTTAAGTTTATTTGTATATGGCTTACTAAGCTTTTGGAAAGCTTACTCTGTGTGTGTGTTTACTCTGTTACAGATCGTCAAAGCTACTGAAGGCTCGGGGACCGTCGAGGATTGTCATCACACTACTCAAACTTGTTTTGGTATTTTGAAAATGTGTATATAACTAAATATGGCATGTATAGGCTAGTCATTTGGTATATGTTTGAGATGAAATTAGCTATGTGATGTGGCTAGTTATATGTTGGTATTATGCCTTTGTGAATATGGTATATAATGTTGGTTTTGGTATGATCTTATGACTATGAAATGGTCAAGTTTATGGTAAGTCTATGGATGAAATTTGAGTAAGTAATGTTTGGTCAAAGAAATGGTTCTATGAATGGTAAATGTGGATGAATCATGCTTGACTATATGTATGTGTTTAGTTGTGCAAATTGACATAAATAGAAATGAAATTGAATGTGGAGACTTGTTGATCATTTGGCATGTTTTTGATTATCAATTGTGTATGATATGAATTGGTATATTGCTTATAGGAATGACCCTAATGTGGGTAGCATTATGGCCTTGCTAAGGGCCTGTTTTGCTTATACGGTCGTGGCATACGGGCGTGCCTAGTAGCCGTGTGGTTAAGTCAGTATCTAGCCTAATTTTACACGGCTATGGTACACGGCCGTGCCTGATGGCCGTGTGATCAAGTCAGTAGCTAGCTTAGTTACACACGGCCATGGCACATGGGCGTGTCTGGTGGCCTTGTGGACAAGTCTGTAGGTATGCTCTGTTTTGACACGGTCAGGACACATGGGTGTGTCTAGTAGCCGTGGGAGGCACACGACCTAATTGCACGGGTGTGTGACCTCTACAGTATTGAAAAAGTTTTAGATTTCCGAGAATTTTCATATGTGTACGGTTTAGTCCCGACCCTTCTCTAAAGCATGCTTAAGGTCTCGGTGACCTATCTAAAGGACACTGTGATTGCGATTGATGACTTGTATTATGAAATGTTTATAAAAGTTTCCAATCTCTCTGGTAATGCCTTTAACCCTAATCCGACAATGAATACGGGTTAGGGGTGTTACACATTGAACCTAAACCTAGTTGACCAACTTATTCCCACTCTCCCAACCTCACTTTTCCATCTTTACCTCCCTCTTACTCCCATTTTCTCTCTTTTCCATTTTTGTTCTCATCCATTTTCTCTCCATTTTGCAAAATAACCACCATCATTTCTTTTAATCTTTTCTCATTTCCTCCACCGTGACCAAACCCTCCACCACTGTTCACCACACCTCGTGGCTGCCGCACTTCATCTCCTCTTCTTTTTCTCCTCCCGTTGTCGTTGTGTGCCACAGTGGGTCTCATTTCTCCTCCCTCATTATGCTGAAACCGCATAGCCCTTTATCGTCGAACCACCACTCCTCCATCGCTGGACCGCCGTTGAGCCGTTACTGTTGCCGCCTTAGACCACCACTGTCGCCGCCGTAGTCGGTGACCGAAATTTTTTCCTTTATCTTCCTCTTTCACTTGCCGATTCTGTAATTGATTAAACTTACATATTCCCTTCATTATATCAATCTTTTTAGATCACTTGATTCATAGACTTTGTTCCTTCCTCGATTCATTGACCATTCCGTATTGAATCAAGTTGTAAGTGTGGTTATTTGGATCGCAAAATCCTTCTCTTAGTGGTTTCATATCATGGCTGAATGGTATAGTGGCCATAGAGACAGTGTTGCATTTTATTATCATTTACTTATTATCGTACTAACACTACTCCTTACCATCTGGAAGGACCAAATGTTAATCATAGGGGAGACCCCTAGTTTCATATTAGGAATCATCTTTTCGTGAGTTCAAAACCATGGGGTAAGTGTTGGTGAGGACTTTAGTAACCGATCTATTAGGGATGAATATTTTTCAAATAGATTCTAACTAATAAACATTATTCATGTGTTAAATTCATCTTTCGAGTTAGATCAAAGTGAGATCGTTATTAAGGATTGTGGCAAATTGGATCTATGATATAAGGTGTGGGATCGTAACCATTTGTTGGTGTGATATAGTTATTTTATGACTTTAATAATTTAATTATATTAAAACATGAGCACGCTAAATATTCACGAAGAGTTGAAAAACTTAACAAGATGAACACCAAGTGACTCTAACCTAATGATTCTATGAAACAAATGATAATTGATGTGATTATGATATATGTGTAAATCTCATCCTCATGATATGTGATGTGCAACAACCCAATTTTTGATAAAATCGAAACAGTGGTTTCGGGACCACAGATCCGAGCCTGAAAAAAAAATTATTTTAATTCTATTTTATGATCTACAGTATGATAATAATATTGTGTGAAAATTTCGTAAAGAAATTTTATCGATTACATGTTTAATTTGATAAAGGACTAAATCGCGTAAAGTGCAAAAGTTGTGTTCTAATAGCTAAAGGGATTAAATAGCTATAGAACTTTAAATTGGAGGTCCTTATATGGTAATTAGACCATTAATGAAAAGTTAGTAGATATTTTTGGATGATTCATCCATGGAAAATTAGAAAAAGGGTAAGGACTAAATTGAAAAGTGATAAAATTAAAAGATGATAAATAATTAAATAGAAATAAAAATCATTTTATATCATCTTCTTCCCCAAATATTCCATGAAAACCATAGGAAAGAGAGAGCAAGCTTTCTTGGCCAAATTAGGTAAGTATTCAAGCCCCGTTTTTAGTAATTTTTATATTTTTGAAACAGGGATAGTCTAATCTATCTATTGGGGGGATTAATTTGAAAAGTTATCAAAGTATAAAAATTATGTCATGGATGAATTTGTTGAAAATTTGAAATTTATGGTAGAACATGAAAGTTTGATGATAGATAAACAACTTTTACAAAGTGATTTTTGATGAAAACATGATTTAGGGACTAAATTGTAAAGTTGTGTAAATTGAAGAAAAATTTTTAATTTTATAGAATACACGTGCTGTAAATTTTATATTGAAATTTTGGTTAGGCTTGGAATAAGAAGTAAATTGCATGAATTTCATTTTCCGAGCCTAGGGACGAAATCGTCATTAAATAAAAGTTTAGGGGCAAAATGGTAATTTTGCCTAAGATGTAAATTGGACTGAATTGAGTTTAAATTGTATTAAATTGATGTTAAATTTACTCGTATAGATTCGGATAGACCAAATTCAGAGCTAGAACGAGGAAAAGAGAAAAATGTCGGATTAATAGATTTTACGTACACGAACATTTATCGAGGTAAGTTCGTGTAACTAAATTGTATATTTAAATGCTTGAATTAGATTTTTTGTATGTGAATTATATAAATATCATATATATATGACATTGAAAACATACCTGACAAAGGCCGACCAATGATAATGCCTGATAAATGATAAATGATAAAAATGTTACTTTTATGCTTGAAATGAATGTGGAATGTGTTTATTTAAATTATATGAATGCTATAGATGTATGAAATAATCACATGCCTGATAATGCTTGAAAAATGTTAAATCTCATTTGAATAAATAAAAATCGATGGGTAAAGGTGATTTCCCTTATTGAATGAGGTCCTGCATTTGTTGCTGGCGGGATTTAGCTCGGACGAGTAATCCTATTGACCTCATTACAAAAAGGATTTAGCCTAGACTGGTAATCCTGATATAAGCCCTCTTGAGCATATGTACAGACAGGATTTATCCCGGATGGATAATCCTGATTAAACTCTTGAGAGTATATGTTGGAAACAGGATTTAGCTTGGACAAGTAATCCTGTGATATGATTTGTGGCTCAAGAGTGTGCTTTCTGATTAAGTGCCTTAACGGGTACCCCTGAATATTAATTGACAGATCCTAATTTGTACACCTCGAGTGTACTACCTGTGTATCCTCTGATATTTCGAATAAATTCAACGGGTAAAAATCCTAATATGAGAAGATATGAATAAGAAATGAGTCATTACACGTAACTGCCTGAAATACATGAAAATGATGATATATATGATAATTGATACATGGAATTTATTTGATAAATATGTTCATCCTTGATTATAGATTTGTACACCTTGAGTGTACTACTCGTGTGGCATTGATATTTCAAATTATATGAGTAATATTCTGACATGAAATAATTTGAACTCGAGATGAATTATTGTGAAAATATACTTGTAATATAAATATATGATTTATACATGTTAAATGAATACGTGACGTGGAAAGCATATGTGCCTGGAAACCTGATTATTGTTGAGCCCATATATGTTTCTTGGTATTATTATGGAATATATTACTAACAAGGGAAATGAGGATATGTGTAGGGCTTGAGACCAAAATGATTGAATATGCCTTACATGTTTATCTTGAAATAGAATAAATGGTAAGTTAAGTACCATGTTATACAAACTTACTAAGCATTATATGCTTACTTAGTTTTATTTCCCTGTTTTATAGTAAATCGGAAGCTCGTTGGACTGGAAGCTTGGCGAAGATCACTCACACAATCCATCAGCTCATTTTGGTACATATGGTAAATTAGTTATGGTTATAATGGCATGTATAGGTTAATTGGCCATATTGGCATGTAAAAGGGTTGATTGTAATCTAGCCATTTGGAATGACTAGTAAAGATTTGTTTTGATAAAATTATAAGGTTATACCATGATGAATATCCATGTGTTTAGCGTGGTTGATTAAATTATGTTAACATGTATGTTCACAAAAGGGTAAGGTTATAAACATGAATGCATGTAATGATGTACCATGTTAGATGTTAAAAATTAACTTGATTATGATGCTTGAATTGGTTGGTATATGAATGAAAGTTTGGTGTAGGTTTGGGTGAGAAATAAAGCTAGAAAATGGCTTTATTTTGTCCACACGGGTAGACACACGGGCATGTGTCTTGACCGTGTGTGACACACGGCCTGGTACATGGGCGTGTGGTTAGGCTGTGTGTCCCCTGCACCATAAATTTGAGAAATAGAATGCTCAGAATTGAGCACACGAGCAGAGACACGGGCGAGTGTCTCAACCGTGTGTGTTACACGGCCTAGCACACGGGCTGAGACAAGCAAACATTGCTCTCAGATCAGATACAACCTTACGGCTCAGTGCATCCGCTACTACGTTAACTTTACCGAGATGGTACTCACTCGAGCAATCATAATCCTTAAGCAACTCTATCCATCTTCATTTCCTAAGATTCAACTTCTTCTGAGTAAGGAGGTACTTGAGGCTTTTATGGTCGGTATAAATGATCGACTTCTCACCGTACAAGTAATGCCTCCAAATCTTCAGTGCGAATACCACCGCAGCTAACTCCAAGTCGTGAGTGGGGTAATTCGCCTCATGAGGCTTAAGCTGGCGAGACGCGTAAGCAACCACCTTACCCTCTTGCATCAACACACATCCCAAACCGATTAATGCGGCGCATCACAAGATGAGATAATGAATTCCTTCCCAGACTCTGGCTGAATTAACACCAGGGCTTCAGTCAGGACTTTCTTCAGTTTCTCAAAACTCTCTTGCTGCTTATCAGTCCAATTAAACGGTACCCCTTTACGCAGCAACTTAGTTAGAGGTGCAGCAATCAATGAGAACCCCTCAACAAAACGCGTCACATAATACCCACCGGACCCGAAAAACTTGAATCTCGGAATCTGAGTCTTTGGTGGTTTCCAATCCAATACGGCCTCAATTTTATGAGGATCAACCCTAATCCCCTCGGCAGACACCATGTGACCTAGAAATGTCACTTCCCGCAACCAGAACTCACACTTGCTGAACTTTGCATAAAGCTACTTTTCCCTCAGTATTTGTAATACAGTTCAAAGATGCGAATCATGCTCCTCCTCGGTTCTTGAATACACCAGAATGTCATCTATAAACACCACTACGAACCGGTCCAAATAGGGCTGGAATACCCGGTTCATCATATCCATGAAAGCAGCTGGTGCATTCGTCAACCCAAACGGCATGACCAAAAACTCGTAATGCCCATAACGAGTCCTGAACGCGGTCTTGAACACATCCGCCTCCTTAACCCTTAGATGATGGTACCCAGATCGAAGATCTATCTTAGAGAAAACCGAAGCTCCTCGCAGCTGGTCGAACAGATCGTCTATCCTTTGTAAAGGATACTTGTTTTTAATCGTCAGTTTGTTCAGCTGACGATAATCGATGCACATGCGCATGGACCCATCCTTCTTCTTCACGAATAATACTGGTACTCCCCATGGAGACACACTCGGCCGAATGAATCCTCGGTCCAGTAGCTCTTGAATTTAAGCCTTTAACTCTACCAGCTCTTTCGGTGCCATCCTATAAGGGGCGATGGACACCGAAGCTGTTCCAGGTAAGAGCTCGATTTTGAATTCGACCTCACGGTTTGGAGGCAACCCAAGAAGCTCTTCGGGAAATACATCCGGAAACTCCTTCACAGTTCTGACATTCTCAACAGACGGACCTTTAGAATCAGAAATGCTGACATAAGCTAAAAACGTCTCACAACCCTTGCAAACCAGTTTCTCGGCCCTTAATGCTGAGATTACATTAGACAGATAATCCCTTCGCTCCCCTATCACAACCACCTCCTCATCCTCAGAAGACTTCAATACCATACGTTCAGCAGCACAATCCAAATTTGCACGGTGTTTCACTAACCAATCTATGCCCAAAATAAGATCAAATTCGCCAAACGACAGTTCCATCAAATCTGCCGGAAAGACAACCCCTTGGACCTGTAGGGGCACGTCTCCAAACAACTTATTCACTCTAATAGACTGTCCCAGTGGACTTATCACCGTCATTTCACTATCAGTAATTTTGAACTGAATACCCAACGTCCCAGACACAGTACATGCAACATACGAGTGTGTAGACCCAATATCAATTAAAGCGGTATATATAAATGAGGAACATACCAGTTATGACGTCAGGAGCGTCGCCGTCCTCTCACTGCCGAGCAGCATAGACCAAAGCTGGCTGTCTTGCCTCATTATTTCCAACACCTCTGCCCAGTGCTCCATGACCTCGTCCCAAACCGTTTCCCCCTCTGGCCTGACCACGGCCTCTCGGTGGCTGCTGACCACCTCTCCCTGGCTGAACATAGCCTTGACCTGCAGCTTGCATCTGAACAGGCCTCTGAGTATAGTTCTTAACCTGATGATCCATGGACCCACATCTGAAGCATGCTCCAGTTCTTTTCCAACACTCACCCTGGTGAGATCTCCCACAATCAGCGCAAGGCTGCGGTCTGACAGCATCAACAGGAACCCCAACTCGGGCTGGCCCATCAAATCTAGGTTTTTTCTTAGGCCCACCAAAAGAACTTGAGGGCTCAAAATCCCTCTTACTTCTGCCCCTATCTTTCTCACGGTTCTGTCGCTCTGAGCGTTTCACGTCCTCGGTAATTTTTGCCTTCTCAACAAGGGCAGCAAAGTCTCTTTCTCTCTGCGGAGCTATCAGTACCCGCAACTCATCTCGGAGGCCATCCTCGAACCGCACACAGCGTTCATACTCAGTCGCGACTATGGCCCGAGCATACCGGCTTAATCATAGGAACTCTGCCTCATATTCTGCTACACATCTATTCCCCTGGACCAGACTAAGAAATTCCTTCCTCCGGGCATCCAAATAACTCGCCCCAACATATTTTCCTTGGAAGGCCGTTTTGAAGAAATCCCATGTCAAACGGTCGGCCTGTGTACCCTCTCTCACGGTGAGCCACCATTGGTATGCCTCGTCCCGCAGTAGGGACACTGCTCCCTTCAATTTCTGTTCCCTAGTACAGTCGAGGTCATCCATTATTTGCTCGGTAGCCTCTAACCAATATTCTGCCACATTCGGGGCTACACCAGAGGTGCCCCTGAAGATTTCCACTCTATTAGACCAGAGTCGTTCAGAAATTGACCCTCAGCCACTGATCCAGTACTTGCTCCAACAACCCTTTCGAGGACCCGTAACATTGCTTGGGATAGAGCATCATCCCCAACGGCTCGGTCATAAGACCCCGTCTCAGTTACTGGTGAGGCTGGTGCCTCCCTAGCAGGCATGTGTCCCGATGCTGAAGACCCAACCCTAGCACCTCGACCTCTACCGCGGCCACGTGTACCCCTTCCGTGACCTCTTGTGCTCATATCGATATCGCGTATTTATCTATTTTAAGAGTTTTATGCATCAGCTTATAATTTCAATAATTATTAAATGATATTTTATGATAAACAGTAATTAGAGTTATTTTCGTAGATCAAAACCTCACTACAGTTTTTAGTTTACTCTAGCTAAAGAGTTTCAGTGCACTATTACTATCCATGGTAGTTTCTCAGTATAATCTTTTCAGTATATAACAGAAAACAGTGTCAGAGAACTTACAGATTTGGTGCCGGAGACTCGGTGTGCCACACTTTCAGTAACAACATTTATTTCCAAACCAAAATTTAAATAGATTTAGAAAATTTTCAAAACCCATTCCACAGCCGAGTTTTGAAACCTAGCTTTGATACCACTAAATGTAACACCCCAAACCTGGTCTAGACGTTACGTCCGTATTTGACGTGTCACATCGAGGTGTCGTTTGAAAACTGAGTTTGTCGATAAAAGTTCGTTACTAAATTTTAAATCCCATTTAACAATTGTTTTGAAAATGTTAGTGTTGTAAACCTTGTTGTCCAATTATAGGCCATATCAATTGTTATAAGCTCATTAATCTGAAATAAAACCACGGAAGCCTTTTCTAGTTGTAAACTTTAAGATTTGAAAATGTGAATTTAAGAAAACAGTTATTGTTTTAAAAACCCGTGTTTCCTAGACTAGCAGATTAAAATAAAGAGAACCACCAATAAAAATCAAAACCCCAATTGGACTTATTACATAATTTTTAACCCAAAATATTAAAAATAAAATAACTAAGTCTAAGATTAAAACATATCGAGCGTGTGGCCACCTCCGAGTCTCTTGCAGCTCCAAATCGTCTAAGACTGGGGATTACCTGCGCAATTAAAGAAAAGGGTGAGTTACGAAAACTCAGTGTGTAATCCCCAAACATGCAATAATAGTGCGGGCACGAGCCCTATTCGATGTCGGCTCGATGCAGGCTTTAGCCCTATCTGATGCTGATGTGGGCACGAGCCCAAATGACCACAGAATAGAGCAGTAATGCAACCCAACCCAATCCAGCCAGCACACCACCCGTACCAACCAACACACCATGTGGGGACCAAGTCGACCCACCCAGCCAGTACACTAGTATCGCAGCATAGCTGCTAGTAGTAACGTAGCAAAGCTGCTAATGATAGTGAACGTGGGCCAAGCCACTAAAATCAGAATACGTGGCGAAGCCACTAGATTAGTAAAACGTGGCAGAGCCACTAGTACAGTACTTCCTCCAAATACAAATCCCAACCCCAATGCAGTATGTCGTGTCATAAATAATTCGTGTATGCAGTATGTCACAATCATAATCAGTTATACAAATAAAACACATACATCACTTACACTACCACTAGGGGTATAACGGTCATTTTGTCGGTTAGGGGTAAAACGGTAATGTCACCCCTCGGGGGTATTTCGGTAATCTTACCCTTCAAGGGTATTTTGGTAATTTTATCCAATGAGGGTATTTCAGTAATTTTACCTTTGGAGGGTATTTCGGTAATTTTACCCATCGAGGGTATTTCTGTCATTTTACCCATCGAGGGTATTTCGGTCATTTTACCCATCAATGGTATTTCAGTCATTTTACTCATCGAGGGTATTTACGTAATTTTACCTATCGAGGGTATTTCGATAATTTTACCCATCGAGGGTATTTTGATAATTTTACCCTATAATGGCCTCCCCGAAGGCCTACAGTCACCTCGAGCGACACAGACACCCTTTTTGGTCGAAACGGTGTAATTGGGCCCAAAGCCCAATTTTTGGCCCAAGTGGGCCCACACGCTCGTGTGGCCCATTCAGCCCAATTTCAGTCGCGGTTATGCGAACTTCGCAACCAATCCATCATCTGACACTATCGTGAATTTTACCCACGTGGGGCCCATGGGCCCAATGGCCCATCTCGGCCCAACGAGGCCCATTACGACCTAAGCCCACGAGAATGTTCGTGGTAGCCTCAACGGTCTATCGCCAATGATTGTGGCTCGGTTTATCTTTACGAGCGCTCGCACGCTCGAAAGCCCTCAGATGCCGAAGTTTCAGCTTATCGGTTTTTTGGTTTAAGCCGATTCGCAATTCATCAGGGGTGTGAATACACACCTTCATTCGTCATATTGATAGAACGAAGATTGGGTGTACGACTACACACCTGTTATAGGTTGTGGCTTGACGTGCTTCCAAGACACCTATGATAACAACCGTCCCCTTGATTAGTCACAACACTTGTTAATCTAAAATATTGAAACGCTAATCAAACTAACTTCACTTACCACGAAACGTTAGATCTCTTGTAGTGGAAGAGTATTCGGCCTACTCCTTGGCTAATGAAGACGAGTACCTAGCAACATTCGACGAGAAAAGAAAGTGTTAGCAAAAATCAAATAAGGAGAAAAAGCCAACCTATATTCAGCTATAGTCACCACTTACCAACCAATCGAAGAGGCTCGGAAACGGTTAGAAACGAAGAGAAGAGGATACTTAGACCCTAATAGATTCGACTGACTCAAGGAAGAAAGAAAGAAAGAAAGAAAGAAAGAAAGAAAGAAAGAAAGAAAGTGCACGGCTATCTTGCAAAGAAAAGAAAAGAATTACGAGAGGCAAAGCAGACCTGTGTTCGGCCAAAGAGGAAACCGAAAGAAGAAAGAATAATTCGGCAGAAGGTAGGCAGCAACAGAGAAATATTAGATGAAAAGAGGAAAGAACAGTAATACCCGAATGGTAAAAGGTTGCACGAGATGCCATAAAAAAGAATGAAACCCTAAATGCAACAAAAGAAACTTAAAATGCCAAAGAGAAATTCAGCTTCTTCACCCACTCTAATTTCTGAATTTTCACAACTGAAGACTCCCTAGCTGAAAATCCCCTACTCAACCTTCCCCACATTCGGCCAAGACTCCTACACACCTCCCACTCCCTCAAACTCTCCACCGAATCCTCCTTGATTTACTCCCAGCCTCCCATTCAAAATTGTTGACCAATTCTTCAACCTCCTTCGTAGAGTTTGATCCAAACTCTACCTCTTCCACCCCCAAGACATAAAATAAAAGCCCCCATTTGCTATTCATGGGATTCAAACCCCACTCCCCTTGCCAGCATAGTGACGCCACCACCATCAAGCCACAGGCTCTCTTTGTGTCATAGAACACACACAATTATATATAAGTCCTACTGCTAACTACCAGTTCCACTTATGAGCAAAAATTAAAATTTTTCCAAGGTTCAGTCTCGAACCCAGGCCTCCTAAGCACCCCCAAATACACTCAAATACCTAGCCATTAAAGCACATCATGGGATTTAAGCCAATTAAGAAAAATGACAAACCCCACATTTTCGGGGCGTTACATGTGGTCTATGACATGTTTGCATGCTTATGTCAAAATTTCATTAAGAAATTTTATTATTTAGTGATCAATTTATTCATTAGGACTAAATTGCAAAGATTGAAAAATATGAGATTCTAGAATTTTCAAGTATGAGATAGTATTAGAAAAATTATTAGAGGTCCTTATTTAGCAATTAGACCATTATATTTGATGATGGACAAAAATAGACTTGGGAAGGAAAAATCTCAAGAAAGGGGCCTTAAGGGCATTTTGGTCATTTGGTTAATAAGTTAATAAAAAGGGAAAAAGAAGTCAAAAATGGTGTCCATCTTCTCCATGCTTGGTCAAAATTCTCTAGGACACCATAGCTAGCGTTTCTTCAACTTTCAAGCTTGATTGGAAGTACCTCCTAGCCTCGTTTTTATTGTTCTTCATATTTTTGAGATCCTCTTAACCCGATTTAGCTATTTCTAGCTATATTTCAAGCTAGGGTTCATGTTCAAAAATTTACCCATGTATAATATGCATGCATTTTGATGTTTAATGAAGGAATATGAAAGTTTGATGTATGATAAACATCTTTTTCTAAGTGATTTTCATGGAAAATTCATAAAAAGGGCATATTTGTAAAAGTGATAAAATATGTAGTAGAAATCAGTTTTGAAGGAAAGTGTGAGCTGCTATAAGCTCAATAAATATTCGGTTAGGCTTGGGTTACCAAGGAAATGAGTACATTTCATTATACGAGCCTAGGGACCATTTTATAAATATGTGAAAGTTTAGGGGCAAAATAGTAATTTTTCCAAAGTATGATTCATGGGTTATTTTAGTCAATGTGATCATTAAATAAGTGAAATTGTCATTATAGATCAAGAAACACGATGTCCGGATCGAAACTGAGGAAAGAACAATGTGGTAGACTAAATCAAACAACTATACATATTTTGGTACCGAGGTAAGTTTGTGTGTAATAAATCAACATAATGTTATTATGCTTTTAAATGCTTGATATCATGAGAAGTGTATATTGTCTCTATGAAATTGGTTAATGAGGTATTGATGAAAGTATGATGAAATTTCATTAAGTTGAAGTCCCGGTTGATCCTTAGGAATAGAAAGGATACCATTGTCACGACATGAGATTAAGGAGGTCCCGTATAAGACCATGTTTGGGACATGGCCTCAGCACCGAATGAAGATCCCGTATAAGACCATATCCGGGATATGGCATCGGATTGAGTAATAATCCCGTGTAAGACCACGTCTGGGACCTAGCTTCGGTATGAAATCATGTAAGACCATGTCTGGGACATGGCATCGATATACGATCTCGTATATGACCATATCTGGGATATGGCATCGACATCGATAAGAGATCCCGTATAAGACCATATCTGGGATATGGCATCGGCATCAATATGAGATCCCGTGTAAGACCATATCTGGGATTTGGCATCGGCATTGAGATGTGATCCCATGTAAGACCATATCTGGGATATGGCGTTGGCATCGTATTACGTGAATGACGAGTTTAAGTATCCTTCAATATTCCAAGTGGTTCAACGGGATAAAAAGCTAAGTCTATGTTCAAGATGATAAAAGTGCTAAAGTTATGTGATGAAGTGATACAGGTGCACATGAGTAATTTACGAGAAATGAGTTCGATATGTGATAAGAGATTGGTAAGAGTAAGCTTGAGTAAGTTATGTCAATGTGCTTGAGAACTTTTGTCATTACTTAATGTGATGTATGAATGTTATCACAAGCCTTTTCTGTTGCTATTTATTTCGTGCAAACTTACTAAGCTTTTTTCTTACCCACCTCTTTTCCCTTTCCTTGTAGTATCGCCAAGCTAGCTCGGGGATCGTAGGACGTCAGAGTTTAGTTCACACTATCAAGCTATTCTTTTGGTATAGTAAAGTTGATTATTTTGGGTATGGCATGTATAGGAACTTGGTCATTTTGTTATATGTCATATTGGTTAGCCAATGTGTTGGCTATTAATGTTACTGAATTCATTTTGTAAATGGTCATTGAAATCGACCAAACTGGCTAAGTCATATCTATCCAATGATGATGAATTTCATGAAGAGCAAGTATGTGCATAATGTTGTAGTGTGTAGTTAAGGTGTGGATGTCTTAATAGTGTATGTTAGAAGGACATTATTGTTAAGTAAAGCGTTGCATGAAATGATAAGAATGTGGTTTCTTTTCAGGGTGGCAAATGGCTTGGTAGATAGCCTTGCATTTGTCCACACGGATAGACACACGGGCATGTGTCTAGGCCGTGTGTGACACACGGTCTACCTCATGGGCGTGTAGCATGGCCGTGTGTCCCCTGCATCTAATTTGCAAAAAATTCAGTTCGTCACACGGGCGTGTGGCTTGGCCGTGTGCCCCTAAGGGTCTGCTGACGTCATAAATAGAATGTCCCTTATTTTAGACACGGCCTGAAGCACGGGCATGTGATATGTCACACGGGCGTGTGATATGCCACACGGGTGTGTCACTTCTCTCACACGGGCGTGTGGCCCTGTTTTGAGTAAAAATTTTCTAAGTGTTCGTAAGTTTTCGGTTCAGTCCCGAACCAATCTATATGCATGTTTCGGGTCTAGTAGACCTATAATAGGGACAGTATGAGTACAAATGAAGGGTTATTAAGTATGAATGTAAAGTTATGGCCCGATAATGTATGTGAAAGTCCATTAAGTTCGGTAATGCCTCGTACCCTGCTCCGTGTTGGACACGGGTAAGGGGTGTTACATTTAGTGGTATCAGAGCTACAGTTTAGTCGATTCTCGGACTAACATAGCGTATGCACGAGTCTAGCTATACATGCCATACGTATGAGAATTTACATAATGATAGTGTGACGACTCTTGACATTTTAAATTATGTTTTCATATAGTAGATGGATCCCGATAGAGCTATGGCGGATGATGTAGAGAGTAACGCGTCGGCTCCCGCCTAAGAGACGGTGCCAACTGAAAATGAGAATAGACCAATGATGTGAGTCGGAGAGGAGGAGAAGAGGCTAGGAAGCCTTTCTCCACATGATGAATGCAGTATACTGGAGTTCGTTCTAACGAACCCGAACGTACAACCCCCTCCACCCCCACCTATCCCCACCCTACCCCCAGTAGCTCCCAAGTCATAGAAGTGGTAAGAAGGAAAAGCCCCGGTTGATAGAATTCGAAACAAGGAGCGAGGAATTTCGAGCTAGTAAGGATGATGATCCTGGAAGAAGCGACTGCGGCTTGAAAATACTATCAGAGTATTTGATGAGCTATCTTGCACACCCGAAGAGTGTATGAAGTGTGTGGTGTCTCTCTTAAGAGATTCGGCTTACCAGTGGTGGAATACCCTTGTGTCGGTTGTGCCAAGGGAGAAAGTTAATTGTGAGTTTTTCCAAGAAGAGTTCCGAAAGAAGTATATTAGCCAAAGGTTTATCGATCAGAAAAGAAAGGAATTCTTTGAGCTAAAACAAGGTCAAATGACGGTAACCGAATATGAACGTGAGTTTGTAAGGCTCAGTAAATAAGCCCGGGAGTGTGTATCCACTGAAGCCATTATGTGCAAAAGGTTTGCGGACGGGTTAAATGAAGATATCCGATTGTTTGTTGGTGTTCTAGAACTAAAAGAATTTGTTGTGTTAGTAGAGAGAGCGTGCAAGGCCGAGGAATTGGCCAAAGAGAAAAGAAAGGCTGAAATCGAGTCTCTTGACTCGAGGAAGAGACAATTTGGTAAGTCATTTCAATCCTCGTCCAAGAAATCAAGAGAGTTCATTACTCAATCAGTTGCTTCAGTTGGGTTCTCAAACAGAAGTAAAGGTAAACATTACTCGGGTTCTAAAGCTCAGACCACCTTAATTGCTAGTGTTGGTAATGCTCGACCAAGTAGACCGGAATGTTCACAGTGTGGCAGATGTCACCCCGGTGAGTGTCGAGCACACGAGAGAGCTTGTTTCAAGTGTGGATCCCAAGATTATTTTATTAGAGAATGCCCTGAGATGGTTGAAAAAGAGAAATTTAAGAGTGCAAGATCGGGAAGTAGTACTAGAAGGAGACCATAGCGAAATCCGGGAAATGGAACGAGTAATTAGAGTACGCCTAGAGAGCATACTGCAAGATCTGAGGGTAGAGCGCCTGCGAGGACTTATGCTATTCGCGCTCGCGAAGAGACGTCATCCCATGATGTAATTACGGGTACATTTTCTCTCTATGATACTCATGTTGTTGCTTTAATTGATCCGGGATCTATCCACTCGTATGTTTGTATGAAATTAGTATCTAGTATGAACATGCCTGTAGAGTCTACAGAATTTGTGATAAAAGTGTCAAATCCTCTAGGCAAATGCGTGTTAGTTGACAAGGTATACAAAGATTGCCCTTTGATGATTAGAGGTCATTATTTTCCGACAAATCTCATGCTATTGCCATTTGATGAATTCGATTTAATTCTTGGTATGGATTGGTTAATTGCTCATGATGTGATAGTAAATTGTGGAAGGAAGTTTATTGAATTAAAATATGAAAATGACGATATTCTCCTTGTTGAATCAGATGAACAAGACAGATTGCCTGTAGTGATTTCTTATATGTCTGCTCAGAAGTACGTAAGGAAGAGATATGAAGCTTATCTTGCTTTTGTGATGAATTCTAAAGAAACAGAGTTAAGGATTGATTCAGTGCCCATAGTATGTGAGTATCTGGATGTATTTCCAGAAGAATTGTCAGGGTTGCCTCCGGTGAGAGAGATTGAATTTGGCATTGAGTTAGCCCCGGGTACTGCCCCCATTTCAATTTCTCCGTATAGGATGGCTCCAACCAAGTTGAAGGAATTGAAGGCACAATTACAAGAGTTGACGGATAAAGGTTTCGCAAGACCAAGTTATTCTTCGTGGGGTGCTCCCATATTATTTGTGAAAAAGAAAGATGGTTCTATGAGGTTATGTATAGATTATCGACAGCTTAATAAGGTAACCGTAAAGAACAAGTACCCATTGCCAAGGATCGATGATTTTTTTGACCAACTGAAGGGAGCCACTGTGTTTTCCAAGATAGACTTGAGGTCTGGATATTATCAGTTGAGAGTCAAAGACTCAGATGTCCCGAAAACCGCATTGCGGATAAGGTATGGTCACTATGAATTTTTAGTGATGCCTTTTGGTTTAACAAACGCCCCTGCTGTGTTTATAGATCTGATGAACCGTATTTTCTGATCGTACTTGGATAAATTTATTGTTGTCTTTATTGATGATATACTGATTTACTCTCGTGATGAAAACGAGCATGCTGAGCACTTGAGAACAGTCTTACAAATTTTACGAGATAATCAGTTATATGCCAAGTTTAGTAAAAGTGAATTTTGGCTTAAAGAAGTCAGATTTTTGGGACACATTGTTTCGGGAGATGGAATTCAAGTTGACCCGAGTAAGATTTTAGCAATTATTGATTGGAAATCGCCAAGAAATGTATCTGAGGTTAGAAGTTTTCTGGGCCTAGCTGGTTATTACAGATGGTTTGTCAAGGGATTTTCTATGATAGCTATTCCGATGACGAGGTTGTTACAAAAAGATGTAAAGTTTGAATGGACAGAAAAGTGCCAACGAAGTTTTGAGAAACTAAAGGCAATGTTGACTGAGGCTCCAGTTTTAGTGCAACCTGAACCGGGAGAAGAATTTGTGGTTTATAGTGATGCATCCTTGAATGGATTGGGTTGTGTACTCATGCAAGAGGGCAAGGTGATAGCTTATGCCTCTAGACAATTAAAGCCGCACGAGAAGAATTACCCGACACATGAATTGGAGTTAGCTGCCATTGTGTTTGCGTTGAAGACACCATTTATATGGCGAGAAATGTCGGGTATTCATTGATCATAAAAGTCTAAAGTACTTGATGACTCAAAAGGAGTTGAACCTAAGGCAACGAAGGTGATTAGAGTTAATAAAAGATTACGAGTTAGTGATCGACTACCACCCGGGAAAGGCGAATGTGGTCACCGATGCTTTGAGTAGGAAATCCCTGTTTGCGTTGAGGGCTATGAATACGCAGTTAGCTTTACCGGATGATGGTTCTATTCTAGCTGAGTTGAGAGCTAGACCAATGTTTCTCCAAGAGATTTATGAAGCTCAGAAAGGCGACAGTGAGTTGCAAGCCAAAAGAGTTCAATGTGAATCAGGTGTGGAATCAGACTTTCGTATCAATTCGGATGGATGTTTGATGTTCCGAGATAGAGTCTGTGTACCAAGAGATGATGAACTTATTCAAAAAATTTTGCACGAAGCACATAGCGGCTGTTTATCCGTACATCCCGGCAGTACAAAAATGTATAATGACCTGAAGAAATGGTATTGGTCGCCGAGGATGAAGAGAGATATTTCCAAATTTGTATCGAGATGCTTGATTTGTCAGCAAGTGAAGGCTGAACACCAAGTACCTACTGATTTACTTCAGCCTATTATGGTTCCCGAGTGGAAATGGGACCGTATTGCTATGGACTTTGTGACGGGTTTGCCCTTGACACCGAAAAAGAAAGATGCCGTATGGGTTGTGGTTGATAGGCTTACAAAATCGGCTCACTTTATACCGGTATGCATTGATTATTCACTTGATAATTTGGTGGATTTGTATGTGTCAGAAATTTTAAGATTATACGGAGTACCGTTGTCGATTATTTCGGATAGAGATCCAAGATTTATGTCACAATTTTGGAAAAAGTTGCAAGAAGCCTTGGGCACAAAGTTTAATTTCAGTACAGCTTTCCATCCGCAAACCGATGGACAGTCGGAGAGAGTAATACAGATACTTGAGGACATGCTCCGATGTTTTATTTTGGAATTTCAAGGTAATTGGGAAGAGTATTTACCGTTAGTAGAATTTGCCTACAATAATAGTTTTCAGTCGAGTTTGAGAATGACGCCTTATGAGGCATTGTATGGGCATAAGTGCTGAACACCTTTGTATTTGACTGAACTTAGAGAGAATCAGATCCACGGGGTCGATCTGGTCAGAGAAACTGAAGAGAAAGTAAAAGTGATTTGCGATTGTTTGAAAGCTGCTTTGGACAGACAAAAGTCCTACGCAGATTTGAAACAGAAAGAGATTGAGTTTCAAGTTGGCGATAAGGTATTTTTGAAAGTATCACCATGGAAGAAAATTCTCAGATTTGGCTGGAAAGGGAAATTAAGTCCACGCTTTATCGGACCGTATAAGATTACCGAGAGGATAGGGCCGGTAGCTTATCATTTGGCTTTGCCGTCTGAGTTAGAAAAGATCCATGATGTGTTCCACGTGTCTACATTACATTGTTACCGATCAGATCCTTCGCATGTGATTGTACCAACAAAGGTTGAAATTCAACCCGATATGACTTATGGCGAAGAGCCGATCAAGATTTTGGCACGAGAAGTCAAACAATTAAGAAATAAAAGTATAGCTCTTGTGAAAGTATTGTGGAAAAGACATGGGGTAGAAGAGGCTACATGGGAGCCCGAGGAGGCTATGAGAAACCAATATCCAAACCTTTTTACCGGTAAGATTTTCGGGGACGAAAATCCCTAAGGGGGGAGAATTATAACAGCCCGGTTTAAGGCCTAGTCGAAATAGTGGTTACGAGACCACAAATTCGAAGTAGAGACATGTGTTTTATGACTTTTGTGTGGTCTATGACATGTTTGCATACTTATGTGAAAATTTCATGAAGAAATTTTATTATTTAGTGATCAATTTATTCATAAGGACTAAATTGCAAAGATTGAAAAATATGAGATTCTAGAAGTTTCAAGTATGAGATAGTATTAGAAAAATTATTAGAGGTCCTTATTTAGCAATTAGACCATTATATTTGATGATGGACAAAAATAGACATGGGAAGGAAAAATATCAAGAAAGGGGCCTTAAGGGCATTTTGGTCATTTGGTTAATAAGTTAATAAAAAGGGAAAAAGAAGTCAAAAATGGTGTCCATCTTCTCCATGCTTGGCCGAAATTCTCAAGGACACCATAGCTAGGGTTTCTTCAACTTTCAAGCTTGATTGTAAGTACCTCCTAGCCCCGTTTTTTATGTTTCTCATATTTTTGAGATCCTCATAACCCGATTTAGCTATTTCTAGCAATATTTTAAGCTAGGGTTCATGTTCAAAAATTTACCCACGTATGATATGCATGTATTTTGATGTTTAATGGAGGAATATGAAAGTTTGATGTATGATAAACATCTTTTTCTAAGTGATTTTCATGGAAAATTCATAAAAAATACCTAGTTGTAAAAGTGATAAAATATGTATAAAAATCAGTTTCGAAGGAAAGTGTGAGCTGTTATAAGCTCAATAAATATTCGGTTAGGCTTGGGTAACCAAGGAAATGAGTACATTTCATTATACGAGCCTAGGGACCATTTTGTAAATATGTGAAAATTTAGGGGCAAAATAGTAATTTTCCAAAGTATGATTCATGGGTTATTTTAGTCAATGTTATCTTTAAATAAGTGAAATTGTCATTATAGATTAAGAAACACAAAGTCTGGATCGAAACCGAGGAAAGAACAAGGTGGTAGACTAAATCGAACAACTATACATATTTTGGTACTGAGGTAAGTTTGTGTGTAATAAATCGACATAATGTTATTATGCTTTTAAATGCTTGATATCATGAGAAGTGTATATTGTCTCTATGAAATTGATTAATGAGGTATTGATGAAAGTATGAAGAAATTTCTTTAAGTTGAAGTCCCGGTTGAACCTTAGGAATAGAAAGGATACCATTGTCACGACATGAGATTAAGGAGGTCCCGTATAAGACCATGTTTGGGACATGGCCTCGGCACCGAATAAAGATCCCGTATAAGACCATATCTGGGATATGGCATCAGCATCGAGTAATAATCCCGTGTAAGACAACGTCTGGGACCTGGCTTCGGTATGAAATCGTGTAAGACCATGTCTGGGACATGGCGTCGATATACGATCTCGTATATGACCATATCTGGGATATGGCGTCGACATCTATAAGAGATCCCGTATAAGACCATATCTGGGGTATGGCATCGGCATCAATATGAGATCCCGAGTAAGACCATATCTGGGATATGGCATCGACATTGAGATATGATCCCATGTAAGACCATATCTGGGATATGGCATTGGCATTGTATTACGTGAATGACGAGTTCGAGTATCCTTCGATATTCCAAGTGGTTCAACGGGATAAAAAGCTAAGTCTATGTTCAAGATGATAAAAGTGCTAAAGTTATGTGATGAAGTGATACAGGTACACATGAGTAATTTACGAGAAATGAGTTCGATATGTGATAAGAGATTGGTAAGAGTAAGCTTGAGTATGTTATGTCAATGTGCTTGAGAACTTGTGTCATTACTTAATGTAATGTATGAATGATATCACAAGCCTTTTATGATGCTATTTATTTCATGCAAACTTAATAAGCTTTATGCTTACCCCTCTCTTTTCCCTTTCCTTGTAGTATCACCAAGCTAGCTCGGGGATCGTAGGACGTCGGAGTTTGGTTCACACTATCAAGCTATTCTTTTGGTATAGTAAAGTTGATTATTTTGGGTATGGCATGTATAGGAACTTGGTCATTTTGTTATATGTCATATTGGTTAGCCAATGTGTTGGCTATTAATGTTACTCAATTCATTTTGTAAATTGTCATTGAAATCGACCAAACTGGCTAAGTCATATTTATCCAATGATGATGAATTTCATGAAGAGCAAGTATGCGCATAATGTGGTAGTGTGTAGTTAAGGTGTGGATGTCTTAATAGTGTATGCTAGAAGGATATTGTTGTTAAGTAAAGCGTTGCATGAAATGATATGAATGTGGTTGCTTTTCAGGGTGGCAAATGGCTTGGTAGATAGCCTTGCATTTGTCCACATAGATAGAGACACAGGTGTGTGTCTAGGCCGTGTGTGACACACGGTCTGCCCCATGGGCGTGTAGCATGGCCATGTGTCCCTTGCATCTAGTTTGCGAAAAATTCAGTTCGTCACACGGTCCAACACACGGGCGTGTGGCTTGGCCGTGTGCCTCTAAGGGTCTACTGACGTCATAAATAGAATGTCCCTTATTTTGGACACGGCACAGAAGCACGGGCGTGTGATATGCCACACGCAGGCGTGTCACTTCTCTCACAGAATGTCCCGTGTGAGAGAAGTGACACGCCTGCAGTGGCCCTCGCTTTTGAGTAAAAAATTTCTAAGTGGTCGTAAGTTTTTGGTTCAGTCCCGAACCAATCTATATGTATGTTTCGGGTCTAGTAGACCTATAATAGGGCCATTATGAGTACAAATGAAGGGTTCTTAAGTTTGAATGTAAAGTTATGGCCCGATAATGTATGTTAAAGTTCGTTAAGTTTGGTAATGCCTTGTACCCTATTTTGGTGTCAGACACGGGTAAGGGGTGTTACATGGCGGGCCGTGTGGCACAAGTCAGAGAGTTACACGGGGTCGAACACGGCCTGCAGCACGGGCATGTCCTAGGGTCACATGGGCGTGTCCCTTGGACCACATGGGCGTGTGTGCCGTGTATCTTGGAAAATTTTAGAAATTTCGTGAAAAATTCTCTGAGTTCTCGATTTAGTCCCAATTTGATTCTAATACTCATTTTGGGCCTCGAGGGTCCATTTAAGGGACGATATGAATAATATTCGGAAAATGAATAAAATTTGACATGAATTATCTGTAAATGTACTAAAAACTCTGGTAACGCTCCGTAGCCCTGTTTCGGTGACGGATACGGGTTAGGGGTGTTACATGATGTATGGCTTATGTGATATATGTGATTATTTAAGCATGTGAGACTTAAATATGTGTATGTGAAAATTGAGATCCATGATCTAATGTGAAAAATATGTTTAACATGTTAAAGAGATTATAAGTGATAAATAAGAGATATGTGATTATGAGAGCATGTTTACATGCCTAAGTGTAAAAGTGAATAATAAGTGTTAAAAAGTGGAATTTCCATATCAGATGCATGGGGTGGAGTTTTGTAAAAGGTGGAAGTTATGTGGTAGTTTATATGTGATTATGTCTCATTTATCGGCAAATATGTTGTGGTTTGTCCACAATGTGTTATGTGGCCGTATATCGACATTTATGTGGTGGCTTGTTCATAAATGTTGTGTTATTGGATGGACGAGTTTTGGGGAACTCAATATATGGTGTGTAGCGGAGATTGGTAAAAAAAATTATAAAATGTGCATCGTTTTTAAAGTATGCATCGACATGTTCATGCATAAGTATCAGTATTAGAACTTGTGATTATTATGATGATTGATATGATGAGATTGATATTTTGATATGTATGTGATTATATTTATGTTGATCTCACACTAGGCTTTTAAAACTCACCCTTTTTTAATTCTAACTATTCAGATAATAATCGAGGTTAGGACGGGCTCAGCTTACGGAGGTGCTCTCGGTTATTTTTAGAAAAATGTATTATTTTGGTACTCGATATTTTAGGGATTTGTTTTTATTAGTGTGGACTTTTGCTTGGGATTTTCTTTTGGACTTTGGACTATTTTGATTTTAGATTTTTCTACATGATTTAGGTTTTAAAGTTATCATTTAAAAGATTGTGAAATTGACAATTTATGATGGATTTTTCATAACAAAGTTAAACAAGGCCCAACAAGGGTGTTTTCAAAATTCAATAATTTGTTTTCAACACTCAACACTATCTGCTCACAAAATTGATATTTTATGAGATATATATTTAATCTACGTTTTGAAAATGACAAATGAGTTTTAGATATGCAAATTATCCGCTGCGATGTTTTAATTGAAATACGACACTTTTTGGAAAAAAAATCAAAACTTGAGTTTTCTAAAGATAAACAATTTCAAGCAAAATTCAGTTAGGCATATCCAATTCTGACTACAAAGGCAGACGAACAACTCGTCGATTAGGCATTGCAGATTTCACAATAAAGACTTTCCAGGAAACTTGCCACAAGTATTCTCCGGATTACTCTACCACTAAGGTTTTTTGAGTAATGCACCACAAAGGACTTTTTAGAGAATTCACCACAAAGGCTTGGTTTGGTTTGCCACCAAGGAACCACACCAACTATCATGTTTGACGATATGAAGTTTCCTAAACTCAGTATAGTCTGAAGTTTACCCATGACCGCCCCTAGGACATGTAGAAACCCAAGTAAGCAAGCACGACTCATCTTCTGTTTCCAGAATATGCCATTTTCATGGTCTTTCCACTTGATTTCCACACTGACCTTTTCTCGTGTTTACTATCCCAGCGGACCTTGTGTTTACGGTCTCGACAAATTACATTTCGCCACACTGGCCTTTGTGTTTACTATCCTAGCGGATGTCATCAAAGTACCAACACAGGGTCCATTATCGTATCACATTTGTTTCTGACACTCTACCCGAACCCCTTTATCGCCAACCATACTTTAACATGCACTACTTAAATAAATCTACATGGATAGTTTCCACTCATACCACCCTTAACAGAAATCATACTTCCCATACATGCTTTCAACACATCATTTTTGTACAACATATCGTGCACTTCAGTACCTAAATACAATTACCCCACAGAAAACATGCAAGCATACATACATATTGCCACTCTTCACGAATATATACTCATCTATATGAACATCAAACCATGCAGAGAATCATTACAAGGTAACATGTAGGGGGCAGGTCTAAAGACTCACCTTTACCTCGATCCAGAGCTTTTTTTTGATCGTTCGTCCCGATCCAGGAGCAACAATTGCTTAAAAGATTATAAAATTCCCATTAGAATCCCCATTACAGATAGTTTACTATCTTTCCAATCACATGGGTCCCACAAGTAAGGCCTACACCCTTCCCGTTCTATAATCATGACATACAGAGGTTTAAGACTTACCAGAAGGTTGAATCAACCACATATTAAACGGAATCTTGGCTCTAGCTTAATGAAGAAAAGAAAACATTTTTGTTAGAGAGAGAAGAACCAAAATTGTAAAGTAAAAAATAAAGTCATTAGAATTGTCTTCCCCTAGATTTAAACTTTCTGAACTCTTACTATGACTTGACAAGTAACGTTTCTTACCTAACCCAATTCCCCTAATTTTCCAACAAAAATTTTGGGGTAGATAAAGAGAAGTCGAAGAAGATCTTTGCTACTATTTGTGTAACATCCTGAGAAAGGGCCTGGAAGTTTTGGCCTTACAAGTGAGGGTTCGCCAATTTATCGACAAATTGAGGGTTTGCCAAAAGAATATCAGTAAGGAGTTTGCTAGAGAGATGATGAAGTAGTGTACAGCAAAAGACACGGTACAGGGGTTGGCTAGATTTATTACAAGTTATGTTCGTTAGGTGAGTGGTGAACTGAGGTTCTCCAGTTGGTTTGGTGAGCTGGGGTTCGCCAGTCAAAGTCGAGTTAGACTTAAACTAGGAAATTAAGATACTGTGTATCTAGGATACTTTTCGTGCACATAACCTTCTTCTAAATCGACTAAAGTTTCCTAAGAATACTAAGACACTTAGTGCTTATAAATAAGCCCTTTTTCAAAAAAAATTCTCTCATCGATTATTCAGTTGTTAAGTCTCTGTTTAGAATCAAGTTAGTAGCAACCAGGGTAAGTCTCTGTCCTGCTATGTTTGATTATCCAGAAAGCTAGGTTCGCTTGCATGTATGAATTCCATAAGTTTTGTCTATTTAAGTAATCTGTGTGTTTATCTATGTTGTGAACCAGCCGAGCCATCTACTAGCAAGGATAAGGGCAAAGCAAAACTTGTTTAAATTCTTAGCTTTTCAGTGAGTGTCTAGTAATTGCCAGATGTGTGTTAACTAATATGTTTTAGTATGTGTGTACTATTATGCTTCCAAAAACTTAAGGTTATAAATTAAGTTCCAATAGTAAGATTTTCTAAAAAAACTATTTTTAAGTTATGCTTTCACCTCATGTTTTATATGTGCTCTTACATGAGCCTATGTTTTAAAGATGTGTCTATAAAGTGTGATTTTATAAACTATGTTTTTACGAGCTTTTGTACGAGCTCTATATGAACAAGTGTTTTCTAACAAGCTCTATGTGAGTACTCACTTACAGGTTCTGTGATTTGGGCATTGAGGCCTTGGGACATGTGAAGGGATGGGAATGTCGAGCTATGCTCCATTCACAGGGACATGTTGGCGTACATGAGAGTGTTTAGCTTTATGCTACTTTTATGGGTCATGTTATGGACTCTTTGAGTCATTTTGAGGCATTATAAGGAGATCCGCATATCCAACATATAAGATAAGACAAGTTATGACAAGTGTTGAGAACATGTATAAGAGCATGTTTCATGCTATATGAACAAGAATAAGCCAAGTTTTTAAGTATTATTTTCAATAATCACATTTAAAACTATTTTACAAACTTATATGTTTTCTGACAAGCAGGATCTGCGAACTGGGTCTCGCACCTTCACAGCGAATCCAACATGTGAAACAATTTCCAGACTAAGTTCTTTTTTTGTTTTAAACTCAATATTTTAAGCATACTCTGATGTTTTCTGAATATTCACTGAGTTCTTAATGAACTCACCCACTTCGCTCTTACTTAACAGGTAAGTAGGTTGTGGATGGCAGTGGCGTGGTAGATGACTTAGGCGAGATTAACTCCTAAATAGATACCAGCAAACTTGAGGATAAAGGTGATGGGATTAATTATGTGGGGTTAGATTAATTATAGTCTTGCTACTATTATCGAAACAATTTCCTTAAGTTTGCTTGGTTTTATTTTTAGTTTTTGCAAACTATGCATTAAGATATTTGCTTGTTAATCTATCTCCTTTCAACATGAATAAAAGATCTATGCTTCAATAAACTTCGTTACATGCGTGCCATGTTTCCTTTATCTTATCTACATGTGGCTAGTTCCCACATGCGAGTTAGTTTTGTTGCAAAGTGCAATTTTATTGCAACCCCATCATGCATGCGAACCTTTAGAAATGATAATCTTACTATTATGCAACCTCGTATTTTTGTGCGAACTCATGCTTATGTTTTTATGCGAAGTCATATGTTACTTTGTTATGTGAACCTTTAGAAGACCTTCTATGTACTTGTATATATGTGTAACAGCTCGACTTAGGGCCTAGTCGGAATAGTGGTGCGAGACCACAGATCCGAAGTAAAAATATGAGTTTTATGATTTCTATAAGGTTTATGAGGTGATTACATGATTGTGTGAAAATCTCATGAAGAAATTTTATTAATTATTGACTAATTTGTCCATTAGGACTAAATTGTAAAGATTAGAAAATATGAGATTCTAGAAGATTCAAGAATGAGATAGAATTATAAAAATTACTAGAGGTCCTTATTTAGAAATTAGACCATTATATTTGATGATGGACAAAAATAGACATGGGAAGGAAAAATCTCAAGAAAGGATCATTAAGGGCATTTTTGTCATTTGGTTAATAAAAGATTTAAAAGGGAAAATAAGGCCAAAAATCATGTCCGTCTTCTTCCTCTTGGCCGAAAATTTCAAGGAGGACATAGCTAGGGTTTCTTCATCTTCCAAGCTTGATAGTAAGTGCATCCTAGCCTCGTTTTTAATGTTCTTCGTATTTTTTAGACCCTCGTAGCTCGGTTTAGCTATTTCTAGCTATATTTTGAGCTAGGGTTCAAGTTCAAAAATTTACCCATGTATGACATGCATGTATTTTGATGTTTTATGGAAGATTATGAAAGTTTGATGTAAGATAAACATCTTTTTCTAAATGATTTTCGTGAAAAATGCATGTAAGGACCAAATTGTAAAAGTTGTAAAAATGGTCATACATGAATGAAATAGTGGAAATTAAAGGTTGCTATAGTAGAGAATATGATTCGTCCAGGCTTGAAATACAAGAAAATTGAATGAAAATCATTTTACGAGTCTAGGGGCAAAAGTGTAATTATGATAAAGTTTAGGGGCAAAATTGTAATTTTTCCAAAATATGAATTACGAGTCGATTTAGTCAATGTGTATACTTAACAAGTGGAATTGTTATTATAGATCAAGAAACACGAAGCCTGGATCAAAATCGAGGCAAGAATAAAATCGAGGACTAAATCGAGCAATTTAGACACATTTTGAATAATCGAGGTAAGTTTTTATGAAGTTGGAGATTCCTAATGTCTCGATATTTGAAACTGTATGATATTAAGATAATGTATGTTATTCTATGAAATTCGAGTGAGGAAGCCTCGATGAGGAAATAGTAAGAATAAGTTATGTTAAAGTCCCGGTTAAAGTTTCAGAATAAGGATGATACCTATGTATTCATATAAGATAAGGAAGGTCCCGTATAAGACCATGTCTGGGACCTGGCCTCGGCACCAAAGGAAGATCTCGTATAAGACTGTGTCTGGGACATGGCATCGACATTTATGTACAATCTCGTATAAGACCATATCTAGGATATGGCATCGACATCGAGCTATATGATCCCGTGTAAGACCATATCCGAGATATAACATCGACATCAAGGGGCGATCCCATGTAAGACCATATCTGGGATATGGCGTTGGCATCAAGATTTATGCATGATGAGTAGAATTTCCTACGATAATCCGATTAGCTCACGGACAATAGAGCTAAGTATGTAAATTTGTATAGAGCCAAACTATTTATGAATGACCTTGAGTCTCATTCATGTTATGAATGATGAAGATTGGAGTTTATGCTTATGTTGGTATAAATGCTAAGTTATGTGACGAGTGATACAGGTACCATGAGAAAATGCAAGTTATGAACCCATAATGAAACACGAGATGGGTAAGAATTATGTATGAGTAAGTATGGATGGGTATGCTTAAGCATCCGAGACTTATATTGCTATTGTATTAATAGATGGATGAATTTAGAGTATGCAATTAAGTTGTTATTTAAGTTTCATGCAAACTTACTAAGCTATATGCTTACCCCTCTCTTTTCCCTTTTCCTTGTAGTTTCGCCAAGTTAGCTCAGGGATCACAGAACGTCGGAGCTTGGGTCACACTATCAACCGTTCTTTTGGTATAGTAAAGTAAATTCATTTTGAAGTATGGCATGTATAGGAACTTGATCGTTTGGTGTCACGTCATGTTTGAAGGCCCAAGGGTTGGCTATTAATGTTTCACATTTATTTTGTAAATGGTCATGATGAATTGGCCAATATTGCCAAGTTCATGTTCTTAGGTTAAAGGGTATAAAGAATTGAATGTTCATGCATGATAATGAGCTAATGTAGATGGAATGAATGCTAATTTAAGGACTCTTCATAGTTTGTTACTGTCATATTATGTGTTTCTTGTGATGAAATGAATGGGTTTATGTTTTAGGGTGGCAAAAAGGATTTGAAAATAGCCTCTAACTGTCCACACGGGTAGACACACGAGCGTGTGTCTAGGCCGTGTGTGACACACGGTCAGCCCCCATGGGTGTGTTAATAGGCCCTGTGTCCCCTGCACCTAGTTGCGAGAATATAATTCGTCACACGGGCCAGCACATGGGCGTGTGCCCTGGCCGTGTGCTATTTAAGGTTTGATGACGTCATAGTCAGAGAACTCCATAGGTAGGAGACACGGCCGTGTCTAGGCCGTGTGAAGGACACGAGTTGTTGACACGGGCATGTGCTTAACTGTGTAAAATAAGTCAGTGACAACCACGGGTGAAGGACACGGGCATGTCTTAGAGGCACACGGGCATGTCCCTCAGACAACACGAGCGTGTCCCTCAGACAACACGGGCGTGTGGCCCCTGTCTAGGCAAAAATTTTCAAAGAGTGCAAAAGTTTCCGGTCGATCTCTGAATCGTTCCGGATGAATGTTTAAGATATCATAGGCCCATGAAATGTAAGTTATGAATAAGAAAGAAAAGTTTTGAGTTAGACCGAAAGTTTATAGCTCGTAAATATATGATCAAACAAGGTCAAGCATGGTAATACCTCGTATCCGGTTCCGGCGTCGGACACGGGTAAGGGGTGTTACAATATGTTTGAAGGTGGGTACCTTAAGGCTCTCTGTTTAAATCTTTTCATGCGAATCCTTAAGTCTTATTGTTCAGGTGACATGCAAACCTCTTTCTCTATTTGTTCAATAAGCTTGCATGCTTTATATTCCATGTATAATTTTCTTTCGTTGTTGTGTTATAACTTAGCACACTATATGTTGTATATATGTGGTGTGTTGGAGGTTAAGTTGGGAGTAAATGTATAGTCACTTCAGTGGCTAATGTAGCTAGCCAAATTTAGGTCGAACCAACTCGACCGGGTTTGGGGTGTTACAGTTTGACTAGTCATGGAGAGGGTCAAATCAATCCAATTGACTCTTGTTGAATAGTGGCCAACCATGCTGTTGTGATGATTTATTTAGTTGGCTTGCTTTAGCGTGTAAGCAATGTTTATGCATTTCACTACTCTATTTTTCTTCTGTAGAATCGTAATAACTCTCAACTAAACATGTTGCAAGAATCAACTTGAACAGTGTTCAAGCAAACCGAACGTACTACACCTTGGTGCTAACTCATGTATGGAGTGGTCCTAAAGAAAATTAAGTCTCCTACCGTTTTCTCATATACTTGGTAGGTCCTTTGGCTCAACCCAAACTCTAGGGTATAATCTTTCTTCACTTTAAGTTACTCTACAATTAAATCTTTAGATACTGCAAACTGATGGCTACTTTGATGTTAGTATGTGCCAATACTCTATCTCGCCAACCAACCCGCCGAGTGGCAGATCATGCTATCATAGTGTGCCAAAACAAAATTAACATGCATTATCTCAGTCTCAATTGGATTCACCAATTATTGGGTATGACAACTCTCCCCCCTTAAAGAAAATTTCGTCCCCGAAATTTCTTTTTCCAACATATTGGTAACACCATTACCAATGATATGTGACCAACTTCTTGGATCAAACATAGTATATTGCTTGGAGAAAATGCCCAAACGTAGTCATAATAGACTGCTTATCAGTGGCGGGCACTCTAAAGATTCCAACGAATGCGAATGTACACAGTTAGCCTTGATGGCAGATTCTGGGCTCGTGGACAATAATTGGTGGGTACTCCCGTTTTCAAAAGTCTCATGGCCTTAGCCTTGAGAAGTGTTGAGTTTTGATTGAAGGATTTGAATAGTTGGATTTAATTTTTAAAACTTCTCATGAACGCTTGGTCCTTTTATAAATATTAGGTATTCAACAGTTTCAAAATACTTTATTGCATCAAATTGAATCCCTAATTTTGTTTTTTGTCTCTCTTGCTTCTTTTCATCTTCGATCCACATTTTCTTCAAAGGTAATCCCCCTTTCTCTTTTTCACTTATTATTCAAGATGGTTAGAACAACCATACGTAGAATAGGCTATATTAGAAGAAACGACAACCCTGGAAACATTGTCAAGGTCAGACCCAAAGGTCCTGATAATACTCGATGTATGATCACTCCTATGTATGAATGCAACACCACCGATGAAGAGTTGATTCGATACTTAAGGGCCCAAGGCATCCTTCGACAAAACTTTGCCTACGACTTCCTAATAATCAGAGGGAAATGTCATTTGAGTGACAACTCCATGGGATTTATTCTTCCCCCTTTTCTGCTCGGTGCTCAACGAGTATGGTATTATACCGGGGCAACTCTTTGCCCATTCCTAGTAGACACTGGTGGCTTTCTTTATTGACTGTTGTATGCACCGTGAGGCGTCGAAGCTAAGTGTATTCCAAAAGATTTACTAATTGAAGGTTAAAGGACAGGGTGCCTTTATTGGAACAACCCATTTCAGTACGCGCCAGGGTTTTGAGACCATTATCCAAAATTGGGCCTCAAACCTGCATATTAGAAGAGACAAGTTTGTGAGGGTTGCAAATAAGCTTGAAAATAGGTTTGGCTTCCCCACCTACTAGTTCCTACCTCAAGAAAATAACTACTTACAAATTCAGCCTATTGACTCACGGATTGATTGGAAACAATTCAAACTGTTGAGGATGGGGCTTACTCTAGAATTAGGGGAAATCATTACTGTCAGACATGTCTTCCAATACTATCTACAAGAACTAAGTCCCAATGGCCTCCAAGCTAATAACCTTTTATTAAGGGCAGATTCTCAGAATGTCCCTTCTGCTGAATCAACTTGACCCTACAACTTTAATGAGGATCTGGCAGGAATTCTAGTGGGGAGGATGAGGAAGCCTCCCTTCTTTTTGTATGATCATTGTAGACTACATCCACGCCATTGGAATATCATTTGTCATGGTACATCTTCAACTCTTCCTAGCCAGGCTAATTATATTGTTGATGTTGCAGGGTCTTCTTCCAATTCTCATACCTATACGCTCGCTCCAATAAACAACATGGACGTATTAGCCTCATTAGATTCGGTACGTGAGGATGAAGGTGCTACTACTACCCCATTAATAACAATGACTAATAGGAGAACTTAAAAGAGGCCAAGGGTAAAGGGAAGCACCCAATATATTGAAGAAAGTGACCGCCCATAACTGACTCAGTGTAGACTTAGGAAAGGACCTGCTCCCCCGAGAGCCAACCCTCCTCCCGCTCCTACCCCTCCCCTGATTACTGATGCCCTTATAGAGTCTGCCAATTCTGCAGACTCTCTAGTCTGAGCCATCAATCCACCAGCGACCATTTTCCAGCTAGAGGCCACTTTCCTGCCAGAGCCTTCACGCCTAGGCCAAGTGAGGCCTCACCTGTTTCCTTACTTCAAAACACTTATTTGACGAGGCGACCAAACTTTTTCCCTAGCATGATCTCGTATGTCCAGGGAAGTATCCTTTTTCCCTAAATGCCATCCAGACGCATCAGAACAATCACTTGCCTCAAAAGGGAAAAGTGGTTTTCCTCACCTCATGCTCTTCAGATCCTCAACTGCCCCCTCTCTTAATACTGGCGAGGTCCTTTCAAGTCTTAGAAGCTGAGCACGGTCTTATGAGCTGGGCCCTTTAAGAAACTTACAACCAGAACAACATTAAACTGGCAAGCTTGGAGGAGTTTTTACATTATGGTGAACAATCCTTAGCTCAACTACGCCAGGCTCATGAGGTAGCCCTAAGCAAAATTAAAGATATTGTCTTTTTCATTTTTTCTTGGAAAAACAAATATGTATGTTTAGAAGATTGGGTTAAACAAATGGGCCAGAGAGTTCTCTTGGAAGGAGAAGCTCAAATATCAACACCAACACTGTTTATCAGAGTTGGAGCATCTACGCCAATCTAACGAAGAGACTTTGAAAAACTACCAAGAGAACACAAAGAAAAATCTAGCACAAGCTTTGCCCATACTGAGTTTCAATCTAGTCTTTCACACCCAAGTTGCTACGAGCCCTCTCAACTTGAGTCAAGTGAAATTCAATTGTCTTCAAAAGGTCACCCTTGATTCCTTGAACTTCAACGTTTATAAACCTTAGGGCGAAGACTAGGAAAATTTCCAGAGGGAATGAAAGAAATCAGCTGACTTCTTCATTCCCAATGGGCTAGAAATCAGCTGACTTTATTAGAAAAAAGTCTATAAAGAACGCCCCCAAACACTAAAAGCCCCCATAGAACCAACTGACTAGCCAATTGAGGAGGGAAACTGAAAATTTTCTTCTTTTCTTGTGTTCAATTTTTTTGCTCAGTTGTATGATCTTTTTCATCTTATTAGTGAAATTACTATTTCTTTCCCTACTGTCTCACTTACCCCAATACTAACAGTATACCAAAGTATTCGTCATACAAAATTATTTTGACTTGTCTGAGGGACTAAGCCAGGTTCGAAGTATTATACATACAAGGCTGGCTCTCACTTAACTTTCAAAGGATCGATTGAATCAAAAGCTCTGATACCAATTAACTTATAACAGCATATACCCAACCTAATTTATAGAATTCAAATATAATATGTCACAATACTTACACACTTAACAAAATTTTACAATCGGTAAAAACCATACTGGATGTACTTATTTATTTAAAATACTTTCTAAGACAAAAGGTTTGAATGAAACATTTATCATTTGTCACAGACTCTCGAAGGTAGTATAAAGCCTTACAACATAAATGTTTGATAAGATAGACATATTCATAGCGTGTATTACTATTTGAAATTTAAAACTTGTTTCTAAAAGTGTCCTTCTGTATGCATAACATCACCCTACGATCAGTCACCACGAAACATTCCTGGCTTGGTTCCTTCTGGCGGATTGGTTCAACTCAAGAACCTGCATTATAAATAGACGTTTTTAAGTTCAACAGAACTTAGTTGATATTAACCATTATTACCTTTAAACAATGTCATTGTGTTTCCCCCGAATTAAGAATTCTAGACTTCTTTTAAGACTTTCGATGATACTTTTCTGATTCCTGATGAATAACTATGCGCCAACCTCCAACTTGACCACCTTTTGTACACTCCACTAGATTGGTGGATCACAGACTACAAACTCTATATCGGACCTTAGTCCACACCTATTTTGAAAATAGAAATTGGATGAAATTCTCATGATGATATGTATACTAACACTACTCCTGACGGATTCCTATACTGGCCCTGGCATCAATCAGAATATTAGGTGCAACATATCTTTAAGTATATTCAAAATACAATCTCATTTCAAGGAACATAATATGCTTGGTCATCCAAAAGAATTCCCAAATGACTTCGATACAAATGTAACACCCCAAACCCGGTCAACACACCACGACCGAATCTGGCATGTTACAGAGTGAAAATGTTTTGAAGAAAATAGGTTATCAGTTTATTTTCGGTGAAAACTCTTCGATTGCCTGTGTTTGGGGAAAACCGATGTATGTATAGTGGAAAATGTTAAGTTGCTTTGAAATCATGTGAATTGTATTTAGTTAATCCAAAACCGTTTGTACTTGAGCTTGGAAAACTTAAGTTTGAAAATCATTTAAGTTAACTTTGTAATCACCTTGTGAATGTTGTTACCCAATGGTAACGTTTAGAAAACTCGATGCGAAGTAAAGATTAGATAACTTTGGTTATCAGGTAGTTTAAAGCATGTTTAAGCAATTTATTTAGTAACATCCGAAAAATTAAAGCAGATATAATAAAACCCAAAATAAAAATACTAATGGCCTTATTACAAACCCAAATAAAAAAACCCGAAATTTAAAATAAAGTACCCTAGTCAAAAGTCCATGTAAAACTGAAACAATTATCGCATGGCCACCTCGAGTCCACCCGGCTCCTCATCCGCGATCTACGAATCACTGAAAAGATAAGGGAGAAGGTGAGTCACCAAGACTCGATGCATAATCCCCCTCCCGATTATTGCAACATGCTTACACAAATCATAATCAAGCAAACATATCATGCACCCAACCTAACCATCCACAACTCCATTTCCTACCCCGTGTGGTACCAAAGCATTGGTGGTGCCAAACCACTGGTGACCCAAAGTCACTGATATCAATAATCATGTGGTGCCAAACCACTGGTGACCCAAAGTCACGAATAATCCAATTGTGGGGCCAACCCACGTTGTGATGCCAAATCACTGGCGACAATCCCGTTTATCAAATGTGGGGCCAACCCACTGTGGTGCTAAACCACTGGGACGAGTCGCTAAGAGGTGCCAAACCTCTGGTGACCCAAAGTTACGAAATCAACTGTGGTACCAAACCACTGGAGGTGCCAAACCTCTGGAGGTGCCAAACCTCTGGAGACCCAAAGTCACAGATATCAATCTTCCCCCTCCTCTCATATCACCCACCATAGTGCTCATGTACATGCAAATCATGCTATCATGCTTAATCATTAAACATACAGTGACACATAGCATATGCGATTTCAACCGAATCAATTATCTTAAACTTATCAAACGGACTTACTCGAGTCCTTGCGCATACCCAAAAGGGTACCAAATCGAAATCTACACTATTTCAGCTTTTAATAAAGTTTAGGTTATTAACAAGTTTACGACGATTAAGAAGTGTGTAAGGTACACACCTGATTACTAACGCGATTACTGAATCCCGAAGGTCCCGATCTATCGCACTAGATCCCCTTTTCCTACATTCGACCCACACTAAGATCATTAGCAAAAGCCATTCGGCTATACTAGCAAATCCCGAAGGGTGAGATAACGGATAACCAAACACAACCCCTACCTTAGTGCCTTTCGAACGCTAACCACAACCCGAGATGTGCGAGACTGATCTTTCCCCTACAATCGGCCAACATTAACACTTAATCTTAATAGCCTTCGGCTTTTCAGATCTAATCGGCATGAAACCTTACCACTGACTTACCGAAATCGCTTGACAGGAAATAGATGACCCCGATCTACTACTTCAAAATCCCGAAGGTCCTATAAGAAACCAATTGCATGGTTGATTAAAAGCCAAGACAAATGCCAAAATTCGACTTTTGTCTACACATGACGACAGAGAAAAAGAGAAAGTGAGAATAGAGTTTCGGCCAAGATTACTTACCCTCTTCAAATACGATTAGAGAAGAACTAAGGGAGATCTATGCTTGGTTGATATTCGGCCAAAATAAAACAAGAAGAAAGTAGGGAGATTTCGGCAATGGTGATGGACTTCAATGTGATCCGGCTATGGCTGAAAGAAGAGAAAAGCAAATAAGATTCGGCTAAAGTGAAAGGAGAGAATGGGAGAAAGATGAATGGTATTCAGCTTTGGTTTAAAGAAAAGAGATTAAGGGAGTTTCGACAAAAGGAGGAAGAAAAAGAAGAAGATTCGGCACAAGAGAGAATGAAGAGAAAGGAAAGTTGTTGATTTGAGAAGAAGAGACTGTTGATGCGGTTTTGAATAATTATGAGAGAAAGAAAAAAAGAGATGGGAGAGAAGGAGATTCGGCCAAGCACTTGAGAAGAAGAAGAAAAAGAAATAAAACTAAGGAAGTTTAGGTGGACATTCGGCTAGGTGCTTTCAAGAGAATTCGACAGGTGCAAAAAGGGATTTCGGCTTTTGCTTCAACATGGTGCATTAAGGGAAAATCGATGAGCAAAGAGGAGTTTCGGTTTGCTTCTCAACCGAATGCACTATAGCCTAGACTAGCCGAAAATGTCCTCCTAAGCTAACTATGGAGGGACGGCACACCTAGCAAGTTCCCCAACCGAACACTCCTCCTCCACTATTCAAAATTCGGCAAACACCTCAAATTTTTCCTGACCAACAATTCAAATGTGTTTGAATTCCACAAGCTCCTAAATTTTCTCTTCTCCACCAGTTTAAATCAATTTGACTTAATCAACAAATCTGACAGAGTTTGAGCTGAGCACAACTCTTCCCTCCTTGGCGTCAAAATGGTAAGCAGAAAATGGGATCTCCGCTGCTCGAACCTGAGCTCCCCCTTCCCTGCATGTGGCGTCACTCTCAAGGCCCTAAGTGGCACCTCATTGCCACTTTCCCAAGCCAATTCTTGTGCTTAATTTCACCCCAAAATATATTTAACCCCTCGCTCCTTCAGCTCCCCTTGACCAAAGCTTAAAAACAAAATTTTTCTTATAGCTCGGGCCTACCCTCGGCTTATACCTAGACCCTAGAACACCTCAATTAATACCACAATCAATACATACACATGCAAGAACAATTTAAACACAATAGCCCCTATTTAAGGATGTTACAGTTCTACCCCCTTAAAAATAATTTCGGCCTCGAAATTACCTGGTCAAAAGAGTTGAGGGTATTGCTGCCTCATCACATCCTCTAGTTCCCACGTAGCTTCTTCCACGTCATGATTTCGCCATAATACCTTTACTAATGGAACTGACTTCTTGCGCAAAACTTTCACATCCCGATCTAGAATCTGCACTGGTTCCTCTTCCATGGTCAAATCTGGGCTCACCTCAATTTCCTCCACCGATACAACATGCGATGGATCCGAACGATAGCGCCTAAGCATGGAGACGTGGAACACATCATGTATCTGACTCAGCTCCACTGGTAACTCAAGCTGATAAGCTACTGGTCCCACTCGTCCCAACACCTTATATGGGCCAATAAACCTTGGACTTAGGTTGCCTTTCCTTCCAAATCTCATCACTTTCTTCCACGGCGAGACCTTCAAGAAAACCCTATCACCCACTGCGAACTCTATATCTCTCCACTTAAGATCGGCATATGACTTCTGCCTGTCTGAAGCTTCCTTCAAACGAGCCTGAATCAACTTGACTTTATCCTCGGTCTCAGCAACGAACTCTGGTCCCAACATCTGACGCTCCCCCAATTCTGTCCAGCAGGTAGGTGTACGAAACTTCCTACCATACAACGCCTCATATGGTGCCATCTTAATGCTTGCCTGGTAACTATTGTTGTACGCAAATTCAGCTAACGGTAGAAATTCTTCCCAGCTTCCTCTAAAGTCCAAAACACGACCTCTCAAAGATATCTTCCAAGATTTGTATAACCTCTCTCTCGATCATGCATGTGCGGATGAAATGCCGTACTAAAATCCAACCGCGTTCCCAATGCCAGATGCAACGCTTTCCAGAACCTCGACGTGAACCTGGGATCCCTGTCCGAGATGATCGATACTGGCACCCCGTGCAGCCTCACTATCTCCGCCACATACAGCTTTGCTAACTTCAAGCGAGTAATCAACCCTTACGGTATGAAATGAGCCGACTTAGTCGACGATCCACAATTACCCAGACTGAGTCTTTCTTACTTGGCGTAAGGGGTAGTCCACTGACAAAATCCATAGTGATCCTTTCCCACTTCCACTCGGAATATTCACCGGCTGAAGTAAACCTGACGGCAACTGAAGTTCAGCCTTGACTTGCTGACACGTTAGACATTTACCCACAAACTCAGTTACTTCCCGTTTCAAACCTGGCCACCAAAACTGCTCTCGCAAATCCCAGTACATCTTGCTACCTCCAGGATGCATAGCATATGGATCGCTATGTGCGCCTGAAGAATCCTCTGCGCTTAACTCTCGACGTCCCTTGGCATACAAGCTTTCCTTTGAAAACATAGTACTCTATCACTGGACAAGCTGTAACCTTCCAACCCACCATCCTGAACTTGCAACCTCCGAGCATTCAAACCCTCATCCTCTAACTGTTTCTCCTTAATTTTTACTACCCAAGTCGGTTTTACTCGCACTTACGCCAACAGACTCCGTCGTCAGTACAAGCTAAGATGAGCAAACATCGCTCTCAAGTCCGACACTACCTTACGGCTCAACGATCCGCCACCACGTTAGCCTTGCCCGGATGATACTCAATTGAACAAATGTAGTCCTTCAACAGCTCAATCCATCTCCGCTATCTCAAGTTCGGATCTTTCGAGTCAACAGATACTTCCAGACTTTTGTGATCCGTGTAGACTATCGACTTCTCTCCGCATAAGTAATGTCTCCATATTTTCGTATGCTAAAACTACTACAATTTAATTCCAAGTCATGCATTGGATAGTTAACCTCATGCGATCTCAAATGTCCGAGATACATATGCCACTACCTTCCCTTCCTGCATCAACACACATCCCAAACCAGTATGTGATGCATCACAGTAGACCGTGAATTCCTTTCCTGCCTCAGGCTGAATCAAAATCGGAGCTTCAGTCAGAATCTTTCTCAACTTGTCGAAACTTTCTTGCTATTTCTCCGACCACACAAATGGAACTCCTTTCCTCGATGCACTTTGGTCATAGGCTGCGATCAAAGAAAATCCTCAACAAATCAGATGGTAATACCCTGCCACCCTAGGAAACTCCGAACTTCGCCACTGACTTAGGCGGTTTCCAGTCCAACACTGCCTAAATCTTTCAAGGATCCACTCTAATCCCCTCAGCTGACACCACGTGACCCAAGAAAGTCACCTCCCTAAGCCAAAACTCGCACTTACTAAATTTGGCAAATAACTGCTTTTCCCTCAGAATTTGCAAAACTACCCGCAAATGCGCATCATGCTCCTCCTCAGACCTTGAGTACACCAATATGTCGTCTATAAACACCACGACAAACTGATCCAAATACTGCTGGAACACCCGATTCATCATGTCCATGAATGCAGCCGGCGCGTTAGTCAACCCAAACGGCATTACCAGAAACTCATAGTGCCCATACCGAGTGCGAAACGCCGTCTTGTGGATATCAGCCTCTTTCACCTTTAGCTGATGATACCCTGACCTTAGGTCGATCTTCGAGAAAACTGATGCCCCCTTAAGCTGATCAAACAAGTCCTCTATCCTGGGCAATGGATACTTGTTTTTGATCGTCAGCTTATTCAACTGGCGATAATCTATACACATCCGCATTGTACCATCCTTCTTCTTGACAAAGAGCACTGGCGCTCCCCAAGGCGAAACACTTGGCCGGATGAAACCCCGGTCCAACAACTCCTGAATCTGAGCCTTCAACTCTACCAATTCCTTTGGCGCCATCCTATACGGGGCAATAGACACTGGCGCGGTCCCAGATAACAAATCTATACCAAATTTGACTTCCCGATCCGGAGGCAGACCCGGAAGTTCTTCTGGAAATACGTTGACAAATTCCTTCACCGTTCGGACATTCTCCACAGCTGACTCCTTGGCCTCCAAGGCACAAACATGAACCATAAACGCCTTGCAACCCTTCCTGACCATCTTCTCAGCTTTCAAAGCAGACACCAAATTAGATAGATAATCTCTTCTATTACCTATCATCACCACTTCTTCACCCTCAGACGTTTTCAAAACCATGCGCTTAGCCGCGCAATCCAAATTTTCCTGGTACTTTACCAACCAGTCCATCCCAAGAATCAGATCGAACTCCCCAAACGACAGTTCTATCAGATCAGCTACAAACACTACCCCTTAGAGTTCTAGGGGTACATTCCTATACAGCTTATTTACTTCTTCTACAGAGTGACCTAGAGGGCTAATTCATCGCCATCTCCTAGAAGTAATCTCGAGTCTAAGTTCATGGTCTCTCCTATGCTACTAGCAACATACGAATCGTCGAACCCACATCAATCAAAGCAAAGATATGGAAATCCAAAGATTAAGAACGTCTCGGTTATCACGTCCGGTGCATCGCCTCCTCTCGACGCCTCACCGCATATACCAATCCCGGTGTCTAGCCTCGGTGTTGCTCGCTCCTCCGCCTGGTGCCGCGGCCACGACAAACCATTACCTCCTCTACGTAACCACGACCCTCTCGCGGTTGCGGTCCCTAATTTACGAATCGAGCACGGCCTTGACCGTCGATCAATCTGGCTAACTTCCGTGGACAATCCCTCACACGATGATCCAACGAGCCACATTCAAAACATCCTTTTCCACCAGTCCAACATTCTCCCCAATGAGATTTCCCACACCGATTACACTACGCTGGTCCCTGATTAGCAGTAACAGGCCTCCCAGATTGATTCAGCCCACCATGCCTAGCCCTTTTCTGAGAATTACCAACCGACCCAGCTGATCCAAAACCTCTCTTATGTCTATTCCCGTCATGATTCTGCCTCAAAGATTCCTTGATCCCCTCGACTATCTTAGCCTTTTCTACTAACACAGCAAACTCTCGCTCCTGCTGTGGAGCAATCAACAATCTCAGCTCATCCCTCAGTCCATCCTCGAACCTGACACATTGCTCGTGCTCCGTAGCCACGATACCTCGAGCATACTGGCTCAACCTTAAGAATTCCGCCTCATACTCCGATACAAACTTACTCCCCTGAACTAGTCTCAGAAACGCCTTCCGCTGCGCATCAATGTAGCTAGACCCAATATATTTCTTCTGATAAGCTGTCTTAAAATAATCCCAAGAGAGATCATCCGCTGCAGTACTATCCTGAACCGTAAGCCACCATTGGTATGACTCATCCCCGAGAAGCGACACTATCCCTATCAGTTTCTCCTCAGCAGTCAAATCCAAGTCATCCATGATTCGCTCCGTGACCTTTAACCAATACTCAGCCGTATTAGGCGCCACACCAGAAACACCTCGGAATACCTCGGCTCCATTGGCTCGGAGTCACTCAGATACAGATTTCTGAGCTTCCGCACCTCCACCTGCTCCAGCCACTCTCTCAAGAACTCGCAAAGATCGCTGCGACAACTGCGTCATCCTCCGCTGCGATCCTCAAACTCAACACTGCAATGGTGGTGGTGGCGGCATCTCATTTTCTCGACCCGACTGCACTCCCACCGGTTCGCATACGATCATCCTACACCGACCGCATCCACGAGTATTACGACCACGACCTCGAGTGCTCATGTCTAACGCCTCGACTTATCCGATTTAAAAGTTTTATCCGATACCACTATTCCACTATTATTAAGGCACAGATCTTATGATCAGTTCTTATTAAAGAGTTTTGTCTTCGCGAGTTCCCGTAATCCTATAGGTTTTAGTCTCTAGGGTAGTCCACTATCACTAGTCGCTCATAACATATATCATCATAATCAAATGCAAACATCGCTTAGGGGTACTTACCGGGCGGATTGGTGCCGAGACTCTTCGGTGCCATGCTTTTCAGACTCGTATTTTCGAGCAAAACTTTTTGAACCACATTTTAAAACATTTTGGGCCTCTGCCTACAAATGAGCTTTTGAAATCGCTCGATACCAAAATTGTAACACCCCAAACCCGGTCAACACACCACGATCGAATCTGGCATGTTACAGAGTGAAAATGTTTTGAAGAAAATAGGTTACCGGTTTATTTTCGATGAAAACTCTTTGATTGCCTGTGTTTGGGGAAAACCGATGTATGTATAGTGGAAAATGTTAAGTTGCTTTGAAATCATGTGAATTGTATTTAGTTAATCCAAAACCGTTTGTACTTGAGCTTGGAAAACTTAAGTTTGAAAATCATTTAAGTTAACTTTGTAATCACCTTGTGAATGTTGTTACCCGATGGTAACATTTAGAAAACTCGATGCGAAGTAAAGATTAGAAAACTTTGGTTATCAGGTAGTTTAAAGCATGTTTAAGCAATTTATTTAGTAACATCCAAAAATTAAAGCAGATATAATAAAACCCAAAATAAAAATACTAATGGCCTTATTACAAACCTAGATAAAAACCCAAATTTAAAATAAAGTACCCTACCAAAAGTCCATGTAAAACCAAACAATTATCGCATGGCCACCTCGAGTCCACCTGCTCCTCATCCGCGATCTACGAATCACCGAAAAGATAAGGGAGAAGGTGAGTCACCAAGACTCAATGCATAATCCTCCTCCCGACATTGCAACATGCTTACATAAATCATAATCAAGCAAACATATCAAGCACCCAACCTAACCATCCACAACTCCATTTTCTACCCCGTGTGGTACCAAACCACCGGTGGTGCCAAACCACCGTGGACCCAAAGTCACCGACATCAATAATCATGTGGTGCCAAACCACCGTGACCCAAAGTCACGAATAATCCAATTGTGGGGCCAACCCACATTGTGATGCCAAATCACCGCGCGATAATCCTGCTTTATCAAATGTGGGGCCAACCCAATCGTGGTGCTAAACCACCGGACGAAGTCGCTATGAGGTGCCAAACCTCCGTGACCCAAAGTCACGAAAATCAACTGTGGTACCAAACCACCGGAGGTGCCAAAACTCGAGGTGCCAAACCTCTCGTGACCCAAAGTCACGAGATATCAATCTTCCCCCTCCTCTCATATCACCCACCATAGTGCTCATGTACATGCAAATCATGCTATCATGCTTAATCATTAAATATACAAAGGACACATAGCATATGCGATTTCAACCGAATCAATTATCTTAAACTTATCAAACGGACTTACCCGAGTCCTCACAAGCATACCCAAAAGGGTACCAAATCGAAATCTACACTATTTCGGCTTTTAATAAAGTTTAGGTTATTAACAAGTTTACGACGATTAAGAAGTGTGTAAGGTACACACCTGATTACTAACGCGACATCGAATCTCAAGGTCCCGGTCTATCGCACTAGATCCTCTTTTCCTACATTCTACCCACACTAAGATCATTAGCAAAAGCCATTCGGCTATACTAGCAAATCCCGAAGGGTGAGATAACGCATAACCAAACATAACCCTTACCTTACTGCCTTTCGAACGCTAACCATAACTCGAGATGTGTGAGACTGATCTTTCCCCTACAATCGGCCAACATTAACACTTAATCTTAATAGCCTTCGACTTTTCAGATCGAATCGGCATGAAACCTTACCACTGACTTACCGAAATCGCTTGACAGGAAATAGATGACCCCGATCTACTGCTTCAAAATCCCGAAGGTCCTATAAGAAACCAATTGCATGGTTGATTAAAAGCCAAGACAAATTCTAAAATTCGGCTTTTATCTACACATGACGACAGAGAAAAAGAGAAAGTGAGAATAGAGTTTCGGCCATGAATACTTACCCTCTTCAAATCCAATTAGAGAAGAACCAAGGGAGATCTATGCTTAGTTGACATTCGGCCAAAATAAAACAAGAAGAAAGTAGGGAGATTTCGGCAATGGTGATGGACTTCAATGTGATCCGGCTATGGCTGAAAGAAGAGAAAAGCAAATAAGATTCGGATAAAGTGAAAGAAGAGAATGGGAGAAAGATGAATGGTATTCGGCTTTGGTTTAAAGAAAAGAGATTAAGGGAGTTTCGGCAAAAGGAGGAAGAAAAAGAAGAAGATTCGGACAAGAGAGAATGAAGAGAAAGGAAAGTTGTTGATTTGAGAAGAAGAGACTCATTGATGCGGTTTTGAACAATTATGAGAGAAAGAAAAAAAGAGATGGGAGAGAAGGAGATTCGGCCAAGCACTTGAGAAGAAGAAGAAAAGAAATAAAACTAAGGAAGTTTAGGTGGACATTCTACTAGGTGCTTTCAAGAGAATTCGACAGTGCAAAAAGGATTTCGGCTTTTGCTTCAACATGGTGCATTAAGGGAAAATTGATGAGCAAAGAGGAGTTTCAGTTCACTTCTCAATCGAATGCACTATAGCCTAGACTAGCCGAAAATGTCCTCCTAAGCTAACTATGGAGGGACGGCACACCTAGCAAGTTCCCCAACCGAACACTCCTCCTCCACTATTCAAAATTCGACAAACACCTCAAATTTCTCCTGACCAACAATTCAAATGTGTTTGAATTCCACAAGCTCCTAAATTTTCTCTTCTCCACCAGTTTAAATCAATTTGACTTAATCAACAAATCTGACAGAGTTTGAGCTGAGCACAACTCTTCCCTCCTTGGCGTCAAAATGGTAAGCAGAAAATGGGATCTCCGCTGCTCGAACCTGAGCTCCCCCTTCCCTGCATGTGGTGTCACTCTCAAGGCCCTAAGTGGCGCCTCCTTGCCACTTTCCCAAGCCAATTCTTGTGCTTAATTTCACCCTGAAATATATTTAACCCCTCGCTCCTTCAGCTCCCCTTGACCAAAGCTTAAAAACAAAATTTTTCTTATAGCTCGGGCCTACCCTCGGCTTATACCTAGACCCTAGAACACCTCAATTAATACCACAATAAATACATACACATGCAAGAATAATTTAAACACAATAGCCCTATTTAAGGATGTTACAACAAACAAGAGAATACCTAGTTTTGGCGAACACTTACACCACTCATGGTTACAGGTACACGAAGCTTTTTGTCCTGGCAGATTGCAATGGTAGGTTCATCAGTCGGCATACTTCGTAGAATTATTTTAGAAAATGCCTCAAGAGCATATCCAGGTCTCACCACAAAGGCAGACTAAAACTTGTTGATTAGGCATTGTAGATTTCACAATAAAGACTTTCCAAGAAACTTGCCACAAGTATTCTCTGGATTACTCTGCCACTGAGGCTTTCTTAGTAATCCACCATAATTGCCTTTTCTGAGAGTTCACCACAAAGGCTTCACAAAGAATTCGCCACAAAGGATTTATTTTGTTTGCCACCAAGGCACCACACTAACTATTGTGTTTAATGATATGAATTTTCCTAAACTAAACATTATTTGAGGTTTTCCATTGGTTCAAGACGAAATGTGGAAGTATACACAGTCATTATCAAGTAATAAGTGAGTAAAAGAGTATCGTCTCCATAGGGGCTATATTGGTAATCAAAAGATGTAAAATTAATATTTAATAAGTTGGTAAGAAGATAAAATATTTGGAGAGTGATGAATGTTCTAATTAACCTAAATTAATGATGAATATGCAAATGTAAAAAAAATAATATGCAAGAAAATGTTTTAGGAACAATTCACAAGATTGAATAATAATAGTATGAATGAGCTAGAATAATTACAATTCTTGACTTAATTCATTCGTAATTTTGCTTAATAAATGTTTCAAAAAAAAAAACCATGGCAGCTCGATTATCTATTAAAGTTCATAAGCTTCTATCGAAGTCTTATGATAGACACCTAGAAAAAAATGTATATGTCTATATCATAATTTAACTAATGATTATATTTTCAACCACCATTCCTTAAAATTTTTTGCAAAGTAATAGGGATATTTCTATATGAAACAATTTAGTCACATAAAACTACAAGTTATGCAAGGTAATAGGGATCTTTTGAATTATCACAAACTTTAACCTATTTTTGTCGAATATAGATTGAACATACATCTTCCAAATATTGTGTCCATTAATCACCATCTGGTTCAGATTAAGCAATTAATTATAATGCAGTCAAACATATTTTAATGTATGAACAACATAAATGATTTTGTTTGGATACATAAATAATTGAGGCACAAAACATTATAAACATAAATTGAACTTATTAAATCAAGAAATTGCAATCAATCTAGCATAAAAAAATTAAGTCATTATCATTAAGTAAAAAGCAATCAAAAAGTTTGCAATCATATTTTTAAACTTAGAATAAGTAAAAGAGAAAGGAAGAAAAAACTCTAAGAAGATTCCGATGGTTCTTCGAAAACTGTCTGTGGTGGTTTCCTCCTAATTTCGTTGTTGCTCCAATGCAAACTACATCTCCCGTGGCTGGCTGTGAGAGCTTTAACTCAAAAATTTCTCACTTGATGATCTCTCAAAAAGAGAATAGAAAAATGGGAAAAGATGGAAGGCTTAGGCTTGGGAGAGAAGGAAGAATGGTGATGTTTGAGAGAAGAGACAATGGTGAGTGAATAAGTGATGAATGAAATGAATTTAGGCCTCCATTTATACACATATTAAGTGGATAAAACTAGAAATTTCTAGCCTCGATTTTCTCCCTCAAGTGGTCGGCCATGGATTGAGGATAAGGGGGTTGAGTTGTTTTGCTATTTTAAGCAAAGTGCTTAAAATGTAAAGCTTGAAAAGTGGAGGGTTAGAACCGGGTATGTAAAGAAGTTTGAGGGCTATTTTACAATTATTAAAAATTTTATTTTAAACAGTTAATTGGGCAGTAATATAAATGGTTTTGGGATTGCTAGATTTAGCAAGAATTGGGCCTCATTGGCGTGCACACGCTTCCCTTTTCATATCAGTCATTTCGAGCTTCTTTTGCTTCGAGCATTCAACTACCCGATCGAAATTCGTGATAAGTAATTAAAATGAGAGTCAAAAAAATAAATTTTAATAATTATTTAGGACATCCCAATGCTGGTTAGTTGCTTAATTTCTTCTCTTGATGCAAGTGTAAGACCTCAATGGGTGAGCTTCAGGGCTAAATTTTATTCCAATGCAAAAACTGGTCCAAAGTTGGAAAAATAATTAAAATTAAGTATATTTATCATGAAATTGAATAAAAAATATATTTTTATATTAATTTATCCAATTTAACAAATGTAAAATAAAATTCACCAAATTTGTTGTTAATTACTCAAATTTGCAAGAATTATGAGCAAGAAAGTGTTATAGATAACCATATTTTTATTGTTATCACCCATCATCGCCCCCGGGACACACAGAAACCCAAGTAAGCAAGTGCAGCTCATCCACCATTTCCAGAATATGCTATGCCATGGTTGTTCTACATAATTGTCACACTAGCCTTTTTCCGTGTTTACTGTCCCGGTGGACCTCGTGCTTATTATCCTAGCAAACTACATTTTGCCATACTGGCCTTCGTGTTTACTGTCCCAGTGGACCTCGTGCTTACGGTCCTAGCAAACTACGTTTTGCCATACTGGCCTTCGAGTTTACTGTCTCGGAGGCCATCATCAAATTACCACAGTGGGGACCTGATATGGAATGAGGCGGATGAATGCGGAAGTGGATCGTAAAGTTTTCTCAAGTCACAGATTTGACTTAGGGCTCTAGACATTGGAAAAGAAACTTGGATTTTTAACACAACCTGAAACGCAATCAAATCCAAGTTAGTTAAAAAAATTAAAATAAATTACTAAGATAATTAAAATAGAATAATAAATCTATGATTAGAACAATAAGGAAGAACATAAAGAAGATAGATGGAAAGATAGAACGTGGTATGTAGAAGTCCTAAGAAGCATTAGAAACATGAAGAATCCACAACCCCTGTAACACCCCTTACCCGGGTTCTACACCGGGAACCGGGCCCGAGGCGTTACCAAACTCAAACCACTTAATCACCACTTAGGCTCAACGTCATTACTCACTATAACCTTATTCTCGACTTACGAGGCCTCACTCATACACACGAGGGCTCTCGAGACTAATCCGGAACTTTTACGATCCTTAAATTTGTTCTCTTTTATACAGGTCTCATGTAACATCTGGGATTTAGGGGCTCTGCATTTACCTTGCTTCTGTGTGTTTGATATACTTTGTGTGTTGTTTGAGTGTGTTTGGGGTCTCTGGGAAGGCCCGGGGTTAAGTCAGAACCTTGGCCAAAATTTTAATTTTGGGCACTTTAGGAGGGAAGCTGGTTGGGGACAGGACTTAAGGTTTATTGTTTGTGCTTGTTGACACAAGAACTAAGATGGTAAAGTGGCAAGGAGGCACCACTTAAGGAGCAGGTAAGTGATGCCTCAGGGGGAGCAGAGGGGAGCAGGTTCGATTCACGTTGCCAACAAGGTGGCCTTTATTTTTGCTCATGCGTCAAAGGGCTGGATGATGGAATCGGTTGGGAGCCTTGAAGAGTGGAGGTGACTTGGTCAAACTTTTTGAATGGTTGGACAAGAGTAAAAAGGGGGATTTTGAAACTTTCAAATTATTTTGAATGTTTCAAACCATTTTAAATGAGTGTTCAAGAGTGTTTCAAGGAGAAAGCTTGGGGATTAAGGTTGTGTAGGTGTGCCACCAAATTTTAAAGGGTTAGCTTTAGGTAGTGAGCTCTCTTTTCTAAGCATTTGAGTGTGTTGCACTTTGGGCAATTTTGGTTCTTTTCTTTGTGTAGCCGAAAGGATTCATTCTTCTTTAGCCTAAACCGAAACCAATTCTCCCCCTCTTTTCCATTTTTGCAACTTGAGTTCTTTCCCTCACCATCAAAGCCGAAACAAGTCTCTCATATTTCTTTTGATGAAAAGTGTCCTCTTTTGATAACATCTTGGCCGAACCTTCTATACACCACCATTTCATCTTCTTCTTCTTTCTTATAGCATTTTGGTAACAAGTGAGCATTTCTTCTTCACCTAAAGCCGAACCTCAACCCTCACTCTCTTCTTCTCTTTATTCTTCTTTGGTTCATATTTTCTGTTTGTTTCTTGATCACCTTGAACCGAAATCATCTATAGGTCCCTATCTTAATATTCATCCTCTGGAACTAGAAGCCGAAATCCATTTTCTTTTCCTTCTCTGGTTGATTCTCATTTGTTTCCTTTTTCAATCGGATTCGATCAATCAGGGTAAGTGGTTCATACCATTCTTCTGGCCGAAGGCCACTTTCTTTAACCCATATCGTGGTAGGCCGAATTTGATATGGAGTTATGTAGGGACATCAGGTGATCTATTAATTCAAGTGTAGAAACCTCCGGGTTCTGTCAATTTTGGGTAAGGACTTATTCATTCAAAAGTAATTAATTTTGCTATTATCTTATTCAACGGTTTAACTCGGTCTTCTGACCAAGATCATTTTGATGGAATCAAATACCAATCAGGCAAAGGAAGGGGTTGGACCCATAAACCCAGCCCCTAAGTTTAAGAGACGTGAGGTGTCTGCCGTTCGAGATTGGCCACCGGGTTATGGGCCAGCTTCTGAAAGGGATAAACAGATCGCTGTGATCCCTGCAAGTGAGGACGTTAGCGAGATCGATAGTGTAGTCTTGCGTGTTCACAAGTGTTTAATTATCACACTATTCCTTTTTGTTGTAATAATGGTGTATGTGTTATGAAAGCCGAAAATCCCGGCAATGGTGATTGAGTTACCCCTGTTGGGTGAAACCGAAAAATCAGGTTAGTGTATCTTGGTTAAACCTTAAAACTTTGATAGCATGATTGTGTGTTTGTGACATCATATATAACCTGTTTATTACACTATGTTGCATACGCATGGGATATTGGGATGTTATGATATGAAGGGGAAGTGCTTATGGGTGACAATGCCACACCTAATGATGGTACATTATTGTATCGGTGATTTGGTCACATAGTGATCCGTGGCTAGGTCACGTTTTATTGTCTTTGAGCAGTGTGTCTGTAAGCATGACTGCCAAAGTGGAGTGTAGAGGATGGAGGGTTGATTGTAGAAATCCCCAGGTGTGTTGAGGTTGGACGTATGAAGTGGAGTGTAGAGGATGGAAAAAACTAGGCTGGGTTGGGCTATCATGTTGATTGTTTGCTATACTGTATGATTGGGCTTCGGCCGTTGGTGTATTGGGGCTCAGGCCCACACAAGTGGAGAATGTGAATTTATTGAACACTGAGTCTCGTGACTAACACATTTGTTTAAACATTTGCAGGTGATTCTTAGCTTTACGGATTGGGCTAGAGGGAGCTCGAGGTGGCCACGCATGGGTTTACTAGTAAACTTTATTTTATTTATCGTTTATACCTTTTGGGTATTTTTCTTTGATTTGTAATAAGGCCACTACGAAATTTGGAATTTTCTTTTGGGTTTTAAATTTGGGACATATTAATTACAGGTTAAAGTTTTCTTATAACCTGCCCCACAATGTTTCTTATAATAAAAGGCATTTTCATTGAAAACCTGATAATCGAATAATTGGTAAGTGTTTCCAAATGTCTTCTAATCGCAAGGCTCAACTAATTAAATTTCAAAGTTAACTAGACAACAGATTTTCAACTGAACCACGAGATTCGAGATTTTAAAATGACTTAGAATTTTCTGAAACCAATCAAACTTCCTAAACTTCTTCCTAGTGACATACCAGATCCAGTCGTAGTGTTTGGGCTGGGTTTGGGGTGTTACAATTTGGTATCAAAGCCTGGTTTAAAAAGCTCGGCCTTGGGTTTTGGGTTCAAAATGTTTTTTAGATTTCGCTTTTAAGAAAAATATATACATGGATCTGTTTTCGAGGTGTGGCACCCGAGTCTCCGGCCCAAGTCTGCCAGGTAAGTTTTCTGATGGCTAATTGATTTGCATAAAGTTGATGTAATATGTGAATATATTGTTATGGATGCTGGAATTAAGAAACTTTGCTGTAGAGATGAAAACCTCTAGGTATACAAATGCTTGCAGAAAAAAAACTACTTATAACTCTATCTTCATAAAACTACTCGATTAATAAACAGTGGAAAGAAATACTGACGCATAAAATTTATAATCAGAGTAAGACGGAGTGATAGACATGAGTGGTAGAGGATGTGGACGTGTTACACGCGGCCGTGGGAGAGGCCAAGGTAATGAGGTTGAACTCTCGGAAGCAAGAAATGAGCTCAAGGCGGCGCCCAAAGATCACCGTGGCGGAAGCGGGATCGCAAGGCGTAATCGGTGAAGATGATGCCCGCCTCGTGCAATGTTGCGTGTCTTTGGAACGGGTGGCCGGGCAGTAAAGGTGGAGCAAAGAACTCGAAAGTCCATTCCTGAGCGACTTCGAGCTAATGGAGCTGAAATGTTTAGAGGTATTTCTGGAGTAGCTCCAAACGTGGCTGAGTATTGGCTGGAGGCAGTCGAGAGAATTATGGATGATTTAGACTGCACGGCAGAGGAAAAGCTAACGGGCGTGGTGTCTCTACTTCGGGATGAGTCCTATCAGTGGTGGCTCACCGTGAGAGAGGGTACTCCGGTGGACCGAGTTGATTGGGATTTCTTTAAGATAAAGTTCCAAGGAAAGTACGTTGGGGCCAATTATGTGGATGCTCAGAGGAAAGCGTTCCTGAATTTAGTTCAAGGGGGTAAATCGGTAGCTGAGTATGAGGCAAAATTTTTACTGTTGAGCCGTTACGCCCGGGGGATAGTCGCGACCTACTATGAGCGTTGTGTGCGGTTCGAAGATGGGCTGCGTGACGAGCTGCTAGTGTTAATAGCTCCTCAGCGGGAGAGAGATTTTGCTATCCTGGTGGAAAAAAACTAAAATAGCCGAGGAGGTGACGCAGATTGAGAAGCAAAATAAGGACAAGGATAAAGGCAGGAATAATAGGAGTTATGGACCGTCAGGGTCATCTGGGGGTTTGCAGAAGAGGCCCAGGGTTGATGGGCCTGGTCGCGTTACAACGCCGGCTGCTATTTTTTGACAATGTGCTCAGTGTGGGAGGTCTCATACATGAGAGTGCTGGGGAAAAGATAGGGTATGTTTCAGGTGTGGGTCAAAGGATCATCTGATCAGGAACTGTCCGCTAGAAAGGACTAGGGCTCAGATGGTAGGTTAGGGGTATGTGCAGCCAGATAGGGGTGGACAGCAGATGCCGAGAGGTCGTGGTCCGAATAGAGGAGGGAATGGTTTTGGTTGGGGACGTGGAGCACCGGGCAGAGGTGCTTTGAGTACTTGGCGAGATGGCCGAAAGTTAGTTTATGCAACCAAACACCGAGAAGAGGGTGACGATCGATGTTATAACGGCACGCTCTCATTTTCGCTTTACCCTTTATCGCATTAATTGATATTGGGTCGACGCATTCCTATGTTGCTAGTGTGGTGTCTGGAACCTTGAACATGAACTTTGAAACTGCTTCTAGGGAGATGACTGTACTTAGTCCTTTAGGGGAATCTGTAGTAGTAAATAAACTTTTTAGAAATGTGCCTCTAAAAGTACAAGGGTTGGTTTTCCCGGCTGATTTGATGGAACTACCGTTCAGGGAGTTCGATTTGATCTTAGGCATGGATTGGTTGGTAAGATATCATGCAAACTTGGATTGTGCTGCTATGCACATGGTATTAAGGACTCCTGAGGATGATGAAGTTTTGGTGATAGGCGAGAGGAGAGACTACTTGTCCAATGTAGTGTCTGCTCTTAAGGCGGAAGGAATGGTGAGAAAAGGGTGCATGGCTTTCTTAACTTTTGTCAGTGCCTTGGATGCAAAGGAAGTGACCGTGGATGGGGTTAGAACAGTAAAGGAATTTGTGGATGTCTTTTCGGAAGAGCTTCCAGGGTTGCCTCCGGATCATGAGGTGGAGTTCGGAATTGAGCTATTTCTGGGAACGGCTCCGGTGTCTATCGCCCCTTACAGGATGGCACCGAAGGAGCTGGTTGAACTTAAAGCTCAGATCCAAGAGTTGTTAGATCGTGGTTTTATCCATCCCAGTGTATCTCCGTGGGGAGCGCCGGTGTTGTTTGTGAAGAAGAAAGACGGGTCCATGCGAATGTGCATTGACTACCGCCAGTTGAACAAGTTAACTATCAAGAACAAGTACCCACTACCGAGGATAGATGACCTGTTTGATCAGCTTAAAGGGGCCTCGGTCTTTTCAAAGATAGATTTGAGGTCGGGATATCATCAGCTTAAGGTCAAGGAAGCGGATATTTGCAAGATGACTTTTCGGACTCGCTATGGTCACTTCGAGTTCCTGGTGATGCCATTTGGGTTGACAAATGCACCAGCTGCGTTCATGGATATGATGAACCGGGTTTTTCAACCCTATCTGGACTCGCTTTGTTGCGGTGTTCATAGACGCGACATTCTCGTGTATTCCAAGATCGAGGAGGAGCACGATTCGCATCTTCGGGTGGTTCTCTGATTTTGAGGAGAAGCGCTTATACGCCAAGTTTAGCAAGTGTGAGTTTTGGTTGAAGGAAGTTACATTTCTCGGGGTCATGTGGTATCTCGCATGGGATCGTGGTGGATCCCCTAAGATTGAAGCGGTGTTGGATTGGAAACCGCCTAAGTCTATGGTAGAGATTCGGAGTTTCCTTGGTTTGGCTGGGTATTACCGAAGGTTCGCTGAAGGGTTCTCATTAATTGCGGCACCTTTAACCAAGTTGTTGAGGAAAGGGGTACCTTTTGTTTGGGCTGACAAGCAACAGGAAAGTTTTGAGAAGCTGAAGAGGATTTTGACAGAGGCTCCAGTGTTGATTTAGCCTGAGGCCGGAAATGAGTTCATGGTTTATTGTGATGCTTCACACACGGGATTAGGATGTGTGTTAATGCAGGATGGGAAGGTTGTTGCTTATGCGTCTCGGTAGTTAAGACCGCATGAGATTAATTATCCCACGCATGATCTGGAGTTGGCTGCGGTAGTTTTCGCTCTGAAGATCTGGAGACATTATTTGTATGGGGAGAAGTCTCATTATCTACACCGACCATAAGAGTTTGAAGTATCTTCTAACTCGTAAAGAGTTGAATTTAAGGCAACAAGGTGGATTGAGTCATTGAAAGATTATGACCGCCGATCGAATATCATCCGGGTAAGGCTAACGTGGTAGCAGATGCGTTAAATCGGAAGGTAATATTAGACTTGAGAGCGATGTTCGCCCATCTTAGTTTGTATGATGATGGAAGTCTGTTAGCTGAACTTCAAGTGAAGCCGACGTGGGTAGATCGATTAAAGAGAAACAATTTATCGATGAGGTCTTGGGGCTCGACTTCTGCAAGTACGTAATGGTGGAGTAGAAGATTACGCTTGAACGGTGATGGGGTTTTGTGTTTTCGTGAGAAGATTTGCATGCCGAAGGATGTGGAGTTGAGGCGCATGATTCTGCAGAGGCGCATAGTAGCCCTTACGCTATGCATCATCTTGGAGGAAGTAAGATGTACCAGATCCGCATGAACAGCTTTTGGTGGCCTGGTTTGAAGCGGGAGGTTACGAAATTTGTGGGAAAGTGTTTAACTTGTCAGCAGGTTAAAGCCGAGCATCAATTGCCTTCGGGGTTGTTGCAACCGGTGAAGATTCCACAGTGGAAATTGGAGAGGATCACTATGGACTTTGTTAGTGGGCTACCTCTTACGCCTACTAAGAAAGACTCGGTATGGGTGATTGTGGATCGGTTGACAAAGTTCGCCCATTTCATACCTGTTCGTGTCGACTACTCTCTTTAGAGGTTAGCTAAGCTGTATGTGGCAGAAATTGTGAGATTGCATGGGGTACTAGTATCGATCATATCAGATATAGATCCTAGGTTTACGTCGCGATTCTGGAGGGCACTGCATCAGGCATTGGGTACAAGATCGACTTCAAGATAACTTTTTTCATCCACAGCATCGATGGTCACCCGAGAGAGTGATTCAGATTTTGGAGGATATGTTGAGGGGCTGTGTCATCAATTTTAAGGGTAGTTGGGAAGAGTTCTTACCGTTGGCGAAATTCGCATACAACAACAGCTACCAAGCTAGTATTCAGATGGCGCCCTATGAAGCGTTGTATGGGCGGAGGTGTCGTACTCCTACCTGTTGGAAAGAATTGGGTGAACGCCAGATTTTGGGTCCAAAATTGGTTGCTGAGATAGAGGGGAAGGTCAAGTTAATTAGGGCTCGATTGAAAGAAGCGTCTGATAGGCAGAAGTCTTATGCAGACCTGAAGCGAAAGGAAATAGAGTTTGCGGAGGGGGATCAGGTTTTCTTGAAAGTTTCACCTTGGAAGAAGGTGATGAGATTTGGACGAAAGGGCAAGCTAAGTCCTAGGTTCATTGGCCCTTATCGGATTTTGAAATGTGTGGGACCAGTGGCGTATAAACTGGAGTTACCTTCAGAATTGAAACAGATGCGTGATGTGTTCCATGTTTCAATGTTAAGATGCTACCGTTCGGATCCATCTCACGTCGTGCCAGTGGAGGAAATTGAGGTAAGGCCAGACTTGTCCTATGAGGAGGAACCAAATCAGATCTTTGATCGAGACGTCAAGGTGCTAAGAAGGAAATCAGTTCCGTTGGTTAAAGTCTTATGGCGAAATCATGGAATAGAAGAGGCGACATGGGAGCCAGAGGATGCGATGCGTCAGCAGTACCCGCATCTCTTTTGACCAGGTAATTTCGAGGCTAAAATTTCTTTAAGGGGGTAGAACTGTAACATCCGGGATTTAGGGGCTCTGCATTTACCTTGCTTCTATGTGTTTGATATACTTTGTGTGTTGTTTGAGTGTGTTTGGGGTCTCTGGGAAGGCCCGGGGTTAAGTCGGAACCTTGGCCAAAATTTTAATTTTGGGTACTTTAGGAGGGAAGCTGGTTTGGGACAGGACTTAAGGTTTATTGTTTGTGCTTGTTGACACAAGAACTAAGATGGTAATGTGGCAAGGAGGCACCACTTAAGGAGTAGGTAAGTGACGCCTCAGGGGGAGCAGAGGGGAGCAGGTTCGATTCACGTTGCCAGCAAGGTGGCTTTTAATTTTGCTCGTGCGTCAAAGGGCTGGATGATGGAATCGGTTGGGAGCCTTGAAGAGTGGAGGTGACTTGGTAAAACTTTTTGAATGGTTGGACAAGAGTAAAAATGGGGATTTGGAAACTTTCAAATTATTTTGAATGTTTCAAACCATTTCAAATGAGTGTTCAAGAGTGTTTCAAGGAGAAAGCTTGGGGATTGAGGTTGTGTAGGGTGCTAGCCGAATTTTAAAGGGTTAGCTTTAGGTAGTGAGCTCTCTTTTTCGACATTTGAGTGTGTTGCACTTTGGGCAATTTTGGTTCTTTTCTTTGTGTAGCCGAAAGGATTCATTCTTCTTTAGCCTAAACCGAAACCAATTCTCCCCCTCTTTTCCATTTTTGCAACTTGAGTTCTTTCCCTCACCATCAAAGCCGAAACAAGTCTCTCATATTTCTTTTGACGAAAAGTGTCCTCTTTTGATAACATCTTGGCTGAACCTTCTATACACCACCATTTCATCTTCTTCTTCTTTCTTATAGCATTTTGGTAACAAGTGAGCATTTCTTCTTCACCTAAAGCCAAACCTCAACCCTCCCTCTCTTCTTCTCTTTATTCTTCTTTGGTTCAAATTTTCTGTTTGTTTCTTGATCACCTTGAACCGAAATCATCTATAGGTCCCTATCTTAATATTCATCTTCTGGAACTAGAAGCCGAAATCCATTTTCTTTTCCTTCTCTGGTTGATTCTCATTTGTTTCCTTTTTCAATCAGATTCGATCAATCGGGTAAGTGGTTCATACCATCTGCTTGGCCAAGGCCACTTTCTTTAACCCATATCTTGGTAGGTCGAATCGATATGGAGTTATGTAGGGACATCAGGTGATCTATTAATTCAAGTGTAGAAACCTCCGGGTTCTGTCAATTTTGGGTAAGGACTTCTTCGTTCCAAAGCAATTAATTTCACTATTATCTTATTCAACGGTTTAACTCGGTCTTCCGACCAAGATCGCTTTGATGGAATCAAATACCAATCGAGCAAAGGAAGGGGTTGGACCCATAAACCCACCCTAAGTTTAAGAGACGCGGCGGTGTCCGCTGCTCAAGATTGGCCATCGGGTTGTGGGCCGGCTTCTGAAAGGGATAAACATATCGCTTTGATCCCTGCAAGTGAGGACGTTAGCGAGATCGATAGTGTAGTCTTGCGTGTTCACAGGTGTGTAATTATCACACTATTCCTTTTTGTTGTAATAATCGTGTATGTGTTATGAAAGCTGGAAATCCCGACAATGGTGATTGAGTTACCCCTGTTGGGTGAAACTGAAAAATCAGGTTAGTGTATCTTGGTTAAACCTTAAAACTTTGATAGCTTGATTGTGTGTGTGTGACATCATATATAACCTGTTTATTACACTATGTTGCATATGCATGGGATATTGGGATGTTATGATATGAAGGGGAAGTGCTTATGGGTGACAATGTCACACCTAATGATGGTACATTATTGTATCGGTGCTTTGGTCACATAGTGATCGGTGGCTAGGTCACGTTTTATTATCTTTGAGCAGTGTGTCTGTCAGCATGACTACCAAAGTGGAGTGTAGAGGATGGAGGGTTGATTGTAGAAATCCCCAGGTGTGTTGAGGTTGGACGTATGAAGTGGAGTGTAGAGGATGGAAAAAACTAGGTCAAGTTGGGCTACCATGTTGATTGTTTGCTATACTTTGTATGATTGGGCTTCTACCGATGGTGTATTGGGGCTCGTGCCCACACAAGTGGAGAATGTGAATTAATCGCACACCGAGTCTCGTGACTCACACATTTGTTTAAACATTTGCAAAGCGATTCTTAGCTTTACTGATCAATGGAGGGAGCTCGAGGTGGCTACGCATGGGTTTACTAGTAAACTTTATTTTATTTATCGCTTATACCTTTTGGGTATTTTTCTTTGATTTGTAATAAGGCCACTACGAAATTTGGAATTTTCTTTTGGGTTTTAAATTTGGGACATATTAATTACAGACTAAAGTTTTCTTATAACCTGCCCCACAACGTTTCTTATAATAAAAGGCATTTTCATTGAAAACTTGATAATCGAATAATTGGTAAGTGTTTCCAAATGTCTTCTAATCGCAAGGCTCAACTAATTAAATTTCAAAGTTAACTAGACAACAGATTTTCAACTGAACCACGAGATTCGAGATTTTAAAATGACTTAGAATTTTTCGAAACCAATCAAACTTCCTAAACTTCTTCCTAGTGACATACTAGATCCGGTCGTAGTGTTTGGGCCGGGTTTGGGGTGTTACATCTCACACGCCCGTGCAAGATTAGACACGCCCGTCCATGGACACACACGCCCATGTTCCCTAGCCGTGCTAAAAACTCGAGCATTCTGCCAATTGCCCCACGGCCATGGCACGCCCGTGCTCCCCAACCGTGGTGTACTCTGACTTCCCTCGCACGGCCTAGAGTCTAGACACACGCCCGTGTGGCTAGCCCGTGGCCAACACTGATGAATCCCACACGCCCTAGGCACACGCCCGTGTGACTAGTCCGTGGTCTATTCTGTTTTCAAATATTAACATGCAGGGGACGCACGGCCACAGCACACGCCCGTGGGCTGACCGTGAGTCACACATGGTCTAGACACACGCCCGTGTGTCTATCCAGATTGTCAAGAACAAGACTAAGTTTCAAGTTCTTTTCACCCTTCTAACATACACAACATATACTCATCTAACACCATCATAATCAACTCAATTTGAAGTGCATTCTCACATAGAAAACTTCATCTTTCTTTCATAAAATGTAATAGCCAACAACCATGGCATTATACAAAATAAGCTATCCATCTATAGGCCAACACATCTTAGGCATTTACAACAAAATTTACTAACTTATCTAGCCCCTATACATGCCATATACAAAACATTAAGTTTCATGTACCAAAGCGTGCTGATATGTGGGCTATCTTCTGATGATCCTCGTATCTCGATTCAACGCTTTTAATCTATAAGACAAGGGAAAAGAAAGAGAGTAAGCTTTGAGCTTAGTAAGTTTACACATAAACAAATAATCAACATAGTATAAGCTAAGCAACTATTAGCATTATACCAACAAGTAATTCACAACTATGCTTACTCTTTCTATCCCTTACCACATTTCCAACACATCATGAGTCACATACTCATAACCATTGAAATGCACCCCTGCATTCAATATCACATTTACATAATATACAACACATCATTATTTATCGTAATACATCCACACAGTCAATCCACATAACTTATCCACACAGCTCATCCACATATCTTATCAACACAGCTATTACACACAACTAATATACACAATTAATCCACACAGCCAATATCTCGGTGGTTTCGCACTTAACACACCATAATCAATTTATAAGGTGGTATCGCACTTAGCCTAAAACAAAGGTAATCATCGTGATCTCACACATAACCACTAAATGATATACCTAACGATAGAATCGCACATAGCCAGCTCATCATCCATATGCATTTGGATGGTATCGCACTTAGCCCACCATCTAGCATTATCACAACACATGCACAAGTCTATTTACCCAATTATTCATCCATTCACATCTATATTACATTCATTCTACTTGAACCACATAGGTTCCCAATCATTCTCATTCATTCTCATTCATGCTACACCCTAGCTAGCATTTACAAATTGTGAGTATGAATGCATTGTTTATCCATAGACTTACCTCGATACTCAAAAGTATTGAAATGTGCAATTTAGTCCACCACCTTTCTTTTGCCTCGGTTTCGATCCGGGCTTCGTCTTTCTTGATCTATAATGAATAAATCAGCTTATTCAATACACACATTGACTAAATTGACCCACATCTCATACTTTAGCAAAATTACTATTTTGCCCCTAAACTTTCTCATATTTAAACTTTAGTCCCAAAGGCTCGTAAAGTGATTTTTATTCAACTTTCTAGCCTTTCATGCCTAGCCGAACCACTTACTCAACTAAAGCATTCAACAATTCTCAATAAATCACCCATGTATGACCAAACTTAAGATTTTCACAACTAAGTCCCTACATGCATTTTCATGGAAAATCACTTAGCAAAAGATGTTTCTACTACATCAAGCTTTCATATTCTTCCATAAAACATCAAAATACATGCACGTCATACATATGTACATTTTTAAACATCCATAATAGCTCACCAAATAGCTATAAATAGCTTACTCATGCTATTAGGACTTCAAAAATACGAAGAATATCAAAAACCGGGCTTAGGAGCACTTACTAGCAAGCTTGAAAAATTGAAAGAACCCTAACAATTGCTTCTCAAATTTTCAGCAGCTATGGGAAGAAGATGAATGAATTTCTATCATCTTTTCACCTATTTTAATCACTTAATTGATAAATGACCAAAATGCCCTTTTTGATAAACTTTCAATTTTAACTCATCCATGCCCATTTTTGTCCAAAAATTAGAATTTGGATAAATTGCTATTTAAGGACCTCTAATTAACAATCTAAAGCTATTTCACACATATAGCTTCTAGAAAAACACATTTTGCAACTTTTACAATTTAGTCCTTTTGGACAATTCAACCACAAATTCACAGAATTGCTTCATGAAACTTTCACACTAGCATGCATACATAATATAAGCCTCAAAAACTCATTCATGACCCTCAGATTTGTGGTCTCGAACCACTATTCTGACTAGGACCTAAACCAGGATGTTACAACTCTCCCCCCTTTAGAGATTTTCATCCCCGAAAATCTTACCAGTAAAGAGATTTGGATGTTGCTCTCTCATAGCTTCTTCCGTTTCCCACGTAGCCTCTTCCACACCATGTTCCTGCCATAACACTTTCACTAGTGCTATGCTCTTATTTCTCAACTATTTCACTTCTCGAGCCAAGATCTTAATCGGCTCCTCTTCATAAGACATATCCGGTCTTATCTCAATTTCCGTTGAAGGAATCACATGTGAAGGATCAGAGCGATACCGTCGCAACATCGACACATAGAACACGTTATGAATCTTTTCTAACTCTACCGGCAAAGCCAACCGGTAAGCTACAGGCCCAATTCTGTCTGTAATCTCATACGGCTCTATGAACCTTGGACTCAATTTCCTTTTTTGTCCAAATCTCATAATCTTTTTCCACGGCGATACTTTTAAAAATGCTTTGTCGCCTACCTCAAACTCAATTTCTTTTCTTTTCAAATCCGCATACGACTTCGCCGTTCAAGCAAACTTCGACTATTACGGATTACTTTCACTTTCTCTTCGCCTCTTTTACTAGATCGACCCCATGGATCCGCTTTCTCGCTAAGCTCGGTCCAATACAAAGGAGTCCGACACTTACGGCCATACAAAGCCTCATACGGTGCCATCTCAGATACTCGACCGATAGCTATTGTTATAGGAGAATTCGACCAAAGGTAGATATCTCTCCCAACTACCTTCAATTCTAACACACAAAGATCGAAGCATATCTTCAAGAACTTGAATTACTCTTTCAGATCGACCATCGATTGCGGATGGAACGCAAAGATCGAAATTCAATCTCGCACCCATGGCCTCTTGGAACTTCTCCCAAAATCTCAAGTAAACCTCGGATCTCTATCCGATATAATAGACACAGTACACCATGCAACTCACTATCTTTGCTACATATAACTCAAATAACTTATCCAAAGAATAATCAACACGTCATCGAATAAAGTGAGTCGACTTCGCCAATCTATCCACAACAACCCACACAAAGATCTCTCTTTCTCGAGTCGCTCGGCAACCCCGTCACAAAATCCATGGTAACCCGATCCCACTTCCATTCGAGAACCATCACCGGTCAAGCAATCCGAAGGCACTTGATGCTCGGCTTTCACTTGTTGGCAAATCAGACACTTAGTCACAAACTCTGAAATATCTCTTTTCATACCCGGCCACCAATACAACTTTCTCAAATCGTTGTACATTTTCGTACTGCCCGGATGTACTGACAAGCATCCATTGTGGGCCTCATACAAAACCTTTCGAATCAACTCCTCATTTTTAGGAACACAAATTCTGTCACGATACATCAGACAACCATTCAAATTCATTCAAAAATTAGAATCACTTTTTGATCCACACTTAGCTATTTTAGCTTGCATCTCGCTGTCATTTCTCTGAGCTTCACATATTTGTTGAACAAATAGTGGCTTAGCTCTCAACTCTTCCAAAATAACACCATCATCAGACAATGCTAAACTAGCTCTCATAACTCTTAGAGCGTACAGGGATTTCCTACTCAAGGCATCCGCAACCACATTCACTTTTCCCGGATGGTAATCAATGACTAACTCATAGTCTTTCAACAATTCATGCCACCGTCTCTGTCTCAGATTCAAATCCATCAAATACTTTAAAATCTTGTGATCCGTAAAGATTCGACACTTTTCGCCATACAAATAATGTCGCCAAATCTTTAACACAAACACAATTGCAGCCAACTCCAAATCGTGAGTCGGATAATTCTTCTTGTGCAATTTTAACTGCCTCGAGGCGTAAGCGACTACCTTACCCTCTTGCATCAATACGCAATCGAGACCATTAAACGACGCATCACTATATACCACGAACTCCTTCCCTGATTCTGGTTGAACCAAAACTAGTGCCTCAGTCAACATTGTTTTCAGTCTCTCGAAGTTCTGTTGACATGTCTCAGTCCATTCAAACTTGACATCTTTATGCAATAGTTTCGTCATCGGGGTAGCAATCACAAAGAACCCCTTTACGAACGTCTGTAATATCCCGCTAATCCCAAGAAACTTCTGATTTCTGTCACATTCCTCGGTGAATTCTAATCCATAACAACCGATATCTTACTCGGGTCAACTCTGACACCATCACCTGACACCATGTGTCCTAGGAATCTGACCTCTCGGAGCCAAAACTCACTCTTGCTAAACTTAGCATACAACTGCTTATCTCTCAAAGTTTGCAAGACAATTCTCAAGTGCTCTTCATGATAGTTCTCATCCCAAAAATAGATCAATATGTCGTCAATAAAGACAACCACAAACTTGTCCACATATGGTCTAAAATTACGGTTCATCAGATCCATAAAAATCGCAGGTGCATTCGTCAAACCAAACGGCATAACCAAAAACTCATAATGGCCATACCTTGTCCGAAACGCAGCTTTTCAACATATCTTGCTCTTTCACTGAAATGATAATAACTGCACCTCAAGTCTATCTTGGAGAACACTGTAGCTCCCTTCAGTTGATCGAAAAGATCATCAATCCTCGGTAAAGGATACTTATTCTTAACCGTCACCTTGTTCAGTTGTCTATAGTCTATACACAACCTCATAGACCCATCTTTCTTCTTCACAAACAATACCGGAGCACCCCACGGCGAGTAGCTCGGTCTTGCAAAACCCTTATTTGTCAACCCTTGTAACTGAACCTTCAGTTCTTTCAACTCTATAGGTGCCATTCTGTACGGGGCAATCGAAATAGGTGCCGTTCCCGGAACCAACTCAATTCCAAACTCGACCTCTCTCACTGGAGGTAATCCGGGTAACTCTTCCGGAAACACATCTGGGTACTCACATACCAACAGCACTGTTTTAAACTCTACTCCAATCTCTTGAGTATTCAACACAAACGCAAGATAGGACTCACACCCTTTTCTTAAACATTTCTCAGCCACTAAGGAAGAAATCATCACGGGTAGACTGTCTGATCCACCTGATTCAACCCGAACTACATCTCCACTCTCACATTTCAATTCAATGTACTTACTACAACAGTTCACTAAAACACTATGGGTAGTCAACCAATCCATGCCTAGGATTAAATCGAACTCATAAAACGACAACAACATAAGGTTTGCCAGAAAACAATGATTCTCAATCAACAAAGGACAATTTTTACACACTTTGTCCACTAACACATACTTTCCTAACGGGTTTGACACCTTAATCACAATGTCCGTAGACTCAACGGTCATACTCAAAATAGATGCTAATCTCATGCAAATATAAGAATGAGTAGACCCTGGATCTATTAAAGCAATAACAGAGGTGTCAAAGAGAGAAAAAGTACCCGTTATCACATCGGGGAGGATGCCTCTTCGCGGCGCGAATGGCATACGCCCTCGCAGTGCCCTACTCTGGTCTCACAAAGAGAGTCCTCGACGCGCACCTCTACCACCAGCCCCACCTCTTGGGTTCCTTGGTGGTCTACCCCTCATAGACACATCACTAGGTCTCACTTCTTGCCTCTCTTCCTTATCATCCCTCTCGAGACAGTTACGGATAAAGTGGTAAGGGGAACCACATTTGTAACATTTCCGACTGTTTCCCCAACACTCTCCGGTGTGATACCTACCACAACTTGGACACTCCGGTTTACTCTTTATATTGCCCACACTTTCCATCGAGGGGGCTCGGACTCTCAAACCCTGACGAGTATTGTCCAAGTCTCGATGCGAATATCCCATTCAGGCTGACGTCCGAGGATTCACTTCCTTGGATCTTTTCGACTGGGCTTGATACGACTTGCCCATCGGTCTCTTTCTCGCATCTCGGGCTTCACTCACAGCCCTCCTCTTATCTGAACTCAACTCTTCGGCCTTGCCCTCTCAACTAATACCACGAATTCTTTCAACTCCAAAATGCCAACTAGGAGTTTGATATCCTCATTCAGCCCATCTTCGAACCTCTTGCACAAGATGGGCTCTGTCGACACACATTCTTGAGCGTATTTGCTAAGCCTAACAAACTCACGCTCGTATTCAGCTACTGTCATCCTTCCTTGCTTCAGCTCAAGGAATTCTTTCCTTTTTCGGTCAGTAAACCTCTGGCTTATGTACTTCTTCCGGAACTCTTCTAGAAAGAAGTCCCACATTACCCGCTCTCTCAGGACCACTAATGTTAGTCTCTTCCACTAATGGTATGCCGAGTCTCTCAGCAAAGATACGACACACTTCAAACTTTCCTCAGGTGTACATGAGAGCTCATCGAACACCCTCATCGAGTTCTCCAACCAGAACTCCGCCCTCTCAGGGTCGTCATCTACCTTAGCTCTAAACTCCTCAGCCCCGTGTTTCCTAATCTTATCCACCGGGGGTTTCGATATCCTCACTACATCCATACCTTGAGGAGCCACATGATTTGGCTGATGTATAGGAGGAGGTTGAGCATTAGGGTTCGCTCGGACATAATTCGAGTACCAATTACTCATCATATGGAGAAAGGCTTCTCGTGCCTCTTCCCCTTGACCCCTCGCCTCGGGTCTACTTTGCACCTACACGCCTTGCGTAGGAGCAGCGCATTACTAGCTCGCTTCATCGCCATCCAATGGATCGGAATCCATATTCTATATAAAACAAGATTTAAAATCATCGAAACCACCACACTATCATCGTACACTTATGGCATGTATAGCTAGACTCTTACACCCGCTACGGTAGTCCTAGAACCGACTAAACCATAGCTCTGATACCACTAAATGTAACACCCCTTACCCGGGTTCTATGCTGGGAACCGGGCTCGAGGCGTTACCAAACTCAAACCACTTAATCGCCACTTAGGCTCAACGTCATTACTCACTATAACCTCATTCTCGACTTACGAGGCCTCACTCATACACACGAGGGCTCTCGAGACTAATCCAGAACTTTTACGATCCTTAAAATTTTTCTCTTTTATACAGGTCTCACACGCCCGTGCAAGATTAGACACGCCCGTGCATGGACACACACGCCCATGTTCCCTAGCCGTGCTAAAAACTTGAGCATTCTGCCAATTGCACCACGGCCATGGCACGCCCGTGCTCCCCAACCGTGGTGAACACTGACTTCCCTCACACAGCCTAGAGTCTAGACACATGCCCGTGTGGCTAGCCCGTGGCCAACACTGATGAATCCCACACGCCCTAGGCACACGCCCGTGTGACTAGTCCGTGGTCTATTCTATTTTCAAATATTAACATGCAGGGACGCTGACGACCACGACACGCCCGTGGGCCGATGTGGTGTGTCACACATGGTCTAGACACACGCCCGTGTGTCTATCCACATGGTCAAGAACAGGACTAAGTGTCAAGTTCTTTTCACCCTTCTAACATACACAACATATACTCATCTAACACCATCATAATCAACTCAATTTGAAGTGCATTCTCACATAGAAAACTACATCTTTCTTTCATATAATGTAATAGCCAACAACCATGGAGTTATACAAAATAAGCTATCCATCTATAGGCGAACACATCTTAGCCATTTACAACAACATTTACTAACTTATCTAGCCCCTATACATGCCATATACAAAACATTAAGTTTCATGTACCAAAGCGTGCTGATATGTGGGCTATCTTCTGATGATCCTCGTATCTCGATTCAACGCTTTTAATCTATAAGACAAGGGAAAAGAAAGAGAGTAAGCTTTGAGCTTAGTAAGTTTACACATAAACAAATAAGCAACATAGTATAAGCTAAGCAACTATTAGCATTATACCAACAAGTAATTCACAACTATGCTTACTCTTTCTATCCCTTACCACATTTCCAACACATCATGAGTCACATACTCATAACCATTGAAATGCACCCCTGCATTCAATATCACATTTACGTAATATACAACACATCATTATTTATCGTAATACATCCACACAGTCAATCCACATAACTTATCCACATAGCTCATCAACATATCTTATCCACACAGCTATTACACACAACTAATATACATAATTAATCCATACAGCCAATATCTCAGTGGTTTCGCACTTAGCACACCACAATCAATTTATAAGGTGGTATCGCACTTAGCCTACCACAAAGGTAATCATCATGATCTCGCACATAGCCACTAAATGATATACCTAACGATAGCATCGCACATAGCCAGCTCATCGTCCATATGCATTTGGATGGTATCGCACTTAGCCCACCATCTAGCATTATCACAACACATGCACAAGTCTATTTACCCAATTATTCATCCATTCACATCTATATTACATTCATTCTACTTGAACCACATAGGTTCCCAATCATTCTCATTCATTCTCATTCATGCTACACCCTAGCTAGCATTTACAAATTGTTAGTATGAATGCATTGTTTATGCATAGACTTACCTCGATACTCAAAAGTATTGAAATGTGCAATTTAGTCCACCACCTTGCTTTTGCCTCGGTTTCGATCCGGGCTTCGTCTTTCTTGATCTATAATGAATAAATCAGCTTATTCAATACACACATTGACTAAATTGACCCACATCTCATACTTTAGTAAAATTACTATTTTGCCCCTAAACTTTCTCATATTTACAATTTAGTCCCAAAGGCTCGTAAAGTGATTTTTATTCAACTTTCTTGCCTTTCATGCCTAGTCGAACCACTTACTCAACTAAAGCATTCAACAATTCTCACTAAATCACCCATGTATGACCAAACTTAAGATTTTCACAACTAAGTCCCTACATGCATTTTCATGGAAAATCACTTAGCAAAAGATGTTTCTACTACATCAAGCTTTCATATTCTTCCATAAAACATCAAAATACATGCATGTCATACATATGTACATTTTTGAACATCCATAATAGCTCACCAAATAGCTATAATTAGCTTACTCATGCTACTAGGACTTCAAAAATACGAAGAATATCAAAACCGGGCTTAGGAGCACTTACTAGCAAGCTTGAAAAATTGAAAGAACCCTATCAATGGCTTCTCAAATTTTCGGCAGCTATGGGAAGAAGATGAATGAATATCTATCATCTTTTCACCTATTTTAATCACTTAATTGATAAATGACCAAAATGCCCTTTTTGATAAACTTTCAATTTTGACTCATCCATGCCCTTTTTGTCCAAAAATTAGAATTTGGATAAATTTCTATTTAAGGACCTCTAATCAATAATCTAAAGCTATTTCACACATATAGCTTCTAGAAACACACATTTTGCAACTTTTGGAATTTAGTCCTTTTGGATAATTCAACCACAATTTAACAAAATTGCTTCATGAAACTTTCACACTAGCATGCATACATAATATAAGCCTCAAAAACTCATTCATGACCCTCAGATTTGTGGTCTCGAACCACTATTCCGACTAGGCCCTAAACCAGGATGTTACAACCCCCTTCAACCGGCTTTACTTTCCCCTCCAAGAAAGAAAACTTGGCAAGAAAATGCTTGAAGATGATCCTAACAACTTGAAAATATTGCTAGAACTCTTCTAAAAGAAACTCAAGAGAAATTCTTGAAAAAGAAAACTCAAAGAGAATTTATTAACTCAAAAGAGAAGTTGAATACTAATGAATTGTATGATTTGTGTACAACGCAAAGGCCTATATATAGGCTAGCTAAATAGATCTAAATAAAAGCCTTAAGTATACTAGAATTCTAATTAATTTAAACAAGAAGTAGTTTTAAACTAAACTTTCTTGTTGACGTAAAACTCCTAAATAGCATAAACTACGTAATAATTATTAAAAATTTGGAATAATAAAATAATAAAATAATAAGAACTGATAAATACAATATTACGCTCATATATAATAAAAATTAAGCCTAAAACCTGAACCCACTATGATTTAAACTTGAATTAAAAGCCTGAAACTCGTAATTCCTCTCATAATCTCGTCAAGAAAATCTACTCGCGTAGTCTTCACTAAAATAGTCATAACTTGAGCTCCCAAAATCAAAATCAAGTGATTCAAAGTGCGTTTCGAAGCTAAGAGATAGATATTCGAATGCCATGAAAACATCATAACCCAAAAATGCTAGGATCCCATCCAAAAAGTCATCACAAATCTACTAATTTCTCAATCTCAAAAATTGGCATCTTTAATGAATGGAATTTAATGAATTTCATCCCATCCGTGCATGTATTAGGTCCATTATCGTATTACATATTTTCCTAACACTCTGCTAGATTGCCCTTATTTCCAACCATACTTTGACATGCACTACTCAAATAAATCAACATGGATAGTTTCCACTAATACCCTTAATAGAAATCATACTTCCCATACATACTTTCGACACATCATCATTTTCATACAACACATTGTGCACTTCAGTACCTCACAAAAAACACGCAAGCATACATACATATTGCCACTTTTCACAAATATATACTCATCTATATGGACATCAACCATGCAAATAACCATTACAAGATAACGTGTAGGAGACATGTCTAGAGAAGCACCAGAGACTTACCTTTACCTCAATCCAGAGCTTCTGTTTCAATCGTTTGTCCTAATCCTGTAGCAACAACTGCTTAAAATATTATAAAATTTCCATTAGAATCCACATTAAAGATAGTTTACTATCATTCCAATCACATGGGTCCCCAAAGCAAGGCCTTCCCAATCACACCTTACTTTTAACACCCTTCCCCTTCTATAATTGACACATATAGAGTTGTAAGACTTACCAGAAGTGTAACCTCCCAAAACTGACCTAGACATTATGGCTAGACTGGGAAGGCTACATTAGCCACCAAAATGGCTAAGCTAACTTACGTTACTTTTGAAGACATTAAATAAACTAATTTTAGAGAAAATCCTAGTTGTACTTTGAATTAGTTTAAAAGCATTCATTTTTTAGGTCGTTTATACTTAGGATTCACCTTATTATTGATAGTTTTGTTTTAAAAGAAAAAAGTTTGTTCGTCGCTTTACTTTGTAAAAACTTGACACTAACTAATAGAATGGAAATATAACACCCCTTACCCGTATTCGACGCCGAAACAGGGTACGGGGCATTACTAGTCTTATACACCAACACTTATGCAACACTAAGACTTGACTTTCCTCTCCAAACTTAAAAATTTTATTAACACCTCTTAAACAAGCCTACGAGGCCTAAATCACACTTTAGAAATGGTCTGGAATCAAATCGAGCTCCTTTGAAGCTCTCTAGAAAATCTTAGAAAATTTTTCACTAAACAATCCAGACGCCCATGTGGAAGAATGGACACGCCCGTGTGGCATATCACATGCCCGTGTTACGCACCCGTGTGGAATTATTTTTCAATTCAAACCTACATGGGTTTTCACACGGCCGGACACACGCCCGTGTCCCTGGCCCGTGTCCCCCACACGGCCTCAACACGTCCGTGTCTTAGCCCGTGTGCCAAAAACCTTGACATTTTGCTTCTGACATCATCAACCCATAAATGTCACACGGCCTAGGCACACGCCCGTGCCCTTCGACCGTGTGGCAAATTAAATTTCTAATTTCAGGTGCAGACTTCACACGGCCTGGGCACACGCCCATGTCCATGGCCGTGCCCTCCACACGGCTGAGACACACGGCCGTGTCTCTGCCCGTGTGTTTACAAATGAGCATACGAATATGGCATTATACAAAGAGTTCATCTTCAAATGAGCCATCACATTTGGCCAAAACAATATGACATTCAACTAAGGCTAGACCCTATACATGCCATACTCAAAATGCTAAGTCTAACTATACCAAGATGTGGTGATAACGTGGGTAATGATTTACTTATCACCGTATCCCGAGCTAGCTCTTCGACACTATAAAACAAGGGAAAAGAGAAGGGAGTAAGCTTTAAGCTTAGTAAGTCTATATGTAAACAATAAGCATCATATCACATAATAATTAGTCAACATTACATGCTATGTGAAAGCAATTCATATCCTCATTATCATGCTTACTCATTTCAAGCCTTACCACATCCCAAACACATATCTTACGCATTACTCACGTTTACTTGCACATATGCCCTGCACTTATCACCACAAAGCCACATGAAATTTACACTTAAACAAGTTTCTCGATGAACCCTTCAGAATGATACAAGATGATCGGTGGTTTCGTACACAGCCCACCATTAATTATTAATAAGGTGGTATTGCACATAGCCCACCAACAATGATAATTACGGTGGTATCGCACATAGCCCACCAAAAATGATAATTTAAGTGATGGTATCGCACACAGCCCATCGTGATTAAATAACAAAGTGGTATCGCACACAGCCCACCAAGAATCACATATTTGCAGATAATCATCCGTACTCACAATTCTATTCCGAGGTTCATTCGAGAATTACCCATTTTCTACCATTTCCAATCAATTCCACTAATAAGCATTTACATCCATACAATGCATCAATAGGTAAAAATATAGGTATTATGGATGTATTGTTTACACATAAACTTACCTCGATGCAAAATATGATAATTGATGGTTTTGTCCGAAACCTTGCCTTTTCCCTGGTCAAGGTTGTTTCCTCGTTCTTCTTGATCTATAATAATAAAATTTACTCATTTAATCACTACATAAATCATGACACTTCAAAATTTCTACTTAGGCAAAAATGCCCGTTTTGCCCTTATACTTTGGCAAACTTATCATTTTGCCCCTAGGCTCGTAAAATGAAATGTGTTCATTTTTCACACACTCAAGCCTAGTCGATTCATATTCCCTCTTATAGCAACTCAAGATTTCAATTATTTCATGCATTTACTACCCATTTTACAATCTTTACAAAATGGTCCTTTTAGGTGTTTTCATGGAAACACCTTTCACAAAAGTTGTTCCTTAACCCACTAACAATCATTTTCTTCCATAAAAACTCAACAAACAACATAAACTCTCTCATGGAAAATCCCTAAACTTTTAACCATTTTGCAAAATAGTCCCCTCATTAGCTAGCTTAAGCTTTTGGGGTTCAAAAAGTACAAAAATTATTAATAGAAACCACCAAGATCACTTACTTGTAAAGATTGAAGTGGCTGAAAATTTTCAAGCTTCTAAACCCCTCTTCTTGCTAAAATTTTTGGTGGTAGGGAGAATGAGAAAAAGATGATATCTTTTCTCTCTTTATTTTTCTCTTATTTTATTCATTAATCACCTAACCCTACCAACCTTGACTAAATTAAGCTTCTTGTCCCCCCTATGGCCGGCTATGGCTTTTAAAAAGGTCTAATTGCACATTTAAAACCTCCAATTAAAATTCTATAGCTATTAGACACCTCTAGCTTGTAAAATGAAACTTTCGCACTTTATGCGATTTAGTCATATTTCGCAATTAAGCATACAAACACAAAAATTAGTGCACCAAAATTTTCATACATCCATATAATCATGACATAACAAATACTATAATATTAAAAATAATTTCCTTCAACCTTGGATTAGTGGTCCCGAAACCACTGTTCCGACTAGCCCCAAAATTGGGCTGTTACAACTCTCCCACCTATAGAGATTTTCCTCCCCGAAAATCTTACCGGTAAAAAGGTTTGGGTACTGTTCTCTCATTGCTTCTTTCGGTTCCCATGTAGCCTCTTCTACACCATGTTTTTGCCATAACACTTTCACTAAGGCTATACTTTTGTTCTTCAACTGTTTAACCTCTCGAGCCAAAATCTTAAGTGGTTCCTCTTCATAAGTCATGTCCGGTCATATCTCAATCTCGGTTGGAGGGATCACATGCAAAGGATCGGAACGATATCATCACAGCATCGACACATGAAACACGTTGTGTATTTTCTCCAACTCTGCCCGTAAGGCCAACCGGTATGCTACTGGTCCAATCCTTTTAATAACCTCATACGGCCCTATGAATCGCGGACTCAATTTGCCCTTTCGACCAAATCTCAATATTTTCTTCCACGGGGATACTTTCAGGAATACTTTATCACCCACCTGAAACTCAATTTCTTTCCTTTTCAAATCCGCGTATGACTTTTGTCGATCTGAAGCAGCCTTCAGACTATCACGGATCACTTTCACTTTCTCCTCGGTTTCTCTAACTAGATCAACCCAGTGAATTTGCTTCTCACTAAGCTCGATCCAATACAATGGAGTCCGACACTTGCGTCCATATAAGGCTTCATATGGTGCCATCCGTATACTGGACTGATAACTGTTTTTGTCGGCAAACTCAACCAAAGGTAGATATTTTTCCCAACTATCTTCGAACTCTAAAACACAGCATCGGAGCATATCCTCAAGAACTTGAATCTCTCTTTTGGATTGGCCATCGGTTTGTGGATGGAATGCAGTACTAAAATTTAGTTTTGTACCCAAGGCTTTTTGCAACTTTTTCCAAAACCTCGAAGTGAATCTTGGATCTCTATCCGAGATAATGGATATAGGCACTCCATGTAATCTCACAACCTCAGAAATATACAGCTCAGCCAACTTGTCAAGTGAGTAATCCAAACGCACCGGTATAAAGTGAGCCGATTTCGTTAATCTTTCTACAATAACCCACACAACATCTTTCTTTTTCGGAGTCATAGGTAACCCCGTTACGAAATCCATTATGATCCGATCCCACCTCCACTCGGAAACCATCACTGGTTGAAGTAATCCTGAAGGTACTTGATGTTCGGCTTTCACTTGTTGACAAACCAAACACTTGGTAACAAACTCGGAGATATCTCTTTTCATACCCGGCCACCAATACAACTTCTTCAAATCATTGTACATTTTTGTGCTGCCCGGATGTACTGACAAACAACCATTGTGTGCTTCACGTAAAATTTTTCGGATCAACTCATCATCTTTAGGTACACAAATTCTATTATGGAACATCAAACATTCATATGTACCAATCCAAAAATCAGAGTTATTCCCCGATTCGCACTAAGCTCTCTTAACTTGCATCTCACTATCATTCTTTTGAGATTTACGTATCTGCTGAAGAAATAATGGTCTAGCCCTCAACTCGGCCAATATGGAACCCTCATCAGACAATGCTAAGCTCATACTCATGGCTCTTAAAGCATACAGGGATTTTCTAATCAAGGCATCCACAACCACATTAGCTTTCCCCGGATGGTAATCGATTACTAACTCATAGTCCTTTAGTAATTCGAGCCACCGCCGTTGTCGCAAATTCAAATCCTTTTAATTCATCAAGTATTTCAAACTCTTGTGATCGGTGAAGATTCGACATTTCTCACCATACAAATAATGATGCCAAATCTTCAAAGCAAAAACGATTGCAGCCAACTCTAAATCGTGAGTCAGATAATTCTTCTCATGCAGTTTTAGCTATCTCGAGGCATAAGCTACTACCTTCCCTCTTGCATCAGCACACAGCCAAGACCATTTAATGACACATCACTGTAGACCACAAACTCCTTTCCCGACTCAGGTTGTACTAACACCGAAGCTTCAGCCAACAAAGCTTTCAGTTTCTCAAAATTGTGTTGGCATTTGTCTGTCCACTCAAACTTAACATCTTTATGTAGTAATCTCGTCATCGGCGTAGCAATCATGGAGAACCCTTTAACGAACTGTCTATAGTAACCCGCTAGACCCAAAAAGCTCCTAATCTCTAACACATTCCTCAGAGGTTTCCACTCCACAATAGCCGAGATCTTACTCGGATCAACTCTAATGCTATCACCCGACACAATGTGTCCTAAGAATCTGACCTCTCGGAGCCAAAACTCACTCTTGCTAAATTTAGCATACAACTGGTTGTCTCTTAGAGTCTGCAAAACAGTTCTCAGGTGCTCCGCATACTCACCCTCATTCCGATAATAAATTAGTATGTCGTCAATAAATACGACTACGGATTTGTCTAAGTACGGTCGGAAGATACGGTTCATTAAATCCATAAAGATCGTAGGAGCATTCGTTAAGCCAAATGGTATGACAAGGATGGCCATACCTCGTCTGAAATGCAGTTTTCGGCACATCTTGCTCCTTAACCCTCAACTGGTAATAGCCAGACCTAAGGTCTATCTTAGAAAACACCGTAGCTCCCTTCAATTGGTCGAACAAATCATCTATCCTTGGTAAAGGATACTTATTCTTCACTGTCACCTTGTTGAGATGTCTGTCGTCTATACACAATCTCATCGACCCGTCTTTCTTCTTCACAAAAAGTACCGGAGCACTCTACAGTGAATAGCTCGGTCTTGCGAAACCTTTATCTGTTAACTCTTGCAACTGAACCTTCAACTCTTTTAACTCCAATGGCACCATCCTATACTGGGCAACCAAAATAGGTGCTGTACCCAGAATTAACTCAATACCAAACTCAACCTCTCTAACTGGAGGCAATCCGGGTAACTCTTCTGGAAACACATCCGGATACTCGCACACCACAGGCACTGATTCAATCTTTACCTCTGACTCTTGAGTATTCAACACAAAGCCGAGATAGGACTCATACCCTTTTCTCAAGTATTTCTTAGCTACCATAGATGAAATCACTACATGCATATTATCCGATTTACCTGATTCAACCCGAATAACATCTCCATTTACACTTCACAATTGAATAAACTTACTACCATAGTTTACTAAAACATTATGAGTAGTCAACCAATCCATGCCAAGAATCAGGTCAAATTCATCAAATGGCAACAACATGAGATTTTCTGAAAAATAATGACCTCTAATTGTCAAAGGATAATTTCTACACACTTTGTCAACTAGTACATGTTTGCATAATGGGTTTGACACTTTTATTACAAATTCCGTAGACTCAACAATTACACTCATACTAGATACCAATTTCATGCAAATATAAGAATGGGTAGACCTCGGATCAATCAAAGCAACAACAGAGATATCATGAAGAGAAAAAGTACCTGTTATCACATCTGGAGATGATGCCTCTTCGCGAGCGTGAATGGCATAAGTCCTTGTAGGTGCTCTACCCTCTAATCTCACAGTAGAATCTCTGGGTGCACCTCTACTATTAGTCCCGCTCCCCGGGTTCCTTTGTGGTCTACCCCTCGAAGGTGCATTGCTCGCCTTTACTTCTTGTTTTTTGTCTCTCTCATCTCTCTCTGGATAGTTCGAATGAAATGGTCAAGTGAGCCACACTTGTAGCAATTACGGTTATTTCCCCAACACTCGCCAGTGTGTTGTCTACCATAATTTGGACACTCTGGTTTATTTAACTTTGTATTGCCCACACTTGCCATTGAGGTGGCTTGAACTCTCGGGCCCGTATTCGTATTACCTCGATCGCGGTGTGAATACCCAATTGAAGCAATTGTTCGAGGGTTCATTTCCTTGGACCTCTTTGATTGAGCTTGGAACGATTTACTCATCGGTCTCTTCCTTGAATCTCGGGCCTCCATCATGGCTTTTCTCTTTTCCTTATTCAACTCCTCAACCTTGCCAGCTCTATCGACCAACACCACAAATTCTTTCAATTCCAAGATCCCAACTAGTAATCTGATATCCTTATTCAGCCCATCTTCGAACCTCTTGCACAAAATAGCTTCCGTAGACACACACTCTTGCGCATACTTACTGAGCCTAACAAAGTCGCTCTCATACTCTACCACAGTCATCTTGCCTTGCTTCAATTCAAGGAACACCTTCTATTTCTGGTCAACAAATTGCTGACTTATATACTTCTTTCGAAACTCTTCTAAGAAGAAGTCCCATGTCACTCTCTCCCTTGGAACTACCGATGTCAATGTTTTCCACCAGTGGTATACCGAGTCACTCAGCAATGATACGACAGATTTTAAGCTCTCCTCAGGCGTGCAAGAGAGTTCATCAAATACCCGCATAGAGTTCTCAAGCCAGAACTCCGCTCTCTCAGGGTCGTCATCTATATTGGCTCTAAATTCCTCGACCCCTTGTTTTCGAATCTTATCGGTCGGGGGTTTGGTCATTCTCACCAAATCTATACCTTGAGGAGCCACTAGGATTGGCTGAGGTATAGGTGGGGGTGGAGGAGGTTGAGCATTTGGGTTTGCTCGTACATACTCAGTGTACCAATTACTCATCATGTGGAGAAAGGCTACCCGAGCCTCTTCTCCTTGACCCAAATTCTCGGGTCTACTTTCTACAGGCGTGGTCCCTTGCACGGGAGCCGACACATTACTAGCAGCATCATCAGCAGGAGCTCAGTCAGGATCCATTTACTATATGAAAATACAGTTTAAAATTGTCAGGAGTCACCACACTATCAGTATACTTATGGCATGTATAGCTAGACTCTCACACACGCTACGGTAGTCCGAGAACCGACTAAACCATAGCTCTGATACCACCTTTTACCTGTATTCGACGCTGGAATAGGGTACGAGGCATTACTAGTCTTATACACCAACACTTATGCAACACCGAGACTTGACTTTCCTCTCCAAACTTAAAACTTTTATTAACACCTCTTAAACAAGCCTACGAGGCCTAAATCACACTTTAGGAATGGTCCGGAATCAAATCGAGCTCCTTTGAAGCTCTCTAGAAAATCTTAGAAAATTTTTCACTAAACAATCCACATGCTCGTATGGAAGAATGGACACGCCCGTGTGGCATATCACATGCCTGTGTTCCACACCCGTGAGGAATTATTTTTCAATTCGAACCTACATGGGTTTTCACACAGCCGGACACACGCCAGTGTCCCTGGCCCGTGTTCTCCACATGGCCTCAACACGCCCGTGTCTTAGCCCGTGTGCCAAAAACCTTGACATTCTGTTTCTAACGTCATCAACCCATAAATGTCACACGGCCTAGGCACACGCCCGTGTCCTTCGACCGTGTGGTGAATTAAATTCCTAATTTTAGGTGCAGACTTTACACGGCCTGGGCACACGCCCGTGTCCATGGCCCTGCCTTCCACACGGCTCAGACACATGGCCGTGTCTCTGCCCGTGTGTTTACTATTGAGCATACTGACTTGCAAACCTAGCATGCAAGGGGACACACGGCCTAACCACACGCCCATGGGGCTGACCGTGTATCACACACGGCCTAGACACACGCCCGTGTGCCTACCCGTGTGGACAAGAACAAGGCTATTTGCCAAGCTCTTTTTATCACCCTAACTCATACAACATAAACTACATTCAAACATCAACCCATTCATGCATACTTAAACCAAGTAAATCTACATGCTACTAGCACATTCATGAATAACCACATCTTTTCATAGATTAATAATAAGGAGCCACCAACTATGGCATTATACAAAGAGTTCATCTTCAAATGAGCCATCACATTTGGCCAAAATAATATGACATTCAACTAAGTCTAGACCCTATACATGCCATACACAAAATGCTAAATCTAACTATACCAAGATGTGCTGATAGTGTGGGTGATCCTTTGCTTATCTCCGTATCCTGAGCTAGCTCTTCGACACTATAAAACAAGGGAAAAGAGAAGGGAGTAAGCTTTAAGCTTAGTAAGTCTATATGTAAACAATAAGCATCATATCACATAATAATTAGTCAACATTACATGCTATGTGAAAGCAATTCATATCCTCATTATCATGCTTACTCATTTCAAGCCTTACCACATCCCAAACACATATCATACGCATTACTCACATTTACTTGCACATATGCCCTGCACTTATCACCACAAAGCCACATGAAATTTACACTTAAACAAGTTTTTCGATGAACCCTTCAGAATGATACAAGATGATTTGTGCTTTCGCACACAGCCCACCATTAATTATTAATAAGGTGGTATCGCACATAGCCCAGCAAAAATGATAATTTATGCGATGGTATCCCACACAGCCCATCGTGATTAAATAATAAGGTGGTATCGCACACAGCCCACCAACAATCACATATTTGTGGATAATCATCCGTACTCACAATTCTATTCCGAGGTTCATTCGAGAATTACCCATTTTCTACCATTTCCAATCAATTTCACCAATAATCATTTACATCCATACAATGCATTAATAGGTAAAAACATAGGTATTATGGATGTATCGTTTACACATAAACTTACCTCGATGCAAAATATGATAATTGACGGTTTAGTCCGAAACCTTGCCTTTTCCCCGGTCAAGGTTGTTTCCTCGTTCTTCTTGATCTATAATAATATAATTTAGTCATTTAATCACTACATGAATCATGACACTTCAAAATTTCTACTTAGGCAAAAATGACTGTTTTGTCCTTCGATTTTGGCAAAATTATGATTTTGCCCCTAGGCTCGTAAAATGAAATGTGTTAATTTTTCACACACTCAAGCCTAGCCGATTCATATTCCCTCTTATAGCAACTCAATATTTCAATTATTTCATGCATTTACTACCCATTTTACAACCTTTACAAAATGGTCCTTTTAGGTGTTTTCATGGAAACACCTTTCACAAAAGTTGTTCCTTAACCCAATAATAATCATTTTCTTCCATAAAAACTCAGCAAACAACATAAACTCTCTCATGGAAAATCCCTAAACTTTCAACCATTTTCCAAAATAGTCCCCTCATTAGCTAGCTTAAGCTTTTGGGGTTCCAAAAGTACAAAAATTATCAATAGAAACCACCAAGATCACTTACTTGTAAAGATTGAAGTGGCTGAAAATTTTCAAGCTTCTAAACCCCTCTTCTTGCTAAAATTGTTGGTGGTAGGGAGAATGAGAAAAAGATGATATCTTTTCTCTCTTTATTTTTCTCTTATTTTATTAATTAATCACCTAACCCTACCAACCTTGACTAAATTAAGCTTCTTGTCCCCCCTATGGCCGGCTATGGCTTTTAAAAAGGTCTAATTACACATTTAAAACCTCCAATTAAAATTCTATAGCTATTAGACACCTCTAGCTTGTAAAATGAAACTTTCGCACTTTATGCGATTTAGTCCTTTTTCGCAATTAAGCATACAAACACCAAAATTAGTGCACCAAAGTTTTCATACATCCATACAATCATGACATAACACATACTATAATATTAAAAATAATTTCCTTCAACCTCGGATTAGTGGTCCCGAAACCACTACTCCGACTAGCCCCAAAATCGAGTTGTTACGGGAAAAATCATTATTCATTTCATTTTGGAAAGCTAGTCACCTTATCGATTTATTTGTTTTCAAAAATGAATTCTTTGCAACGTAGTGAAAATTTAGGATCAATGTCAAATTTTACATAAGCCAGATATCATGCATTTTTTGATTTTATGGTTTAGAAATCCATGCTTGCAAAACTCCCAAAATGAAGAGTTACCAAGCCATAGACTAGAAATAATTAAAAATTAGAAACCAAAAAAAATATAGTCTAATTAATACTTATTAAATATAGTCTGAGGTCCAAGGTGATTGTAACAGTCCAGTTTAGAACCTAGTCGGAATAGTAGTTTCGGGACCACAAATTTGAGTCAGAAAAATATTTTAATATTATTTTTGGTGTCTACAGAATGTTAATTTATGTGTGTGAAAGTTTCGTGTGAAAATTTTATTGTTCGTGTGCTCGATTTAATTAAAAGGACTTATTCGCGTAAAATGCAAAACTAGCATGCTATATGTAAAGGTATCTATTTGCTATGGCTTTTATTATATGGAGTCCTTATGTTGTAATTGGACCATTGGATTAATGAATGGACATATATGTACATAGTTAGTTGATTTTAAATGTGATTAATAAGGCTAAATTAGTAATTTGTTAAATAAAAGATTAATTTAATAAAACAAAAGTCAAATACATGCATTCATCTTTGTTAATGACCGAATAAGAGAAAAAGAATAAGGTTTTAGAAGCTTTGAAGCATTCGACCAACATCTAGCTTGATTAAAGGTTCATTTTTGTTCGATTTTTGATAATTTTTATGTTTTCGAGATCGTTGCTATGTAATCTATTAAGCCCATGCCTCAATTTTTGAATTTGATGATGATTTTGTGTTTTGCCATTGTTGAAAGCTTGTGGTTTTTTGTTGTTTGATGATAGAAAATAAAAGATATGTGATAGATTAATATGTTTTGTCTTTGGATTTTTGATGAATTTGAGTAATTTGGGCTAAATTGTGAAAATAATAAATTTAGGGACTAAAATGTGAAATAAATGAAATGTGTTGACTTGTATGAGCTTAGTGAATATTCGGCCAAGCTATTGTGTAATGAAATTATGTTTATTTGGTATTTTGTGAAATAAGGACTAATTTGTGAAAAATGTGAAATGTCAGGGGCAAAAGTGTAATTTTCCCATTTATGTGTTTTTGAATGAATTTGATTGAAAATGTGATTAAATAAGTTTAATTTATACTAATTTAGATCAAGAAAAGAGGAAATCAGAATTGGATCGGGGAAAATTTAAAGTTCTCAATAGTCATCCCGGTTCGTTCGTCTTCGTCCGAGGTAAGTTTATAAGTAAATAAATGTCGTTAAATTCGATTGTATATATTTTATTTGTACCAAATAGAATTATTACTTGTATATTTATGTGAATGCCGAATTGGTAAAAGTGTGGAAGAATTGTCTACGAGCTTGAATCGATTGAGTTACGACGTCCGAAAGCCCTGTACGAACCTTAGGAATAGTTAGGATACATATGTCATGACATAGGATTTCGATATGTGTTTTCGTGTAAGACCACGTCTGGGACGTTGGTATCGACTTGTGTTTACGTGTAAGACCCTGTCTGGGACAGTGGCATCGATATGTGATTACATGTAAGACCACGTCTGGGATGTTGGCATTGTACGAGATTTTTGACTATTCGAGTATCCTTATTGATTCCGAATGGTTCAACGGGCATTATCGAGTTAAGATCGAATGTGAAAATGAACTAAAAGGTTCAGGTACGTGCTATGTTATATGAATATGAAAGTAAGGTAATTATATGTTTGAGATGAATATATGAATTAGACATGGTAAAAGAGAAACTTATATGTGCTTATGAGTATATATACATTCGACCATTAATGTTATAATGCTATTGTATATGTGATAAGGTTTGAGTTTGCAAGCATAATAAATGTACATTTGGTTGCGGTTTGTTTGATTTAGCTAGTTGTTTAAATGCGAATGTTATTTGATCATTATTTGTTTATGACTTACTAAGCTATGAAAGCTTACTCTGTGTGTATGTTTGTTCATTGTTTTATAGATTATCAAAGCTACGAGAAGCTCAGGGATTGTCGAGGATCATCACCATACTATCAAACTATATTTTGGTACCTTTTGAAAATGTATAATTTGAAGTATGGCATGTATAGGCTAGAGAACTTTGAGTATGTTTTGAATTGTGTAAATATAGCTATGTGATATGGCTTGTTGTTTATTGATGAGTTTAGTCCATGCTATATGATGCATAATTTGGTATAGTTTGATGTGCTCAGGGTTGGCCAAATGAAATGGTCAATTTCGGTAAGTTTATGGTTGATTTAGAAATTGATATGATGAGAAATGCTATGAAATAGTATGGATTAAAATGATGCATGATTCATATGTTTTTGATGTGAAATTGGTACTTTGAATTGGTATGTTTGAGTTGGATTTGTATATAAAAGTGAATGATGTGGTCATGGGTCAAATTGTGTATAAATTTGGTATGTTTTGGCTGTTTTTGTGACATGAATTGTTGCTTGTTTGATGTTTGTATGTATGACTCATAATGGGTGGTAATTTGGCCTTACAAATGGCCTACAATTGTCCATACGGTTGAGCACACGGGCGTGTGTCTCGATAGTGTCCTTCACTGCCTAATTCAAAACAAGTTAGACATTCACACGGGCCATACGCACGGGCGTGTGACAGGCTGTGTTAATCAAGTCAGTGTTGCACACGGGCCAAACACACGGGCGTGTCTTCGGCCGTGTGATGCAAGTCAGAATGTATGCCCTGTTTCACACGGTCTTAGACTTGGGCATGTCTTGTGGCCGTGTGAGGCACACGACTTGCTCACACAGGCGTGTGACCTCTGTAACTTTGAAAAATGTTTAAGTTTCGGGAAAATTTTGTATGTACTTGGTTTAGTCTCAACCCTTTCCCAATGTATGTTTAAGGTCTCGTAGACCTTCTAAAAGGAATCTATGTCTACTTTTTGTTATGAAATGTTTGTGATTATTTGATGTTACAATATGTTTGTGTGATGATACGATATGTCCGGTAATGCCTCTTAACCTTAGTCCAGTAACGGATACGGGTTAGGGGTGTTACATTTATTGGTATCAGAGCTACGGTTTAGTTGAATCTAGGACTAACGTAGTGTGTGTGCGACTAGCTATACATGCCATATTTATAAAATACGATAGTGTGATGATTCCTGACAACTAAAATGTGTTTTCGTATTGTAAATGGATCCCGATCGAGTCGTAGTTGATGATGTAGAAAGTATAGCACCTGCTCCTGCTCAAGGAACAGCACCGGCTGAATCACGGCCGACTTCGAGTAACCAAGAGGGAGAGGCTAAACAAGCCTTTTACCAAATGATGAATGAATGGTTTACTCAGTATATCCGGACGAATCTGGCTGTTCCACACCCTTCTCCCCCACCGATCCCTTCTCAAATACCTGTTATGCCACAAGTTATTGACCTAGTGTGAATGAATAAGCCACCGGTTGATAAAATCAGAAAACACAGGGCCAAAGAATTCAGAGCCATTGTTGATGATGATACCGAGCGAGCTAAATTTTGGCTTGATAATACGATCCGTGTGTTTGATGAATTATCTTGTACCCCTGACGAGTGTATTAAATGTGCTGTATCCTTGCTTCGAGATTTCACCTATCATTGGTGGAATACACTGATATCCGTAGTTCCGAGAGAATGGGTCACCTGGGAGTTATTATGACTGAATTTCAAAAGAAATACATTAGTCAGAGATTCATCGATCAAAAGCGCAAAGAATTCCTCGAGTTGAAATAGGGTCGTATGACCGTAACAGAATATGAGCGGGAATTTGTGAGACTTAGCAGATATGCCCGAGAGTGTGTTTCAACAGAAGCAATTATGTGTAAAAGATTCGAAGATGGACTGAATGAAGACATTAAATTGCTTGTTGGGATTCTTGAAATAAAAGAGTTTGTTGTACTTGTTGAGTGAGCATGCAAGGTTGAAGAGCTCGGGAAAGAGAAAAGAAAAGCTGACTTAGAAGCTAGAGGTTTCCGTAAGAGATCATCGAGTAAGTCATTCCAATCTGCATCAAAGAAATTCTGAGATGACTATAGCCGTTCAAAGGCTACTTCGGGTTATTCTAGACGGGATCGAGATAGACAACCTGTGAGTTCGAAAGCTACCTCAGTAGCTAGTGTTGGTAACGTTAGACCAAATCAATCGGAGTGTAAATATTATGGTAAACGACATCCCAGCAGTTGTAGATTGAATGATCGGGCCTATTTCAAATGTGGATCATTAGATCATTTCATTCGTGAATGCCCTGAGTTGGTTGAGCAAGACATGAAGTAGAATATGAGGCCGAGTAACACGACAGCTCGTGGTAGACCACCCAGAAACATGAGTAATATGAGTAGTAACCAGAAAGGAACGAAAGACACAACTGTTAGATCTGAGACTCGTGCACCTGCCAGAGCTTATGCTATTCGCGCTCGCGAAGAAGCTTCGTCTCCAGATGTGATTACTGGTACTTTCACTCTCTATGATACTAGTGTTGTTGCACTGATTGATCCTGGTTCGACTCATTCTTATGTATGTGAGACTTTAGTATCCAGTAAGACTTTGCCTGTAGAGTCTACTGAGTTTGTGATTAGAGTATCAAACCCCTTAGGCCGGTGTGTTTTGGTTGATAAAGTATGTAAGAGTTGCCCGTTGATGATTCGAGATTCATGTTTTTTTGGCTAATTTGATATTGTTTCCATTTGACGAGTTCGATATAATTCTGGGTATGGATTGGTTAACCTTGCACGATGCTATTCTGAATTGCAAACGGAAGACTATTGATTTGCGATGTCATAATGATGAGATTATTCGAATTGAGTCTAATGATCTGGATGGTTTACCGGAAGTGATATCTTTGATGTTAGCTCAGAAATATGTGAGAAAGGGTTGTGAAGCTTACTTTGCTTATGTGCTCGATTCTAAAGTAACCGAAAAGAAGATTGAATCAGTACCGGTTGTGTGTGAATATCCGGATGTGTTTCCCGAAGAATTACTGGGTTTGCCACCGATTCGAGAGGTAGAGTTTGGTATTGAGTTAGTGCCGGGAACGACTTCGATTTTGATAGATCCGTACAAAATGGCACCGATTGAATTAAAAGAATTGAAAGCTCAGTTGCAAGAATTGGTAGATAGAGGTTTCGCACGATCGAGTTTTTCTCCCTAGGGTGCACCAGTTTTGTTTGTGAAAAAGAACGATGGAACTATGAAAATGTGCATCGACTATCGACAACTCAATAAAGTGACCATAAAGAATAAATATCCTCTGCCACGTACAGATGGATTGTTCGATCAGTTGAAAAGGGCTACATTCTTTTTAAAGATTGATTTGAGATCGGGTTATTATCAGCTACGAGTTAAAGACTCCGATGTGCCAAAAACTGCTTTTCGAACGAGGTACGGGCATTATGAGTTTCTGGTTATGCCTTTCGGACTTACTAATGCACATGCTATTTTTATGGATTTAATGAATCGGATCTTCAGACAGTATTTGGATCGATTCGTGGTTGTGTTCATAGATGACATATTGATCTATTCCCGTGATGAATCCGAGCATGCTGAACATCTGAGATTAGTACTACAGACTTTACGTGACAAGAAGTTGAATGCAAAGTTTAGTAAATGTGAGTTCTGGTTACGAGAAGTCAGTTTTTTGGGACATGTTGTATCAGCATCGGGTATTCGGGTTGATCCGAACAAGGTTTCGGCTATACTAGATTGGAAGCCTCCTAGAAATGTATCCAAAGTTTGAAGTTTTTTGGGACTAGCTGGTTATTCCAGACGATTTATAAAAGGTTTCTCTATGATTGTAACCCCGATGATGCGACTACTTTAGAAAGATGTTAAGTTTGAGTGGTCAGAAAAGTGCCAGAAAAGTTTCGATCAATTGAAAGCTTTGTTGACCGAAGCTCCAGTGTTAGTTCAGCCAGAATTGGGTAAAGAATTCGTTATCTATAGTGATGCATATTTGAATGATTTAGGCTGTGTTTTGATGCAGGAAGGTAAAGTTATAGCTTATGCCTCAAGATAGTTAAAGCCACAGGAAAAGAACTATTCTGCACACGATCTGGAATTGGCAGCTATTGTGTTTGCGTTGAAAATTTGGCGCCATTATCTATTCGGTGAGAAATGTCACGTCTATTCTAATCACAAAAGCTTAAACTATTTGATGACTCAGAAAGATCTGAATCTACGACAGCGAAGATGGTTAGAGTTGTTAAAAGATTACGAGCTTGTAAATGACTACCATCCGGGAAAAGCCAATGTTGTTGCTGATGCTTTGAGTCAGAAATCGTTGTTTGCTCTTCGTGAGATGAATACTTAGTTGGCCCTATCCGATAATGGTTTGATAGTAGCTGAGTTGAAAGCGAAACCGTTATTTATTCAGCAGATATGTGAGGCTCAAAAAGTTGATAACGATTTGATAGCAAAACGAGCTCAATGTGATGGGAATATTGATTCAGAGTTCCGAGTTGATACAGAAGGTTGTTTGAGGTTCAAAGACCGAATGTGTGTTCAGAGAAATTCAGAGTTAATTCAGATGATTTTGAATGAAGCTCATAGTAGTCGGTTATCTGTTCACCCGGGTAGTACAAAAATGTATAATGATTTAAAACAGTTTTACTGGTGGCCTGGTATGAAACGAGACATCTCTAAATTTGTTTCGAAATGTCTAATTTGTCAACAAGTCAAAGCCGAGCATCAAGTACCGTCTGGGTTACTTCAACCGATTATGATACCCGAGTGGAAATGGGACAGAGTCACGATGGATTTTGTATCAGGTTTGCCTTTGTCACCGAGTAAGAAAGATGCAATTTGGGTTATTGTAGATAGATTGATTAAATCAACTCATTTTGTTCCGGTTGCACAGATTACTCGCTTGATAAACTTACTGATTTGTATATTTTTCAGATTGTGAGATTGCACGGAGTAGCTATTTCTATTGTTTCGGATAGAGATCCTGTAACAGCCCGATTTAGGGCTTAGTCAGAATAGTGGTTGCGAGACCACAAATCTGAGGTAGAAATAAGTGTTTTATTATTTTTATGAGGCTTATGATATGATTTCATGATTGTGTGAAAATTTTATGAGGAAATTTTATTTATTAGTGATCAATTTGTCCATTAGGACTAAATTGCAAAGATTAGAAAATATGAGATTCTAGAAGATTTAAGTATGAAATAAAATTATAAAAATTACTAGAGGTCCTTATTTAGCAATTAGACCATTAATTATTAAGATGGACAAAAATGGACATGGGAAGGAAAAATCTAAAGAAAGGGCCTTAAGGGCATTTTTGTCATTTGGTTAATAAAAGAATTAAAAGGGAAAAAGAAGTCAAAATTCATGTCCATCTTCTTCTCCACATCCGAAAATTACAAGGACTCCATAGCTAGGGTTTCTTCAACTTCCAAGCTTGATAGTAAGTGTCTCCTAGCTCCGTTTTTAATGTTCTTCGTATTTTTGAGATCCTTGTAGCTCGATTTAGCTATTTCTAGCTATACTTTGAGCTAGGGTTTATGTTCAAAAATTTACCCATGTATGACATGCATGTATTTTGATGTTTTATGGAAGAATATGAAAGTTTGATGCATGATAAACATCTTTTTCTAAGTGATTTTCATGAAAAATACATCAAAGGACCAAATTGCAAAAGTTATGAAAGTGGTCATACATGGGTGAAATAGTGGAAATTAGGGGCTGTTGTAGTTAAGAAAAAGATTCGACTAGGCTTAAAATATAAGGAAGTTAAATAAAATCATTTTACGAGCCTAGGGGCAAAAGTGTAATTATGTGAAAGTTTAGGGGTAAAATTGTAATTTTTCCAAAGTAGGATTCATGAGTCAATTTAGTCAATGTGAGTATTAAACAAGTGAAAATGTTATTATAGATCAAGAAACACGAAGCCCGGACCGAAACTGAGGTAAGAACAATGTTGTGGACTAAATCGAATATTTACACACATTTTGAGTACCGAGGTAAGTTTGTGTGGATTTATAGCTACGTGATATTATTATGTTTTTAATTGCTTTTTTCTATGAGATGTGTATATTAATTCCATGAAGTTGATTAATGATGCTTCAATGAGATTGTAATGAATCATGTTGAGTTGAAGTCCCGGTTGAAGATTCGGAATAACGAGGATACCTATGTCACAACATGAGATAAGGAAGGTCCCGTATAAGACTATGTCTGGGACATGGCATCGTACCAAATGTAGGTCCCGTATAAGACCATGTCTGGGACATGGCATCGGCACCGAATGTAGGTTCCGTATAAGACCATGTCTGGGACATGGAATCGGCACCGAATAAGGAAGGTCTCTTATAAGACCATGTTTGGGGCATGGCATCGGAACCGAATAAGGAAGGTCCCGTATAAGACCATGTCCAGGACATGGCCTCGGTACCAAAGGAAGATCTCGTGTAAGACCATGTCTGGGACATGGCAGCGACATCTATGTACGATCTCGTATAAGACCATTCTTGGGACATGGCATCGAAATCGGGCTAAGAGATCCCGTGTAAGACCATATCTAGGATATGGCATCGGCATCAAGAGGTGATCCCATGTAAGACCATATCTAGGATATGGCCTTGGCATTGTGATACATGTATGATGAGATTGAGTATCCTCTGATATTTTGAGTAATTCAACGGGTAAAGGAGTTAAGTATGCAAAGATGGCAAGAGTTAAGCTATACAAAGATGACAAAGAGTTACATTTAAGTGAAAGATGATTATGACTTAAGTTTATGTTCACGATAACATAAGTGTTAAATTATGTGATGAAGTGATACCATGAGTTAAATACGAGTTATGAAACCCTAATATTATAGGTGATGTGTAAGCGTAAGTATGAGTAAGTATATCAAAGTACTTGAGAACTTGTGTTACTATCGTTCTATGAGAGGAATGGATTTTACCATGAGTACTTATGTTTCTATTTCAATTCATGCAAACGTACTAAGCTATGTGCTTACCCCTCTCTTTTCCCTTTTCCTTGTAGTTTTGCCAAGCTAGCTCGGGGATCGTAGGACGTCGGAGCTCGGATCACACTATCAACTATTCTTTTGGTATAGTAAAGTTTATTCATTTTGAGTATGGCATGTATAGGAACTTGGTCATTTTGTGTTATGTCATATTTGAAAGCCAAAATGTTGGCTATTAATGTTATACACTCATTTTGTAAATGGCCCTTAGGAATTGGCTAATATTTTTCAAGTTTTATATCTTAATGATGATGAGTTCTATGTAGTGCATGAATGATGATTTGTGAGTCTTCATAGTGTATCATTTCCATGTTATGTGTTGCTTGTGTTGGTATATGTTTGTTTATGTTTCAGGGTGGCAATAGGCTTGGAAAATAGCCTTCTATTTGTCCACACGGGTAGACACACGGGCGTGTGTCTAGGCTGTATGTGACACACAGTCAGCCCCATGGGTGTGCTGATAGGCCGTTTGTCCCCTGCATCAAATTTGCGAGAATTCGATTCGCCACACGGGCCAGCACATGGGCGTGTGCCTAGGCCATGTGCCCTTGAGAGCTTCCTGACGTCATAAACGGAATACCCAGGTTTTCACACACGGGTGAGGACACGGGCGTGTCTAGGCCGTGTGAGGACACGGGCCACAGACACGGGCGTGTGTCCGGCCATGTGAAAAGCCCTGAAGGTTCGAAATGAAAAATAAATTCCACACGGGCTAAGAACATGGGCGTGTGTGACCACACGGCTTGCCCACACGGGTGTGTTCCATTCCACACGGGCGTGTGGCCCTGCTTTAGGTAAAAATTTTCCAAGTGGGAAAAAGTTTCCGGTTTAATCTCGAAACCTTCCGAATGTATGTATAGGGCCTCGTAGGCCCATAATAAGGATGATATGAATATGAATGAAAAATTTTAAAGTTGAAACAAAAATTCATAACCGAGGATATATGTTTAAGCAAGTTAAGTCCGGTAATGCCTCATACTCTGTCCCGGTGTCAGAGACGGGTAAGGGGTGTTACATTTAGTGGTATCAGAGCTACAGTTTAGTCGATTCTCGGACTAACATAGCATAAGCATGAGTCTAGCTATACATGCCATACACATGAGTATTTACATTATGATAGTGTGATGACTCCTGACGATTTAAATTGTGTTTTCATATAGTAAATGGATCTGAATAAAGGTGTGGCGGATGATGTAGAAAGTAACGCATCGGCTCCCGCTGAAGGGACGGTGCCGAATGAAAATGAGAATAGACTTACGACTGTAAGTCAGAAGGGAGGAGAAGAGGCTAGGGAAGCCTTTTTCCACATGATGAATGCATGGTATACGGAGTTCGTTTGTGCGAACCCGAATGCACAACCCCCTCCACCCCTACCTATTCCTCAACCTACCCCAGTAGCTCCCCAAATGGTAGAAGTGGTAATTAGAAAAAAGCCTCCGGTCGATAGAATCCAGAAACAAGGAGCCAAGGAATTTCGAGATAGTAAAGATGATGATCCGGAAAGAGTAGAATTCTGGCTTGAAAATATCATCAGGGTATTTGATGAGTTATCTTGCACACCTGAAGAGTGCATGAAGTTCGTAGTGTCTCTTCTGAGAGATTCCGCTTATCAGTGGTGGAACACCCTTGTGTCAGTTGTACCAAGGGAAAGGATCACATGGGAGTTTTTCCAAGAAGAATTCCAGAAGAAGTACATTAGCCAAAGATTTATTGATCAGAAAAGAAAGGAATTCCTTGAACTGAAACAAGGTAGAATGACAGTAACTGAGTATGAGCGTGAATTTGTAAGGCTCAGCAAATACACTCGAGAGTGTGTGTCCTCTGAAGCCATCATGTGTAAGAGGTTTGAGGACGGATTAAATGAAGATATCTGATTGTTCGTTGGTGTCTTAGAATTTAAGGAATTCGTTGTGCTAGTGGATCGGGCTTGTAAAGCCGAGGAATTGGTGAAAGAGAAAAGAAAAGCTGAGATAGAGTCTCGTGACTCAAGAAAGAGACAATTGAATGAGTCATTTCAGTCCTCATCCAAGAAGTCAAGAGACTTCCCTACCCGATCAGCTACTTCAGTCGGGTTTTCAAACAAAAGTAAGAGTAAACATTATTCAGGGATACGAAGCATATCTTGCCTTTGTGATGAATGCTAAAGAAACTGAGTTAAAAATTGAATCAGTGCCGATAGTATGCGAGTATCCGGATGTATTCCCAGAGGAATTGCCAAGGTTGCCTCCGGTTAGAGAAATCCAATTTTACATTGAGTTAGCCCCTGGTACTGCACCTATATCGATTGCTCCGTACAGAATGGCCCCAACTGAGTTGAAGGAATTGAAGGCACATTTGCCAGAGTTGACGGACAAAGGTTTTACTAGACCTAGTTGTTCTCCGTGGGGTGCTCCAATGTTATTTTTGAAAAAGAAAGATAGTTCCATGAGATTATGCATAGATTACCAGCATCTTAATAAGGTTACTGTGAAGAACAAGTACCCATTGCCAAGGATCAATGATTTATTTGATCAGTTGAAGGGAGCCACGTTGTTTTCCAAGATAAATTTGAGGTTCGGTTATTACCGGTTGAGGGTTAAAGACTCAGATGTGCCGAAAACCGCATTTCAGACAAGGTATGGACACTATGAATTTTTAGTCATGCCTTTTGGCTTAACAAATGCCCCTGCTGTGTTTATGGATTTAATGAACCGTATATTTCGGCCATACTTGGATAAATTTGTTGTGGTTTTTATTGATGATATACTGATATATTCTCTTGATGAGAATAAGCATGCTGAGCACTTGAGAACGATTTTACAGATTTTACGAGATAATCAATTGCATGCCAAGTTTAGCAAGAGTGAGTTTTGGCTCAAAGAGGTTGGATTTTTGGGGCACATTGTCTCGGGAGATGGAATCCGAGTAGACCCAAGCAAGATTTCGACCATTGTTGATTGGAAATCGCCAAGAAATGCTTCAGAGGTTAGAAGTTTTCTAGGCCTAGGTGGCTATTACAGACGATTTTTCAAAGGATTTTCTATGATAGCCACTCTGATGACGAGGCTATTACAAAAAGATGTAAAGTTCGAATGGACAGAGAAATGCCAATAGAGTTTTGAGAAATTAAAGGCATTTTTGATTGAGGCTCCAGTTCTAGTGCAACCCAAACCGAGAAAAGAATATGTGATCTACAACGATGCATCCTTGAATGGATTGGGCTGTGTACTTATGTAAGAGGGCAAGGTCATAGCATATGCCTCTAGACAATTGAAGCCACATTAGAAGAACTACCCGACACGTGATTTAGAGTTGGCTGCCATTGTGTTTGCATTAAAAATATGGAGACACCATTTTTATGGTGAAAGATGTCAGATATTCACCGATCATAAGAGCCTAAAGCACTTGATGACTCAGAAGGAATTGAATTTAAGGCAACGAAAATGGTTAGAGCTGATAAAGGACTATGAACTAGTGATTGACTACCATCCGGGAAAGGCGAACGTGGTCGCTGATGCATTGAGCAGAAAAATATTTATTTGCATTGAGGGCTATGAATACATGGGTGACTTTGTCAGATGATGGTTCCATTCTAGCTGAGTTGAAGGCTAGACCTATGTTTCTCTAAGAGATTTATGAAGCTCAGAAAGATGACAGTGACTTACAAGCCAAAAGAGTTCAGTGCGAGTCGGGTGTTGAGTCTGACTTTCGGATTAATTCTGATGGATGTTTGATGTTCAGAGACAGAGTTTGTGTACCAAGGAACGATGAGCTTATTCAGAAGATTTTACACGAGGCACATAGCGGATGTCGACCTGTACATCTAGGCAGCACAAAAATGTATAATGACTTGAAGAAATGGTATTGGTGGCCAAGTATGAAGAAAGATATCTCTGAGTTTGTATCGAGATTCTTGATTTGTCAACATGTGAAAGCTGAACACCAAGTACCTTCAGGTTCGCTTCAGCCTATCATGGTTACCGAGTGAAAATGGAACCGTGTTACCATGGACTTTGTGACGGGTTTGCCGTTAACCCCGAGCAAGAAAGATGTCGTATGGGTAGTGGTAGATAGACTTACGAAGTCGACCCACTTCATACTAGTACGTATTGATTATTCACTTGATAAGTTGGTAGACTTGTATGTTTCTGATATTGTAAGGCTTCATGGAGTGCCTTTGTCAATTATATCGGATAGAAATTCGAGATTCACATCCCGATTTTGGAAAAAGTTGCAATAGGCTTTGGGAACAAAGCTGAGTTTTAGTACGGCTTTTCACCCACAAACTGACGGACAGTCGGAGAGATTAATACAGGTACTTGAGGATATGCTCCGGTGTTGTGTTCTTGAATTTCAGGGCAGCTGGGAAAGGTATTTGCCGTTGGTAGAGTTTGCATACAATAATAGTTTTTAGTCGAGTTTGAAAATGGCGCCTTACGAGGCTTTGTATGGGCGTAAGTGTCGAACGCCTTTGTATTGGACTGAACTCAAGGAAAATCAAATTCACGGGGTCGATCTGGTTAGAGAAACTGAAGAGAAAGTAAAAGTGATTCGTGATTGTTTATAGGCTGCTTCGGATAGACAAAAATCCTACGCGGATTTGAAACGAAAATAGATTGAGTTACAAGTTGGTGATAAGGTATTTTTGAAAGTATCACCATGGAAGAAAGTTCTCAGATTTGGCCGGAAGGGCAAATTGAGTCTACGTTTTATCAGACCATATGAGATTACCGAGAGGATAGGGCCGGTAGCTTATTGATTGGCTTTGCCATCTGAGCTGAAAAGGATACATGATGTGTTTCACGTATCCATGTTGCGACGTTACCGATTAGATCCTTCGCATGTTATTACACCGACATAGGTTGAAATTCAACCCGACATGACATATGGCGAAGAACCGGTTAAGATCCTAGCACGGGAAGTTAAATAATTAAGGAATAAAAGTATAGCTCTCGTGAAAGTATTATCGCAAAGACACGGGGTAGAAGAGGCTACATGGGAGCCCGAGGAGGTTATGAGAAACCAGTACCCAAACCTTTTTACCGGTAAGATTTTCGGGGACGAAAATCCCTAAGGGGGGAGAATTGTAACAGCCTGATTTAGGGCCTAGTCAGAATATTGGTTGCGAGACCACAAATCCGAGGTAGAAATAAGTGTTTTATTATTTTTATGAGGCTTATGATATGATTTCATGATTGTGTGGAAATTTCATGAGGAAATTTTATTTATTAGTGATCAATTTGTCCATTAGGACTAAATTGCAAAGATTAGAAAATATGAGATTCTAGAAGATTTAAGTATGAAATATAATTATAAAAATTACTAGAGGTCCTTATTTAGCAATTAGACCATTAATTGTTAAGATGGACAAAAATGGACATGGGAAGAAAAAATCTAAAGAAAGGGCCTTAAGGGCATTTTTGTCATTTGGTTAATAAAAGAATTAAAAGGGAAAAAGAAGTCAAAATTCAAGTCCATCTTCTTCTCCATAGCCGAAAATTACAAGGACTCCATAGCTAGGGTTTCTTCAACTTCCAAGCTTGATAGTAAGTGTCTCCTAGCCCCATTTTTAATGTTCTTTGTATTTTTGAGATCCTTGTAGCTCGATTTAGCTATTTCTAGCTATATTTTGAGCTAGGGTTTATCTTCAAAAATTTACCCATGTATGACATGCTTGTATTTGATGTTTTATGGAAGACTATGAAAGTTTGATGCATGATAAACATCTTTTTCTAAGTGATTTTCATGAAAAATGCATCAAAGGACCAAATTGCAAAAGTTATGTAAGTGGTCATACATGAGTGAAATAGAGGAAATTAGGGGCTGTTGTAGTTAAGAAAAAGATTCGGCTAGGCTTCAAATACAAGGAACTTAAATAAAATCATTTTACGAGCCTAGGGGCAAAAGTGTAATTATGTGAAACTTTAGGGGCAAAATTGTAATTTTGTGAAAGTAGGATTCATGAGTCAATTTAGTCAATGTGAGTATTAAACAAGTGAAATTGTTTTTATAGATCAAGAAACACAAAGCCCGGACCGAAACTGAGGCAAGAACAAGGTTGTGGACTAAATCTAATATCTACACACATTTTGAGTACCGATGTAAGTTTGTGTAGATTTATAGCTACGTGATATTATTATGTTTTTAATTGCTTTGTTCTATGAGATGTGTATATTAATTCCATGAAGTTGATTAATGATGCTTCAATCAGATTGTAATGAATCATGTTGAGTTGAAGTCCCGGTTGAAGATTCGGAATAACGAGGATACCTATGTCATGACATGAGATAAGGAAGGTCCCGTATAAAACCATGTCTTGGACATGGCATTGGCACCAAATGTAGGTCCCGTATAAGACCATGTCTGGGACATGGCATCGGCACCTAATGTAGGTCCTGTATAAGACCATGTCTGGGACATGTCATCGACACCGAATAAGGAAGGTCCCATATAAGACCATGTCTAGGATATGGCCTCGGCACCAAAGGAAGATCTCGTGTAAGACCATGTCTGGGACGTGGCATCGACATCTATATGCGATCTCGTATAAGACCATGTCTGGGACATGTTATCGACATCAAGCTAGTAGATCCCGTGTAAAACCATATCTGGGATATGGCATCGGCATCAAGAGGTGATCCCATGTAAGACCATATCTGGGATATGGAATTGGCATCGTGATACATGTATGATGAGATTCAGTATCCTCCGATATTCTGAGTAATTCAACGGGCAAAGGAGTTAAGTATGCAAAGATGGCAAGAGCTAAGCTATACAAAGATGACAAAGAGTTACATTTAAGTGAAAGATGATTATGACTTAAGTTTATGTTCATGATAAAATAAGTGTTAAATTATGTGATGAAGTGATACAGGTACCATGAGTAAAATACGAGTTATGAAACCCTAATGTTATAGGTGATGGGTAAGCGTAAGTATGAGTAAGTATGTCAAAGTACTTGAGAACTTGTGTCGTTATCGTTCTATGAGAGGAATGGATTTTACCATGAGTACTTATGTTGGTATTTCAATTCATGCAAACTTACTAAGCTATGTGCTTACCCCTCTCTTTTCCCTTTTCCTTGTAGTTTCGCCAAGCTAGCTCAGGGATCGTAGGACGTCGGAGCTCGGATCACACTATAAACTATTCTTTTGGTATCGTAAAGTTGATTCATTTTGAGTATGGTATGTATAGGAACTTGGTCATTTTGTGTTATGTCATATTTGAATGCAAAAATGTTGGCTATTAATGTTATACACTCATTTTGTAAATGGCCATTAGGAATTGGCCAATATTTTTCAAGTTTTATATCTTAATGATGATGAGTTCTATGTAGTGCATGAATGATGATTTGTGAGTCTTCATAGTGTATTATTGCCATGTTATGTGTTGCTTGTGTTGGTATATGTGTGTTTATGTCTCAGGGTGGCAATAGGCTTGGAAGATAGCCTTCTAATTGTCCACACTGGTAGACACACGGGCTTGTGTCTAGGTCGTGTGTGACACACGGTCAGCCCCATGGGTGTGCTGATAGGTCGTGTGTCCCCTACATCAAATTTGTGAGAATTCGATTCGCCACACGAGCCAGCACACGGGCGTGTGCCTAGTCCATGTGCCCTTAAGAGCTTGCTGACGTCAAAAATAGAATACTTAGGTTTTCGCACACGGGTGAGGACACGGGCGTGTCTAGGCTGTGTGAGGGACACGGGCCACAGACACGTCCGTGTGTCCGGCCGTGTGAAAACCCTTGAAGGTTCAAAATGAAAAATAAATTCCACACGGGCTAGGAACATGGGCGTGTGTGACCACACGGCCTACCCACACGGGTGTGTTCCATTCCACACGGGCGTGTGGCTCTACTTTATGTAAAAAAATTCCAAGTGCGCAATAGTTTCCGATTTAATCCTGAAACCTTCCGAATGTATGTATAGGGCCTCGTAGGCCCATAATAAGGATGTTATGAATATGAATGAAAAAGTTTAAAGTTGAAAGAAAATTTTATAACCAAGGATTTCTGTTTAAGCAAGTTAAGTCCGGTAATGCCTCGTACTCTGTCCCGATGTCGGATACGGGTAAGGGGTGTTACAGATCCAAGGTTCACATCGCAGTTTTGGAAGAAACTGCAAGATTCACTAGGTACGAAACTACACTTTAGCACTGCTTTCCATCCGCAGACAGATGGTCAGCGCAAACAAATTATTCAGATACTTGAGGATATGTTGAGATGTTGCATTCTCGAGTTTAAAGGTACGTGGGAACGATACTTGCCACTGATTGAATTTGCATAAAATAATAGCTTTCAATCGAGTATCAAAATGGCACCTTATGAGGCTTTGTATGGTCGCAAATGTTAAACACCTTTGTATTGGACTGAGCTCAGTGAGAAGAAGATACACGGGGTCGATTTGATCAAAGAGACTGAACAGAAAGTGAAAGTGATTCGCGATAGTCTGAAAACCACGTCAGATCATCAGAAGTCGTATGCAGACTTGAAACGAAAAGATATTGAGTTTCAGATCGGGGACAGAGTGTTTTTGAAAGTTTCACCGTGGAAGAAAATACTTCGATTCGGTCGTAAAGGCAAATTGAGTCCGAGATTCATTGGACCGTATGCGATTATAGAACGTATCGGGCCGATTGCTTACAAACTGTTGTTGCCACCTGAGTTAGAAAAGATCCATAACGTATTTCATGTTTCGATGCTTCGGCGATATCGATCCGACCCATCGCAGTTAATTTCCCCGTCTGAGATTGAGATTAGATTTGATATGACATACGAGGAAAAACCAATCCGGATTTTAGATCGCGAAATGAAAGAATTGAGAAATAATAAAATTTCTTTAGTAAAAGTCTTATGGCATCGACACGGGGTTGAAGAAGCTACGTGGGAGCCCGAAGATGCTATGAGAGAATGTTACCCAAACCTATTCGCCGGTAAGATTTTCGGGGACGAAAATTCCTAAGGGGGGAGAGTTGTAACAGTCCGATTTAGATCCTAGTTAGAATAGTGGTTTTGGGACCACAAATCCGAGTCAGGAAAATATTTTAATATTATTTTTGGTGTCTACAACATGTTAATTTATGTGTGTGAAAGTTTCGTGTGAAAATTTTATTGTTTGTGTGCTCAATTTAATTAAAAGGACTTAATCGCGTAAAATGCAAAACTAGCATGCTATATGTAAAGGTATGTATTTGCTTTGGCTTTTATTATATGGAGTCCTTATGTTGTAATTGGACCATTGGATTAATGAATGGACATATATGTACATAGTTAGTGGATTTTAAATGTGATTAATAAGGATAAATTAGTAATTTGTTAAATAAAAGATTAATTTAATAAAACAAAAGTTAAATACTTGCATTCATCTTTGTTAATGACCGAATAAGAGAAAAAGAATAAGGTTTTAGAAGCTTTGAATCATTCAGCCAACATCTAGCTTGATTAAAGGTTCGTTTTTGTTCGGTTTTTGATAATTTTTATGTTTTTGAGATTGTTACTATGTAATCTATCAAGCCCATGCCTCAATTTTTGAATTTGATGATGATTTTGTGTTTTGCCATTGTGGACAGCTTGTGGTTTTTGTTGTTTGATGATAGAAAATAAAAGATCAGTGATAGATTAATATGTTTTATCTCTGGATTTTTGATAAATTTGAGTAATTTGGGCTAAATTGTGAAAATAATAAATTGATGGACTAAAATGTGAAATAAATGAAATGTGTGGACTTGTATGAGCTTAGTGAATATTCGGCCAAGCTATTGTGTAATGAAATTATGTTTATTTGGTATTTTGTGAAATAAGGACTAATTTGTGAAAAATGTGAAATGTCAGAGGCAAAATTGTAATTTGCCCATTTATGTGTTTTTGAATGAATTTGATTGAAAATGTTATTAAATAAGTTTAATTTATACTAATTTAGATCAAGAAAAGAGGAAATCAGAATTGGATCGGGGAAAATTTAAAGTTGTCAATAGTAGTCCTGGTTCGTTCGTCTTCGTCCGAGGTAAGTTCATAAGTAAATAAATGTCGTTAAATTTGATTGTATATATTTTATTTGTACCAAATTGAATTATTACTTGTATATTTATGTGAATGCCGAATTGGTAAAAGTGTGGAAGAATTGTCTACGAGCTTGAATCGATCGAGTTACGACGTCTGAAAGCCCCGTACGAACCTTAGGAATAGTTAGGATACATATGTCATGACATAGGATTTCGATATGTGTTTTTGTGTAAGACCACGTCTGGGACGTTGGCATCGACTTGTGTTTACGTGTAAGACCCTGTCTGGGACAGTGGCATCAATATGTGATTACATGTAAGACCACGTCTGGGACGTTGGCATTGTATGAGATTTTTGACTATCCGAGTATCCTTATTGATTCCGAATGGTTCAACGGGCATTATCGAGTTAAGATCGAATGTGAAAACGAACTAAAAGGTTCATGTACGTGCTATGTTATATGAATATGAAAATAAGGTAATTATATGTTTGAGATGAATATATGAATTAGGCATGGTAAAAGAGAAACTTATATGTGCTTATGAGTATATATACATTTGGCCATTAATGTTATAATGCTATTGTATATGTGATAAGGTTTGAGTTTGCAAGCATAATAAATGTATATTTGGTTAAGGTTTGTTTGATTTAGCTAATTGTTTAAATGCGAATGTTATTTGATCATTATTTGCTTATGACTTACTAAGCTATGAAAGCTTACTCTGTGTGTATGTTTGTTCATTGTTTTATAGATTACCAAAGCTACGGGAAGCTTGGGGATTGTCGAGGATCATCATTACACTATCGAACTATATTTTGGTACCTTTTGAAAATGTATAATTTGAAGTATGGCATGTATAGGCTAGATAACTTTGAGTATGTTTTGAAATGTGTAAATATATCCATGTGATATGGCTTGTTAATGAATGTGGTTATGGATGAGTTTAGTCCATGCTATATGATGCATAATTTGGTATAGTTTGATGTGCTCAGGGTTGGCCAAATGAAATGGTCAATTTCGGTAAGTTTATGGTTGATTTAGAAATTGATATGATGAGAAATGCTATGAAATAGTATGGATTAAAATGATGTATGATTCATATGTTTTTGATGTAAAATTGGTACTTTGAATTGGTATGTCTGAGTTGGATTTTTAAATAGAAGTGAAAGATGTGGTCATGGTTCAAATTGTGTATAAATTTGGTATGTTTTGGCTATTTTTGGGACATGAATTGTTACTTGTTTGTTGTTTGTAGGTATGACTCATAATGGGTGGTAATTTCGCCTTGCAAATGGCCTATAATTGCCCACACGGTTGAGCACACGGGCGTGTGTCTCGACAGTGTCCTTCACTGCCTATGTAACACCCCTAACCCGTATCCCTCGCTGGATTAGGGTTAAAGGTGTTACTGGACAGATCGAAAACTTTTACAGACATTTCATAATACAATTCATCAATCGCAATCAAAATGTCACTTTTATAGGTCAACGAGACCTTAATCATGCTTTAGAATAGGGTCGGACTAAACCGAACACATATGGAATTTCTCAGAAATTTAAAAACTTTTCTAAATTACAGAGGTCACACGCCCGTGTTGGACGGCCGTGTACCTCCCACGGCTACTAGACACACCCATGTGTCCTGGCAGTGCCAAAACAGAGCATGTATACTGACTTATCGACACGGCCACCAGACACGCCCGTGTGCTATGGCCGTGTAAAATTAGGCTAGCTACTGATTTATTCACACGGCCACCAGGCACGCCCGTGTAACACAGCCGTGTATGCAAAACAGGCCATTTGCAAGGCCAAAATGTCACCCACACTTGGGTCAATCCTACAAGCAATATCCCAATTTATTTCATGCACAATTGACATCCAAAACATGTCAAATTAATCAACAAATCTTTACATCCAATCTCATTTCCAATCATGCCAATTTGCACAACTAAAACACATATACATTCAAACATGATTCATCTACATTTACCTTTCATATTATCATTCCTTTGCTCAAACATACATGCTCATAATGCATTCATATGCTTACCATAGCTTTGGCCATTTCATTAGCTATCAAGCCATACCAAATCATCAATCATATATCATATTTTCTCATGCATATTACCAACATTTATCTAGCCACATCTCATGGCTATTTATACACATTTCAAACATAATCCAAAATGAATAGCCTATACATGCCATATTTAACTATATACACATTTTCAAAGTACCAAAACAAGTTTGAGTAGTGTGATGACGATCCTCAACGGTCCCCGAGCCTTCAGTAGCTTTGACGATCTATAAAACAGAGAAAACACACACAGAGTAAGGTTTCCAAAAGCTTAGTAAGCCATATACAAATAAACTTAGTATAAAATACATATAACCATATTGATACAATGACATTATTGGTTCTCATAGCAAATTCATCACATATATTCTTTGGATCATTTGCATAGCCATATCTTACCATATTCTTCAACTCAAATATCACATATACACATAGCTCATTCAAGCATATCTTCACATATTATCTCATCATTTCAATACACATATTCATCCTATTAAGTTCGTATAGACACTTACCTTTCATACACACATAGTGTATTTTTCAAACGTATCTGAAACAGATATACAACTCACAGAGTCGTTCATTTCTCGGATTTGCCCGTTGAATCGTTCGGAACTAAATAGGATACTCAGAGTGCTCAGAATAGTCATACAATGCCAACGTCCCAGACGTGGTCTTATATGTAACCAAAATATCGATACCTCTATCCCAGACAGGGTCGTACACGAATCAATACGATGCCAATGTCCCAGACATGGTTTTACACGTAAATCTCATATCGTTGCCAACGTCTTAGACGTGGTCTTACACGAAATCTCGAATCAATGCCAACGTCCCAGACGTGGTCTTACATGATATCACGTATCGGACACCTATCACATGACATATATTATCCTATCTATTCCTAGGTTCAGACGGGGCTTCTCGAACATCAATATTTAGTCGATACCAATTCTCGGATTTCACATATATCTCATCTCGAGCATATTCATAACAATTCAAACTTCATAAATGCACAATTAAGTCAATTCAAATACATTTATTTGTATATTGACTTACCTCGAGTTCGGTTTAATGGAAACGGATATGGCTACTCGATTACTTTTGATTTCCCGCGATCTAAATCCATTTTCTTCGGTTCTTGATCTATACATATTCAAATTTAACCCTTTTATTCACTAATTCATCCAATTCAATCCAAATACACATATTTAGGACTATTTGCAACTTAGCCTTCACATTTGCACATTTTATCAATTTAGTCCATTTTTCTCAAAACATCAAATAAACAAATTTTTTTCACACATATGCATAGCCGAAACTCCCTAAGGATCATAGAAGTCCATATTTTTCATCAAATTCACAATTTAGCCCTCAAAAATATTATTTTCACAATTTAGCCCTAATTAGCTAAAGTCAGCAAAAATTCAAGAACAAAACATGTTCATTAAACACATATCTTTCATTTAACACCAATACTCATCACAAAGCTCACCATTTCATCAATGGCACACCTCATAAACATCATCAATTCTTCAAATTACAACATGGGCTTGGTAGTAGACTAAGCAACAATCTCAAAAACATAAAAATCATCAAAAACCAAAGTCAAAACATACCTTAATCAAGCTCAAAATCAACCAAAACCTAGCCTTCTTTTTCTTTTCTTCTTCTTTTGTATTTTCGGTCAAAAGATGAATGAATTAATGCCCATTTTCATACTTTGTTTTGATCATAAAAAAATTTAATACATAAATGACATATTTAACCTTTTATAAAATAAGACAAAACATATATACATAAGGTCATTAAAGACCATTGCCATCCACTCACTCCTCTTATGGTCAATTTGCCATATAAATCCTCCACATTTAATAAACCACTCCAAATAGATCATTAATCAAATATAATACTACTTTTACGACTTATGCGATTTAATCCTTTTACTCAAATTAAGCACTCAAATGGATAAATTAACTTACGGAAATTTCACACATACTCAATCACATATCATAGGCATAGAAAATATTATTAAAATATTTTACTGACTCGGATTTGTGGTCCTGGAACCACTGTTCTTACTAGGGTCTAATCCGGACTGTTACAATTTCCCCCCTTAGGGATTTTCGTCCCCGAAAATCTTATCGTTAAACAGATTCGAATATTGCTATATCATTGAATCTTCAGGCTCCCACATAGCCTCTTCTATTCCGTGCCGATACCATAACCCTTTCACTAACGAAATTTTCTTGTTTCTCAACTCTTTCACTTCACGAGCTAGGATACGGATTGGTTCTTCCTTGTAATTCATATCAGATCAGATTTGAATTTCAGACGGAGAGATCACATGTGACAGATCAGATCTGTATCGTCTAAGCATCGATACATGAAATACATTCTGAATCTTTTCAAGCTCAGGTGGCAACAACAATCTGTACGCAATAGGTCCAACATGCTCGATGATCTCATATGGCTCGATGAATCTCGGATTCAATTTGCCTTTACGTTCGAATCGGAGTACTTTCTTCCACGGAGACACTTTCAGAAACACTTTATCGCCGATTTCAAATTCAATATCTTTACGTTTCAAGTCCGCCTAGGATTTCTGACGATCAGACGCTGCTTTCAGATTGTCACGTATTACTTTTACTTTTTGTTCAGTGTCTTTTATCAAATCAACCCCGTGTATCTTATTTTCACTGAGTTCAGTCCAATACAGAGGTGTACGACATTTACGTCTGTACAAAGCTTCATAAGGTGCCATTTTAATGCTCGACTGAAAACTATTATTATATGGAAATTCAATCAGTGGTAAGTATTGTTCCCACGTACCGTTAAACTCAAGAATGCAACATCTCAACATATCCTCGAGAATCTGAATAATCCGTTCAGACTGACCATCCGTTTGCGGATGAAAAGCAGTACTGAAATGCAATTTCGTTCCTAAAGCTTTTTTGCAATTTCTTCCATAACCTTGATGTAATCCTTGGATCTCTATCTGACACAAAAGACAATGGTACCCCATGCAATCTCACAATATCAAAAATGTAAAGCTCAGCTAATCTATCAAGTGAGTAATCAGGTCGTACCGGAATGAAATGGGCTGATTTTTTCAATCTGTCAACCACAACCCAAATTGTATCTTTCTTTCTCAGAGTCAAAGGCAATCCAGAAATAAAATCCATCGTCACTCTATCCCATTTCCACTCGGGAATCAGAATCGGTTGTAGCATCCCAGACGGAACTTGATGTTCAGCTTTAACTTGCTGACAGACTAAACATTTTGACACAAAATCAGAAATGTCCCGTTTCATACTAGACCACCAATAGTGTTGTTTCAAATCGTGGTACATCTTTGTGCTACCCGGATGAACAGATAAGCGACTGTTATGTGCTTCATTCAAAATCAACTGAATTAATTCTGGGTTTCTCGGAACACATAACTGATCTCGGAACCTCAAAAAATCATCAACATCCACTCGAAATTCAGAATCAGAATTCGAATTACACTGAGCCTGTTTCGCTAACATTTCATTATCAACTTTCTGAGCATCACATATTTGTTGTAAAAACAACGGTTTTGCTTTCAATTCAGCTAACACAGAACTATCATCAGACAAATCTAATTTAGCATTCATAGCACGTAATGCAGACAGTGATTTCTGACTCAATGCATCGGTAACAACATTTGTTTTACCCGGATGATAATCTATCACAAGTTCGTTGTCTTTCAAAAGCTCTAACCATCTTCTCTGTCGTAGATTCAAATATTTCTGAGTCATTAAGTATTTCAGACTTTTATGATATGAAAACACGTGACATTTCTCACCAAACAAATAATGTTGCCAAATCTTTAATGCAAAAACAATCGCAGCTAGCCCAAGGTCATTTGTCAGATAATTCTTTTCATGAGGCTTTTGTTGTCTCGAGGCGTAAGCTATAACTTTGCCTTCTTGCATCAGAACACACCCCAAACCATTCAGTGAAGCATCACTATAAATCACAAACTCTTTACCCAATTCTGGTTGTACTAACACTGGAGCTTCAGTCAAAAGAGCTTTCAACTGATCAAAGCTTTTCTGAAATTTATCGGACCATTCATATTTCACATCTTTCTGAAGCAGTCTAGTCAACGGAGTAGCTATTATCAAAAATCCTTTTACAAACCGACGATAATAACCAGCGAGTCCCAAAAAGCTACGGACTTCAGACACATTCTTTGGGGGTTTTCATTCTAGAATAGCAGAAATCTTACTCGGATCAACTCGTATTCCAGAGGCCGATACAATATGTCCCAGAAAATTGACTTCACGCAACCAGAATTCACATTTGCTGAATTTCACATACAATTGCTTTTCTCTCAGAGTTTGCAACACAATTCTTAGATGCTCGGCATGTTTAGTTTCATCCCGTGAATAAATCAAAATATCGTCAATGAATACAACAACAAATCGATCTAGGTACTGTCTGAAAATTCTATTCATCAGGTCCATAAAAATAGCAGGAGCATTCGTTAGTCCGAAAGGCATAACTAAAAACTTGCAATGCCCGTACCTTGTTCTGAAAGCAGTTTTCGGAATGTCTGAGTCTTTTACTCTCAACTGGTAATAACCCGATCTCAGATCTATCTTTGAAAACACAGTGGCTCCTTTTAGCTGATCAAACAAATCATCTATTCTGGGCAACGGATACTTATTCTTTATGGTCACTTTGTTCAACTGACGATAGTCAATGCACATTCTCATCGTGCCGTCTTTCTTTTTCACAAACAGAACGGGAGAACCCTAAGGTGAGAAACTCGGTCTTGCGAACCTTCTGTCAGTCAATTCTTGCAACTGTGACTTTAACTCTTTTAATTCCGTTGGTGCCATTCTATACAGGGCTATTGAAATAGGTGTTGTGCCAGGCAACAGATCAATACCAAATTCAACTTCACGTATCGGAGGTAATCCCGGTAGTTCTTCAGGGAATACATCAGAAAACTCACAAACAACTGTCACTGATTCAACTTTCTTTTCAGACACTTTCAAATCAATTACATAAGCAAAATATACCTCATATCCCTTTTTCACATATCTTTGAGCTTTCAACACAGATATCACAGCAGGCAATCCATTCAAACCATTAGACTCAACTCGAACTATTTCATCATTCTGACCTTTCAAATCAATGATATTTCTTTTTCAATTCACAACCGCATCATGCAATGTCAACCAGTCCATACCCAAAATTATATCAAATTCATCAAAAGGTAATAGCATTAGATCAGCAGGAAAACAGATATCTCGAAACATTAACGGACAGTTCTTACATACTTTGTCCACCAGAACACTTTTACCTAAGGGGTTCGATACTTTTATAACAAATTTGGTAGACTCTACAGGCAAAGTCTTACTGGATACTAAGTTCATGCATATGTACAAATGAGTAGAACCAGGGTCTATCAATGCAATCACAGAAGTATCATAAAGTGTAAATGTACCCGTTATAACATCTGGAGATGAAGCTTCCTCCCGAGCTCGGATAGCATAGGCTCTGGAAGGTGCTCTAACTTCGGATCTCGCAACACTATCTCTCGTAGTTCTCTAACTACCACTGACATTTCTTACATTTCGGGAAGGTCTACCTCTCACTGGAGCATTATCAGATCTCGACTTCATGCGGTCTGCGCTCAACAGGACTGGGGCAATCACGGATGAAATGATCTAATGATCCACATCCGAAGCAAGCTCGGTCATTCAATCTACAATTTCCCGGATGCCTTTTACCATAATGTTTACATTTAGGTCTCTTGGATCGTACATTTCCAACACTTGCCATTGAAGTTGCCGGAGCTTTAGAGCTCAACTGTGATCTAGTTCGATCTCTACTAGAATATCCCACATTAACTCTCGAACGACTTTGTTCATCTCTGAATTTCTTTGAAGCAGACTGAAATGATTTGTTCGGAAATCTCTTTCTCACATCTCTAGCTTCAGATTCAGCTTTTCTATTATCTTTCCCGAGTGCTTCAGCTTTACATGCCCGATCAACAAGTACAACAAACTCTTTTATCTCAAGAATTCCGACTAACAAACGGATGTCTTCATTGAGGCCATCTTCAAATCTCTTACACATAATTGCTTCCGACGATACAATTCCCGAGCATACTAACTTAAACTCACGAATTCTCTTTCATATTCAGTAACAGACATACGGCCCTGCTTTAATTCCATAAATTCTTTTCGTTTCTGATCAATGAATCTCTGGCTAATGTATTTCTTTCAGAACTCAGACTGAAAGAAATCCCATGTGACCCGCTCTTTCGGAACAACAGAAATCAAAGTTTTCCACCACTGATAGGTCACGTCTCGTAACAAAGATACAACACATTTAATACTTTCTCCCAGAGTCAAATACATCTCATCCAATACTCGGATAGTGTTTTCTAACCAAAACTCGGCTTTTTCAGCATCATCATCACTGGTAGCCTTGAACTCTTCAGCTCCATACTTACAGGTTTTTTCTACCAGAGGCTTGTTCAACAGATTCGGATACATAACCGGAGGCACCACTGAAGTCTAAAAGGGATTAACCGGGGGCGGAGGTTGTGAAACAGTCGGGTTATGTCTCACAAACTGAGTGAACCACTCACTCATCATCTGGAAGAAAGCTTGTTTAGCTTCTCCCTCTTGACCGTTCGTAGCCGGTATCAAATCAGATGGCACTATCCCTTGCGCGGAAGCAAGCACATTGCTTTCTACATCGTCAGTTACGGCAGTTTCGGGATCCATTACTATACATAAATCACATTTTACATGTCAGGATTCATCACACTATCACAATTCAGATATATGGCATGTAATGCTAGACTATCACACGCTACGTTAGTCCGAGAATCGGCTAAACCGTATCTCTAATACCAATCAAATGTAACACCCCAAACCCGTATCCATCACCGAATTAGGGTTAAAGGCATTACCGGACAGATCGAAAACTTTTACAGACATTTCATAATACAATTCATCAATCGCAATCAAAATGTCCCTTTTATAGGTCAACGAGACCTTAATCATGCTTTAGAATAAGGTAGGGACTAAATCGAACACATATGGAATTTCTTAGAAATTTAAAAACTTTTCTAAATTACAGAGGTCACACGCCCGTGTGGGCAGGCCGTGTGCCTCCCACGGCTACTAGACACAACCATGTGTCCTGGTTGTGCCAAAATAGAGCATGTATACTGACTTATCCACACGGCCACCAGACACGCCCGTGTGCCATGGCCGTGTAAAATTAGGCTAGCTACTGACTTATTAACACGGCCACCAGGCACGCCCGTGTACCATAGCCGTGTATGCAAAACAGGCCATTTGCAAGGCCAAAATGCCACCCACACTTGGGTCAATCCTACAAGCAATATCCCAATTCATTTCATGCACAATTGACATCCAAAAACATGTCAAATTAATCAACAAATCTTTACATCCAATCTCATTTCCAATCATGCCAATTTGCAAAACTAAAACATATATACATTCAAACATGATTCATCTACATTTACCTTTCATATTATCATTCCTTTGCTCAAACATACATGCTCATAATGCATTCATATGCTTACCATAGCTTTGGCCATTTCATTAGCTATCAAGCCATACCAAATCATCAATCATATATCATATTCACTCATGCATATTTTCAACATTTATCTAGCCACATCTCATGGCTATTTATACACATTTCAAACATAATCCAAAATGACTAGCCTAAACATGCCATATTTAACTATATACACATTTTCAAAGTACCAAAACAAGTTTGAGTAGTGTGATGACGATCCTCAATGGTCCCCGAGCCTTTAGTAGCTTTGACGATATATAAAACAAAGCAAACACACACAGAGTAAGCTTTCCAAAAGCTTAGTAAGCCATATACAAATAAACTTAGTATAAAATACATATAACCATATTGATACAATGACATTATTGGTTCTCATAGGAAATTCATCACATATATTCTTTGGCTCATTTGCTTAGCCATATCTTACCATATTCTTCAACTCAAATATCACATATACACATAGCTCATTCAAGCATATCTTTACATATTATCTCATCATTTCAATACACATATTCATCCTATTAAGTTCGTATAGACACTTACCTTTCATACACACATAGTGTACTTTTCAAACGTACCTGAAACAGATATACAACTCACATAGTCGTTCATTTCTCGGATTTGCCCATTGAACCGTTCGGAACTAAATAGGATACTCAGAGTGCTCGGAATAGTAATACAATGCCAACGTCCTAGACGTGGTCTTATATGTAACCAAAATATCGATGCCACTGTCCCAGACAGGGTCTTACACGAATCAATACGATGCCAATGTCCCAAACATGGTCTTACACGTAAATCTCATATCGATGCCAACGTCCTAGACGTGGTCTTACACGAAATCTCGAATCAATGCCAATGTCCGAGACGTGGTCTTGCATGATATCACGTATCGGACACCTATCTCATGACATATATTATCCTATCTATTCCTAGGTTCAGACGGGGCTTCTCGAACATCAATATTTAGTCGATACCAATTCTCGAATTTCACATATATCTCATCTCGAGTATATTCATAACAATTCAAATTTCATATATGCACAATTAAGTCAATTCAAATACATTTATTTGTATACTGACTTACCTCGAGTTCGGTTTAATGGAAATGAATACGGCTACTCTATTACTTTCGATTTCCCGCGATCTAAATTTGTTTTCTTCGGTTCTTGATCTATACATATTCAAATTTAACCCTTTTATTCACTAATTCATCTAATTCAATCAAAATTCACATATTTAGGACTATTTGCAACTTAGCCTTCACATTTGCACATTTTATCATTTTAGTCCATTTTTCTCAAAACATCAAATATACAAATTTTTTTTCACACATATGCATAGCCGAAACTCCCTTAAGGATCGTACAAGTCCATATTTTTCACCAAATTCACAATTTAGCCCTCAAAAATATTATTTTCACAATTTAGCTCTAATTAGCTAAATTCACCAAAAATTCAAGAACAAAACATGTTCATTAAACACATATCTTTCATTTAACACCAATACTCATTACAAAGTTCACCATTTCATCAATGGCACACCTCATAAACATCATCAATTCTTCAAATTACAACATGGGCTTGATAGTAGACTAAGCAACAATCTCAAAAACATAAAAATCATCAAAAATCAAAGTCGAAACAGACCTTAATCAAGCTCAAAATCAACTGAAACCTAGCCTTCTTTTTCTTTTCTTCTTCTTTAGTATTTTCGGTCAAAAGATGAATGAATTAATGCCCATTTTCATACTTTGTTTTTAGCATTAAACATTTTAATACATAAATGACATATTTAACCTTTTATAAAATAAGACAAAACATATATACATAAGGTCATTAAAGACCATTGCCGTCCACTCACTTCTCTTATGGCCAATTTGCCATATAAATCCTCCACATTTAATAAACCACTCCAAATAGATCATTATTCAAATATAATACTACTTTTACGACTTATGTGATTTAATCCTTTTACTCAAATTAAGCAATCAAACAGATAAATTAACTTACGAAAATTTCACACATACTCAATCACATATCATAGGCACAGAAAATAATATGAAAATATTTTACTGACTCAGATTTGTGGTCCCGAAACCACTATTCTGACTAGGGTCTAATCCGGACGATTCTGACCTAATTCAAAAAAATAAGTCGACTTGCACACGGCCATACGCACAAAGCGCGTGGCGAGACGGCCATGTGAATCAAGTCAGTGTTGCACACAGGCCAGACACGCAGGCATGTCTTCGGCCGTCTGATGCAAGTTAGAATGTATGCCCTGTTTCACACGGTCTTAGACTTGGGCATGTCTTGTGGCCGCGTGAGGCACACGGCTTGCTCACACGGGCGTGTGACCTCTGTAACTTTGAAAAATGTTTAAGTTTCGAAAAAAATTTGTATGTGCTCGGTTTAGTCCTGACCCTTTCCCAATGTATGTTTAAGGTCTCGTAGACCTTCTAAAGGGACTCTATGTGTACTTTTCGTTGTGGAATATTTGTGATTATTTGATGTTACAATATGTTTGTGTCGTGATCTGATATATCCGGTTATGCCTCTTAACCTTAGTCCGGTGACGGATACGGGTTAGGGGTGTTACAGTGATTCTCCAAATGGCGGGTCCGATCCTAGTTTCGAGGTTTACTTGAAAAGTTAAACACTACAGGGGGTGAGCTTATAAAAGCTCAGTGTGAGTCGAACAGTTATTTAAACAGACATAAATATCAAATATAGTGAAACAAATTAACCCTAACAGAAGAGCACTGAACCATCATAGGAATTTCATATCATTACATAGCGATTATCAAAATTGATGTCAAACAGTGTATGAGCATAGGTCATCATTCATTTGAGTAACAATCATTAATTCCAATACCATTCAATATAACACAATACAATACGTAGCATAAATCAATAACATTCGAGTATGTCGTGAGCATGATGCAATGCAAAAAGGTTCCTATCCAAACCATCCCCTACACACTACGAGTTCCCCAGAACCTGTCATCTATAGTCCAAAACATTACAGGATTAAGCCTGATGTTTTTAAAAGCACCAATAATAATATGTAGAAAATTCTGCCAGTAACAATGTAGGCAAGCTGCCAGTAAAAAAATGTGATAATTTGTCATTCCCCTTGGTACTCCAGGTGCAGTGAACTGACTACGTATAAATGCGGACTTAATATGACGTTAGTACTCTATGGAACTCCTCCGTCAACCTGTAGCACCCCTAAACTGTATCCGTCGCCAAAATAGGGTTACGGAGCATTACCAGAGTTTTCAAATCATACGAACACATATTTATAAATATTTCATATCATATCGATAAACAAATTAAAACCAAGTCAAAACATACATATTGTCCCTTACACGAGCCCTCAAGGCCCTAAATACGAGTTAGAAACAAGTCAGGACTAAATCGGAAACTCAGAGAATTTTTCAAAAAATAGTGAAAATTTTCAACACTGCAGGGGTCACACGGACAGGAGACACGCCCATATCTCAAGCTGTGTGGGCATTCGAAGTAGGGACACACAACTGTGTCCCAGCCCATGTCCGTGCTCGTGTAACTCACTAACTTGGGTCACACGGCCAAGCCACACGGCTGTGTGCCAGGCCGTGTGCTAGGCCGTGTAATAGCCTGACTTGAAACCTTTTGAAAATTACAAGGGACACACGGCCATGTCTTTGGCCGTGTGTCACACACGGCTGAGACACACGCCTATGTCTCTGCCCGTGTGGATGAAAATAGGCCATTTTACAAGCCATTTTTCTCACCCATCTAGGTATCTACCTACAACCAAAAAGGCACATATATACAAGCCATAACAAGGCACCAAAATCATGCATAACCAAGCTATACACATATGGTATAATCACATACAACCAATATGCCCAAAGGCTCCTCAATTGACAACATTAAAACATGTAAAGCCATGTACTCAATTTAGCCAAAATAATCAATTAACTTCCAATAATATTTGTATCAATACATACCATAAAATTTATTTACCAAAACACAAACCATTTGGTACTAAAATGCCATTCTATCACTAGTATCAAATGACCATATAAATCATACAAAATAAGATACCAATTCACTACATTTCCAAAAAGTTACAAGCCATATAATATGCATATTCAAACCATAGTTTCATCTTCCATAATTCAAGAATATCAAGCCAAACATCATCCATATTAAGGCTAATATTTACATGCCAAAACCAAATCCATTTGACCACCAAAATACCAAACTCAAGCCAAACCAAATGTTCATTCCAAAAATAAAACATATAGGCCAACATTAGCCAAAATACCTATACATGCCATTATAACCAAAATTAAAACATCCAAAAATACCCATAGAGCTTATAGATAATGTGATATAGCTCCGACAAGCTTCCAACCCGAACGAGCTTCTGGTGCACTATAAGACACCAAAAATAACACAGAGTAAGAATTTAAGCTCAGTAAGCTTGTATAACATAGAATATAACTTACCATGTAATCACATAATAGGTAAGTAAACATAGCATATCCCAACATAACTTGTCCAAATGCCTAAGCATATACATCAAACATGTTAGCCATGTAAATATATATATAAACCAATAAACATGGATGAGCACAACATTTGATTAAGTTTCATATACATCTATCATCTATTTCATTTCTCAATATACCTTGTATCATCATTTCAATGTAAATCACATGTGTTCCTGTAATAGTCCATAATGAACTCTTACCATTTCGTATCAGAATAATGCTCGTTGAACCGTTTAAAATACCGTGGGATACCCAGGATAGCTCACACATAGTGTGCTAACTCATATAACTGTAATCCGTCAAATCCTGTACATGTATGCTCACACAAGTTGTGAACCGGTATGCTTACACGAGCTGTGAATCAGTATGCTCACACGAGCTATGAAAATGGGTCTGCTCACACGAGCTGTGGGTCGGAACGTAGCTACACAATGCTGCTCACACGAGCTGTGGAGTATCCGCAACACATGCCAGACCTCAACCATCAGTAGGTTGTTCAGGACCAGCACCCGAATCATGTAAACCCTAATAACATGTTATTTGTATCCTATGAATTCCTAAGGTTCAAACTGGACTCGATAATTGTCGTACGGCGTTGGATATGAAATCGGTATATATGTATGACATTTCACAACACATGTATAATTCAATTAAAAACATATAAACTTGATTTAATTACACGAACTTACCTCGACGAGTATACGTAGATACGGAGGCAATTAATCTGAGACTTTCTCTTTGCCCCGATCTAAAGCCGTACGAGGTCTGTCTTGATCTATACAGATAAATTTAACTCAATTCAATATATATTTCATTAAATTTAACCCAAAATCATATTTTGGAAAAATTACCATTTTGCTCCTATACTTTTAATTTCTTTGCAAATTAGTCCCTAGCTAATAAAAATGGAAATTTATGAAATTTCACCAAAACCCACTATGGCCGAATATCAACTAGGCCACTAGTAAGCCCCGTATTTCATTTAATTCACAATTTCATCATGTAAACTTTTATCTTTCCCATTTTAGTCCCTATTTGATAATTTTATCAAAAATAACTTAAGAAAAGTTGTTTATCTAACAACAACTATCCATTTTCTTTCACAACTCATCAAAACTCATGCATATTCATTAATGGAAAAACCCTAATAGTTTAACAGTTTTGCAAATTAGTCCATGGGCTAGCTAGATTAAGCTACAACAATTCCGAAAACATAGAAATAATTAAAAACGGAACAAAAATTACTCTTATGCACAAGGAATTAAGTTGGCCAAACCTAGCAAGCTTTAATGGCTTCCTCTTCTTTGAACTTTCGATTGGAGAAAGAAGAAAATGATGATACTTTGATTTGTTTTATTTAATTTTATCTTTGATTTACTAATTACTTAATTAACCTTAAAAATTAATCAAAATTTCAATAATGCCAAACCATTCTCATCCACTTACACATTTTTGGTCTATTTACCATATAAGGACTCAAACTTTAAGGTTCTATACTTATTTAATACCTTTAGCTATTAGAACTCAACTTTTGCACTTTATGCAATTTAGTCCTTTTTATCAAATTGAGCATGTAAACGGTATAATTTCTTAACAAAATTTTTATACGGTACTTCTATCATGCTGTAGGCAATAAAATAATAATAAAATAAATATTTTGACATCAGATTTGTGGTCCCAAAACTACTGTTCCAATTTCACTAAAAACGGGCTGTTACAGAACTACAAAAGAACTGTCCCAATGCACATGTAATACGTCACACAATCTCATACATATCCATAAATCAACACTTTCACATTTAATTTACATTTTCAACATATGCCATCATTTATCAAATATTTTCAGTAAATGAAAATAATATTCTAACTTTCAATTTACCAATAAAATGATATCATTCAACAAATCACAGTTTCATGTTCCTTTACAACTTTTCTTTGTGTGCATCTAAAACAGTCTTTCAAACATATCATAACAAATATTTGTCCAAATATATCATGCATAAGACTTATTTCATTCATAAAAATACCATACACACAACCAATCATACATCAAATTAGCCAAATATTCATGACAATGTCAATAATTCAATCATTCAGTCCAACTGGCAACATTGCTACCATGCCAAACAGCTCGAAACGTACCTAATTCGACCACTTACAAATTAATTATATAGCTAATTAAGCCAAGCCTGACCAGAAAGTTAAATAACCAATTAAATTATATTAATTATCATTACCAATCAAGTTATTGAGTTTATGAGCCACACCTTATTTTACGCTCTTTTGCTGCACACTAACAAATCTTGTGGATTCTATAATAAACTTTAAAACGAACCTAAATTAAATTAAATTAAAAAAACCAGTATAAAACTAAATTAATACACCTCTTAAAAATACCCTAAACATGCACTTATGGGTTTGATTAAATCATCACAATTGCACCTATTTTTCGAATCTGAACTAGTTAGATTTCATACATTGTTTGATACGAATCATACACGTGAATGTCTTTCGGCTTTACCGTTGATTTGGAGCGTTTGAGTCAGCACCTAACACATTTAAATACTGGAAAATTAGTAGCAAATCTTGATTAAAATTCATTATTTAATCAATTCATAACTTTTTCCCAAAATCTATGTCAAAACAACAAACTAGTTTATGATTACCCACAGTTACGCTTCCTGAATTGTCAGATCTGAATTGTCGATTGATCAAGAATGAATTTCCCTAGTTAACATGTGTTAAAGGTTGATTAGGAGGGTTTCAAGAACCAAAAATCATGCTGGAAAAATGTGAGAAATAATTAAAGAAAAATAGCCCCTTTCTTGCCTATAAGCGTGCGCACCACCATCCGCAGTGGCAAATTTGGGGCTAATTTAAAACCACTTTTGAGATCAATTAAAAAAATGGAAAAATACCCATTAAATCTTTAAAAATCCAGATCTAGAATTTTGAGTTTTTAACTCACAAGATTCATCAAGAAATTGAAGGAAAATAAGAACTTACACAAGCTAAGTGAAAATGGCGGCAATGGAGTTCTTTTAGGGCATCAATGGAGGCCGATATTGAGTGCTAAAATTTCAGATTTAAGGTTGAAAATTTTATGATAAATACATAGCAAGAATAAGAAAATAATGGTGCAAAAACCCATTGCAAAAAGAAGAGAAATTGATGCTGAATCTTGGTAGCTTGGGTGGAGGCACACAAGGGAAGAAAGAAGGGAAATTGAAGAGAAAAGAGGAGAGGAAGAGGGTGAACGGCTAGGGTAGGGAAAAGTTTACTTAAAGGCTGAAAAATATAAGAAAAAATTTATTTATACCTAGGGTTCAAGGGTATGGATGGCACACACATTAAAAAAAAGAATTTTGCAAAACTTAATTATTTTGCAAGGGAAAATATTTGAACTTGAGACCTTAATCTAATTTCCATACTTTTTCATTTATCAATTAAAAACTAGGCTATTTTCTTATTTTTGAAATAATTTTACAATATATATTTTAAAAACAAGGCGTGTCACATACTACGATTTGAGGCAAAATTTTCAAAATAATAAAAATTGAGCAATATAATGGATTTGAACTTGGGTTTCAAGGAATGTTTCACTAACACTTATCCAATAAACCAATACCTCATTTATTTCCTAAAAATGCACAGGTAACCCCTCACCCGTATTCAACACCGGAATAGGGTCACGGAGCATTACCGGACTTACAACACTTTTAAACATACATTTCATATACAATTTATCAAGTCAAATACAAATCAATCATAAATAATCATAGTTTCCCTTAAAGGAGCCTACGAGGCCTTAAACATGCTTTGAGAGTGGTTCGGGACTAAACAGGATACTCAGGAAATTTTGTGAAACTTAGAGAATTTTGCTTCAAACAGAGGACTCACGCCCGTGTCACAGGCCGTGTGAAAACAAGGGGTACATACTGACTTGGGTCACATGGCCAACCAAAAGCCCGTTTGTGTAGCCCATGTGCCCTTCGAAGTGGCTACATACGTCCGTGTGCCAGGCCGTGTGCTAGGCCGTGCCAAACTTTTAGGGTATACTGACTTATGCAACAAGACCAAGTCACACGCCCGTGTGCTAGGCCGTGTTCCAATTAGGGGGTATATTGACTTGTACCACACGGCCGATCACACGCCCGTGTGTGAGACCGTGCGAGCATACTGACTTCACTTCAATTTCAACACCAGGGGACACACGGCTGTGTATCGTGACCGTGTGTCACACACAGCTGAGACACACGCCCGTGTGGACAAAAATAGGCTATTTACCAAGCCATTTTTCCACCCATTTTGTACATACCTAAACCAACCCAAATGGTACCAAATCATAGCATAAATAACAATAAATTCAGCCACATTCAAGACTAATCCATACCATTTTCAATACCAACATTAAACATGCTTATAACTCAGGTTTAACTCAACCAAAACCTACTCAAATATATATACCACTCAACTAGTTTAACCATTACCTAATATACCCCATTTTTTACCAATTCACTAGCAAGATACCAATTCCACAAACTTCATAATATGGGCATTCACATATTGTAACAGCCTGATTTTGGGCCTAGTCGGAATAGTGGTTGCGAGACCACAAATCTAAAGTAGAAATATGTGTTTTATGGCTTTTATGAGGTCTATGATATGTTTGCATGATTATGTGAAAATTCCATGAAGAAATTTTATAATTTAGTGATCAATTTATTCATTAGGACTAAATTGCAAAGATTGAAAAATATGAGATTCTAGAAGTTTCAAGTATGAGATAGTATTAGAAGAATTATTAGAGGTCCTTATTTAGCAATTAGACCATTATATCTCATAATGGACAAAAATGGACATGAGAAGGAAAAATCTTAAAGAAGGGCCTTAAGGGTATTTTGATTAATAAGTAAAATAAAAAGGGTAAAAAAAGACAAAAATCTTGTCCATCTTCTTCCTTAAGTGCCGAAATTTTGAGGAGAAGCCATGGCTAGGGTTTTTTTTTCAATTTCAAGCTCAAAGTAAGTGCATCCTAGCCCCGTTTTTTATGTTCTTCGTATTTTTGAGATCCTCGTAGCTTTATTTAGCTATTTCTAGCTATATTTTGAGCTAGGGTTCATGTTCAAAAATTTACCCGAGTTTGTATCGAGATGTTTGATTTGTCAGCAAGTGAAAGCTGAACACCAAGTACCTTTGGGTCTACTTTAACCAGTAATGGTTCCCGAGTGGAAATGGGACCATATTACTATGGATTTTGTGACGGGTTTGCCTTTGACACCAAAAAAGAAGGATACCGTGTGGGTTGTTGTTGATAGACTTACGAAGTCAGTCCATTTTATACCGGTACACATTGATTATTCGCTTGATAAGTTAGCAGATTTGTATGTTTCAGAAATTGTGAGATTACACGGAGTACCGTTGTCGATTATTTTGGATAGAGATTCGAGATTTACATCACGATTTTGGAAAAAGTTGCAAGAAGCCTTGGGCACAAAGTTGAATTTTAGTACAGCTTTCCATCCACAAACTGACAGACAGTCAGAGAGGGTAATTAAGATACTTGAAGACATGTTTCGATGCTGTGTTTTGGAATTTCAAGGTAATTGGGAAAAGTACTTACCTTTAGTGGAGTTTACTTATAATAATAGTTTTCAATCGAGTTTGAAAATGGCACTTTATGAGGCATTTTATGGGCATAAGTGTTGAATGCCCTTATATTGGACCGAACTAAGAGAGAATCTGATTTACGGGGTCGATCTGGTCAGAGAAACCGAAGAGAAAGTAAAAGTGATTCGTGATTGTTTGAAGGTTGCTTCGGACAGACAAAAGTCCAATGCGAATTTGAAACAAAAAGAGATTGAATTTCAAGTTGGGGATAAAGTATTTTTGAAAGTATCACCATGGAAGAAAGTTCTCAGATTTGGCCGGAAAGGCAAATTCAGTTCGCATTTTATCGGAGCATATGAGATTACCGAGAGGATAGGGTCTGTAGCCTATCGTTTGGCTTTGCCGTCTGATTTGGAAAAGATCCATGATATGTTCAACGTGTCAATGTTGCACCCTTACCGATCAGATCCTTCGCATGTGATTGTACCGACAGAAGTTGAAATTCAACCCAACATGACTTATGGCAAAGAGTCGGTTAAGATTTTGGCACGAGAAGTCAAACAGTTAAGAAATAAAAGTATAGCTCTTGTGAAAGTACTATGGCAAAGACATAGGGTAGAAGAGGCTATATGGGAGCCCGAGGAGGCTATGAGAAACCAATATCCAAACCTTTTTACCTGTAAGATTTTCAGGGATAAAAATCCCTAATGGGGGAGAATTGTAACAGCCCAATTTAGGGCTTAGTCAGAATAGTGGTTGCGAGACCACAAATCTGAAGTAGAAATATGTGTTTTATGGATTTTATGAGGTCTATGACATCTTTGCATGATTATGTGAAAACTTCATGAAGAAATTTTATAATTTAGTGATCAATTTATTCATTAGGACTAAATTGCATAGATTGAAAAATATGAGATTCTAGAAGTTTCAAGTATGAGATAGTATTAGAATAATTATTAGAGGTCCTTATTTAGCAATTAGACCATTATATCTCATAATGGACAAAAATGGACATGGGAAGGAAAAATCTTAAGGAAGGGCCTTAAGGGTATTTTGGTCATTTGATTGATAAGTAAAATAAAAAGGGGAAAAGAAGACAAAAATCTTGTCCATCTTCTTCCCTAAGTGCCAAAATTTTGAGAATAAGCCATAGCTAGGGTTTTTTTCAATTTCAAGCTCAAAGTAAGTGCATCCTTGCCCCGTTTTTGATGTTCTTCGTATTTTTGAGATCCTCGTAGCTCGATTTAGCTATTTCTAGCTATATTTTGAGCTAGGGTTCATGTTCAAAAATTTATCCAAGTATGACATGCATGTATTTTGATGTTTAATGGAGGAATATGGAAGTTTAATGTATGATAAACATCTTTTTCTAAGTGATTTTCATGGAAAATTCATAAAAAGGACCTAGTTGTAAAAGTGATAAAATATGTAGTAAAAATAAGTTTTAAAGGAAAGTGTGAGCTTTTATAAGCTCAATAAATTTTTGGCTAGGCTTGGGTAACCAAGGAAATGAGTACACTTCATTATACGAGCCTAGGGACCATTTTGTAAATATGTGAAAGTTTAGGGGCAAAATTGTAATTTTTCCAAAGTATGATTCATGGATTATTTTAGTCAATGTGATCATTAAATAAGTGAAATTCTCATTATATATCAAGAAACACGAAGTCTGGACTGAAACCGAGGAAAGAACAAGGTGGTGGACTAAATTGAACGACTATACATATTTTGGTACCGAGATAAGTTTGTGTGTAATAAATCAACACCATGTTATTATGTTTTTAAATGCTTAATAATGTATGGGATGTATGTTCTTTCTATGAATTGGTTAATGAGATCTCCATGAGAATATAATGAGTTCTATTATATCGAAGTTCCGGTTGAACCTTAGGAATAGAAAGGATACCATTATCATGACATGAGATTAAGAAGGTCCCGTATAAGACCATGTCTGGGACATGGCCTCGGCACTGAATTGAGATCCCGTGTAAGACCATATTTGGGATATAGCATCGGAATCGAATAGAGATTCCGTATAAGACCACGTTTGGGATCTGGCTTCGGTATGAAATTGTGTAAGACCATGTCTGGGACATGGCATCGATATACGATCTCGTATAAGACCATATTTGGGATATGGCATCGACATCAATATGAGATCCCGTGTAAGACCATATCTGGGATATGGCATCGGCATCGAGATATGATCCCGTGTATGACCATATATGGGATATGGCATTGGCATCGTATTACGTGTATGACGAGTTTGTGTATCTTTCGATATTCCAAATGGTTCAACGGGATAAAGAGCTAAGTTTATGTTCAAGATGATAAGAGTGCTAAAGTTATGTGATGAGGTGACACAGGTACATATGAGTAATTTACGGGAAATGAGTCTGATATGTAATATGAGATTGGTAAGAGTAAGCATGAGTAAGTTATGTCAATGTGTTTGAGAACTTGTGTTATTATTCAATGTAATGTATGGATGTTATCATAAGTCTTTATGTTTCTATTTATTTCATGCAAACTTACTAAGCTTTATGCTTACTCCCTCTCCTTTCCCTTCTCTTGTAGTATCGCCAAGCTAGCTTGAGGATCGTAGGACGTCGGAGCTCGGTTCACACTATCAAGCTATTCTTTTGGTATAGTAAAGTTTGATTATTTTGGGTATGGCATGTATAGGAACTTGGTCATTTTGTTATATGTCATATTGGTTAGCCAAGGTGTTGGCTAAAAATGTTACTCAATTCATTTTATAAATATCCATTGGAATAAGCCAAAACTAGCTAAGTTATATCTATTCAATGATGATGAATTTCAATAAATGCAAGTTGTGCAATTGAATGAGTAATGTGTAAAGAATGTGCATGATAAAGTAGGTTGATACTAAGGTGTAGATGATTTAATAGTATATGATAGAAGGGCATTAGTGTAAAGTGTTGCATGAAATGGTATGAAAGTGGTTACTTTTCAGGGTGGCAAATGGCTTGATAAATAGCCTTGTATCTGTCCACACGGATAGACACATAGGCGTGTATCAAGATCGTGTGTGACACACGGTCAGCCCCGTGGGCTTGTTGATAGGCCGTGTGTCCCCTGCATCTAATTTACGAAAAATTCAGTTCATCACACGGGCTAGCACACGGGCGTGTGACCTAGCCGTGTGGCCCTAAATGGTTGCTGACGTCATAAACAGAATTTCCCTTTTTTTGGACACGGCCTGAAGCACAGGCATGTGATATGCCACACGGGCGTGTCACTTCCCCCACACGGGCGTGTGGCCCTGTCTTAAACAAAAATTTTCTAAGTGTTTGTAAGTTTCTGGTTTAGGCCCGAATCAGTCTAGATGCATGTTTAGGGTTTAGTAGTCCTATAATTGTGATATTATGAGTAAGAATGAACATTTATGGCCCGATATTGTGTGAAGAAGTCTGTTAAGTTCGGTAATGCTTCGTACCCTGTTCCGGCGTCGGATACGGGTAAGGGGTGTTACATTTAGTAGTATCAGAGCTACGGTTTAGTCGATTCTCGGACTAACGTAGCGTATGCACGAGTCTAGCTATACATGCCATACGTATGAGAATTTACATAGTGATAGTATGACGAATCCTGACGATTTTAAATTATGTTTTCATATAGTAAATTGATCCCGACAGAGCAGTGGCAGATGATGTAGAAAGTAACGCGCTAGCCCCCACCCAAGGGACGGTGCCAAATGAAAATTAGAATAGACCAATGACTGTGAGTCAGAGAGGAGGAGGAGAGGCTAGGGAAGCCTTTCTTCACATGATGAATGCCTGGTATACGGAGTTCGTTCGAACGAACCCGAACGCGCAACCCCCTCCACCCCCACCTATTCCTCAGCCTACCCCGGTAGCTCCCCAAGTTGTAGAAGTGATAAGAAGAGAAAAGCCCCCGGTCGATAGAATTCGAAAACAAGGAGCTGAGGAATTTCGATCTAATAAAGATGATGACCCGGAAAGAGCAGAATTCTGGCTTGAAAATACTATTAGAGTATTTGATGAATTATCGTGCACACCCGAAGAGTGCATGAAATGTGTTGTTTCTCTCTTAAGAGATTCGGCTTACCAGTGGTGGAACACCCTTGTGTCGGTGGTACCAAGGGAGAAAGTTAATTGGGAATTTTTCCAGAAAGAGTTCCGAAAGAAGTATATTAGCCAAAGGTTTATCGACCAGAAAAGGAAGGAATTCCTTGAGTTAAAACAAGGCAGAATGACGGTAATCGAATATGAACGTGAGTTTGTAAGGCTTAGTAAATACGCCCAGTAGTGCGTATCCACTGAAGCCATCATGTGTAAAAGGTTTGAGGACGGACTAAATGAAGATATCAGATTGTTTGTTGGTATTCTAGAACTGAAAGAATTTGTCGTGCTAGTAGAGAGAGCTTGCAAGGCCGAGGAATTGGCCAAAGAGAAAAGAAAGGCTGAAATTGAGTCTCGTGACTCGAGAAAGAGACAATTGAGTAAGTTATTTCAATCCTCATCCAAGAAATCAAGAGAGTTCATTACTCGATCAGCTGCTTCAGCTGGGTTCTCAAACAGAAGCAAAGGTAAACAGTACTCGGGTTCGAAAGCTCAGACCACTTTGATTGCTAGTGTTGGTAATGCTCGAGTAAGTAGACCGAAATGTTCACAGTGTGGCAGACGTCACCTCGGTGAGTGCCTAGCAAATGAGAGAGCTTGTTTTAAGTGTGGTTCCCAAACACTTTATTAGAGATTGTCCCGAGATGGTTGAAAAAGAGAAAATCCAGAGTGTAAGGTTGGGAAGTACTACTAGAGGGAGGCCACAGAGAAATCTGGGAAACGGGACGAGTAGTAAGAGTACACCTAGAGAGCAGACTGCAAGACCTAAGTGTAGAGCGCCAGCGAGGACTTACGCCATTCGCGCTCGCGAAGAGGCGTCCTCCCCTGATGTGATGACGGGTACATTTTCTCTCTATGATACTCATGTTGTTGCTTTAATTGATCCGGGATCTACCCACTTGTATGTTTGTATGAAATTAGTATCTAGTATGAACATGCTTGTAGAGTCTACAGAATTTGTGATAAAAGTGTCAAATCACCTAGGCAAATGCGTGTTAGTTGACAAGGTATGCAAAGATTTCCCTTTGATGATTAGAGGTCATTATTTTTCGGCAAATCTCATGCTATTGCCATTTGATGAATTCGATTTAATTCTTGATATGGATTGTCTAATTGCTCATGATGTGATAGTGAATTGTGGAAGGAAGTTTATTGAATTAAAGCGTGGAAAATGGGGATATTCTCTGTGTTGAATCAGATGAACAGGACAGATTGCCTGTAGTGATTTCTCATATGTTTGCTCAGAAATACGTAAGAAAAGGATATGAAGCTTATCTTGCCTTTGTGATGAATGCCAAAGAGACTGAGTTAAGAATTGAATCAGTACCGATAGTATTTGAGTATCTAGATGTATTTCAAGAAGAATTGCCAGGGTTGCCTCCGGTTAGAGAGATTGAATTTGGAATGTAGTTAGCCCCTGGTACAGCGCCAATTTTGCTTGCTCCGTATAGGATGGCTCCAACCGAGTTGAAAGAATTGAAGGCACAGTTACAAGAGTTAACGGATAAAGGTTTCGCAAGACCGAGTTATTTTCCATGGGGTGCTCCCATATTATTTGTGAAAAAGAAAGATGGTTCTATGAGGTTATGTATAGATTATCGGCAGCTTAATAAGGTAACAATAAAGAACAAGTATCCCTTGCCAAGAATTGATGATTTGTTTGACCAATTGAAGGGAGCCACTGTGTTTTCCAAGATAGACTTGAGGTCAGGTTATTACCAGTTGAGAGTCAAGGACTCAGATGTGCCGAAAACCGCATTTCGGACAAGGTATGGTCACTATGAATTTTTAGTGATGCTTTTTCGTTTAACAAACGCCCCTGCCGTGTTTATGGATTTGATGAACAGAATTTTTCGATCGCACTTGGATAAATTATTTGTTGTTTTTATTGATGATATACTGATTTACTCTCGTGATGAAAACGAGCATACTGAGCACTTGAGAATGGTCTTACAAATTTTACGAGATAATCAGTTATATGCCAAGTTTAGTAAAAGTGAATTTTGGCTTAAAGAAGTCAGATTTTTTGGGCATATTTTTTCGGGAGATGGAATTCGAGTTGACCCGAGTAAAATTTTAGCGATTATTGATTGGAAACCGCCAAGGAATGTATCTGAGGTTAGAAGTTTTCGGGGCCTAGCTGGTTATTACAGACGATTTTTCAAGGGATTTTTGATGATAGCTACTCCGATGACGAGGCTATTACAAAAAGATGTAAAGTTTGAGTGGACAGAAAAATGCCAACAGAGTTTTGAAAAACTAAAGACATTGTCGACTGAGGCTCCGGTTTTAGTGCAACCTGAATCGGGAAAAGAATTTGTGGTCTATAGTGATGCATCCTTAAATGGATTGGGTTGTGTACTCATGCAAGAGGGCAAGGTTATAGCTTATGCCTCTAGACAATTAAAGCCGCATGAGAAGAATTACCCGACATATGATTTGGAGTTAGTTGCCATTGTGTTTGCGTTGAAGATTTGGAGATACCATTTATATGGCGAGAAATGTCAGGTATACACTAATCACAAAAGTCTAAAGCACTTGGTGACTCAAAAAGAATTGAATTTAAGGCAACAAAGATGGTTAGAGTTAATAAAGGATAACGAGCTAGTGTTGACTACCACCCGGGAAAGGTGAATGTGGTCGCTGATGCTTTGAGTAGAAAATCCTTGTTTGCATTAAGGGCTATGAATACACGGTTGGCCTTGACGGATGATGGCTCTATTTTAGCTGAGCTAAGAGCTAGACCAATGTTTCTCCAAGAGATTTGTGAAGCTCAGAAAGGTGACAGTAATTTGCAAGCCAAAAGAGTTCAGTGTGAGTAGGGTGTTGAGTCAGACTTTCGTATTGGTTCGGATGGATGTTTAATGTTCTGAGATAGGGTCTGTGTACCAAGAGATGATGAAATTATTCTGAAAATTTTGCGCGAAGCACATAACGGATGTTTATCTGTACATCCAGGCAGCACAAAAATTTATAATGACCTGAAGAAATGGTATTGGTGGCCGAGTATGAAGAAAGATATTTCTGAGTTTGTATCGAGATGCTTGATTTGTCAGCGAGTGAAAGCTGAACACCAAGTACCTTCGGGTCTACTTCAGCCAGTAATGGTTCCCGAGTGGAAATGGGACCGTATTACTATGGATTTTTTGATGGGTTTGCCTTTGACACCGAAAAAGAAGGATGCCGTGTGGGTTGTGGTTGATAGACTTATGAAGTCGGTCCATTTTATACCGGTACGCATTGATTATTTGCTTGATAAGGTAGCGGATTTGTATGTTTCAGAAATTGAGAGATTACACGGAGTACCGTTATCGATTATTTCGGATAGAGATCCGAGATTTACATCACGGTTTTGGAAAAAGTTGCAAGAAGCCTTGGGCACAAAGTTGAATTTTAGTACAGCTTTCCATCCACAAACTGACGGATAGTCGGAGAGGGTAATTAAGATACTTTAAGACATGCTTCGACGCTGTGTTTTGGAATTTCAAGGTAATTGGTAAAAGTACTTACTGTTAGTGGAGTTTACATATAATAATAGTATTAAATCGAGTTTGAAAATGGCGCTTTATGAGGCATTGTATGAGCATAAGTGTCGAACGCCCTTATATTGGACCGAACTCAGAGAGAATCAGATTCACAGGGTCGATCTGGTCAGAGAAACCAAAGAGAATGTAAAAGTTATTTGTGATTGTTTGAAGGCTGCTTCGGACAGACAAAAGTCCTACGCGGATTTGAAACGGAAAGAGATTGAATTTCAAGTTGGTGATAAAGTATTTTTGAAAGTATCACCATGGAAGAAAGTTCTCAGATTTGGCGAGAAAGGCAAATTGAGTCCGCGCTTTATCGGACCATATGAGATTACCGACAGGATAGGGTCTGTAGCCTATCGTTTGGCTTTGTCGTCTGAGTTGGAAAATATCCATGATGTGTTCAAAGTGTCTATGTTGCGCCGTTATCGATAAGATCCTTTGCATGTGATTGTACTGACAGAAGTTGAAATTCAACCCGACATGACTTATGGCGATGAGTCGATTAAGATTTTGGCACGAGAAGTCAAACAGTTAAGAAATAAAAGTATAGCTCTTGTGAAAGTACTATGGCAAAGACATGGGGTATAAGAGGCTACATGGGAGCCCGGGGAGGCTATGAGAAACCAATATCCAAACCTTTTTACCTGTAAGATTTTCAGAGACGAAAATCCCTAAGGGGGAGAATTGTAACAGCCTGATTTAGGGCTTAGTCAGAATAGTGGTTGCGAGACCACAAATCTGAAGTAGAAATATGTGTTTTATGGATTTTATGAGGTCTATGACATCTTTGCATGATTATGTGAAAATTTCATGACGAAATTTTATAATTTAGTGATCAATTTATTCATTAGGACTAAATTGCAAAGATTAAAAAATACGAGATTCTAGAAGTTTCAAGTATGAGATAGTATTAGAAGAATTATTAGAGGTCCTTATTTAGCAATTAGACCTCTATATCTCATAATGGACAAAAATGGACATGGGAGGGAAAAATCTTAAGGAAGGGCCTTAAGGGTATTTTGGTCATTTGATTGATAAGTAAAATAAAAACGGGAAAAGAAGACAAAAATCTTGTCCATCTTCTTCCCTAAGTGCCGAAATTTTGAGGAGAAGCCATAGCTAGGGTTTTTTTTCAATTTCAAGCTCAAAGTAAGTGCATCCTTGCCCTGTTTTTGATGTTCTTCGTATTTTTGAGATCCTCGTAGCTCGATTTAGCTATTTCTAGCTATATTTTGAGCTAGGTTTCATGTTAAAAAATTTATCCACGTATGACATGCATGTATTTTTATGTTTAATGGAGGAATATGGAAGTTTAATGTATGATAAACATCTTTTTCTAAGTGATTTTCATGGAAAATTCATAAAAAGGATCTAGTTGTAAAAGTGATAAAAATATGTAGTAAAAATAAGTTTTAAAGGAAAGTGTGAGCTTTTATAAGCTCAATAAATGTTTGGCTAGGCTTGGGTAACCAAGGAAATGAGTACACTTCATTATACGAGCCTAGGGACCATTTTGTAAATATGTGAAAGTTTAGGGCAAAATTGTAATTTTGCCAAACTATGATTCATGGATTATTTTAGTCAATGTGATCATTAAATAAGTGAAATTGTCATTATAGATCAAGAAACACGAAGTCTGGACTGAAACCGAGGAAAGAACAAGGTGGTGGACTAAATTGAACGACTATACATATTTTGGTACCGAGGTAAGTTTGTGTGTAATAAATCAACACCATGTTATTATGTTGTTAAATGCTTGATAATGTATGAGATGTATGTTCTTTCTATGAATTGGTTAATGAGGTCTCCATGAGAATACAATAAGTTCTATTATATCGAAGTTTCGGTTGAACCTTAGGAATAGAAAGGATACCATTGTCATGACATGATATTAAGAAGGTCCCGTATAAGAGCATGTCTGGGACATGGCCTCGGCACCGAATTGAGATCTCGTTTAAGACCATATCTGGGATATGGCATCAACATCGAATAGAGATTCTGTATAAGACCACGTCTAGGACTTGGCTTCGGTATGAAATCATGTAAGACCATGTCTGGGACATGGCATCGATATACGATCTCGTATAAGACCATTTCTGGGATATGGCATCGACATCAATATGAGATCCCGTGTAAGACCATAGCTGGGATATGGCATCGGCATTGAGATGTGATCCCATGTAAGACCATATCTGGGATATGCCATTGGCATTATATTACGTGTATGACGAGTTTGTGTATCTTTCGATATTCCAAATGGTTCAACGGGATAAAGAGCTAAGTTTATGTTCAAGATGATATTAGTGCTAAAGTTATGTGATGGGGTGACACAGGTACATATGAGTAATTTACGGGAAATGAGTCCGATATGTAATATGAGATTGGTAAGAGTATGCATGAGTAAGTTATGTCAATGTGCTTGAGAACTTGTGTTATTATTCAATGTAATGTATGGATGTTATCATAAGTCTTTATGTTGCTATTTATTTCATGCAAACTTACTAAGCTTTATGCTTACTCCCTCTCATTTCCCTTCTCTTGTAGTATCGCCAAGCTAGATCGGGGATCGTAGGACGTCGGAGCTCGGTTCACACTATCAAGCTATTCTTTTTGTATAGTAAAGTTTGATTATTTTTGGTATGCTATGTATAGGAACTTGGTCATTTTGTTATATGTCATATTGGTTAGCCAAGGTGTTGGCTATTAATTTTACTCAATTCATTTTGTAAATGGCCATTGGAATCAGCCAAAACTAGCTAAGTTATATCCATTCAATGATGATGAATTTCATGAAATGCAAGTTGTGCAATTGAATGAGTAATGTGTAAAGAATATGCATGATGAAATAGGTTGATACTAATGTGTGGATGATTTAATAGTATATGACAGAAGGGCATTAGTCTAAGTTAAGTGTTGCATGAAATGGTATGAATGTGGTTGCTTTTTAGGGTGGAAAATGGCTTGGTAAATAGCCTTGTATTTGTCCACACGGATAGACAGACGGGCGTGTGTCTAGACCGTGGGCGTGTTGATAGGCTGTGTGTCCCTTGCATCTAATATACGAAAACTTCAGTTCATCACACGGGCTAGCACACGGGCGTGTGACCTGGCCGTGTGGCTCTAAATGGTTGCTGACGTCACAAATAGAATGTCCCTTATTTTGGACACGGCCTGAAGCACGGGCGTGTGATATGCCACACGGGCGTGTCACTTCCCCCACACGGGCGTGTGGCCCTGTCTTAAGCAAAAAAATTCTAAGTGTTTATAAGTTTCCGGTTCAGTCCTAAATCAGTCTAGATGTATGTTTAGGGTCTAGTAGTCCTATAATAGTGATATTATGAGTAAGAATGAAAATTTATAGCCCGATATTGTGTGAAGAAGTCTGTTAAGTTCGGTAATGTAACAGCCCGATTTTAGGGCTAGTCGGAACAGTGGTTTCGAGACCACTAATCTGAGATTGAAAAAAATTATTTTGACATTATTTTATGTATTGTGGCATAATTATATGGATGTATGAAAATTCAAGTGCATTAATTTTAGCAATTGCATGCCTAATTGTGAAAAAGGACTAAATCGCATAAAGTGCGAAAGTTCTATTTTGCAAGGTAGAGGTGTCTAATAGCCATAGAGTATTAAATTGGAGGTCCTTAAAGTGCAATTAGGCCATTAAGGGTGTGTTGGTCGGCCATATAGACTAGGGAGACAAGAGCATTAAATTTTGGTCAAATTTGGTGGAATTAGGTGGTAAAAAAATAAATAAAATAAGATAAATAGAAGAGATATCATCTTTCACTATTCATGTAACATCCCCAAACCCGGCCCATTCATTACGACCGAATCTGGTTATGTTAGTGAAAATATTTTAGACTTAGAATAAAATAGTAAAAATTTATTTGCTCTTGGAAACCATGTTCTTTTGAAATTATAGCCACATGTTTAATAATTCCATATTTGAATAAGTAAGTTATAAAAATATAACCATCTTCACATAGTGTTTCAATTTAAACGAACCATAATAGAGTTAATAATAAAATGATACCAAAATAATAAAATAAATCCTTATTACAACCATTATTTGAATGAAATACTTAATATTTAATATAGCCAAAAACATCTCCTTCGGCATGGGCCACCATGTATCCTCTCTCCGATCCTGGTCCATCTCATGAATCACCCGAAAGGTTAGGAAAATAATTGGGTGAGTCCACGGACTCGGTGCATAACCACAACACAAATTTCCCACACGTATGGGCTTGGCCCATTCCCACACAATCCTCAAAACAAATCATGCAAAGATGCACTTCAACCCAACCTACTATCCAACCGTACGCCAACCTTAGCAGACTCCCTGCCTAAGGCCGTGGATAAACCACCACTGATCACCTCGTGATCCAAAACATTACCTTGGCAACTCTCTGCACAAGGCCGTGGCTGAGCCACCGATCACATCGTGATCCCAACATTAATCCGTCTACGGTGATGCACTCAGCTATCAACCGCCGAGATGGGCACCTAGCCAACATCTCCCTTGATGAAGCACACAACTAACCATCAAGCGCTAATGTAGCACGAGGCTGACATTAGACCACGTACATAACATGTACTCCTCGTCCTTCTTTGCTCAAATCCAATCCCCATGCACATATGTCAATATATCATATCAAATCAACATATAGAGTGAGTATAATAGCATGCTCATCACCATATCAAACAGGCACCATAAATAATTTAATATCACAAATGACTAACCTGTTAACCGATTACCCCAAACATGGGTATCCATTACTTTAGCCTTTAGTGTCGGCTACCACACATCATACATAGGTATATACGTTAATAAACAATTAACCGAAGAAACAGTGCGATGATTACGCACCTTCTAGCACAACCAATCAAAACCCGAAATGCTACTTAATGCCTCTGCAAAAGCTGACTAAACGAATCCCGAAAAGATCTCCTGCGCTAGGCTCTCCTCCCCTACAACCGGCCTTGGCATCAAAACCTTAGGTTAAAACGAATACTAAATACATAGCTTATTAAAACAAAGCCTTACCAAAATCGATTGCTATGGAACCCGAAGAGGTCTATGCTAACATTCGGCCAATAGTACTACCAAATTGAGGGAAGGAAAATTCGGCACAAAGGTGGTGTGGATTCGGCTAACAAGAAAATCAAGGAGAGGGAATAGTAGTTTCGGCCAAGGAGGTTTGAGAAGAGGGAAAGAAAAGTGTGGGGGTGTACTTTCGGTCAAAATGGAAGAAGAGGGATGCAAGAGTGGGTGGTTCGGCTAAGGGCCTAAAGGAAGAGAAAAAGAAGATGGCAATGGAGGTTTCGGCTCAGGTGAAATGGGGAGAACAAATGGAGAATTTGTGAAGCACTTTTCGGCAAGCAAGCAAAATGAGAAAAACCCAAAAAGGTGAGCACCTCCCCCCTATTTATAACATTCGGCCAAGCTCCCCCCTAGAAGAAACAAAATTCGGCCAAACACTCCACCTCCCCACAAAATCCCAACATTCTCTCCTAAAAACACTCTACACCATCCCTTCAAATAAAATCAAAAAGTAACTAACCCACCTCTTCTCCTAGCCATCCATTCAAAACATTTGAACAAGTCAAATATCCTTCATTTAAGCATCCAAAAACCGTCCAACACTCTACCTTTATGACGCAAAAACAAAGGCCTCCTGCTGCCCTTGCGAATCGAACCTGAGACCCTTACCAGCTCCCCCTTGAGGCGTCACTTTTCCCATGCCTTATGTGGCGCCTCCTTGCCACTCTGCCAGCTTATTTCTTGTGCCTAATTCCCACCAAAATTTCTCTTAAGGCCCCCTCTATCCAAGCTCCCCTTTTGACCCCTAAAACTAAAAATTTCCTAAAGCTTTCCACCACCACCTAGGGTTCTCAGGACCCCTAAAACTTACCCAACCACACACTGAAGTGTGCCAACACCTGAGCTAAGCACCAAAAGCCTAACCCCTAGAACCAGGGTGTTACAATTCTACCCTCCTTAAAATAATTTCGTCCTCGAAATTACTTGGCTAAACTACCCAGGAAAAATCGCTGCGCACTCTGATCTTAAAGAGCTAATATACTTTTAGGCACAGTATCTATCATACTCAAGGTTCTAGATACTTTACAAGCAACGAAGTAAACAGTCACCAAAACGAACAAAACAACAGAGAATATTCCAAACATAAGATACTTACCCACGACACATCCTAGCACATCATTATCCTCTCTCCGAAATGAACTGCATAAACCAGACACTGGTTGTCTTGCCTCGATGCCACCATTATCGCGACCCAAAGCTCCACGACCTCTGCCGGAACCATTCCCTCCATGGTTCGGACCACGACCTCTCGTCGCCTGACTGACCACCTCTGCCTGGTTGCACAAAACCTTGACCTTCTGTCCGAGTCCTATTCGGATTCTGAGGACAATCCTTAACCAGATGAGACTTGGACTTACATCTGAAGCATTCTCGAACTCGATTCCAGCACTCGCCAACATGATACCTTCCGCACTGCGCACACGGACGATCTGGATTTCCGGTGGCTGGCTTAGTAATACGAACAGGAGTCTCGACTCTCGGTCTTTTCTGAAACCTCTCAAACGATTCTAACGTTCCCAAGCTCCTCTTATCACGGTTTCTTTCTCTGTTCTGCCTCTCAGCCTTCTTGACCTCCACAGCTATCCGAGCTTTCTCCACTAAAACGGTGAAGTCTCTTTCTCGTTGCGGCGCAATCAAAACCCGCAGCTCATCCCGTAGCCCATCTTCAAATCGGACGCACCTCTCATAGTCAGTTGCCACGATGCCCCGAGCATACCGGCTCAAACGCAAAAATTCAGCCTCGTACTCCGCTATTGACTTGCTACCTTGCACCAGACTAAGGAACGCCTTCCTCTGAGCATCCACATAGCTTGCTCCGACATACTTCCCTTCGAACTTGATCTTAAAGTAGCCCCAGTCCACTCGATCCGCAGGTGCACTTTCCTTAACAGTGAGCCACCACTGGTAGGCCTCATCTCGCAGCAACGAAACAACACCCTTAAGCTTCTCCTCGCGAGCTAAGTCTAAGTCGTCCATAATCCTCTCCACTTTGCCTCAAGCCGATTACTCGCCACGTTCGAGCTACCCCGGACCTCTCTCGAAGACCTCGGCTCCATTCGCCTAAGCCTTTCGGCACGACTTCCGAGTCCCACCGCCCCATCGGCTCCTCACTCGCACTCGCTCAAGCACCGCGCGCCGCGGCTGCGATGATCTGCGTCGTCTCCTCCATCGATCCTGTGCTCAACCTCAACGGTGGTGGCGGTGCATGCGCTCTCGACCCATGGCGTGACCCAACCGGGTTCCGAATCATCGACATCCTACCTCTACCACGTCCACGAGTATTGCGACCACGCCCCTAGAACTCATATCTAGCGCCTCGATTTAGTCTGCTTTAGAAAGTTTTATGCATCGAAATTCTTGTTTCACTGCTTTATCCACGAGCAATTTTATGCAATGAAGTTTCCAAGAGTAGTTCTTTCGAGCAATCAAGTTTCATTCCCAACCTAGGGGTAATTTCGTCATTTTCCTATAAGAGGTATATCGGTAATAACTCAGGGTCAATTTTGAAAAATAGTTTTCCAACTTAAAGATATTTCAAAATTTACAAAATCACAGGGGTCATCTTGAAAATTTTGTTTTTCAAACCAGAGGTATCGCACAAATTTCAGAAATCAGGGTTATTTTTGTAATTTTAGAAATCATGGGCATTTTGGTAATTTTATAAATAAAAAAACGTCCTTCAAAATTAGATTTAGGGTTTATAGACCAAAAGGGTAAAATTGATAATTTTAAAACAGGGAATTTAAAACAATCAGGCCAAATCCCTTTCGGGTTTTAATAATCGGTTTAGCCTATGAACAAGTCCTCTTGGTTAAGGTGAACCGTAGCTACGCACCAGGTAGGATTCAAGTAAAGAGGAGGTGAGTCGCTAGGACTGCTTAAATACCAAGCTCTTACTGAATACCATTCCTAGACATGCGTACAGTGGTTGCCACACCTTAACTCGACGACTAACTTCACAGGTTTGTTTAGTAGCCTTAAGTTTTATGCATATGTTTGAGTAGACTATTCCTAGGGTCCAACAGATCCTAGTATTCTAATCTACGAGCCCAAACTAAGCCCATAATAAGTCATACAAACAAATCACTTCAAGAAAGTCCGAAGTACTTACCTGGTGGACTTTGGGTCGGAGGTACAGGTGCCATGCCAGAATAACCTGAAAATATTTCATAAAACCCATATCTTTGAAAAGCCCATTTTGAAAATGTTTTTGGGCCCAAAACCCTCAAAGCCGAGTTTTGAACCGGGCTCTGATACCAAACTGTAACATCCCCAAACCCGGCCCATTCACTACGACCATCAATCGGTTATGTTAGTGAAAATATTTTAGACTTAGAATAAAATAGTAAAAATTTATTTGCTCTTGGAAACCATGTTCTTTTGAAATTATAGCCACATGTTTAATAATTCCATATTTGAATAAGTAAGTTATAAAAATATAACCATCTTCACATAGTGTTTCAATTTAAACGAACCATAATAGAGTTAATAATAAAATGATACCAAAATAATAAAATAAATCCTTATTACAACCATTATTTGAATGAAATACTTAATATTTAATATAGCCAAAAACATCTCCTTTACGGCATGGGCCACCATGTATCCTCTCCGATCCCTGTCCATCTCAAGAATCACCCGAAAGGTTAGGAAAATAATTGGGTGAGTCCACAGGACTCGGTGCATAACCACAACACAAATTTCCCACACGTATGGGCTTGGCCCATACCCACACAATCCTCAAAACAAATCATGCAAAGATGCACTTCAACCCAACCTACTATCCAACCGTCGCCCAACCTTAGCGGACTCCTCGCCTAAGGCCGTGGATAAACCACCACCGATCACCTCGTGATCCAAAACATTACCTTGGCAACTCTCTGCACAAGGCCGTGGCTGAGCCACCGATCACATCGTGATCCCAACATTAATCCGTCTACGGTGATGCACTCAGCTATCAACCGCCGAGATGGGCACCTAGCCAACATCTCCCTTGATGAAGCACAGAGCTAACCATCAAGCGCTAATGTAGCACGAGGCTGACATTAGACCACGTACATAACATGTACTCCTCGTCCTTCTTTGCTCAAATCCAATCCCCATGCACATATGTCAATATATCATATCAAATCAACATATAGAGTGAGTATAATAGCATGCTCATCACCATATCAAACAGGCACCATAAATAATTTAATATCACAAATGACTAACCTGTTAACCGATTACCCCAAACATGGGTATCCATTACTTTAGCCTTTAGTGTCGGCTACCACACATCATACATAGGTATATACGTTAATAAACAATTAACCGAAGAAACAGTACGATGATTACGCACCTTCTAGCACAACCAATCAAAACCCGAAATGCTACTTAATGCCTCTCGCAAAAGCCGACTAAACGAATCCCAAAAAGATCTCCCGCTCTAGGCTCTCCTCCCTACAACCGGCCTTGGCATCAAAACCTTAGGTTAAAACGAATACTAAATACATAGCTTATTAAAACAAAGCCTTACCAAAATCGATTGCTATGGAACCCGAAGAGGTCTATGCTAACATTCGGCCAATAGTACTACCAAATTGAGGAAGGAAAATTCGGCACAAAGGTGGTGTGGATTCGGCTAACAAGAAAATCAAGGAGAGGGAATAGTAGTTTCTGGCCAAGGAGGTTTGAGAAGAGGGAAAAAGTGTGGGGGTGTACTTTCGGTCAAAATGGAAGAAGAGGGATGCAAGAGTGGGTGGTTCGGCTAAGGGCCTAAAGGAAGAGAAAAAGAAGATGGCAATGGAGGTTTCGGCTCAGGTGAAATGGGGAGAACAAATGGAGAATTTGTGAAGCACTTTTCGGCAAGCAAGCAAAATGAGAAAAACCCAAAAGGTGAGCACCTCCCCTATTTATAACATTCGACCAAGCTCCCCTAGAAGAAACAAAATTCGACCAAACACTCCACCTCCCACAAAAATCCCAATATTCTCTCCTAAAAACACTCTACACCATCCCTTCAAATAAAATCAAAAAGTAACCAACCCACCTCTTCTCCTAGCCATCCATTCAAAACATTTGAACAAGTCAAATATCCTTCATTTAAGCATCCAAAACCGTCCAACACTCTACCTTTATGACGCAAAAACAAAGGCCTCCTGCTGCCCTTTGCGAATCGAACTCGAGACCCTTACCGGCTCCCCTTGAGGCGTCACTTTTCCCATGCCTTATGTGGCGCCTCCTTGCCACTCTGCCAGCTTATTTCTTGTGCCTAATTCCCACCAAAATTTCTCTTAAGGCCCCTCTATCCAAGCTCCCTTTTGACCCCTAAAACTAAAAATTTCCTAAAGCTTTCCACCACCACCTAGGGTTCTCGGGACCCTAAAACTTACCCAACCACACACACTGAAGTGTGCCAACACCTGAGCTAAGCACCAAAAGCCTAACCCCTAGAACCAGGGTGTTACAATTCATGTTTCTTCTCCACCAAAAATTGAAGAGGAAATACGGGTATTTGGAGTTCAAATTATCAGCCAAGCAAAACTCTTGCAAGTAAGTGATTCTAGAGGTCTTTCTTGATATTTTTTGTACATTTGGAACCCTCAAAGCTTAAGCTAGTTAATGATGGGACTATTTTGCTAAATGATTGAAAGTTTGGGGACTTGCCATGAGAGTGCTCATGTTGTTTTCTGAGTTTTTGTTGAATAAAATGAATGTTAGTGAGTTAAGAAACAACTTTTGTGAAGGGTGTTATCATGAAAACACCTAAATAGGACTTATTTGTAAAGGTAGTAATTGTGTAATAAATGCATGAAATAATTGATTTTGTGAGTTGTTGTAAGAGGAATAAATGTTCAGCTAGGCTTGGTTAATGAGAAAATATGATGAAAAATGATTTACGAGCCTAGGGGCAAAATCATAATTTTGCCAAAGTATAAGGGCAAAATGGTCATTTTTGCCTAAGTAGAAATTTTGGTGTATCATGCATTATAAAGTGATTAAATGAGTGAATTTCATTATTATAGATTAAGAAGAGTGCGGAAATAACCTTGACCGGGGAAAGGGAAAGGTTACGGATTAAGTCGTCGACTTATACATTTTGCACCGAGGTAAGTTTATATGTAAACGATACGTCTTTAATACATATGTTGCTACTTATTGGTGCATTGTATGAATGAGATCATTTATGATGGAAATTGATAGATTGTGAGTAATTTCAGTATGAACCTCGGAATAGATATGTATGTGCGGAAAAATATCCGTAATTATTCTTTTGGTGGGCTGTGTGCGATACCACCTTATTACTCATTCACGATGGGCTAAGTGCGATACCATCATTTATACTATCATTTGGTGGGCTATGTGCGAAACCACCATATATATATTCTTGTTGGTGGGCTAAGTGCGATACCACCCTATTATTGATTAATGGTGGGCTGTGTGAGAAACCACCGGATACTTAGTATTATTCCGAGAGGTTCATTGAGAATTTGTATAAGTGAATGTTTCATGTTGCCTTGTGGTGTTGAGTGCAGGGAATGTGTACAAGTGAATGTGAGCAATATAATTGTTATGTGGTTGGATTGTGGTAAGAAATGGAATGAGTAAGCATGATTGTGGAATTGTGAATTGTTCTTGCTTAGTATATGATGTTATTGATTGTTTGGCATATGTTATGATGCTTATTGTTTACATGTAAACTTACTAAGCTTAAAGCTTACTCCGTTTCTTTTCACTTGTTTTATAGTGTCAAAGAGCTAGTTCAGGATTTGAAGATAATCAGAAGATCACCTACACTATCGACTCATCTCGGTATATTTAGACTTAGCATTTTGAGTATGGCATGTATAGGGGCTAGGCTTAATGAAATGTTTTATTGTTTTTGTAACAGCCCGATTTTGGGGCTAGTCAGAACAGTGGTTTCGAGACCACTAATCCGAGTTGAGGAAAAATATTTTGGTATTATTTTATGTGTTATAACATGCTTATAATAGTGCATGGGAATTTTGGTGTTTTAATTTTAACGATTGAATGCTTAATTGTGAAAAAGGACTAAATCGCATAAAGTGCGAAAGTTCTATATTTCAAGGTAGAGGTGTCTAATAGCCATAGAATATTAAATTGAAGGTCCTTAAAGTGTAATTAGGCCATATAGAGTGTGTTGGTCGGCCATAGGAAGCAAAGGGACAAGAGCATTGATTTTAGTCAAAATTTGGTGACATTAGGTGATAAAAAATGAATAAAATAAGATAAAAAGATAATATCTCATCTTTTACTATTCATTCTTCTTCTACCACCGAAATTTGATGGAAATTAGAGGGGTTTTGGAGTCCAAACTTTCAGCCAAGCAACTTTCTTGCAAATCAAGAAGAGCGTGGAATTAACCTTGACCGGGGAAAAGGCAAGGTTTCGGATTAAACCGCAAATTAACGCATTTTGCATCGAGGTAAGTTTATGTGTAAACGATGCATTTTAAATACATATGTTGTTGCTTATTGGTGCATTGTATGATTGAGAACACTTACGATTTAAATGGATTGAATGTGGTAGAAAATGAATAAATTCCTTATGGATGTTAAATTAGATATGTAAGTGTGGAATGTTATTCGTAGTAACGAATGGTGGGCTGTGTGCGATACAACCTTAATCATTCTTGTTGGTGGGCTATGTACGATAACACCTTAATACTTGTTCACGATGGGCTGTGTACGATACCACCGTCTGGTGGGCTAGGTGCGATACCATCATAAATAGTCTCGTTGGTGGGCTATGTGCGATACCACCCCATTAAAGTGAAATGGTGGGCTAAGTGTGAAACCACCGAGTGTTAGGTAATACTAAGAATGGCTTATTGTGAAATTGTTGAGTGTTCTTTCATGAGATTATGTGGTGATAAGTGCAGGGTTGTATGTTAAATAATGTGAGCATTTGGCTCGTAATATGCTCGGAATGTGGTAAGGGATGAAACGAGTAAGCATAATCATGAAAGTGGACTGTTCTTGCTTAGTATGTGATGCTATTTATTGATTAGCACATACTATGATGTTTATTTTTTACATGTAAACATACTAAGCGTAAAGCATACTCCCTTTCTTTTCCCTTGTTTTATAGTGTCAAGGAGCCGGATCGGGATACGAAGATAATTGGAAGATCACCCACACTATCAGCTCATCTTGGTATATCTAGAACTAGCATTTTGGAGTATGGCATGTATAGGGGCTAGACTTAGTGAATTGTTTTGTTATTTTGGCCAAGTATGTATTGGCTCCCTTAAGGATGAATTCTTTTGTATATTGCCATAGTTGATGGCTCATTATGTTTAAGTTATGAAATATGATGTTATTCAAGAGAGTGTTGTTGCAAAAATTGAGTTGCTTGATGATATGTTGAATGGAATTATGTTGTGTGAGCTAGGGTGGCAAAAAGAGCTTGGCAAAAAGCCTTGTTTATGTCCACACGGGTAGGCACACGGGCGTGTGTCTAAGCCGTGTGTGACACAAGGTCAGTCCCATGGGTGTGTGACTAGGCCGTGTGTCCCCTGCATGTTAGTGTTTCAAGTTAGTGTCGACCATGGGCTAGCCACACGGGCGTGTGCCTAGGCCGTGTGTCCCTTATATGGTTGCCGACGTCACAAAAAGAATGCCCAGGTTTTTACACATGGGCGAGGACACGGGCGTGTCTAGGCCGTGTGGAGCACACAGGCCAAGAACACGGGCATGTGTCCGGCCGTGTGAAAACCCTTGTAGGTTTGAAATGAAAATAGATCCCACACGGGGTAGGGACATGGGCGTGTGCAACCACACGGCCTGCCCACACGGGTGTGTCCCATTTCGTACGGGTGTGTGGCCCCTGTTTAGACAAAAAAAATTAAGTGCACAAAATTTCCCGGTTGGGTTCCGAGATCCTCCGTATGCTTGATTAAGGCCTCGTAGGCCCTTAATGAGAATGTTTTGATTATGAAAAAGATATTTTAAGTTGGAATGAAATTTGATAGCCCAAAGTTGTTTAACCTAGAGAATTAGGTCTGGTAACACCTCGTACCCGGTTCTGGCGTAGAATATGGGTAAGGGGTGTTACATTTAGTGGTACCAAAGCTATGGTTTAGTCGGATCTCGGACTACCGTAGCGTGTGTTAGAGTCTAGCTATACATGCCATAAGCGTATATTGATAGTGTGGTGGCTTCTGACAATTTTTAAACTTTGTTTTTATATAGTAAATGGATCCCGATCGAACGGCTGCTGATGACGCAGCTAGTAACGCGCCGGCTCCCGCGCAAGGGATCGTGCCTATAGAGAGTAGACCCGAAACTATGGGTCGGGGAGAAGAGGCCTGGGAAGCCTTTCTCCAAATGATGAGTAATTGGTACACGGAGTATGTACGAGCAAACCCTAATGCTCAACCTCCTCCACCCTCCTATACCTCACCTGGCCCAAAGGCTCCTCAAGGTATAGATTTAGTGAGGATGACTAAACCCTCGGTAGACAAGATTCAGAAGCAAGGGGTTGAGGAGTTCAGAGCTAATATAGACGACGACCCTGAGAGGGCGGAGTTCTGGCTTGAGAACTTGATGAGGGTATTTGATGAACTCTCCTGCACACCTGAGGAGAGCTTAAAATGCACCGTGTCCTTGCTGAGGGACTCGGCATACCATTGGTGGAAAACGTTGACGTTGGTGGTCCCAAGGGAGAGAGTGACGTGGGACTTCATTTTGGAAGAGTTTCGAAAGAAGTATATGAGTCAGAGGTTTGTGGACAAGAAATAGAAAGAATTCCTTGAATTGAAGCAAGGAAAAATGACTGTGGCAGAATATGAGCGCGAGTTTGTTAGGCTCAGCAAGTATGCACAATAGTGCGTGTCTACAGAAGCTATTTTGTGAAAGAGGTTTGAAGATGGACTGAAAGAGGATATCAGACTTCTAGTTGGGATTTTAGAATTAAAAGAGTTTGTAGTGTTGGTTGATAGGGCATGTAAGGCCGAATAACTAAATAGGGAAAAGAGGAAAGCTGTGAATAAGGCCCGATATGCAAGAAAAAGTCCGATGAGTAAATCATAACAAGCTCAATCAAAGAGGTCCAAGGAAGTAAACCTTCGAACGATTGCATCAGTTGGATACTCACATAGAGATCGAGGTAATACCTACTCGGGCACAAGAGTTCAAGCCACTTCGATGGCAAGTGTGGGCAATCCGAAGTCCAAACCGGAGTGTCCAAATTGTGGTAGACAACACACTGGGGAGTGTTGGGGAAACAACCAGAATTGTTATAAGTGTGGTTCCCCCGATCATTTTATTCGAAATTTTCCTGAGAGAGATGACAAGGAAAGGAAGCAAGAGATAATGTCTAGCAATGTATCTTCAAGGGGTAGATCACAAAAGAACCTAGGAGGTGGGACTAGTGGTAGAAGTACGCCTCGAGATTCTACTATGAGACTGGAGGGTCGGTCACATGCAAGGACTTATGCCATTCGCACTCGCGAAGAGGCATCATCTCCGGACGTGATAACGGGTACTTTTTCTCTTCATGACACTTTTGTTATTACTTTGATTGATCCGGGGTCTACCCATTCTTACATTTGCATGAAATTGGCATCTAGTATGAGCATGATTGTTGAATCTACGAAATTTGTAGTAAAAGTGTCAAACCCGTTAGGCAAACATGTGGTAGTTGACAAGGTGTGTAGAAATTGTCCTTTGACAATTTGAGGTCATTGTTTTTTGACAAACCTTATGTTATTGCCGTTTGATGAATTTGACTTGATTCTTGGTATGGATTGGTTGACGGCTCATAATATTTTAGTGAACTATGGTAGCAAGTTTATTGAATTGAAATGTGAAAATGGAGATGTCATTCGGGTTGAATCAGGTAAATCGGATAGTTTGCCTGTTATAATTTCAACTATGGTAGTCGAGAAATACTTGAGGAAAGGATACGAGTCATATCTCGCCTTTGTGCTAAATACTCAAGAGTCAGAGGTAAAGATTGAATCAGTGCCGGTGGTATGCGAATATCCAGATGTGTTTTCGGAAGAGTTACCCGGGTTACCTCTAGTTAGAGAGGTCGAGTTTGGGATTGAGTTAGTTTCGGGAATGACACCTATCTCGATTGCTCTGTATAGGATGGCACCATTGGAGTTGAAAGAATTGAAGGTTCAGTTGCGAGAGTTAACAGACAAGGGTTTTGCAAGACCGAGCTATTCACCGTGGGGTGCTCCGGTAATTTTTGTGAAGAAGAAAGATGGGTCGATGAGATTGTGCATAGACTACAGACAGCTCAACAAAGTGACTGTGAAAAATAAGTATCCTTTACCAAGGATAGATGACCTATTTAACCAACTGAAGGTAGCTACAGTGTTCTCCAAGATAGATCTAAGTTAAATATCAGTTGAGGGTTAAGGAGCAAGATGTGCCGAAAACTGCATTTCGGAAGAGGTATGGCCATTATGAGTTTCTTGTCATGCCATTTGGTTTAACGAATGCTCCTGCGATTTTTATGGATTTAATGAACCGTGTCTTCTGACCGTATTTGGATAAGTTTGTAGTTGTCTTTATCGTTGACATACTGATTTATTCTCGAGATGAGAGTGATCATGCAGAGCATCTGAGAATAGTTTTGCAGACTTTAAGAGACAAGCAGTTGTATGCTAAATTTAGCAAGAGTGAATTTTGGCTCCGAGAGGTTGGATTCCTAGGACACATTGTGTCGGGTGATGGTATTAGAGTTGATCCGAGTAAGATCTCGGCTATTGTAGAGTGGAAACAACCAAGAAATGTGTCGGAAGTCAGAATATTTTTGGGTTTAGCGGGGTACTATAGACAGTTCGTAAAAGGGTTTTCTATTATTGCTACCACAATGACGAAACTGTTGCATAAGAATGTCAAGTTTGAATTGACTGAGAAATGCCAATAGAGCTTCGAGAAACTGAAAACATTCTTGACAGAAGTGCCGATTTTAGTGCAACCTAAGTCGGGAAAGGAGTTTGTAGTATATAGTGATGCATTATTTAATTAACTTGGTTGTGTGTTGATGCAAGAGGGTAAGGTAGTAGCTTACGCCTCGAGATAGTTGAAATCACATGAGAAGAATTATCCCACTCACGACTTGGAGTTTGTTGCGATCATTTTCGCATTAAAGATTTGGCGTCATTATTTATATGGTGAGAAGTGCCGAATCTTTACCGATCATAAGAGTTTGAAGTACTTAATGGAGCAAAAGGATTTGAATTTGCGACAACAGCGGTGGCTCGAATTATTGAAGGACTATGAGCTAGTAATTGATTATCATCTGGGGAAAGCAAATGTAGTGGCAGATGCCTTGAGTAGAAAACCTCTGTATGCTTTGAGGGCCATGAGTACGAGCTTAGCGTTGTCTGATGATGGTGCTATATTGGCCGAGTTGAGGGTTAGACTGCTATTTATTCAACAGATATGTGAGGCTCAAAAGAATGATAATGAGGTGCAAGCTAAGAGAGGTAAGTGTGAATCGGGAAATGATTCTGACTTTCGGGAGAGTTCAGATGGTGTTTGATGTTTCACGACAGGATTTGTGTACCTAAAGATAATGAGTTGATCCGAAAAATTTTACATGAAGCACACAGTGGTCATTTGTTAGTACATCCCGGTAGCACGAAAATGTACAATGATTTGAAGCAATTTTATTGGTGGCCAGGTATGAAAAGAGACATCTCTGAGTTCGTGACAAGATGGTTGATCTATCAGCAAGTGAAAGCCGAGCATCAAGTACCTTCAGGATTGCTTTAGTCGGTGATGGTTCCTGAGTGGAAGTGGGATCGAATCACTATGGATTTTGTGATGGGGTTACCTATGACTCCGAAAAAGAAAGATGTTGTGTGGGTTATTGTTGATAGATTAACGAAGTCGGCTCACTTTATACCGGTGCGTGTTGATTATGAACTTGATAGGTGGCCGAGTTGTATATTGCTGAGGTAGTAAGACTTCATGGAGTGCCTGTATCTATCATCTCGGATAGAGATCCGAGATTTACTTCAAGGTTTTGGAAGAAGTTGCAGGAGGCCTTGGGTACAAGGTTGAATTTTAGTACTGCATTTCATCCCCAAACCGATGCCCAAACTGAAAGGGTAATTCAAGTTCTTGAAGATATGCTCCGATGCTGTGTGCTAGAGTTCGAAGGTAGTTGGGAAAGATACCTACCTTTGGTTGAGTTTGCTTACAACAACAGTTATCAGTCGTGTATATGGATGGCGCCGTACGAAGCCTTGTATGGTCACGAGTGTTGGACTCCCTTGTATTGGACCGAACTTAGTGAGAAACAAATTCATGGGGTTGATTTAGTTAAAGAAACCAAGGAAAAGGTGAAAGTGATCCGTAATAGTCTGAAAGCTGCATCTGACTGACAAAAGTCGTACGCGGATTTGAAAAGAAAAGAAATTGAGTTTCAAGTGGGCGAAAAAGTATTTCTGAAAGTATCCCCGTGGAAGAAAATATTGAGATTTGGTCGGAAGGGAAAATTGAGTCCATGATTCATAGGGCCGTATGAGGTTACCGAAAGGATTGGGCCAGTGGCATATTGGTTGGCTTTGCCGGTAGAGTTAGAGAGAATACACAATGTGTTTCATGTATCGATGTTGCGGCGATATCGATCTGATCCTTCGTATGTAATCCCTCCATCAGAAATTGAGATACGATCGGACATGACTTATGAAGAGGAGCCAATTAAGATATTAGCTTGGGAGGTTAAACAGTTGAGGAATAAGAGCATAGCTTTAGTAAAAGTGTTGTGGCAAAAACACAGTGTGGAAGAAGCTACGTTGGAACCGGAAGAAGCGATGAGAGAACAATATCCTAACCTTTTTACCGGTAATATTTTCGAGGGCGAAAATCTCTAAAGGAGGGGAGAGTTATAACAGCCTGATTTTGGGGCTAGTCGGAACAGTGGTTTCGAGAAAAGTAATCCGAGGTTGAGGAAAATTATTTTGGTATTATTTTCTGTGTTATAACATGTTTATAATAGTTCATGGGAGTTTTGGTGCTTTAATTTTAACGATTGAATGCTTAATTGTGAAAAAGGACTAAATCGCATAAAGTGCGAAAGTTCTATATTTCAAGGTAGAGGTGTCTAATAGCCATAGAATATTAAATTGAAGGTCCTTAAAGTGCAATTATGCCATATAGAGTGTGTTGGCCGGCCATAGGAAGCAAGGGAACAAGAGCATTAATTTTAGTCAAAATTTGGTGACATTAGGTGATAAAAAATGAATAAAATATGACAAAAAGATGATATCTCATCTTTTACTATTCATTCTTCTTCTACCACTGAAATTTGAAGGAAATTAGAGGGGTTTTGGAGTCCAAAATTTTAGCCTAGCAACTTTCTTACAAATCAAGAAGAGCGCGGAATTAACCTTGGCCGGGGAAAAGGTAAGGTTTCGGATTAAACCGCAAATTAACACATTTTGCACCGAGGTAAGTTTATGTGTAAACGATGCATTTTAAATACATATGTTGTTACTTATTGGTGCATTGTATGATTGAGAACACTTACGATTTAAATGGATTGAATGTGGTAGAAAATGAATAAATTCATTATGGATGTTGAATTAGATATGTAAGTGTGGAATGTTATCTGTAGTAACGAATGGTGGGCTGTGTGCGATACCACCTTAATCATTCTTGTTGGTGGGCTATGTGCGATACCATCTTAATACTTATTCACGATGGGATGTGTACGATACCATCGTCTGGTGGGCTAAGTGCGATACCACCGTAAAAAGTCTCGTTGGTGGGCTATGTGCGATACCACCCCATTAAAGTTAAATGGTGGGCTAAGTGCGAAACCACCGAGTGTTAGGTAATACAATGAATGGCTTTTTATGAAATTGTTAAGTGTTTTTTCATGAGATTATATGGTGATAAGTGCAGGGTTGTATGTTAAATAATGTGAGCATTTGGCTCGTAATATGCTCGGAATGTGGTGAGGGATGCAATGAGTAAGCATAATCATGAAAGTGGATTGTTCTTGCTTAGTATGTAATACTATTTATTGATTAGCACATACTATGATGTTTATTGTTTACATGTAAACATACTAAGCGTAAAGCTTACTCCCTTTCTTTTCCCTTGTTTTATAATGTCAAGGAGCCGGATCGGGATACGAAGATAATTGGAAGATCACCCACACTATCAGCTCATCTCGGTATATCTAGAACTAGCATTTTGGAGTATGGCATGTATAGGGGCTAGACTTAGTGAATTGTTTTGTTATTTTGGCCAAGTATGTATTGGCTCCCTTAAGGATGAATTCTTTTGTATACTGCCATAGTTGATGGCTCATTATGTTTAAGTTATGAAATATGAGGTTATTCAAGAGAGTGTTGTTGCACAAATTGAGTTGCTTGATGATGTATTGAATGGAATTATGTTGTGTGAGCTAGGGTGGGAAAAAGAGCCTGGGAAATAGCCTTGTTTATGTCCACACAGGTAGGCACGCGGGCGTGTGTCTAGGCCGTGTGTGACACACGGTCAGTCCCATGGGTGTGTGACTAGGCTGTGTGTCCCCTGCATGTTAGTGTTTCAAGTCAGTTTCGACCACGGGCTAGCCACACAGGCGTGTGCCTAGGCCGTGTGTCCCTTATATGGTTGCTGACGTCACAAACAGAATGCCCAGGTTTTTATACACGGGCGAGGACACGGGCGTGTCTAGGCCGTGTGGAGCACACGGGCCAAGAACACGGGCGTGTGTCCGACCGTGTGAAAACCCCTGTAGGTTCGAAATGAAAATAAATCCGACACGGGGTAGGGACATGGGCGTGTGTAACCACACGGCCTGCCCACACGGGCGTGTCCCATTTCGCCCGGGCGTGTGGCCCCTGTTTAGACAAAAAAATTTAAGTGCACAAAAGTTCCCGGTTGGGTTTCGAGACCCTTGATCGCTGTGAAGTCGGAGTTTTAAAATTTATAAAGATAATGATCGAACCTGAAAACTAACTATGACAACGATTGAGGCAAGTGCACCTATCGAACAGTAGTATAGCTTAGGCAAGACCGGATTGTCGGACCCAAAGGAACTAAAAGTACTAATACTAACTGTCTTTCTATTATTTAGCCTAAAATAAATGAAGTTGTTTATTCATCTAAATTAACTAATTACTAAGCTAAAGACGCAAAGACAAAAAGAATGAATTGGGGAAATACTTGGGAAAAACTTAGTTGATTAAGACGATACCCTTAGAAAGAATCCACCTAGACTCCACTTGTTATCTAACACGTAACTGCATTTATTTATTCACTTGACTTGATCCGTAGGACTCCCTAACGTATATTAAACCCTCTCTCGAGGCGAATAATGCCTAACCCTAGGTTAATTAATTGAAATCTCTTTCCCATTAATAACCCCCTAGAATAGCAGTAAATCGATCTATGGACTCCAATATTAGGTTTCACCCTAATCCGCAAAAAATCTCGTCACCCTATCTCTAGGCGCGCGACCAACTCCGCTTAATTATGCTAGATCTACTCTTAAGCGGGGACTTTTTCTCCACCACCTAAGCACATTCAACTTGAATTAATATCCGCAAAATATCAACACAAGAATTAAGCACACATAATTAAGAACAAATCAAGTATTTATCATATAGTTCAGAAAACAATAACAAGATTCATCTAAGTTTCATCCCCTTCGTGTATCTCAAGGGTTTAGTTCATAATAATAAAAGAAAACATCTCAAAAGAAAAGATAAAACAAAACATAAGAAATCCCTAAAACCCTGAAGGAATTGAAGAGGAGATCCTCCGTCTTGAGTAGAATTCGGCTTATTGAGATGGATCAACTGGCTATCCCTTGAGAGTTTCCCACAAATCGACCTTTTCGGCTGTCTCCTTGGCCTAGTGACCGCCTGTCGACTCCCCCTTTTAGGTTATACTTAGGTGTATTTATAGGCTTTTGGAATGTGTTTCTTTGCCCCTAAGTATCCTTTTCCGAGTGAAATTACTCTCCTCCACTGCGGGGGGCACGGCCATGGCACACGCCCGTGTGAATCGTGGCCAGGCCGTGTTGGACTCCGTTAGTGAGGCACGGCCGTGTAGATCGACATGAGGCCGTGTTCTAGTATATTTGAGGAGGCACGGCCGTGTGGGCTTTAGTCCAGGCCGTGTCGACTTCTTCTTTGGCCCATTTTGGTCTGCTTTGAGCCCGTTTCTCGTTTTTTTAATTCTTGGGTGCTTTCCTGAGTATAAGACATGAAAAGAAAGGATTAAGAGCACCTTTTACATAAATCAAGGGATAAATCATCCAAAAGTATGCTAAATGTGGGATTAAAATATGTTACTATTTTGGTTTATCAAATACCCCCACACTTAAGCTTTTGCTTGTCCTCAAGCAAAATTCTCAACTTACAATTAAAACGAACTTTCAATAATTCATAATTCCTATCAACAATGTCTTAGCATAATTCATAGATAATTTATACATGGATAATTCAATTCAAAGAGTTCTAAGGATTCAAACAATCTAAGTCATAGATTTGTAGCTCGAAAATATAGGCGTCTCCCCTTATCTAAATAATTACCTTTAATTCAAAACCGACAAGGATTGACATCCTCACAAAAGATTCACTCAAATCACTCAAAGTGTTTAAGGTTCAAAATTTAGGCACTCAAAAGTCGAACATGAAAAGTTAATCCCATAGGCTTGCCTGAAAATCAAATCTCCACCATTATAATACGAGATGATGCACAAATCAAAAGGTCTTTGTCAGGGTTGTAACGGGGCTAGGGTTAAGGTGTGGATATAGGCTGAATTAGAAGGTTAGAATCGAGATTGAATTGATAAAATACCTAACTAGAAACAATAAACTGAATAACTACATAATGGATTGAAACTTTAAACTAGTAATACGAGCTTTTTCTTCAATATTTGGAATTCAAAGGTATAAGCTCACTTAATCACAAAACTAGTAATGAATAACGAATATACTTCGATTTTTTTCTCTCTTTTTTTTTCTTTTTTTAAGACACAAATCATAAATACATAACAAAGGATAAATTACTGAAATAAAAACATAGTTAGACTATGAATCAAATCAAATCTCGATATAAGGGATGTCGAAAATGAATGGTGATAACAAAAACAAAGGGTTTCTGGGTTAATATTAGTTGTTATGTCAATAAAAAGGGTTGTTAGGATTAAAAGGGGTTCACTAGGGGTTAATTGTGAAGGTAGGCTTTTAATGGAGTTAGTGGGTTAAAACCTAGGTGCCTTAATCATATCTGTATATCAAATCATAGGTGTGGTCTCGATATGTATAAACGAGGCAAGTTCTAGAATAAAAAATCAATGTTGACACACTCATAATCAATAAGGTGAGCAAGAAAAAGGATATATGCTCTATAAGGCTCAAAATCTCACAAAAATTATGGGTATATTTGATGTCAACCTCGTAAATTTCAAACTTCAAAGTAATATTTAAACAGACTTATCATGCTTGATTCTCTAGTATTCTTAGAATTTAATTATCAATGCACAATTATCAATGACTTAATCTAAAACATATCAATAAAAATCATAAATCATAGGAATTTCATTGTAATTTTAAGAAACAAGACATAATTCATGATTTTGAGAATAATGCAAAAAGTTTGACACCTAATTTCAAAAATTTGAGAATAATGAAAAAAGTTAGGCGTCTTTTTAGGTTGTTCACCCCCCTACACTTAAGATGTACATTGTCCTCAATGTACAAAGATATATATATAGACAATTAAGTAGAAATTCAAAAGATATGGAGAGAAGTGAAACTTCCTGAATTATGGATGAAATCCTCGAATTGGAGGTGAAAGATAAGTTGGAGGGGAGTTCTTGATGACGATCCTGCGCTAGATGAAGAAATTGGGTAGCTCATGGAGGATTAGCCAGGATATAATAATAATAATTAAAACTATACTAATTAAAGTATTAACGGAAAGCAAGCTAAAGTGAAGAAAAATAAAAATTGAAATAGAATTAAAAGAAAAGATGGATGGACCGTAGAGTCCTTATTATTGGGTGTGATTTCTAAGGCTGGGGATATGGTTGTGGTCGTGGTGTGATTCCCTAGTAGCCTTTAGAACCTAAAATTAAGAAACTAAGATAAAATAAACTAGATTAAGCATAAGAGTGTTAAAGAGAAGGAAAATAAAGGAGAAGATAAAAAGAAAAGAACAGATAATTGGTCTCAAATACCCTTGGCTTGGCGAGTGATTGAAGCGGCCGACATGAACTTATGTAGATCGGTCTCCGTGAGGGAGACTGTGCTTGGCTTCTTTCGCTTCTTTGGCATTGTTTTGGTGTAGCTCAAGGGTATAGAGAAAAGGGGTAGGAAAGAAAATGAAAAGTTGAAGGTTGAAAGTTAGTAGGAGAATAGGGAAAGATTTTCAAACCTGGTACCATCCCACGCCCGTGCTCCTTAGGCGTGTCAATTCACACGGTCGCCCCGCACGGCCGTGTGTCTAGGTGTGTTGGTTCACCCACGCCCGTTTTACAGATTGCCACGCCCGTTTATGATAAGTCAGTGTCGTCCACGGCCGCGTCGCACGGCCGTGGTATTCTGTCGGTGCCCGTGGGTGGTGGTTGGAGTCCGTGACTTCGAAGATTTGATTCTCTCTAACTCGTACCACCTCTGCCATGTCAGTACGGTGATCCGGGGCATCCACACGGCCACGGCCACGGCCGTGTGGCCTAGAAATCTGCACTTTTTGGTTAGTTTAAAGCTAGATACTATAAAGAAAGGATAAAATAGAATAAATAAGAAAAAATAAAAATGTAAAAGTTAATGGGGTTAATGCTCGGGTTGCCTCCCAAGAAGCGCTCGTTTATAGTCTTAAGCTAGACTCTCGTTTGCATCATCAGGGTGGTTTGAGGAGTTGGAAGTCCTTCCTCATGCTATCAGTTCTATCCTCGTGAAAAAAATTAAGTCGAGATGTGTTTATAGTAAAAGTACCAAAAATAGGATTACTTACCTCGATCGCTCCGTATGGGAAGACACTGGTTACCCTAAAAGGTATTTCTTTGTTTGTGTTAGGGTCCGGAGGAGATATTCGAGGATCTGCCTTATCTAACAGTACCTGGTCTCCTATTTTGAGGTGGTTTGTTGTTCCTATGAGCTCTTCTATGGGCTCCTTCGGTTTTACCTTGTGTGGTTCTGATTCTTTGTCGTGTAACCCTAATTTTTCCTTGAAGTGTGTCTTCCACTCGTCTAGATCATCGATCTGAATCCTTTGATCTTCATAAACTACTTCCTTGTTGGCATGGGGTTTAGGATCGGGTTCAGTTGTATTCTTTTGTGGTGCTTCCTGAAAATAAGGGTTAACCGAATGGTTATTGGTAGAATTTACGTTCTTACCTTGATTACTAGATGTTCTGGCTGAGTCGAGAGCCTTGAGGGTGACTGTCTCGTTACCTACACGAAGTATGAGTTCTCCTGCATCAACATCAATTTTAGTCCTGGCAGGATCTAAAAAGGGTCTTCCTAAAATTAAGGGAATCAAATTATCCTCATCCATGTCTAAGACAACGAAATCTACTCGGAAAACGAAATTGTCAATTTTTACAAGAACATCTTCGATAATACCCCTAGGAATTCTAACGGTTTTATCAGCTAATTGAATGCTCATCCTAGTTTGTTTGGGTTTCCCTAGACCTAATTGTTTAAACAATTTATAAGGCATGACATTTATGCTTTCCCCTAAATCATCCTAACGATTATCAACGCTTAGTCTACCAAGTAAACATGGAATTGTAAAACTCCCTGGATCTTTTAGCTTTTGTGGTAGTCTATTCTGTAACATTGCTGAGCATACTGTGTAATTCCACATGTAGATCCTCGTCTAATTTGCGTTTGTTAGTCAAGAGATATTTTAAAAATTTCCTCGAACCTGGCATCTGTGAAAGAGCTTCAAGTAGCGGTAAGTTAATATGTAATTTCTTTAAAAGTTTAAAAAACTTACCGAACTGTTCCTCTGTGTCACCTCTCGTTAATGCTTCGGGATATGGTATGCGAGGTTGGTATTCATTGATTACCGGTTTTGGTTTTTCTTGTGTTACCTCAACTTTACCTTTTTTTACCTTGTTTCCTTGTATTGGACTGGGTTCGTCTAATCCTTCACTTTCTTGAGCTGTTATGGCTTGGATTTGCTCCTTTGGATTAATCTCAGTGTTGCTTGGTAGACGCCCTTGCGATCGTTCAGACATCAGCTTTGCGAGTTGTCCAACTGACTTAGAAAATTCCTCAACTGACTTAGTGACTTCCCTAACTTGGCTCTTGATCCCTTTGATCGATGCTTGTTGGGTCTTAAGGGTGGTTTCAGTGTCTTGGAGATAGTTTTCTGTGGATGCCATGAATCTTGTCAGCATCTCTTCAAGGTTCAGCTTCTTCTCCTGTGGATAGGGCTGATTTTGGAGATTTTGAGGAGGTTTTTGTATTTGATTTCCTTGATTTCCTCGACCTCCCCACGAAAAATTTGGGTGGTTCCTCCAACCTGGGTTATAATTATTACTATATGGGTTATTATTAGATGTGAAATTGTTACCTATATAGTTCATCTGTTTGCTCTCGGTGCTCGGTTGGTAGGGTGGGTACTCAGGATTCGCCACGGTTCCACTTGCGTCGAACTACATTACTGGATGTCCCTGCGAAGAACAGAAACTATCAAGCTTTTTATTCATCATCTCTACCTGTGTTGATAGCATGGTTACTGCATCTATGTTAAAAACTCCGGCTGATTTTGTTGGTTTGGTCCTTGTAACCTGCCACTGATAGTTATTCAGTGACTTCTCTTCAATAAACTCGTAGGCTACTTCAGGAGTTTTATTATTAAGGGTTCCACCGGCGGCTGAATCAATTAGTTGCCTCGTTAAGGGGTTTACACCGTTATAGAAAGTTTGGACTTGGAGCCACAAGGGTAAACCATGGTGCGGACACCTTCTCAAGAGATCCTTATATCTCTCCCATGCGTCATATAATGTCTCTAAATCCATCTGCACAAAAGAAGAGATATCATTCCGTAATTTGGCTGTTTTGGCCGGTGGGAAATATTTTAATAAAAATTTTTCGGTCAATTGATCCCATGTGGCGATTGACCCTCGTGGTAACAAGTTTAACCACAGTTTGGCTTTATTCCTTAATGAAAAGGGAAATAACTAAAGCCTTATGGCATCATCAGAAACGCCATTTATTTTGAAGGTATCATGGAACTCTAAAAAATTAGCTATATGAGTGTTTGGGTCTTCGTCCTGCAAACCATCAAATTGAACAAATTGTTGAATCATTTGTATAGTGTTAGGCTTTAATTCAAAATTATTAGCGGCTATAGCAGGCCTAACAATACTAGATTCGGCTCCTATTAAATGAGGTTTAGCATAATCATACATAGTACGCAGAGCATTATTTTCTGCCACATTTTGTGGTGGTGGATTATTTTCGTCCATCCTTTCAGTAGGATTGGATCTGTCTTCTCGCTCTTCTTCTGTGTAATTTAGGGCTCGCCTAATTTCTCTGCGATTTCTACAAGCGGTAGCTTCAATATCACTGTCGTATACTAGTGGTCCTCTCAGGTTCCTTCTAGTCATAAACTAGAGGTACCTGCTAGGAAAAGAAAGAAAGAAAAATTTAGCAAAGTTAAAATTTAAATTTAAAAATAAAAGTAAATTGCAGAAAATAAAAAAAATAATGGCTAAAGTAATAAAAATAGAGCTTTTTTAATATTTTAGTTCCCCGGCAACGGCGCCAAAAACTTGATCGCTGTGAAGTCAGAGTTTTAAAATTTATAAAGATAATGATCAAACCTGGAAACTAACTATGACAATGATTGAGGCAAGTGCACCTATCGAACAGTAGTATAGCTTAGGCAAGACCGGATTGTCGAACCCAAAGGAACTAAAAGTACTAATACTAACTTTCTTTCTATTATTTAGCCTAAAATAAGTTAAGTTATTTATTAATCTAAAATAACTAATTACTAAGCTAAAGACGCAAAGACAAAAAGAATGAATTGGGGAAATACTTGGGAAAAACTCAATTGATTAAGACGATACCCTTAGGAAGAATCTACCTAGACTCCACTTCTTATCTAACACTGAACCAAACGATTTATTCACTTGACTTGATCCGTAGGACTCCCTAACGTATATTAAACCCTCTCTCGAGGCGAATAACGTCTAACCCTAGGTTAATTAATTGAAATCTCTTTCCCATTAATAACCCCCTAGAATAACAGTAAATCGATCTATGGACTCCCATATTAGGTTTCACCCTAATCCGGAAAAATCTCGTCACCCTATCTCTAGGCGCGCGATCAACTCCGCTTAATTATGCTAGATCTACTCTTAAGCAGGGACTTTTGCTCCACCACCTAAGCACATTCAACTTGAATTAATATCCGCGAAATATCAACACAAGAATTAAGCACACATAATTAAGAACAAATCAAGTATTTATCATGTAGTTCAGAAAACAATAACAAGATTCATCTAAGTTTCATCCCCCTTCGGGTATCTGAAGGGTTTAGTTCATAATAATAAAAGAAAACATCTCAGAAGAAAAGATAAAACAAAACATAAGAAATCCCTAAAAACCCTGAAGGAATTGAAGAGGAGATCCTCTGTCTTGAGTAGAATTCTGGCTTCTTGAGATGGATCAACTGGCTATCCCTTGAGAGTTTCCCACAAATCTGACCTTTTCGGCTCGGCTCCTTAGCCTAGCTAACCGCCCGTCGACTCCCCCTTTTAGGTTATACTTAGGGTGTATTTATAGGCTTTTGGAATGTGTTTCTTTGCCCCTAAGTATCCTTTCCGAGTGAAATTACTCTCCTCCACGGCAGGGGCACGGCCATGGCACACGCCCGTGTGAATCGTGGCCAGGCCGTGTTGGACTCCGTTAGTGAGGCACGGCCATGTAGATCGACATGAGGCCGTGTTCTAGTATATTTGAGGAGGCACGGCCGTGTGGGCTTTAGCCCAGATCGTGTCGACTTCTTCTTTGGCACATTTTGGTCCGTTTTGAGTCCATTTCTCGTTCTTTTTATTCTTGGGTGCATTCCTGAGTATAAGACATGAAAAGAAAGGATTAAGAGCACCTTTTTACATAAATCAAGGGATAAATCATCCAAAAGTATGGTAAATGTGGGATTAAAATATGTTACTATTTCGGTTTATCACCCTTCGTATGCTTAATTAAGGCCTCATAGGCCCTTAATGAGAATGTTTTGATTGTGAAAGAGATATTTTAAGTTGGAATGAAATTTGATAGCCCAAAGTTGTTTGACCTAGAGAATTAGGTCGGGTAACGCCTTGTACCCGGTTCTGGCGTAGAATACGGGTAAGGGGTGTTACATTTAGTGGTACCAGAGCTATGGTTTAGTCGGTTCTCGGACTACCGTAGCGTGTGTTAGAGTCTAGCTATACATGCCATAAGCGTATATTGATAGTGTGGTGGCTTCTTATAATTTTTAAACTTTGTTTTTATATAGTAAATGGATCTCGATCGAGCGGCTGCTGATGACGCAGCTAATAACGCGTAGACCCGAGACTATGGGTCGTGGAGAAGAGGCCCGGGAAGCCTTTCTCCAAATGATGAGTAATTGGTACACGGAGTATGTACGAGCAAACCCTAATGCTCAACCTCCTCTACCCCCTCCTATACCTCAGCCAGTTCCAATGGCTCCTCAAGGTATAGAATTAGTGAGGATGACTAAACCCCCGATAGACAAGATTCAGAAGCAAGGGGTTGAGGAGTTTAGAGCTAATATAGACGACGACCCTGAGAGGGCGGAGTTCTGGCTTGAGAACTCGATGAGGGTATTTGATGAACTCTCCTGCACACCTGAGGAGAGCTTAAAATGCACTGTGTCCTTGCTGAGGGACTCGACGTACAATTGGTGGAAAACGTTGACGTCAGTGGTCCCAAGGGAGAGAGTGACGTGGGACTTCTTTTTGGAAGAGTTCCGAAAGAACTATATAAGTCAGAGGTTTGTGGACCAGAAATAGAAAGAATTCCTTGAATTGAAGCAATGAAAAATGACTGTGGCAGAATATGAGCGCGAGTTTGTTAGGCTCAGCAAGTATGCACAAGAGTGCGTGTCTACAGAAGCTATTTTGTGCAAGAGGTTTGAAGATGGACTGAATGAGGATATCACACTTCTAGTTGGGATTTTAGAATTAAAAGAGTTTGTAGTGTTGGTTGATAGGGCATCTAAGGCCGAAGAACTGAATAGGGAAAAGAGGAAAGCTGTGAGTGAGGCCCGGGATGCAAGAAAAAGACCGATGAGTAAATCATACCAAGCTCAATCGAAGAGGTCCAAGGAAGTAAACCCTCGAACGATTGCATCAGTTGGATACTCATATAGAGATCGAGGTAAAACCTATTCGGGCTCAAGAGTTCAAGCCACTTTGATGGCAAGTTTGGGCAGTCTGAAGTCCAAACCGGAGTGTCCAAATTGTGCTAGGCAGTACATTGGGGAGTGTTGGGGAAACAACCGAAATTGTTATAAGTGTGGTTCCCCCGATCATTTTATTCGAAATTGATCTGATAGAGATAACAAGGAATGGAAGCAAGAGATAAGGTCTAGCAATGTATCTTCAAGGGGTAGAGCAGAAAAGAACCAAGGAGGTGGGACTAGTGGTAGAAGTACGCCTCGGGATTCTACTGTGAGACCGGAGGGTCGGGCACCTGCAAGGACTTATGCCATTCACGCTCGCGAAGAGGCATCATCTCCAGACGTGATAATGGGTACTTTTTCTCTTCATGACACTATTGTTATTGCTTTGATTAATCCGGGGTCTACCCATTCTTACATTTGCATGAAATTGGCATGTAGTATGAGCATGATTGTTGAATCTACGAAATTTGTAGTAAAAGTGTCAAACCCGTTAGGCAAACATGTGCTAGTTGACAAGGTGTGTAGAAATTATCCTTTGACAATTTGAGGTCATTGTTTTCCGGCAAACCTTTTGTTATTTCCGTTTGATGAATTTTACTTGATTCTTGGTGTAGATTGGTTGACGGCTCGTAATGTTTTAGTGAACTATGGTAGCAAGTTTATTGAATTGAAATGTGAAAATGGAGTTGTCATTCGGGTTGAATCAGGTAAATCGGATAGTTTGCCTGTGATAATTTCAACTATGGTAGCCGAGAAATACTTGAGGAAAGGATACGAGTCCTATCTCACCTTTGTGCTGAATACTCAAGAATCAGAGGTAAAGATTGAATCAGTGCCGGTGGTATGCGAATATCCAGATGTGTTTCTGGAAGAGTAACTCGGGTTACCTCCAGTTAGAGAGGTCGAGTTTGGGATTGAGTTAGTTCCGAGAACGGCACCTATCTTGGTTGCTCCGTATAGGATGGCACCATTGGAGTTGAAAGAATTGAAGGTTCAGTTGCAAGAGTTAACGGAGAAGGGTTTTGCAAGACCGAGCTATTCACCGTGGGGTGCTCCGGTACTTTTTGTGAAGAAGAAAGATGGGTCGATGAGATTGTGCATAGACCACAGACATCTCAACAAAGTGACTGTAAAAAATAAGTATCCTTTACCAAGGATAGATGACCTATTTAACCAACTGAAGGGAGCTACAATGTTCTCCAAGATAGATCTAAGGTTTGGTTATTATCAGTTGAGGGTTAAGGAGCAAGATGTGTCGAAAACAACATTTCAGACGAGGTATGGCCATTATGAGTTTCTTGTCATGCCATTTGGTTTAACGAATGCTCCTGTGATTTTTATGGATTTAATGAACCGTGTCTTCTGACCGTATTTGGATAAGTTTGTAGTTGTCTTTATCGATGACATACTGATTTATTCTCGAGATGAGAGTGATCATGAAGAGCATCTGAGAATAGTTTTGTAGACTTTAAGAGACAAGCAGTTGTATGCTAAATTTAGAAACATTGACTTTTGGCTCCGAGAGGTTGGATTCCTAGGACACATTGTGTTGGGTTATGGTATAAGAGTTGATCCGAGTAAGATCTCGACTATTGTAGAGTAGAAACCACCAAGAAATGTATCGGAAGTCAGAAGCTTTTTGGGTTTAGCGGGGTACTACAGACGGTTCGTAAAAGGGTTTTCTATGATTGCTACCCCAATGACGAAACTGTTGCATAAGGATGTCAAGTTTGAATGGACTGAGAAATGCCAATAGAGTTTCGAGAGACTGAAAACATTGTTGATAGAGGCGCCGATTTTAGTGCAACCTGAGTTGGGCAAGGAGTTTGTAGTATATAGTGATGCATCATTTAATGGACTCGGCTGTATGTTGATGCAAGACGGTAAGGTAGTACCTTACGCCTCGAGACAGTTAAAATCACATGAGAAGAATTATCCCACTCACGACTTGGAGTTTGCTGTGATCGTTTTTGCATTAAATATTTGGCGTCATTATTTATATGGTGAGAAGTGCCAAATCTTTACCGATCATAAGAGTTTGAAGTACTTCATGGACCAAAAGGATTTGAATTTACGAAAACGGTGGTGGCTCGAATTATTGAAGGACTATGAGCTAGTAATTGATTATCATCCGGGGAAAGCAAATGTAGTTGTGGATGCCTTGAGTAGAAAATCTCTATATGCTTTGAGGGCCATAAGTACGAGCTTAGCGTTGTCTGATGATGGTGCTATATTGACCGAGTTGAGGGTTAGACTGCTATTTATTCAACAGATATGTGAGGCTCAAAAGAATGATAATGAGGTGCAAGCTAAGAGAGCTAAGTGTGAATCGAGAAATGATTCTGACTTTCAGGTGAGTTCAGATGGTTGTTTGATGTTTCACGACAAGATTTGTGTACCTAAAGATAATGAGTTGATCTGGAAAATTTTACATTAAGCACACAGTTGTCATTTGTCAGTACATCCCGGTAGCACGAAAATGTACAATGATTTGAAGCAATTTTATTGGTGGCTGGGTATGAAAAGAGACATCTCTGATTTCATGACAAGATGTTTGATCTGTCAGTAAATGAAAGCCGAGCATCAAGTACCTTCGGGATTACTTCAGTCGGTGATGGTTCCTGAGTGGAAGTGGGATCGAATCACTATGGATTTTGTGACGGGGTTGCCTATGACTCCGAAAAAGAAAGATGTTATGTGGGTTATTGTTGATAGATTAACGAAGTCAGCTCACTTTATACCGGTGCGTGTTGATTATGAACTTGATAGGTTGGCCGAGTTGTATATTGATAAGGTAGTGAGACTTCATGGAGTGCCTGTATCTATTATCTTGGATAGAGATCCAAGATTTACTTTGAGGTTTTGGAAGAAGTTGCTGGAGGCCTTGGGTACAAGGTTGAATTTTAGTACTGCGTTTCATCCCCAAACTGATGGCCAAACTGAAAGGGTAATTCAAGTTCTTAAAGATATGCTCCGATGCTGTGTGCTAGAGTTCGAAGGTAGTTGGGAAAGATACCTCTCTTTGGTTGAGTTTGCATACAACAACAGCTATCAGTCGAGTATACGGATGGCGCCGTACGAAGCCTTGTATGGTCGCAAGTGTCGGACTCCCTTGTATTGGACCAAACTTAGTGAGAAACAAATTCATGGGGTTGATTTAGTTAAAGAAACCAAGGAAAAGGTAAAAGTGATCCGTAATAGTCCAAAAGTCGCATCGGACCGACAAAAAGTCGTGACGCGGATTGAAAAGAAAAGAAATTGAGTTTCAAGTGGGCAACAAAGTATTTCTGAAAGTATCCCCGTGGAAAAAAATATTGAGATTTGGTCGGAAGGGAAAATTGAGTCCACGATTCATAGGGCCGTATGAGGTTACCGAAAGGATTGGGCCAGTGGCATATCGGTTGGCTTTGCTGGTAGAGTGAGAGAGAATACACAACGTGTTTCATGTATCGATGTTGCGGCGATACCGATCCGATCCTTCGCATGTAATCCCTCCATCGGAAATTGAGATACGATCGGACATGACTTATAAAGAGGAGCCAATTAGGATATTAGCTCGGGAGGTTAAATAGTTGAGGAATAATAGCTTAGCTTTAGTAAAAGTGTTGTGGCAAAAACACGGTATGGAAGAAGCAACGTGGGAACCGGAAGAAGCCAAGTATGTATTGGCTCCCTTAAGGATGAATTCTTTTGCATATTGCCATAGTTGATGGCTCATTATGTTTAAGTTATGAAATATGTGGTTATTCAAGAGAGTGTTGTTGCAAAAATTGAGTTGCTTGATGATGTGTTGAATGGAATTATGGTTTGTGAGCTAGGGTGGCAAAAAGAGCTTGGCAAATAGCCTTGTTTATGTGCACACGGGTAGGCACACGGGCGTGTGTCTAGGCCGTGTGTGACACATGGTCAGTCCCATCAGTGTGTGACTATGCCGTGTGTCCCCTGCATGTTAGTGTTTCAAGTCAGTGTCAACCATGGGCTAGCCACACGGGCGTGTGCCTAGGCCGTGTGTCCCTTATATGGTTGCTGACGTCACAAATAGAATGCCCAGGTTTTTACACACGAGTGAGGAAACGGGCGTGTCTAGGCCGTGTGGAGCACACGGGCCAAGAACACGGGCGTGTGTCCGGCGGTGTGAAAACCCCTGTAGGTTCGAAATGAAAATAAATCCCACACGGGGTAGGGACATGGGCGTGTACAACCACACGGCCTGCCCACACGGGCGTGTCCCATTTCACACGGGCGTGTGGCCCCTGTTTAGACAAAAAAAATTAAGTGCACAAAAGTTCCCGGTTGGGTTCCGAGACCCTCCGTATGCTTGATTAAGGCCTCGTAGGCCCTTAATGAGAACTTTTTGATTGCGAAAGAGATATTTTAAGTTGGAATGAAATTTGATAGCTCAAAGTTGTATGACCTAGAGAATTTGGTCCGGTAACGCCTTGTACCCAATTCTGGCGTAGAATACGGGTAAGGGGTGTTACAGTTTTGACCAAGTGTGTTGGCTCTTTTAGAGATGAACTCTTTTGTATATTGCAATAGTTGATGGCTTATTAATGCTAATTTATGAAAAGAAGAGGTTATTCACGAATGTGTTAGATGCTTGATTGGGTTGCTTGGTAAATGGTTGAATGGGATTTTATGTTATGTGAATTAGGGTGATAAATGAGCTTTGCAAATAGCCTTGTTCTTGTCCACACGGGTAGGCACACGGGCGTGTGTCTAGGACGTGTGTGACACACGGTCAGTCTCATGGGCGTGTGACCACACCGTGTGTCCCCTGCATGCTAGTGTTTCAAGTCAGTGTCGACCACGGGCTAGACATATAGGCGTGTGCCTAGGCCGTGTGCCCCTTATGAGGTTGCTGACGTCATAAATAGAATAACCAAGTTTTCACACACGGGTGAGGACACGGGCGTGTCTAGGCCGTGTGAAGGACACGGGCGTGTCTAGGCCGTGTGAAGGACACGGTCGTGTGTCCGGCCGTGTGAAAACCCCTGTAGGTTTGAAATGAAAAATAAATCCCACACGGGCTAGGGACATGGCCGTGTGTGACCACACGGCCTTCCCACACGGGCGTGTCCCATTTCACACGGGCGTGTAGCCCTGTTAAGGAAAATTTTTTCTAAGTATATCAAAGTTCTCGGTTTAATTCTAATATCCTCCGTTTGCATGTTTAAGGCCTCGTAGGCCCATAATAAGGATGGTATAAATTTGAATTGGAAAGTTTTAATTTGGAAATGAAATTCCATAGCTTAAAGTTGTATGTTCGAGTGAGTTATGTCCGGTAATGCCTCGTACCCGGTTCCGACGATGAATACAGGTAAGGGGTGTTACAGGTAATGCTTCATACCCTATTCCGGCATTGGATACGGGTAAGGGGTGTTACACATATCCATCCAAAGAACTCAAGTATCAACATATATGCACATATAAGCACATAACCAAATTCACCAAATTAAGCCAAATCTCATGGCTATATTTACAACTCAAAATATAGACATTTACAACCCAATTCATTTGGCCAAAGTCATTACCAAAACATAACCAATATAACTCAAATACCTATACATGCCTTATACTTAAAACATAGTTTCGAAAGTACCAAAAAGTCAGTGGATAGTGTGGTGAAGTCTCTGACAATCCCCAAATCCGAGCTAGCTTTGAAATCACTATAAAACATGGAAAAGCAACAAAGTAAGCTATATAGCTTAGTAAGCTCGTATGTTAACAATAATCAACTATCATCATTCATTAATAATTCATATAATAGAAAAAAATGTGCAACAAACCTATTATATCTCAAATCATCATATGATCATTCATATAACTTACCAAGGAACTCGTTAATTTCTTAGTTTTCAATACTTAATTCATTTCCGTACGTACCTGTACCATCTCGTACCAATCTCATACTCAATCACATCATTCATTTACCCATTGAACCATTCGAAATAGAAGTCGAATACTCAAGGTTTCACTCGATAAGTACCTATACCATGGCCCGTAGCCAAATCTAGGTAACTTATCTGAAATTCTTATATCATGGCCCGAAGCCAAATCAGCCAATATCCATGGCCCGAAGCCAAATCGGCTTATCTCGCTCACATAGTGCTAAATCATGGCCCGAAGCCAACTCAAGTATACCTAATGACATGTCACTAGCATCCTAAACTATTCCTAAGGTTCAATCGGGATTTCAACTGTCGAATCTTCATCGAATCATTTTCGAACTTGTCAGTGATCACATAACCACAATTCATGCTATATCAAAGCATATAAAATACATTTGAAATGAATTTATAACAAACGAACTTACCTTAGATGTTAAAATGGTGAATCTAGTCAATTAGTCGATAACTTTCGTTTTTCCCCGATCTAGATCTGAATTCCGCTTTTCTTGATCTAAATGTATTCAAAATTAACGTATTCAATCATCTATTCATTCAATTTAGTCCAAAACATACTTTAAGGCACATTTAACCTTCTACCCCTCAACTTTCACAATTTAGTCCTTATTGCATAAAATCACAAATTAATGAAATTCCAATTATACCTCTACTGGCCGAATTACTATAATGCCCCTAGCAGCCCATATTTCTCAATTTAATCCCTATTTTGCATTTTCACTAAAAATCACTTTACAAAACTTGTTTAACTATCAACAAACATTCAAAATCAATCATCAATCATCAAAACTAATACATATTCATCAATGGTAACATTCACAATCTTTAACAGTTTTGCAAATTAGTCCCTGGGCTAGCTAGTATTAGCTGCAACGATCTAAAAAACACAGAAATCATTAAAATCGGGATAAAAATCGTACCTTAATTAGCTATCCAAGCTTGGCCGAATGAAAACCTAAGTTTGGCTATTTCTTCTCCTCCAATTTTGGCTATGTTGAGAAAGATGAACACAAATTTGATTTTTTTTTTGGTTTAATTAACCTTTATTAATAAATTACCATTTTAACCTTAATGATAACCTTTAAAAATCACTTAATGCTTGTCCATCTTTGTCCACTCAAAACTAAAATGGTCTAATTACCATTTAAGGACCTTAACTTTAAGGCTCTATAGCTATTTAATACCTTTAACTATTAGAAATCAAGTTTTAGACTTTACGCGATTTAGTCCTTTTTATCAAATTAACCATTTAAACTATCACGAATTTTTCACACATACATGTTATCATGTTGTAAACATTAAAATTATAATAAAATAAATATTTTGATCTCGAATTTGTGGTCCCAAAACCACTGTTCCAATTTGACCAAAAACGGGCTGTTACAACTCTCCCCCCTTAGGGATTTTCGTCCCCGAAAATCTTACCAGTGAATAGGTTAGGGTACTATTTTCTCATAGCTTTCTTGGGTTCCCACGTAGCTTCCTCGAGCCCAAGTTTATGCCAAAGAACCTTTACTAGGGCTATGATTTTATTTCTCAATTCTTTGATTTCATGAGCTAAAATCCTGACCGGTTCTTCGTTGTACGTCATATCAGGCTGAATCTCAATCCCTGACCGAGAAATCACATGTGAGGGATCCGATCGATAACGTCGCAACATCGACATGTGAAACACATTATGGATCTTTTCTAACTCTGTTGGTAAAGCTAGTCGATATGCCACTGGTCCTATTCTTTTGATGATCTTGAACGGCCCGATGAAACACGGATTCAAATTGCCTTTCCGACCAAATCTAACGATTTTCTTCCACGGAGACACTTTCAAAGACACTTTGTCACCGATTTGAAATTTAATATCTTTTCGTTTCAAATTCGCGTATGATTTCTGACGATCTGAAGTTGATTTCAAACAGTTGCAAATTATTTTCACTTTCTCTTCAGTTTTTCTAATCAAATTGACCCCGTGAATCTGTTTCTCGCTAAGTTCTGTCCAGTACAATGGAGTTCGGCATTTACGACCGTACAAGGCTTCGTACGGTTCCATCTTTATACTCGATTGAAAGCTGTTATTATATGCAAATTCAACTAGTGGAAAATATTTCTGCCAATTACCTTCAAATTCCAAAACACAACATCGGAGCATATCTTCGAGAATCTGAATTACTCGCTCAGACTTTCCGTCGGTTTGCGGATGAAAAGCTGTACTAAAATTCAACTTTGTACCCAAATCTTCTTGCAATTTCTTCCAAAACCGCAACGTAAAGCTCAGATCTCTATCCGAAATAATCAAAATTGGAACCCCGTGCAATCTAACAATCTTAGCAATATATAATTCAGCTAATCTATCGATTGGATAATCAGTACATACCGGAATAAAATGTGCTGATTTTGTCAGTCGATCAACGACAACCCAAATTGCATATTTCTTTTTCGGAGACAGGGGTAATCCTGATACAAAATCCATAGTCACTCTATCCCATTTCCACTCTGGTATCATCACAGGCTGAAGCAAACCTAAAGGCACTTGATGTTCGGCTTTCACTTGCTGACACACTAAACATTTCGCTACAAATTCAAAAATGTCTCGTTTCATACCCAACCACCAATACAATTGTTTCAAATCATTGTACAGTTTAGTACTTCCAGGATGAACGGATAAAGAACCACTATGTGCTTCGTGTAAAATTTTCTGAATCAACTCTAAATTCTTCGGTACACAGATTGTATCTTGGAACATTAAACAATCATCAGATCCGATTTTGTGCTCTGAATCACTAGTCGACTCACGCTGAACTCGTTTGACTTTAAATTCATTATCACATTTCTGAGCTTCACAGATTTGCTGAAGAAATAACGGTCTTGCTTTCAACTCAGCTACAATCGAACTGTCATCAGATAAAGTTAACTGTGTATTCATCGCACTCAAAGCAAATAATGACCTTCTGCTAAGAGCATTAGCAACCATGTTCGCTTTCCCCGAGTGATAATCAATTACGAACTCATAGTCTTTAAGTAAATCAAGCCATCTTCATTGTCCCAAATTCAAATCTTTCTGAGTCATAATATACTTTAAACTCTTATGATCAGTAAAGATGTGGCTTTTTTCACCGTACAAATAATGACGCCAGATTTTCAATGCAAAAACTATAGCAGCCAACTCTAAATCATGCGTCAGATAGTTCCTTTCATGCGGCTTCAACTGTCTAGAGGCATAAACTATAACTTTTCCCTCTTGCATCAATACGCAACCCAAACCATTCATTGATGCGTCGCTGTAAATCACAAATTCTTTACCCGATTCAGGTTGAACCAACACTGGTGCCTCAGTTAACAATACTTTTAATTGATCAAAGCTTTGTTGACATTTCTCAGATCATTCAAACTTTACATCTTTCTGTAGCCGTCTGGTCATCGGTGTAGCAATCATCGAAAATACTTTAACGAAGCGTCGTTAGTAACCGGCCAATCCCAGAAAACTTCTGACGTCGGATACATTTCAAGGTGTTTTCTAGTCAATAACTGCAGATATCTTGCTCGGATCAACTCGAATGCCATCCGCTGAAACTATATGTACCAAAAATCCAACTTCCCGAAGCCAAAACTCACATTTGCTGAATTTAGCATACAGTTGCTTATCTATCAAGGTTTGCAACAAAATCCTCAAATGCTCGGCATGCTCAAACTCATCTCATGAATAGATCATAATGTCGTCAATGAATACAACAACAAATCTATCTAAATACGGTCTAAAAATTCGATTCATCAGATCCATAAAAATGGCAGGAGCATTAGTTAGTCCAAAAGGCATAACAAGGAATTCATAGTGTCCGTACTGCGTTCAATGCGCCAAAGACATCTGAATCTTTAACTCACATCTGATAATAACCAGATCTCAAATCAATCTTTGAAAACACTGTTGCACCTTTCACCTGATCAAACAAATCGTCTATTCTCGGCAATTGATATTTATTCTTTATTGTGACCTTGTTGAGCTGGCGATAATCCATACACATTCTCATTGACCCGTCTTTCTTCTTAACAAACAATACAGGCGCACCCCAGGATGAAAAACTCGGTCGTGCAAAACCTCTATCTATTAACTCTTGCAACTGAGCTTTCGACTCTTTCAACTCTGTCGGAGCCACTCTATACGGAGCTATAGATATCGGTGAAGTTCCCAGTATTAATTCAATAGCAAATTCAACCTCTCTGATAGGTGGCAACCCCGGTAATTTTTCAGGAAACACATCAAGATATTTAAGGACAATTGGCACTGATTCAATCTTTGATTCAAACACTTTCGTATCCAAAACAAAAGCAAGATAAGCCTCACAACCTTTTCTCATACAACTCTGAGCTGACAAAAATGAAATCACAACAAGCAATTCATTCGATTCATTTGATTCAATCAGAAGAATTTCATTATTCTGACACTTCAATTCCATAATCTTTCGTCTACAGTTCACAACAGCATCATGAAGAGTTAATCAATCCATTCCCAGAATCACATCGAACTCATCAAATGGTAAAAGCATCAAGTCAGCCGAAAAACAGTAACCCCAAGTCATTAAAGGATAATTCTTGTAAACTTTGTCAATTAAAACATATTTTCCTAAGGGGTTCGATACTTTAATCACAAACTCAGTAGACTCGACAGGCAAACTCTTATTAAACACCAAATTCATACATATATATGAGTGTGTCGATCCAAGGTCAATTAAAGCAATCACATTAGTATCATAAAGAGAGAATGTACCGGTAATAACATCTGGGGACAATGCTTCTTCGGGAGTGTGAATAGCATATGCTCTAGCATGTGCTCTGGCCTCGAATCTCACAGTTGAGTCCCTAGTTATACCTCTACCACTTGATACATTTCCTACATTTCTTGGTGGTCTCCCTCTCGTAGCTGTATTGCTCGATCTTACATTCTGAACTTTTTCCTTCTCAGATAACTCTGGGCAGTCTCGAATAAAGTGATCTGGCGAACCACATTTGAAGCAAGCTTTAGTACTGTTATTCCTGTATTCACCAACATGTCTTCTTCCGCACTGTTGACACTCGAGTTTGTTACTTCTCACACTGCCAACACTTGAGACGGATGTAGCTTGAGCTTTAGGATTCACAGTTTGATTTCCACGATCTTTATTCTGATATCCCACTGATACATTAGATCTACTGTACGAATCTCGAAATTTCTTTGATGAAGAATGAGAAGGTTTATTCATCGGTCTTTTCCTTGAATCTCTAGCCTCTGAATTAGCTTTCTTCTTTTCTCGGCTAAAGTCTTCAGCTTTGCAAGCCCGACCAACTAACACAACAAATTCTTTTAAATCTAAAATCCCAACCAAAAGTTTAATGCCTTTGTTAAGCTCATCAACAAACCGCTTGCACATTATCTCTTCAGTAGAAACATACTCTCGAGCATATTTACTTAACCATACGAATTCTCTTTCATATTTTGTCACGGTCATTCAGCCCTGTTTCAACTCTAGTATTTCTTTATGCTTTTGATCAAGGAACCGCTGACTTATATATTTCTTTCGTAACTCCGTCTGAAAGAATTCCTAGGTCACTCGCTCTCTCGGCACTACAGACACCAATGTATTCCACCATTGATACGTAGAGTCTCTCAGAAGAGAAATAGCACACTCTAAGCATTCAGCTGGTGTACAAGAAAGTTCATCAAACTCTCGGATAGTATTTTCAAGCCAAAACTTGGCTCTCTCAGGACCATCATCAATATTAGATCTCAACTCTTTAGCCTCGTGCTTACGAATCTTATCAACTGGAGGCTTGTTCAATCTTAAAAGCTCAACTCTTTGAGGAGCTATAGGAACTGATTAGGGATTAGGAGGGGGTAGAGGTTGTTGAGTACCCGGATTCGTTCGAATATATTGAGTGAACCACTCATTCATCAGTTGGAAGAAGGCTTCTTTAGCCTCTCCTCTCTGGCTACCCGTCACAGACCTAGAATCAGACGGTGCTATCCCTTGCGCAGGAGCAGGCGCTTTACTTTCAACCTCATCAGCTACGCTCGATTGGGATCCATTTGCTATATAAAAACAAATTTTTAAATGTCAGGAGTCATCACACTATCACAGTTTATATATGGCATGTATAGCTAGACTCTCACACACGCTATGTTAGTCCTAAAATCAACTAAACTGTAGCTCTAATACGAATAAATGTAAAACCCCTCACCTGTATTCAACGCCGAAATAGGGTTACGGAGCATTACCGAACTTACAACGCTTTTAAACATACATTTCATATACAATTCATCAAGTCAAATACAATTCAATCATAAATAATCATAGTGTCCCTTAAACGAGCCTACGAGGCCTTAAACATGCTTTGAGAGTTGTTCGAGACTAAACCGGATACTCGGGAAATTTTTTTTTGAAACTTAGAAAATTTTGCTTCAAACAGAGGACACATGCCAGTGTTACCAGGCCGTGTGTCTCACACGACCACTAGACACGCCCGTGTCACAAGCCGTGTGAAAATAGAACTTTGGTCACACGGCCGACCACACGCCCGTGTGTCTAGGCCGTGTGCCCTTCGAAGTGGCCACACACATCCGTGTGCCAGGCCGTGTGCTAGGCCGTGCCAAACCTATAGGGTATACTGACTTATGCAACACGGCCAAGTCACACGCCCGTGAGCTAGGCCGTGTGCCAATTAGTGGGTATACTGACTTGTACCACACGGCCGATCACACGCCCATGTGTGAGACCGTGTGGAGCATACTAACTTCACTTCAATTTCAACACCAGGGGACACATGGCCGTGTATTATGACCGTGTGTCACACACGGCTAAGACACACGCCCGTGTCTCTGCCCGTGTTGAGAAAAATAGGCTATTTACCAAGCCATTTTGCCACCCATTTTGCACATACCTAAACCAACCCAAATGGTACCAAATCATAGCATAAATAACATTCAATTCAACAACATTCAAGACTAATCCATACCATTTTCAATACCAACATTAATCATGCTTATAACTCAAGTTTAACTCAACCAAAACCTACTCAAATATATATACCAATCAACTAGTTTAACCATTACCTAATATACCCCATTTCTGTACCAATTCACTAGAAAGATACCAATTCCACAAACTTCATAATATGGTTATTCACATATCCATCTAAAGAACTCAAATATCAACATATATGCACATATAAGCACATAACCAAATTCACCAAATTAAGCCAAATCTCATGGCTATATTAACAACTCAAAATATAGACATTTACATCCCAATTCATTTTGCCGAAGTCATTACCAAAACGTAACCAATATAACTCAAATACCTATACATGCCATATACTTAAAACATAGTTTCAAAAGTATAAAAAAGTCAGTGGATAGTGTGGTGAAGTCTCCGACGATCCCCGGATCCGAGCTAGCTTTGAAATCACTATAAAACATGGAAAAGCAACAAAGTAAGCTATATAGCTTAGTAAGCTTGTATGTTAACAATAAGCAACTATCATCATTCATTGATCATTCATATAATAGAAAACAATGTGCAACAAACCTATTAAATCTCAAATCATCATATGATTACTCATATAACTTAAAAAGGAACTCATCAATTTCTTAGTTTTCAATACTTAATTCATTTACGTACGTACCTGTACCATCTCGTACCAATCTCATACTCAATCACATCCTTCATTTACCCGTTGAACCATTCAGAATAGAAGTCGGATACTCTAGGTCTCCCTCGATAAGTACCTATACCATGGCCCGTAGCCAAATCAAGGTAACTGATTCGAAATTCTGATATCATGGCTCGAAGCCAAATTAGCCGATATGCAATCTGTTTATCTCGCACACATAGTGCTAAATCATGGCCCGAAGCCAACTCAAGCATACCTAATGACATGTCACTAGCATCCTAAACTATTCATAAGGTTCAATCAGGATTTCAACTGTCAAATCTTCATGGAATCATTTCCGAACTCTTCTGTGATCACATACCACAATTCATGCTATATCAAAGCATATAAAATACATTTGAAATGAATTTATAACATACGAACTTACCTCGGATGTTTAAACAGCGAATCTAGTCGATTAGTCGATAACTTTTGTTTTCCCCCGATCTAGATTTGAATTCCGCTTTTCTTAATCTAAATGTATTCAAAATTAAATTATTCAATCATCTATTCATTCAATTTTTTCCAAAAAATATTTTAAGGCACATTTACCCTTTTACCCCTAAACTTTCAAATTTTTTTACAATTTAGTCCTTATTGCATAAAATCACAAATTAATAAAATTCCAATTATACCCCTACTGATCTAATTACTATAATGCCCCTAGCAGCCCATATTTTTCATTTATTTCACATTTTAACCACTAACTTTACTCATTTTTCAATTTAATCCCTATTTTGCATTTTCATTAAAAATCACTTTACAAAACTTATTTAACTATCAACAAACATTCAAAATCTATCATCAATCATCAAAACTCATAGATATTCTTCAATGGTAACATTCACAATCTTTAACAGTTTTGCAAATTAGTCCCTAGGCCAGCTAGTATTAGTTGTAACGGTCTCAAAAACACAGAAATCATTAAAAATGGGACAAAAACGTACCTTAATTAGCTATCCAAGCTTGGCCGAATGAAAACCTAAGTTTAGCTATTTCTTCTCCTCCAATTTCAGCTATGTTGAGAAAGATGAACACAAATTTGATTTTTGTTTTGTTTTAATTAACCTTTATTAATAAATGACCATTTTAACCTTAATGATAACCTTTAAAAATCACTTAATGCTTGTCCATCTTTGTCCACTCACAACTAAAATGGTCTAGTTACCATTTAAGTACCTTAACTTTAAGGCTCTATAGCTATTTAATACCTTTAACTATTAGAACTAAAGTTTTACGCTTTACGCGATTTAGTCCTTTTTATCAAATTAACCATTTAAACTATAAAATTTCTTCACGAAATTTTCACACATACATGTTATCATGCTGTAAACATTAAAATAATAATAAAATAAATATTTTGATCTCAGATTTGTGGTCCCAAAACTACTGTTCCAATTTGACCAAAAACGGGCTGTTATAGGTAATCTCAAAAATTAGGGCATGACCACTCTCTCTCTTGATTCACAAGCCCGATTCTCCTAACCCCCAATTTTTGGGATGTTACAAGAAGGTTGAATCATCCCCAAATTAAACAAAATCTTGGCTCTAACTTAACAAATTAGAAGAAAACATTTTGGTTAGCAAGAGAAAAACCATAATCGTAAACTAGAAATAAAGTCATCTGAATTGTCTTCACCCTAGATATAAACTTTCTGACCCCTTACTGTGGACTTGACAAGTTACGATGCTAACCTAACCAAAATCCCCTAATTTTCCCATAAAAACTCAGGGGTAGTTAATGAGAAGCTGACGAAGATCTTTGCTACTGTTTGACCAATCATGGAGAGGGTCAAATCAATCCAATTAACTCTTGTTGAATAGTGGCAAACCATGCTGCTGTAATGATTTATTTAGTTGGCTTGCATTAGTGTATAAGCAATGTTTCATGCATCTCACTACTCTGTTGTAACCCCTCAAACTGGGCCCAGATATCATGGCCTAATCTAAGTGATCACATGGACCATGGAAAAGGCTAAAACGCGGGTTAAAATAAATAGGTCTAATTTTTGAAAATTGGAGGTTAATACTTCCTTTGAACACGGCTATTTTATAACATAACTTGAGAAGAAATCTTATTTTTGCAAAATGTTGCGACGATCTTAGAAGTTCAAGTTTAATCAAGAGTTTGCGGAAAATAGAAGTTCAAGTTCAAGTTTGATCGGCTGTTAATGGAATAAAAATAATGTGCAAGCGTACACTGTCGATGCAAGTATAGTAGATAAGTACGAGTCTGTCGGATATGGATCCCACGAGGATGGTTGTCTTTTGTCTATTAATGTCAGTGCAATAATTAGACAGGAATGGGATAAGTTGTGAATGTAGTTGTCGAAGAAATAACTTGAAAACAATAAGATAAAATATGATACTGATAAATTGGGATCCCCAACGTGAATATTCAACAGAATGCTAAGTGCTCACAAGGTATAAAAGGATAGGTGATTGTCGATGCATTATGTAACACCCCATACCCGAGTCAGAGACTAAGACTGGATACGAGACATTACCATGCTTGAACTCACTTAAACATGTACTTACGGGCTATAAAATTTTGTTCCGAATTAAAAAATTCTCTTTCTTAGTCAATTCAGACATTTCATGGGCCTACGAGGCCTCAGACTTACGTCCCGAAACTTTCGAAACTCATCTGGAAACTATCTCTCGAACAGGGGTCACACTTCCGTGTGACTTGGGACACGCCCGTGCACCCCTAAAACATGCCCGTGTCTTTCACCCGTGGTGGATACTGGCAAACTTCACACGGCCTGGACATGCCTGTGGCCCTGGCTCGTGTGCCAAACCTTGGCATTCTGACTTATTCACACGGTCTATACACACGCCCGTGTGCAATAGCCTTGTGACAATTCAATTACTAAGTGTAAAGGGTAGACTTCAAACGCCCAGGGCACACGCCCATGTGCTAACCGTGTGGTACACACGGCCTAAACACACGGCCTTGTTATTAGCCCGTGGTCTATCCTGACTTAAAACACTAATGTGCAGGGGACACACAGCTTAGACACACGCCCGTGTGTCCATCCATGTGGGCACCTAGAGGCTATCTTCCAAGCCAATTTGCCACCCTGATATCAATATCAACTCAATAACACAATTATTACATTTAATGTGACAAGAATGCATACTTCATTGATAGATAAAAACATACATACTTAATGATTCATGACCAATCTCTTTGACCATATACAAAAGAATACAAAGCATGATAGCCAACACTTTGGCTAGGTTTAAAACATAACTCAAAATGAAATGTTTCCTATACATGCCATACTTAATATAAACAACTTGGCTATACCAAAATAGCGATTGATAGTGTGCTCCGAGCTCCGATGACGATGATCCACGAGATTAGCTTGGTGGGACTACATGGAAAGAAAGAATAAAGGGTGTAAGCATTTAGCTTAGTAAGTTTGCATGTAATTCTCTTAGCAATATATTTGCTTAACATTAACCATTCATCATAAACAATGGCATTATGAATCTCAAGTATTTAAGTTTACTTACTCTTACTCGATTCTTACATATCTCATGGTACTTACTATTCTCATGCTCAAATGCAGTAAACAATATACCTATATCACTTGATCACATAGATCAGTATACTTTACTATGATAAGTATAATCTCAACTTCATCATTCATATCATGAATAATACTCTTAACTAGCATAACTTGATAATAACTTTACTTACTTAACTTTCTTACTATATCATTTGAGCTTTACTCTCTTGCCCGATGAATTTCTATGAATAACCGAGGATACTAAATCTCATCCCACATAACTCGATGCCAAAGCCATATCCTCGATATGGTCTTACATGGGATCTATCATCTTGGTATTGATGCCATGTCTTGACGTGGACTTACTCAAAGTCTTCCTTGTGTGTTTCCTTGGGAACTTACCATTGCCATGTCTTGACATGGTCTTACTTGGTATCTTTACTCATGAACTGGTCAATGCCAAGCCTTGGGTTGGACTTACATGAAATCTTTCTTGTTACTCACCAATGCCATGCCTTGGCTTGGACTTACATGGAATCTCTACCTCATGATAGCTTGTCTTGGACTTACATGACATCTTTGCTTGGAGACTTACCAATGCCATGCCTTGGCTTGGGCTTACATGGGTCTTCATCTCATAATAACTCTTCATTGCCAAGACTTGTCTTGGACTTACATGATAACTTGCTTGATTGCCGATGCCATGCCTTGGCTTGGTCTTATACGGACCTTTCTTATCTCGTTTGGTAGATCGAGTATCCTAAGTAATTCAACTTCAATCGGACTTTCTCATGCTTAATCTCATTAATTTCTTTATTTAACATAGCAATAAGCATTTCTATGATAATAATGTACATTATACTAAGCAATTCAATGATAATAATCATAAAGCTTAGAAATCATACAAACTTACCTCAATGTACAAAATGTATGTAGATATGCAATTTAGTCATCGACTTTGTTCTTGCCTCAGTTTCGATCCGGGCTTCGTTTTTCTTGATCTATAATAATAATTAGATCATTAAATACTCATATTGACTAAATTGACTCTTAACTCATACTTTGGCAAAATTACTATTTTGCCCCTAAACTTTCTCATATTTGCACTTTTGCCCCTAGGCTCGTAAAATAATTCTCATTCAACTTTCTTAGACATCATGTTTAGCTGATTCATTTTCTCTACTATAAAAATCATCTATTCTCAGTATTTCTAATAGGTATGACCAATTTCATAACTATTACAAATTAGTCCATACTATCATTTTTCATGAAATTCACCAAGGAAAAGATGTTTATCTAACATCAAACTCCCATAATCTTCCATAAATATCATTTTACATGCATGATACACATGGGCAGATTTTTGAACATGCTTCTTAGCTCATCTTATAGCTAAAAATAGCTAATTCATAATACGAGGACTCCAAAAATACGAAGAATATTAAAAATGGGGCTAGGATGACTTACTTCCAAGCTTCAAAAATTTGAAGAACCCTAGCTATGGAGTCTCCCAATTTTCGGCACAAGGAAGAAGATGAATGAAATTTTTATCATCTTTTTCCCATTTTAATCATTTAATTGGTAAATGACCGAGATGGCCTTCTCTTTAAAAATTTACAATTTACTAACTCATGTCCATTTTTGTCCAAAACATATAATTTGGGCAAATTGCTATTTAAGGACTTCTAATTAATATTCTAAAGCTATTTCATACAAAAAGCTTCTAGAAACTCATATTTTGTAACTTTTGCAATTTAGTCCTATTTGATCATTCCATGTCAATTTCACAAAATTTCTACATGGAACTTTAATACTATCATGCAACCATGTCATAAACCTTAAGAACTCAATTTACTAACTTTCAGTTTGTGTTACGCACCACTATTCTGACTAGGCCCTGAATCGGTCATTTATAATTCTCCCCCTCTTAGGAATTTTCGTCCTCGAAAATCTTACCAGCAAATAGGTTTGGATACTGGTTTCTCATGATTCCTTCTGGTTCCCACGTAGCTTCTTCTATTCCATGTCTTTTCCACAATACTTTTACCAGGGCAATACTTTTATTCCTTAGCTGCTTGACTTCTTGAGCTAAAATCTTAACTGTTTCTTCACCATAAGTCATGTCGGGATGAATCTCTATCTCTGACGGGGTAATTACATGTGAAGGATCTCACCCGATGGCGCGCCTCAACATTGACACGTGAAACACATCGTGACTCTTTTCTAACTCTAATGGCAAAGCCAATCGATAAGCTACCGGCCCAACTCTTTCAGTAATCTCGTATGGTCCGATAAAACGTGGACTCAACTTGCCTCTACGGCCAAATCTGATAACCTTTCTCCATGGTGACACTTTCAAGAAAACTTTATCCCCGACTTGGTACTCTATCTCTTTCCTTCTTAAATCCGAATAGGATTTTTGTCTGTCTGAAGCAGCTTTTAAACTTTCTCGTATCACTTTCACTTTCCCCTCAGTTTCTCTAACCAAATCAACCCCGTGAATTTGGTTTTCCTTGAGTTTAGTCCAATATAGAGGCGTTCGGCACTTACGCCCATATAAAGCCTCATAAGGCGCCATCTTTAAACTCGACTGAAAACTATTATTGTAGGCAAATTCTACCAATGGGAGAAACTTTTCCCAACTACCTCGAAATTTTAGAATACAACATCTGAGCATATCCTCGAGTACTTGAATTAACCTCTCCGACTGACCGTCAGTTTGAGGATGAAAAGCGGTACTAAAGTTCAACTTTGTACCCAAGGCCTCTTGTAACTTCTTCCAAAATCTGGATGTAAACCTCGGATCTCTATCCGAGATGATTGACAATGGAACACCGTGAAGCCTTACTATTTCTGAAACGTACAAGTTTTCCAACTTGTCTAGTGAGTAATCAACTCGTACATGTATAAAATGGGCTGACTTCGTAAGTCTATCAACCATGACCCACACAGCATCTTTCTTGCTCGGAGGCAACGGTAAACCCATTACAAAATCTATAGTAATACGGTCTCATTTCCACTCTGGAACCAAAATGGGTTGAAGCAAACCCGAAGGTACTTGGTGTTCAGCCTTTACTTGCTGACAAATCAAGCATTTGGAAATGAACTCTGAAATATCTTTCTTCATTCTCGGCCACTAATATTGTTGCTTCAAGTCATTATACATCTTGGTACCACTCGGATGTACAGATAAACATCCGTTATGGGCCTCACGCAAAATTCTGTGAATAAGCTATTTCTTTCTTGTTACACAAACTCTATCTTTGAACATCAGACTTCCACTGGGACTAATCTGAAAATTAGACTCAACATCTGTCTCGCACTGAGCTCTCTTGACTTGCAATCCACTATCTTATTTTTGAGCTTCAATGATCTCTTGGAGGAAAATTGGTCTAGCTCTCAACTCAGCTAGAATAGAACCATCGTCGGATAAAGTAATCCGTGAATTCATTGCCCTTAATGCAAATAGCGACTTTCTACTCAAAGCGTCGGTGACCACATTCGCCTTCCCAGGATGGTAGTCAATGACCAATTCATAGTCTTTTATCAACTCTAACCATCTCCGCTGCCTTAAGTTCAACTCTTTCTGCGTCATCAAGTACTTCAAACTTTTGTGATCGGTGAAGATCCGACATCTCTCACCATATAGGTGGTGTTTCCATATCTTCAATGCGAAGACTATGGCAGCCAACTCTAGATCGTCGGTCGGATAATTCTTCTCATGTGGCTTCAACTGTCTTGAGGCGTAGGCAATCACTTTGCCTTCTTGCATAACTACACAGCCTAATCCATTTAAGGATGCATCGCTGTAAATCACAAATTCTTTCCCTGTCTCAGGTTGTACTAAAATTGGAGCTTCTGTCAACATCGCTTTCAATTTCTCAAAACTTCGTTGGCATCTTTCTGTCCACTCAAACTTTACATTTTTCTATAACAATTTAGTCATCGGGGTTGCAATCATAGAAAACCCCTTGATGAATCGTCTATAATAGCCAGCTAGGCATAGGAAACTTCTAACCTCAGAGACATTTCTCGGTGGATTCCAGTCCATTATGGCCGAAATCTTACTTGGATCTACTTGGACTCCATCTCTCGAGACAATATGTCCCAGAAATCCTACTTCCTTGAGCCAAAATTCACTTTTACTGAACTTGGCATATAATTGATTTTCTCGAAGAGTCTGTAAAATTGTCCGTAGGTGCTCAGCATGCTCATTCTCATCTCGAGAATAAATCAGTATGTCGTCAATAAAAACGACTACAAACTTGTCGAGGTATGGTCTAAAAATGCGGTTCATTAAGTCCATGAATACAGCAGGAGCATTGGTCAAACCAAAAGGCATGACTAAAAATTCATAATGGCCATACCTCGTTCGAAAAATGGTCTTGGATACATCTGAATCCTTTACTCTCAGCTGGTAGTACCCCGATCTCAAGTCTATCTTAGAGAACACGGTGGCTCCCTTCAATTGATCAAACAAATCATCGATCCTTGGCAATGGGTACTTGTTCTTTACTGTCACTTTATAGAGTTGACGGTAATCTATGCACAATCTCATGGTGCCATCTTTCTTTTTCAAAAATAAAACGGGAGCACCCCAGGGAGAACAACTTGACCTAGCAAAGCTTTTATCTGTCAACTCTTGCAATTGTGAATTCAACTCCTTCAACTCCGTTGGAGCCATTCTGTAAGGAGTAATAGATATTGGTACAGTACCGGGAGCTAGTTCAATGCTGAACTCAACCTCTCTAACTGGTGGTAGTCCTGGTAATTCTTCGGGAAAAACATCCACGTACTCACATACTATTGGTACTGACTCAATCTTTAACTCTGTTTCTTTATCATTCATCACAAAGGCCAAATATGCCTCATACCCCTTTCTTACGTATCTCTGTGCCGTCATGTGAAAAATCATTGCCAGTGATTTACTTTTCTCATCTGATTCTATATGGAGAGTATCCCCATTCTCACATCTCATCTCAATATATTTCTTCCCACAATTAACTATTACATCATGAGTCGTCAACCAGTCCATACCAAGAATGATGTCAAACTCATCAAATGGTAGCAACATAAGATTTGCTTTACAGTAATGACCTCTAATCATTAATGGACAATCTTTACATACTTCATCAACTAACACACTCTTTCCTAAAGGATTAGACACCTTAATCGTAAATTCTGTAGAATCTATAGGCATATTCATACTGGATACTAGTTTCATACAAATGTAAGAGTGTGTTGATCCGGGATCTATTAAAGCAATAACTTTGATATCATAAAGAGAAAAGGTACCCGTAATAACATCAGGAGAAGATGCCTCTTCGCGAGCGCGAATGGCATAAGTCCTCACAGGCGCCCTACCCTCGGGTCTCGCAGCCTGGTCTCTAGGGTTACCTCTTCCACTTGCCCCACTTCCTGGGTTCCTCTGCGGTCTTCCTCTGACCACACTCCTGGATCTCGGGTTCTGAGCTCTATCTTCTTTCATTGTCTCTGGACAATATTTTATGTAGTGGTCCTGGGAACCACATCTGAAACATGCATTTTCATGTGCTCGACATTCTCCAAGATGACATCTGCCACACTGTGGGCATTCGGGTCTATCCGATCGGATGTTCCCCGCACTAGCAACTGAGGTCATCTGTGCCTTACTTCCCGAATACTGTTTACTCTTGTCCTTCCTTGAAAACCCAGTGGAAGTAGCCGGTTGGGTGGAGAAATCTCTTGACTTCTTGGATGAGGATTGGAATGAATTATTCAACTGTCTCTTTTTAGAGTCGCGAGACTCTATTTCAGACTTTCTCTTCTCCTTTACTAGTTCTTCAGCTTTACAGGCCCTCTCTACTAGCACAACGAATTCCTTTAATTCTAGGACAGCAACAAACAATATGATGTCCTCATTTAGCCCATCTTCAAATCTCTTACTCATGATGGCCTCGGTGGACACGCATTCTCGAGCATATTTGCTGAGCCGTACAAACTCACGCTCACAATCAGTCACAGACATCTTGCCTTGCTTTAACTTTAGAAATTCCTTTCTTTTCTGGTCCACGAACCTTTGACTAATACACTTTTTCTTGAACTCTTCCTGGAAGAATTCCCATGTGATCTTTTCTCGAGATACCACTGACACAAGGGTGTTCCACCATTGGTAAGCAGAATCTCTTAAAAGAGAGACTACACACTTCATGCATTCCGCAGGCGTGCATGACAACTCATTAAATACCCTGATAGTATTTTCTATCCAGAACTCAGCCTTTTCCGGATCATCATCTTTTCTAGCCCAAAATTCTTCTACCCCATGTTTCCTAATCCTATCAACCGGAGGCTTCTCTCCTCTTCCCACCTCTACTACTTGAGGGGCTACTGGGATAGGTTGAGGAATAGGTGGGCGTGGAGGGGGTTGTGCATTCGGGTTCGTACGAACGAACTCCGTATATCAGGTATTCATCATATGGAGGAAGGCTTCTCTAGTCTTTTCTCCTCCTCCTTGACTCACCGTAGTGGGTCTATTCTCATTCTCATTCGGCATCGTCCCTTCAGCGGGAGCCGGCGCGTTACTTTCTACGTCATCCACCACAGCTCTATCGGGATCCATATACTAAATGTATAAACATAATTTAAGTCGTAAGGAGTCGTCACACTATCATTATAAAAACATTCTCACGTATGGCATGTATAGCTAGACTCGTGTTCATGCTACGCTAGTCCTAGAATCAACTAAACCGTAGCTCTGATACCACTAAATGTAACACCCCATACCCGAGTCTGAGACTAAGACTGGATACGAGACATTACCATGCTTGAACTCACTTAAACATGTACTTACGGGCTATAAAATTTTGTTCCGAATTAAAAACTTCTCTTTCTTAGTCAATTCAGACATTTCATGGGCCTACGAGGCCTCAGACTTACGTCCCGAAACTTTCGAAACTCATCCGAAACTTTCTCTCGAATAGGGTCACACGTCCGTCGACTTGGGACACGCCTGCACCCCTAAAACATGCCTGTGTCTTTCACCCGTGGTGATATCGCAAAAATTTCACACGGCTGACACGCCCGTGGCCCCGGCCCGTGCCAAAACCTAGCATTCTGATTTATTCACACGGTCTATACACACGCCCGTGTGCAATAGCCGTGTGAAAATTCAATTACTAAGTGTAAAGTGCAGACTTCACACGCCCAGGGCACACGCCCATGTGCTAACCGTGTGTTACACACGGCCTAAACACACGGCCGTGTTATTAGCCCGTGGCCTATCCTGACTTAAAACACTAATGTGCAGGGGACACACGACTTAGACACACGCCCGTGTGTCCATCCGTGTGGGCACCTAGAGGCTATCTTCCAAGCCAATTTGCCACCCTGATATCAATATCAATTCAGTAATCAACTCAATAACACAATTATTGCATCTAATGTGACAATAATGCATACTTAATTGATAGATAAAAACGTACATACTTAATGATTCATGACCAATCTCTTTGACCATATACAAAAGAATACTAAGCTTGATAGCCAACACTTTGGCTAGGTTTAAAACATAACTCAAAATGAAATGTTTCCTATACATGCCATACTTAATATAAACAACTTGGCTATACCAAAATAGCGATTGATAGTGTGCTCCGAGCTCCGATGACAATGATCCACGAGATTAGCTTGGTGGGACTACATGGAAAGAAAGAATAAAGGGCGTAAGCATTTAGCTTAGTAAGTTTGCATGTTATTCTCATAGCAATATATTTGCTTAACATTAACCATTCATCATAAACAATGGCATTATGAATCTCAAGTATTTAAGTTTACTTACTCTTACTGATTCTTACATATCTCATGGTACTTACTATTCTCATGCTCGTACGGTAAACAATATACCTATATCACTTGATCACATAGATCAGTATACTTTACTATGATAAGTATAATCTCAACTTCATCATTCATATCATGAATAATACTCTTAACTAGCATAACTTGATAATAACTTTACTTACTTAACTTTCTTACTATATCATTTGAGCTTTACTCTCTTGCCCGATGAATTTCTATGAATAACCGAGGATACTGAATCTCATCCCACATAACTCGATGCCAAAGCCATATCCTCGATATGGTCTTACATGGGATCTCTCATCTTGGTATTGATGCCATGTCTTGACGTGGACTTACTCAAAGTCTTCCTTGTGTGTTTCCTTGGGAACTTACCATCGCCATGTCTTGACATGGTCTTACTTGGTATCTTTACTCATGAACTGGTCAATGCCGAGCCTTGGCTTGGACTTACATGAAATCTTTCTTGTTACTCACCAATGCCATGCCTTGGCTTGGACTTACATGGAATCTCTACCTCATGATAGCTTGTCTTGGACTTACATGACATCTTTGCTTGGAGACTCACCAATGCCATGCCTTGGCTTGGGCTTACATGGGTCTTCATCTCATAATAACTCTTCAATGCCAAGACTTGTCTTAGACTTACATGATAACTTGCTTAATTGCCGATGCCATGCCTTGCCTTGGTCTTATACGGACTTTCTTATCTCGTGTGATAGATCGAGTATCCTAAGTAATTCAACTTCAATCGGGACTTTCTCATGCTTAATCTCATTAATTTCTTTATTTAACATAGCAATAAGCATTTCTATGGTAATAATGTACATTACACTAAGCAATTCAATGATAATAATCATTAAGCTTAGAAATTATACAAACTTACCTCAATATACAAAATGTATGTAGATATGCAATTTAGTCCTCGACTTTGTTCTTGCCTCGGTTTCGATCCAGGCTTCGTTTTTCTTGATCTATAATAATAATTAGATCATTTAATACTCATATTGACTAAATTTACTGTTAACTCATACTTTGGTAAAATTACTATTTTGCCCCTAAACTTTCTCATATTTGCACTTTTACCCCTAAGCTCGTAAAATAATTCTCACTCAACTTTCTTAAACATCATGTTTAGCTGATTCATTTTCTCTACTATAAAAATCATCAATTCTCACTATTTCTAATAGGTATGACCAATTTCATAACTATTACAAATTAGTCCATACTATCATTTTTCATGAAATTCACCAAGGAAAAGATGTTTATCTAACATCAAACTCCCATAATCTTCCATAAAATATCATTTTACATGCATGATACACATGGGTAGATTTTTGAACATGCTTCTTAGCTCATCTTATAGATAAAAATAGCTAATTCATAATACGAGGACTCCAAAAATACGAAGAATATTAAAAACGGGGCTAGGATGACTTACTTGCAAGCTTCAAAAATTTGAAGAACCCTAGCTATGGAGTCTCCCAATTTTCGGCACAAGGAAGAAGATGAATGAAATTTTTATCATCTTTTTCCCATTTTAATCATTTAATTGGTAAATGACCAAAATGCCATTCTCTTTAAAAATTTACAATTTACTGACTCATGTCCATTTTTGTCCAAAACTTATAATTTGGGCAAATTGCTATTTAAGGACTTCTAATTAATATTCTAAAGCTATTTCATACAAAAAGCTTCTAGAAACTCATATTTTGCAATTTTTGCAATTTAGTCCTATTTGATCATTCCATGTCAATTTCAGAAAAGTTCTACATGGAACTTTAATAATATCATGCAACCATGTCATAAACCTTAAGAACTCAATTTACTAACTCAGATTTGTGGTCTCGCACCACTATTCTGACTAGGCCCTGAATCGGGCTGTTACACATTAAATTGCAATGAATATCTTACCAAGCTTAACTTCTATATTTAATCAAAGACTTAAACATGCACATTAGCCACACCTTCCGATGATGGCAATGGAACACTATTGAGAAAAAGTACATTAAATTCCTCTAATCCTCAAGCAACTTCCGTTGTCATGCTTGTTAGCTTGAACTATCACTGCACCTTCTGGTCTCAGTGACCGCAATAACACTTCCATGCTAAAAAACATTCAAACCCAAGGATTAAATCGTAGAAGTAAGATTGAATAAAATAACAACTAACCCAGAAATCATGTATACTTTCATACTAACATGAAATAGAAAGTGATCACCAGCGTTTAGAAAAGAAAAATAAAAGAAACAAGTGGAGAATACTATTCCTAGACAACTCAACTTGAATCTATCTATTCCTTCTTGTGTCGCACTCAGGGCTCCTCATCAAGAGCTAAGCTGCATCCTTTTCACATCGGTTCACCCGTTGGAGCTTAAGCCGCCATAGCCGAAAGCTTCAATAGATAAGTTGAAGAAGATGATCCAAAAAGCTCTCTTTTTTTTTTTCTTTTTATGTGAATATTTATATTTTTCCCCAAATAGCCCATGTGTCCTTTCATCAGAATCATGCTGCCTCTGTACGTACAAGTTAGTTGTACCAGACTGGATGCACACGCATTTTTGTTTCTATCCGAACAATTGTCAGGTGCGGCGACAATTCTGGGCACAATATGAAATTACTCATACAGCAGCATCAGTACCAAAATATGAAAAACTTAAGGGTAAATAAGCTAAGATCAACTAAGTCATAAAATGTAAATTACTAAACTGAAAATACTAAAATATGTGCTAAAGATAACTAAAAGGGAACAAATTAACCAATAAGTAGGCAGGAAACATATGTTCTTTCTAGTACTATCACACCCCCAAACTTGATTTTTTACTTGTCCTCAAGTAAAACAGAAACTGGCAAGGCTACATAAGAACTCACTAAGGTAAATGATCATTCTAGCAACTTGACTTACCTAAAATTCCAATGAATGATTCAAATTCAGATGACAAAATATTGCATCGACAATACATAAGTATGAATGACTAAGATTGCATCTTCTTCAAAACCAGCATCATGCTTCAAATCCTAAATTCTATCTACCAATACGGCATTTTGTTGTACAATATATATATATATATATATGTGAATAAGGGATATCATTGAATTACTGTATCATTGTTCCTGAGAAGTAACGATGAAGTGCAACAAACCCTCATGGAGTATATAATTGCCCCGACACACACTTATGCAGCGATAGCCTTTGGCTAGATTCATTTTTCAAACACTTGCATTGGAGTGTTCCCTTTTTCACATTTCACAATACACCCACTTTGGAGTGTCTCTTATTCATAACTATATATACATATGAGTAGCTGTAAAAGGTAGATTCATTCAAGATTCAAGGAATGCTACTAGTCATCCATTACTAATGCAGCCTAAATCATTCATCAAAGAATTGAAGATACAACATTCAGTCAAATTTATCCAACTCATTCATTTGTAGTTCACATGATTTAAGAATTAAGCATCGAATGTAACAAAAAATTTCAACACATTTGCATTAACCACAAATAAACCTTGCATGCTTCATTAATATTAAAAAAAAATTGAAAGTGTATTTCCAATCCCCATATGTATTCCCCAAAACTTAAAGTTTGCATTGTCCCCAATGCACTATGATTAAAATGCGATGACAATAACAATGCAATGACAATGTACACTAACAAAATGAAAATTACAGCTACATGCAATGCATGAATACTTTAGGTAAAACTTAAAATAAACTAACTTAGTTTTCCTCGGCCATCAGTGTGGCTGCATGATGTTTATTTTTCCTCATCTTTTTCTCCTCCTTGTTGCGCCTTTTGTCTTTAGAGAGCTTTCTCTTCTTTTTTTGGGGCTTCACACGGTCCTTGGATCACTCCTTAGTTTCTGGCGCTGTCCCGGCATCATTGATTGCTTCTTGTGTAGGAGGGGTCACCTTGAGTGGTGCGGTATAGACCATTATAGCCAATGAATTGTGGTGCTCCTTACTTGTTACCTCTGCAGCTTCCGCCGGTCTAGCTCTATCTTGCTCCAGATTATCATTAGTTGCATCCAAAAACTCGGATGCATTAACAATGTCCTCAATAGATTCTTTCCCAGCAACTTCTGTCTAAGTATTTTCTTCCTCGGCCTTCTCGTTCACAACTTCAACACGGATGTCCTCCACTTCCATAACAACTTCCTCCTCAACAGCAGGTACCTCTTGACCAGCAATGACGTCACCCTCGACCAGGCTATCAATCCTTCACATGCATTTGTCAGCATCCCTTGAGTCCTCTTCTTTCTCAACATCTGAGATGTACACAATAGGAGGGGATTCCACCAATCTGTCTCGGTCCCCTAGGTCATCTTCCTCAGATGAGGGTTCATACTCTCGGATAATCAGTGGGAACACTGGAAGTTCTAGGAGTGGGGTCAGGCTTAATTGACGTAATGTGGCTACAATAGAGTTGTTATAGGCCCTGGTATAAGCGTAGAACAAATTTTGTGATCTATCCATATTCTCTATTGTAACGACAAGCCTAATCTACTTATTGCTGATGGAATTTGCCAACTTCTCGATATCCTTAATTTTGCACAGTAATAATGTCTCTGGAGTCAAGTTTGTTCCCTTGCTTTCTACTTTGGTTTTTCCCTTCCTTGTCTTGCTGATCTCTACCTCATTCATTGTTGACGCATCTTTTCCATGAGTTATTCTTTCAATAGACGCTTCATTGATCGGGCCCTTATTTTCCAAGACCTCTTCATGATCACGGGGCATGATCCTTTTCTGCTGGCACATTAGCATTACCAACGATGGGAAAACCAAAATTTTAGTTTGCCTTGCGATAGAGTCAACAATTTCTTGGTGGAGTATTGCACCGACATCAATCTTTCTGCCCTTGACAATTGAATGTATCAGGCATATTCTATCAAGGTTGACTATGGTGCTGTGAGCAGAGGACAGTTGCCTGCAGTTGAAAAAATTAAACTAGATTTTACTTTGCAGTGTCAGGAAGCGGCGGTCCATCGTATAATTCTTTTGATGTGAACCCGTCCACAATGCTCCTTCGACACATAAATCTTTCACCAATAGGTCCCTTTTTTCGTCTGTGATATCCTCAATAAACTTGGAGTGTTCACCGACATCCACCTTAGTGTTGTACGTATCATTGATTTTTGTAACATCCCATGGGATTAAACATTCTCGAACAAAGATAAACTCCAACTCATGGTAATAAAGGTTAGCGTAAAACTCACGTACCAATGAAGGAGAATAGCTTCCAGGTTACGTGCAGAAAGTCTAGCACTTCAACTTAGAGATGGTTCTGGAGACTTGTTTGCCCAGGTCTTGCTATTGCGAAAGGTGAATGCCCTATTTGGGTGGAAGTTTCGCTTTAAGATGTTGTTTTGAAATCAGTCTTTGGCCGCTTTTGTTAAAAAGATCACCGGCTCCTTTTTCTGCATTGGCATGGAGGATTTCGACTCACGAACTGCAGTTGCAAAGGATGAGTGTTCTTCAACAGGCTTGGTGGCTTTCTTGACTGATCCTCTCGTTCTTGCCATATTTTGTTTATTTTGTGGAGTGAAGATGGTTTAAAGGTTTAAAGGTACGAGCTTGGGGAATAGAAAGTGAATACAAATTGCTGCTTGGGTGTTTCATAGTCGGCACAATGAAGTGGGGTTTATAGTGAGTGAAAGAAGAAGATGGAAAGACGTGATTTTTTGAAGGGAAATAAAGCTGGCGGGAATAATTACGTCCAATGAGAAATTTGCTCGCTCAGACAGATCAGACGGCTAGGTGACTTTTGATCAAACAATGGGATCTGAAATTTCTAATATGCCCTCATTATTGCTGAGTAAGAAGTGATAGTACAATAATACAAACTGCGTTGACAATAAAGCCCAAGTGCATCGACAATAGTGCCTAATTATTCTAAAAAAATAGAAATAAACAAAATAATGATAAAACTAACTTGAACAAAAATAAAAATAAAAATACATAAGAAATTTCATAAGAAATAAAATTTTTTGACCAATTTAATGGTTTCTGCCTGCTTGTGATCAATATTCCCAAGATAATGTTTCAATCGTTGGCCATTCACTTTAAATTGGTGTCCATCATTTAAATCTCTGATTGTGACTGCAGCATGAGGAAATACTTCGACAAGTTTGAAAGGTCTAGACCAACGAGAGCGTAATTTACCCGGGTACAGCTTCAGTCTAGAATTGAATAATAAAACTTGTTGACCCGTAGTAAATTGTCGCTACAAAATAGTTCTATCATGCCATCATTTGGTCTTTTCCTTGTAAATAGTAGAGTTTTCATAGCCATTTCGCCTAATCTCCTCTAGTTCAGTGATATCCAATAGCCTTCTCTTTCCAGCATCTTCATAGTCCATGTTCACTTGTTTAATATCCCACATTGCTTTGTTTTCTATTTCAACTAGCAAGTGACATGCTTTCCCAAAAACCAATTGATATTGCGACATCCCTAATGGAGATTTGTATGCTGTCCGCAATGCCCATAAAGTGTCAACCAGTCTAGAAGACCAATCTTTCCTCAAAGGGTTCACAACCTTCTCAAGAATGTTTTTAATTTGTCAATTCGATACTTCAGCTTGTCCATTAGTTTGCGGATGATAAGTAGTAGCCATTCTATGATTAACTCCATATCTTTTAAGTGCGGCTGCCACTTAGTTGCAATGAAAGTGTGTACCCTGATCACTAATCAATGCCTTTGGTGTGCCAAAGCGAGTGAATATATGATTGTGAAAAAAATTTAAGCATTGTCTTTGCATCATCCTTTGGGACTGCAACAGCTTCAACCCGCTTCAAGACGTAGTCAACAACTACTAATATATAACGATTTCCAAATGAACTTGGAAATGGTCCCATAAAATCCATGCCCTAAACATCAAACAATGCAACCTTCATAATTGGCTGCTGCAACATTTCATTGCGTCGGGATATAGAACTTGTGCACTGACACCTGTCGCATTGATTCACAAAATTGTGGGCGTCTTTGAATAATAAAGGCCAGTAGAATCTTGATTGGAGAACCTTAGCGGCAGTTCGGATGCCACCGAAATGACCTCCATAAGGAGTATCATGACAGTGCTTCAGGATTGAAAGCATATCCTCTTCCGTAACACAACACCGAATAATGTTGTCATTGCATACCTTGAATAAATACGGTTCGTTCCAATGATACTTCACTACTTCACGAAGAAATCTTTCTTTTTTATGGCCTATGACACCCAATGGGATTTTTCCACACACAAGATAATTAACCAGATCTACAAACCAAAGGGTTGCATCTACAGCAAAAAAAACTTCTCATCTGGGAATGCGTTGACAATTTGAAGTACGTTTCTATCTTTGATGCCAATTTCCAGTCGAGACAGATGGTCTACAACTTGATTTTCTGAACCTTAACAGTCTTTTCTCTTGATGTCGATTTCTTGCAATAGTAAGATCCAGCGTATCAATCTTGGTTTTGCATCCTTCATCGCAAAAATGTATCTCAATGCCGAATGATCAGTAAATATAGTAACCTTTGCGCCAACAAGATAAAAAAAAACTTGTCGAAAGCAAAAACTACAATGAACAATTCTTTTTCTATAGTGGTATAATTGATTTGAGCCTTAGTAAGAGTTTTGCTAGCATAATAGATGGCGTGAAATATTTTTCCCTTGCGTTGTCCTAGAACAGCACCCACAACAATGTCGCTTGCATCGCACATAGCTTCAAAAGGTTGAGACCAATCTGGTGCAATGACAATGGGTGCATTTACTAGCTACGTCTTTTATTGAATGAATGCCTCCAGACATGCATCGTCAAAGAGGAATTTTTTATTCTGTTCCAGAAATGAGCATAAGGGCTTTGTAACTTTCGAGAAATCTCTAATAAATCTTCGGTAAAACCCCACATGCCCAAGAAAACTGCGAATACCTTTCACATTTGTCGATGGAGGTAATTTCTCAATGATTTCCACTTTAGCTTTGTCTACTTCAATGCCTTGACTAGAGATGCGATGGCCTAACACAATGCCTTCAGTTGTCATGAAATGACATTTTTCCCAATTTAAAATAAGATGTGTGTCTTCACATCGCTATAATACTTTATCCAATTTGTCAATGCAATGATCAAAGCCATTCTCATAGACTGAGAAATCGTCCATAAAAACCTCTAAAGAATCTTCAATCATATCCGATAATATTGCCATCATGCACCATTGAAATGTGGCTGGTGCATTGCAAAGACCGAAAGGCATACGGTAAAAAGCAAAAGTACCAAAGGGACAGGTGAAAGTTGGTTTCTCTTGATCCTCAGGTGCAATAGCAATCTAATTGTACCCAGAATAGCCATCTAAGAAGCAGTAATAGGCTCTTCCAGCAAGCCTGTCCAACATTTGGTCAATGAAAGGAAATGGGAAATGGTCCTTCCTTATGGCAACATTAAGTTTGCGATAATCCATACAGACTCGCCATCCCGTAGGGATGCGTGTAAGAAATAATTCTTCTTTGTTGTTGCTAACCACTGTGATGCCACTCTTTTTATGAACGCATTGCACTGGACTTACCCAATTGCTATCAGAAATAGGGTAGATAATTCCAACATTAAGCCACTTTTTAATTTCTTTCTTAACAACTTCCTTCATATTCTCGTTTAATTTTCTTTGTTGCTCAATCGACTGCTTGCCTTCATCTTGAAACTTGATCTTGTGCATGCAAAAAGATTGACTAATGCCTTAGATATCGGCAATACTCCAAGCAATAGCTCGTTTATGTTGCTTAAGAATATGGACCAATTTCTCTTCTTGAGTTAAATCCAGTGTTGTGGAGACAATAACTGGGAGAGTATTATTATCACCAAGAAAGATGTATTTAAGATGAGTAGGTAGTGGTTTCAATTCCAGAGTAAGAGCTTCGTCGATAGATGGCTTGAAAATTGGAGCTGTTCTGTTGGCTAAGTCTAAGGATTCAATCTGCCATCCATGCATGAGTTCAGTATTATTAGCTTCAACCATGCTGTCACAATTATCTAAGAATTCATCATCATATGTCACTATAAACTCCTTAGAAAGTATTGTGCTTTAGTTATTGAATTCTTCCGGAATTAAATCATCTAGCACATCGACAGTATGGCAATATTTTTTATCCTTGCATTGAATATATTCAAAAACACTGAAGGTAATGTGCTCATCATTAAGTCACATGGTCAGTTCACCTTTGTAAACATCAATAAGAGTTCATCCGGTGGCTAAAAATGGTCCTCCCAAGATTATGGGAATCTCCTTGTCTGCCTTGCAGTCAAGTATGATAAAATAAGCCGGAAAAATAAATTTATCCACACGAACTAAGATATCTTTGATTTGCCCTTCAGGTTGAGCCAAGGATCGATCAACTAGTTGCAAAGTCACTGCAGTAGGTTTCATGTGACCAATTTCCAACTTTCTAAAAGTTGATAGCGACATTAGGTTGATGCTAGCTCCCAAGTCGCATAAAGCCTTGCCCAAATAATGGTTGCCAATTGAACATGGGATAGTAAAGCTCCCAGGATCTTTCATTTTGGGGGGCAACTTATTTGTCAAAAGAGCGCTACAGCCCTCTGTGAGTGCAATAGTTTTGAGTGCAATAGTTTCCATATCACTTAACATATTATTCTTGGACAAGAGCTCCTTCATAAATTTCCCATAATTCAAAATTTGCACAAGTGTCTATTAAAGGAATATTGACCTAAAGTTGCTTTAGTGTGTTCGGGAACTGTTGCTACTGCTTATCCTGCTCATTCTCTTTGAATCTTTGTGGAAAAGGCAAGGATGGAGATACATCTTGTAACACCCCTTACCCGTGTTCAACGCCGGAACAGGGTATGAAACATTACCAGACAACAACACAGACATTCATGCAAAACCAGGCCATAAAATTTCCTTCAATTTAAAAATTTTCATATTCCATAAGTAAGTCCCTAAAATGGGCCTACGAGGCTCAAAACATACTTTGGGAATGGTCCGGGAAAAAATCAAGAACTTTAGAAACATTTAGAAAATTTACATAAAAACTGGGCACACGCCCGTGTGGTACAGGGACACACCCGTGTGGGAAAGCCGTGTGGTCGCACACACCCATGTCCCCAGCCCGTGTGGTTTTATTTTTCATTTCGAACCTACAAGGGTTTTCACACGGCCGAGCACACGCCCATGTGTTAGCCCGTGTGACGAACTTAATTTTTCGCAAATTAGGTGCAGGGGACACACGACCAGGCTACACGCCTATGAGGCAGACCGTGTGTCGCACACGGCCAAGACTGTAACACCCATAACCCGTATCCATCACCGGAATAGGGTCACGAGGTATTACCGTTCAAATCATAAAATTTATACCATTGTGGCTCACACATCAACACATCATAGCAATCAATAGCACAAAGTCCATTTAGTAGGTCAACGAGACCTTAAACATGCTTTAAAGAAGGTTCGGGACTAAACCGATCTCATACAGAAACTTAACAAAACTTAGAAAAAAAATCATTTTAAACAAGGCACATGCCCGTGTGGCTAGACCGTGTGCCTCACACGGCCATGCCTCAGACCATGCCTTACCCCGTGTACACTACTGACTAGGGTCACACGGCCTGTCACACGCCCGTGTGCCTGGCCCGTGTGCAAGTCTGATCTGCATCGAATAAGGACAGTGATGGACACAGGCGAGACACACGCCCGTGTGCTCACCCGTGTGGACAATTATAGGCCATTTAAAAGGCCATATTGCCACCCAATTTGGGTCAACCCTACATGCTCAATTCCAACATCAATTAACATACATTTCAATCACCATTCTCAACTACCAAATCAAGTATGAAATACCATTTCAATATCACCAAAACATACTCTAATGGCCATTCACAACAAACCATATTTACACATTACTTACACCATTTTCACATAGCAAAACATGTACCAAAATCATCGCACAACCTTACTAGCCTATACATGCCATATACCATACATACAACTTCCTAAAAGGTACCAAAATAGATGGCCGATAGTGTGATTGAGTCGCTGACGATCCTCGGATCCGAGCTAGCTTTAATAACACTGTAAAACAGAGAAAGACTTCACACAGTAAGGTTTAAAGCTTAGTAAGTTCGTAACATAACACAAATAACTCAACATTTCAAATTCAATATGCAAAATTAACTAACACACAGATCAATTTGCATCACAATTCAATCTCACTCATAACCATTACTCACTTTCATACCACATCTACAGGTTTATGCACAAGCATTTATAATACTTCTCAATCCAATTCTTTTTCTCATTCATTCACATAATCATCCATCTATTTCATACACGATATCATCAACCACATAGGTTCTGTACATACCTGTACCATCACATATTTATTTATCACTTTTATCACTCAATGCTCGATGCCATAACTCGTTCGATCTTCTTTAAATGTTCGATGAACTCACACACTTAGTGCCAATTACTAAGCTGAAGCTATAATATCATCGCACACTTATTTCCATCACATTAAAACCGAAGTTGTCTCGGTATTGCACACACAGTGCGAACTAATATAGCCGATGCATTTCTTTATCTCGCACACTTAGTGACATTCATCATTGTATCGATTCTATTTACGCACACTTAGTGCCATATATCTTCAAACTCACATTTCAAATTTCTGAATTCCATAATCACATTCCCATTCATTCCAACACATATGAACATCATTTAAACAATATGTATTACACACGAACTTACCTCGGACGTAGAAACAACGTCACTAGTCGGTCAATCGAGCAGTTTGTTCTTGCCTCGATCGAGGTCTGAATTTCTCCTTTCTTGATCTAAACAATATCAAATTCAACTCATTCAATCACTTTTTCATCCAAAACATTCCACAACACATAGTTAGGGCATTTTACACTTTAACTCTCATAATTCTACATTTTGACATTTTAGTCCCTATTTCACATTTACACAAAATACACATAATTTACTCACACCCAAGCTTGGCCGAATTTTCACACTAGTCCCTAGCAACCCATATCTTTCATTTATTTCACATTTTAACCCTTCAAATTTTCATTTTCACAAATTAACCCTTAATAATCAATTTCATCAAAAATTCCAAATACAAAATAGGTTTATCTTTCATCAAGCTTTCATATTTCACCAACTATCAACACAAAGCTCACAATTTCATCAATGGCATAACTCAAAATCTTCATCAAATTCAGAAATTAAAGCATGGGCCTGATAGAACACAAAGTAACGATCACAAAAGCGTAAAAATCATCAAAAAATGATCAAAGAACATACCTCAATTAGCCTAAATGAGTGTTGAATGCTTCTAAGTGTATAAACCCTATTTTCACTTCTTATTTTTGGTGGAAACAACCGATATGAACACCATTTTATCATTTTGTTTTATTTAATCATCATTAATAACCATTTTACAATTTTAACCTTAATGAATTAACATGAAAACCATTTAATACAAGCCCATTTATGTCAAATTCCACTATCAATGGTCTATTATCAACATAAGGGCCTTTCATTTAATAAGCCATGGCAATTAATCACTTTTAACAACTAGCACACAGCTTTTGCATTTTACGCGATTAAGTCCTTTTTCACAAATCAGCACACAGACGATAAAATTTTCACACAGAACTTTCACACATACTTTATCACATACCATAAACATCAAAAATAATATTAAAATATTTTTAAACCTCGAATTTGTGGTCCTGAAACTAATTTCCTGACTAGGGTCTAAACCGGGCTGTTACATAGACACACGCCCGTGTGTCTACCCGTGTGGACAATTATAAGGCTATTTACCAAGCCTTTTGCCACCCTGATAAGCATCCACCCTTATACCATTTCCAACCAACTTATCATACTATTATTAGACATCTATTTGTTCACATTAAGAGCATTCATGCACCATTTAATAACCATACTCATCATATATAACCACACTTATACTTAGCCAACACACATGCACCTACACATCCATTCACTTATCCCACTTCCCACACTTAAATTTCATGCTACCATTCATTCCCACTTAGGCAAGCAAACTCATTCATGAAAGGCCTCATCATAGACTTATAACACAACCAATATTAGCCACATCACATGGCCTTATACAAAATGATATATCAAATGACATAGACCACATTCTTGGCCAAATTAATTATGGCACTTACAAAATAACCAAATTCCTATACGTGCCATAATTCAATGTAAGTCTCAATATACCAAAATGTGTAGATAGTGTGGATGATCCTCCGATGATCTCTGTATCCCGAGCTAGCTTGGTGACACTACAAAACAAGGGAAAAGAGAAGGGAGTGAGCTTTAAGCTTAGTAAGTCTATACGTAAACAATAAACATCACCACATGCTTATCAATCAAGAACATTACATACTAACCAAGAACAATTCAGATCTTTGTAGTTGCACTTACTCATTCCAAACCTTACCACGTTCCAAATACATATCATAGACATTGCTTACAATTACATACACCTATAACCCTGCACTTGTCACCACATTGTCACATGTAGTTTCACTTAATCAAATTTTCCCGATGAACACTTCAGAATAATACCGGATACATATACACACGGTGGTATCGCACACAGCCCACCAATAATAGTAAATACGGTGGTATCGCACATAGCCCACCAATAATAGTAAATACGGTGGTATCGCATACAGCCCACTAATAATAGTAAATACGGTGATATCGCACACAGCCCACCAATAATAATAAATATGGTGGTATCGCACACATCCCACCAATAATAGTAAATATGGTGGTATCGTACACAGCCCACCAATAATAGTAATTACGGTGTTCATCCGTATCCATTTTCTATTCCGAAGGATCATCCGAGAATTTCCCCACTTTTCATTATTTTAATAAATATCAATAATATTCACTCACATTTCACATAAGACATTAATATGTAAAAACATAAATAAAAAGGATGTATCGTTTACATATAAACTTACCTCGATACAAAAAGTGTCAATTTGCAATTTAGTCTGAAACCTTGCCTTTTCCTCAGTCAAGGTCGATTCCACGTTCTTCTTGATCTATAATGACACATTTAGCTTATTTAATATATACATTATTCAAATCAGTCCAAAATCTTCCTATGGAAAAATTTACAATTTAGCCCCTAACTTTCTCAATTTTTACACTTTAGTCCCTAGGCTCGTAAAATGAAATGTGTTCATTTTTCACACACCCAAGCCTAGCACAATTTTAACTATTTTACATTTTATACACATTATTTCATCTTTTGCAAATAAGTCCTTTTTATTAATTTCACCAAAAATCATCTAGCTAAAGTTGTTTATCACACTCCAAACTTTCATATTCTACCACTAGACACCAAAATACATGTATGTCATCCATGGGTAAAATTTTAAACACAAACTTTAGCTCAAAATAGTGGTAGAAATAGCTAGATCGAGCTAGAGGATTTCAAAAATACGAAGAATATCAAAAACGGGGCTAGGAGGTACTTACAATCAAGCTTGAAAGTGAAACAAAACCCTAGCTATGGCTCCTTGCAATTTTTGGCCATGGAGGATGAAGATGGACACAATTTTAGCCTTATTTTCCCTTTTTATTTCTTTTATTAGCCAAATGACCAAATTGCCCTTCATTAATCCTTTAGTTATTTTATCCCTCTATGGACATTTTGTGTCCAAACTATAATGTAATGGTCTAATTACCAACTAAGGACTCTCAATTTAAAAACCCATCTCAATCAAGTACCTTTATGGATTATAATACACACTTTTCACCCATTGCAATTTAGTCCAACTTATCAAATTGGACATCCAAACAATAAAATTTCTCAACCAAAATTTCACACAAACATTCAATCACTCAATAAACACTAAAACTCAATCGGAATAAATATTTTGACCTCGGATTCATGGTTTTGAAACTACTGTTCCATTTAGGCCCTAATTTGGGCTGCTACAACTCTCCCCCTTTAGGGATTTTCGTCCCCAAAAATCTTACCGGTAAAGAGGTTTGGGTACTATTTTCTCATGGCTTCTTCCGGTTCCCACGTAGCCTCTTCTACACCATGCTTTTGCCACAACACTTTCACTAAGGCTATACTCTTATTCCTCAGTTACTTAACCTCTCGAGCAAAAATCTTAATTGTTCCTCAACATATGTCATATCCGGTCGTATCTCAATTTCTGTTGGAGGAATTACATGTGATGGATCGGAACGATATCGTCACAATATCGACACATGGAACACATTGTGTATTCTCTCCAACTCTGCCGGTAGAGCTAACCGGTAAGCTACTGGTCCAATCCTTTCAATAATCTCATATGGCCCAATGAAACGCGGACTCAACTTGCCCTTCCGACCAAATATCAAAATCTTCTTCTACAAAGATACTTTCAGAAACACTTTATCACCCACCTGAAACTCAATTTCTTTTCTTTTGAAATCCACGTATGACTTTTGTCGATCTGAAGCAGCTTTTAGACAATCACGAATTATTTTCACTTTCTCCTCGTTTCTCCAACTAAATCAACCCCGTGAATCTGTTTCTCACTGAGCTCAGTCCAATACAAAGGAGTTCGACACTTGCGACCATATAATGCTTCGTACGGTGCCATCTGTATACTCGACTGATAACTGTTGTTGCAGGCAAATTCAACCAAAGGTAGATATTTCTCCCAACTACCTTCGAATTCTAAAACACAACATTGGAGCATGTCTTCAAGAACTTGAATTACTCTTTCGGATTGACCGTCAGTTTGCGGATGAAACGCGGTACTAAAATTCAATTTCGTACCCAAGGCTTCTTGCAACTTTTTCCAAAACCTCGAAGTAAATCTCGAATCTCTATCCGAAATAATAGACATAGGTACTCCGTGTAATCTCACAATTTCATCAATATACAACTCAGCCAACTTATCAAGTGAGTAGTCGGTACGTACCGGTATAAAGTGAGCCGATTTCGTCAATCTATCAACCACAACCCAAAATGGCATCTTTCTTTTTCAGAGTCAGAGGAAAACCTGTCACGAAATCCATCGTGATTCTGTCCCATTTCCACTCGGGAACCATCACTGGTTGAAGTAAACCCGAAGGCACCTGATGCTCGACTTTCACTTGTCAGCAGATCAAACACTTTGTCACAAACTCAGAGATGTCCCTTTTCATACCCGGCCACCAATACAACTTCTTCAAATCATTATACATTTTTGTACTGCCCGGATGTACTGACAAACAACCACTGTGTGCCTCGTGTAAAATTTTCCGAATCAACTCATCATCTTTCGGTACACAAACTCTATCACGAAACATCAAACAATCATCTGAATCTACCCAAAAATCAGAGTTACTTCTCAATCCACATTGAGCTCTCTTAGCTTGCATTCCACTATCATTCTTTTGAGCTTCCCCAATCTGCTGAAGAAACAATGGTCTAGCCTTCAACTCGCCCAATATAGAACCATCATCAGACAATGTCAAACTCGTACTCATAGCTCTTAAAGTATACAAGGATTTTCTGCTCAAAGCATCCGCAACCACATTTGCCTTTCCGGGATGATATTCAATTAGTAGCTCATAATCCTTTAACAATTCGAGCCATCTCCGTTGTCGCAAATTCAATTCCTTTTGATTCATCAAATATTTGAAACTTTTGTGATCGGTAAAGATTCAGCATTTTTCACCATACAAATAATGAAGCCAAATCTTCAAAGCAAAGACGATGGCGGCCAGCTCCAAATCGTGCGTCGGATAATTCTTTCCATACGTTTTTAGCTGTCTCGAGGCATACGCTACTACTTTGCCTTCTTGCATCAATGCACACCCAAGACCATTCAATGACGCACCACTATAGATCACAAACTCTTTCCCCGACTCAAGTGCACTAGCACTGGTGCTTTAGTCAATCTCGCTTTCAACTTCTCAAAACTTTGCTGGCATTTTTCAGTCCACTCGAACTTAACACTCTTTTGAAGCAACTTAGTCATAGGAGAATCAATCATCGAGAATCCCTTGACAAAACGTCTATAATACCCGGCTAAGCCCAAAAACCTTCTAACCTCGGATACGTTATGTGGCGGTTTCCAATCAACAATAGCCGAAATTGTGCTTGGATCAACCCGAATACCATCATCTGAAACTATATGTCCTAGAAATCTGACTTCACGAAACCAAAACTCACTTTTACTGAACTTAGCAAACAATTTCTCCTCTCGTAGAATCTGCAATACCGTTCTTAAATGTTCGGCATGCTCGGACTCATCTCGGGAATAAATCAATATATCATCTATGAACACTACCACAAACTTATCCAAATATAGCAAAAAAAATCGGTTCATCAAATCCATAAACATAGCTGGTGCATTAGTTAAACCGAAAGGCATCACAAGAAATTCATAGTGTCCATACCTCATTCTAAAAGCAGATTCTTTGACTCTCAACTGATAGTAGCCGGATCTCAAATCTATCTTTGAGAACATTGTTGCTCCCTTCAATTGATCAAACAAATCATCAATTCTCGGCAATGGATACTTGCTCTTTATGGTCACCTTGTTGAGTTGTAGATGGTCAATACAAAGTCTCATAGATCCGTCCTTTTTCTTCACAAAAAATACGGGAGCACCCCAAGGAGAAAACTCGGCCTCACAAGTCCCTTATCTGTCAACTCTTGCAACTGAGCTTTTAATTCTTTCAATTCAGTCGGGGCCATTCTATACGGAGCAATCGAGATCGGTGCAGTCCCAGGCAATAAATCATTGGTAAATTCAATCTCTCTAATCGGAGGTAACCTAGGCAACTCTTCTGGAAACACATCTGGAAATTCACAGACTACTGGCACTGATTCAAGCTTCGATCCGCACATCTCAGTATTCAACACATAAGCAAGATAAGCTTAACACCCTTTTCTCATGTATTTCTGAGCAGATATGTGCGAAATCACCGCAGGCATCTTATTTGAGTCATCTGTTTAAACCCAAAGAATCTCACCATTTTCACATTTCAACTCAAGAGCTTTTTGTCTAAAATTTACCTTAGCATCATGTAATGTCATCCAATCCATGCCCAAAATAACATCAAACTCGTCAAATTGCAACAAAATCAAATTAGTCGAAAAACAGTGACCTTGATTCGTCAAAGGACAATTCTTGCAAACCTTATCTACTGACACATACTTTCCTAAAGGGTTTGACACTTTAATCACAAATTCAGTCAATTCAACAGGCACTTTCTTATTATTTACAAAATTCACACAGATATAAGAATGAGTGGGTCCGGGGTCAATTAATGCAAGAACATTAGTATCATAAAGAGAGAATGTACCAGTAATCACATTGGGAGATGACGTTCCTCACGAGCACGTATGGCATAAGCTCTAGCAGGTGCTCTCGTTTCTGACCTTACAGCTGAACCCTTCATTATACTTTTACTACTAGCTCCATTTCTGGCATTTCGCGGAGGTCTACCTCTGCTAGCAGTGTTACTCAGTCTAACACTCTGAAGTTTCTCTTCTTCAACTTTCTCAGGACAGTCTCTGATAAAATGTTCTCGAGAACCACACATGAAGCAAGCTCGGTTGTCTCCCAACACTCTCTGATATGTTGTCTACCACAATTATGACACTTGGGTTTATTAGACATCAGATTACCCACACTTGCCATCGAAGTAGCTTGAACTCTAGAGCCCGAATATGTTTTACCACGGTCTCGGTGTGGATACCCATCTGAAACTATCATCCGAGGATTCGTTTCTTTGGACCTGTTTGATTGGGATTGGAACGACTTACTCATCGGCCTCTTTCTTGCATCTCGGGCCTCAATAATAGCTTTTCTCCTTTCTTTATTTAGCTCTTCATGTAACACCCCTAACCCGTATCCGTCGCCAGATTAGGGTTACGAGGCATTACTGATCAAAACACAACCCAGAACAAGCAATCATATATAAATATTTATATGCTATTAAACCTTTTATATAAATGAATCATATTTCTTTAATACCAATTCGAAACAAATGAACTTCAAATGGCTGATTATCGAATGCTTAATTCGTTATCAAACATACTTCAAACATATCACATTACATCATAGCTGAACATAATTTCATTAATAATCATATTATACTCACTTGCACATAATTACGAATTCGACATATACCATTTCATTCATAAAACATTTTAAAGCATTACTAATAGATCATATATATATATATACGAGTACATTACTAATTCGTACCCAATCCACAAAAACCTCTTTACTCATTTTTGAACATTATAGCATATCTTAACATCTATTTCACATGCACATAATCAACCAAAACATTTACCTACCCATTTAATACATCTCATAACCAAATATGCAAACACTTTATAATCAAATTATTAAAGAAACTCATAAGGCCGAATATGTACAAGATATTACATATCCAATAATCTAATCTAATGAACATTTAGATTAATAATGTACTTAACTTTTCACGACATTAATACAATTATTCATAACCCAATCTAAATTGAACATAAATCCAAATAATTAACATAAGTTAATTTCAATACATATGCATATAAATCCAACCAAATCATTTTATATCACAAGTCACATTTAAGCTATAATTTGTCCATGACTAGCCTTGTTATGCGGCTTACCCTTCACCCAAATACAAGACAATTTACAATTTCGATAATCAAATCAAATCACATTAAATTGAGCCCAGTTCGAACACCCATTTTGAAACATATGATGTCAACAAAAAAAATCTCATATTCAACCCACATTCAACTTCACTCTACCATAATCAAGCATTACTAGCATAAAACACCATTAAAAAGGGATATAGACTCATTTTACAAGTTAGCCATTTTCGCATGGCATCATATACTTCAAATTTAAAATGTAAACTCAAAAGAGTAGTTTAGCCTATACATGCCATGAACTTAAAGTTTATTCCCAAAAGGTACCAAAATAGTCGATAGTGTGCTTGACTTTGACAAGGATCCCCGAGCTCGAGCTTCAACTTCAAAGATCTATAAAACAATGTAACAAACACACCAAGTAAGCTTTTATAGCTTAGTAAGTTAAAAGTAATGGTAAAGTATACAACTAAACATTCTATAAATTAATTCCATCCATTAGGATCATCAACACATTCATTTCTATAGATAAGCATCACATAACCATACCATAACTACCATACTTAGTAGTCTCACGACCATATATTCATTCATACCACATTAAATTTCATTCGATACCAAATGATAGGTATTCATCTCAAAACTTACTCAAACACTTAAAATAAATCACTTTTCATTACCTTCGTATCATAAGTCAAAATAACTTACCTTAATAATTATAGCTTTCCCAACTACCTCGAACCACATACCTATTTATCTCAATTCGTATATCCAAATTCACTAGTTAAAGCTTCGAAGAATCCGTAAACCCGCACACATAGTGCAAATCATGTAACGTATCGCACACTTTGTGCCGTTACTTATGCCCCGCACACATAGTGCCATAAGACCGATTTCGCACACACAGTGCTCGGTATATAAGCTTGTACACATAGTGCCCAGACAACCGATCTCGCACACACAGTGCTCGGTATATAAGCTCGCACACATAGTGCACAGAAAACCAATCTCGCACACACAGTGCTCGGTATATAAGCTCACACACATAGTGCACATTAACCGATCCTTTCCTCATTCATAAAGCTCATATGATATTATTTTCATTCACACACATATGCACATATATATATATATACATCTCAAAGATAACTCATATCTTTTATCAATTGCCAACACATTCGGCTAACATACAATATATATACCTAACCACCGATTTCAATACAACCAAAATTCCCTTTTCAATTCTCACATATACTATCCCTCAATGCATATATATATACATATATTTATTCGTCACAAATAATCAAACTTAAATATTCATATATATAACAATATCACATTCGGCCAATAAGGTTAAACATAATTTTCTTCCATTTAACATATGTTTAATATTATCGATAAAAATTTAATTAAACCAATTGCTTATAATTTACTTCGGTGGTCGATGACTTACGGTCTCCCAGCTATTCGTTAAATTTTGCCTTTCCCCGATCCGATCCTGGTTCTTTCCGTTCTTGATCTAAATGATTTCAAAATGAGCTCATTCATATAGAATTTCATTTATTTTAGCTCAAACACATAGTTGAACAATTTTCCAATTTATCCCTCACATTTTGCATTTTTACAATTTAATCCAATTTTCACTAAATACAAAATATGCCAAGTTTACAAATTTTTAGCTAGGGCCGAATGTTCCTTAAGCTTATTCAAGTCCCCATATTTCATAATTTCTATAATCTAGCCCCTCAATCTACTATTTTTGAAATTTAGTCCTAAATGCTCAATTTAATCAAAATTTCCAACACAAAATGTAGTAACCTAACACATATATTTTGTTTACAACCATCAACCATCATAAAACATAAACATTCATCAATGGCGAATGTTGAACATGCATCAAATTCAAAAATTTCAACATGGGCGGATAGTATTCAAGCAACAAACTCGAAACGTAAAATTATCAAAAAGCGAGCTCAACTACTAACCTTAATTTAGCATGCAAATAATGTAATGGTTGGAAGCTATGGCTTCTTCTTCTTCCTTTAAGTTTCGGCAATAACAAGTGGAAATAAAGACGAACATCCACTCACTTGTTTTATGTTTTTATTATAATATACTTATATTATATATTTTATCATTCTTATAATTTTTTTAACATATAAAACAATCATATATTATAAACTAGGTCTCTTTGCCGTCCACTATACTCACCTAAAGGTCAAATTGCAACTTCAATACCCATGCAAAAAGAAGACCATTCAATTTAGCCACTTAATTTCATAATAGCTACTTTTCCCACTTATTCGGTTTAGTCCTTTCACTTAAATTAAACACCCAAACAAACAAATTAACCTACAATATTTTAGCACATGCTCAAACACATAACATAGATATCTAATAAAATATTAAAATATTTTTCTAACTCGGATTCGTGGTCCCGAAAACCACCATTCCGATTAGGGTCGTGTCGGGTATTACAACACTCCCCCCTTAAGGGATTTTCGTCCCCGAAAATCTTACCGTTGAATAATTGTGGGTAGCGTTCTTTCATTGATTCTTCGGTTTCCCAGGTCGCTTCCTCAACCCCTTGCTTATGCCACATAACTTTAACCAACGAAATTTTCTTATTTCACAACTCTTTCACTTCACGAGCTAAGATGCGAATCGGTTCTTCCTCATAAGTCAAATCGGGTTGAATTTAAATCTCTGATGGACTAATCACATGAGAAGGATCGGATCAGTATCGCCGAAGCATCGATACATGAAAGACATTGTGAATCTTGTCTAGCTCAGATGGCAACATAAGTCTGTACGCAACCGGCCCAATACGCTCAATAACTTCATACGGCCCAATAAATCTCGGACTCAACTTTCCCTTACGACCAAATCTAAGTATCTTTTTCCATGGCGAAACTTTCAAAAATACTCAGTCGCCCACTTGAAACTCTATATCTTTACGTTTCAAGTCCGCATACGACTTCCGACGATCTGAGGCGACTTTCAAACTTTCTCGGATTACTTTTACTTTCTGCTGATTAAATCAACCCCGTGTATCTTGCTTTCACTTAGCTCAGTCCAATATAGAGGTGTACGACATTTACGACCGTACAAAGCTTCGCATGGTGCCATTTTGATACTTGATTGAAAGCTGTTATTATACGCAAATTCAATCAAAGGCAAGTATCGTTCTCATGTCCCCTCAAACTCAAGAACGCAACATCTCAACATATCCTCGAGTATTTGAATAACACGTTCGGATTGACCATCCGTCTGACGGTGAAAAGCAGTGCTGAAATGCAATTTGGTACCTAAAGCATCCTGCAGTTTCTTCCAAAATCGCGATGTAAACCTCGGATCTCTATCCGAAACAGTAGAAATGGGTACTCCGTGCAATCGTACGATCTGCGATATGTACAACTCAGCTAACTTATCAAGTGAAAAGTCCGTGCGTACTGGATCAAAATGGGCCGATATCGTCAATCTATCAATAATGACTCAGATTGAATATTTCTTACTCGGCGTCAACGGCAGACCCGATACGAAATCCATCGTGAATCGATCCCACTTCCATTCAGGTACCATAATCGGTTGGAGTAGTCCCGATGGCACCTGATGCTCGGCTTTCACTTGTTGACATATTAAACACTTCGAAACATAGTCTGAAATGTCTCGCTTCATTCCATGCCACCAATAATGTTGTCTCAGGTCGTTATACATTTTCGTACTACCCGGATGAATCGACAATCTACTATTATGAGCTTCGTCACAAATCATTCGAATCAACTCAGGATTCTTAGGCACACACATCCGATTCTTAAACCGTAGACATCCCTCAACATCTATCTAAAAATCTGAATCATTACCCGTACCACATTGACTCATATTTGCTATTAAATCATTATCCATCTCTTGAGCTTCACAGATTTGTTGTACAAACAGTGTTCTCGCTTTCAATTCTGCAATAATCCCACCATCATCAGTCATAGCTATATCCGCATTCATTGCACGTAAAGTAAATAGTGACTTTCGACTAAGTGCATTAGCAACCACATTAGCCTTTCCCGGGTGATAATCAATCACAAGTTCGTAGTCTTTCAGCAATTCCAACCATCGTCGCTGTCTCAAATTCAGATCCTTCTGAGTCATTAAGTACTTTTGACTCTTGTGATCCGAGTAGACGTGGCATTTTTCACCAAATAGATAGTGACGCCAAATTTTCAAAGAAAAAACTATAGCGGCCAACTCAAGGTCATGCGTCGGATAATTCCTCTCGTGCGGTTTCAACTGTCTCGAAGCGTAGGATACAACTTTACCCTCTTGCATCAAAACACAGCCCAGCCCATTTAAGGATGCATCGCTGAAAATAACGAACTCCTTACACGACTCTGGCTGAACAAGCACTGGAGCTTCCGTTAACAAGGTCTTCAGCTGATCAAAACTCTTCTGGCACCTTTCTGACCACTCAAATTTAACGTCTTTCTGTAATAGCTTTGTCATCGGGGCTGCTATCATAGAAAACCCTTTCACGAAGCGTTGCCTATAATACCCTTGAAGTCCTGAAAGCTACTTACCTCAGAAACATTCCGCGGAGGTTTCCAATCAAGTATAGCCGAAACTTTACTCGGGTCAACCCGAATGCCCGATGCTGAAACAACATGCCCCAGGAAGCTAACTTCATTCAACCAAAACTCACATTTGCTAAATTTCGCGTACAACTGCTTATCACGCAAAATCTGTAACACAAGTCTCAAGTGTTCGACATGCTCGGTTTCATCGCGCGAATAGATCAGAATCTCATCTATAAATACAACCACAAACTGATCTAGATACAGTCTGAAACCCGATTCATCAGATCCATGAAAATAGCAGGGGCGTTAATGAGTCCGAATGGCATCACTAAAAACTCATAATGGCCGTATCTCATCCGAAAAGCTGTCTTTGGTACATCCGAGTCTCTAACTCGCAGCTGATAGTAACCTGACCTCAGATCAATTTTCGAAAATACCGAAGCTCCCTTAAGCTGATCAAATAAATCATCGATACGCGGCAACGGATATTTATTCTTTACCGTCACTTTATTAAGTTGTCGATAATCGATGCACATTCTCAAAGTTCCGTCCTTCTTTTTCACAAATAGGACTGGCGCACCCCAGGGTGAGAAGCTCGGTCGCGCAAAACCTCTATCTGTCAATTCTTGCAACTGAACCTTCAACTCTTTTAATTCAGTCGGTGCCATTCTATACGGAGCAATCGAAATCGGAGTTGTCCCTAGCATTAGCTCAATACCAAACTCTACCTCCCGAACAGGTGGCAATCCTGGCAATTCCTCCAGAAACACATCCGGATACTCACAAACAACCGGTACAGATTCAATCTTCTTTTCGGTTACCTTGATGTCAATCACATACGCAAGATAAGCTTCACAACCCTTTCTCAGATACTGTCGTGCCAACATCGAAGATATCACAGCTGGTAGCCCATTTAAACCCGCAGATTCAATTCGAATTATCTCGTTATTCTGGCACCTCAAATCAATAATCTTTCACCTATAATTCACTACTGCGTCGTGTACAGTTAACCAATCCATACCGAGGATAATATTGAACTCGTCAAATGGTAGCAACATTATATCGGCCGAAAAACATGAATCTCGAATCATCAAAGGGCAACTCTTGCACACTCTATCAACTAGCACACACCGACCTAGGGGGTTCAAAACCCGAATCACATACTCAGTAGACTCAACAGGTAGAGTCTTACTGGATACTAATGTTTCACACACATACGAATGAGTTGAACTGGGATCAATCAGGGCAGTAACACTAGTATCAAAGAGAGTGAAAATACCGGTAATGAAATCTGAAGATGAAGCCTCCTCTCTGGCACGAATGGCATAAGCTCTAGCCGGTGCATGGGCCTCTGATCGAATAGCCGCATCTGAAGTCCCCCTCTGAGCACCATTCCTACCTCCCACATTACGAGATGGTCTACCTCTAGCTGCAGTGCTGCTCGGTCTCCCACTCTGAACAATACCCTTTTCAGCGGTCTCCGGGCAATCCTGAATGAAATGATCTTGCGAACCACACTTGTAACAAGTGCGACTATTAGATTTACCCCAACACTCACCAAAATACCGTCTACCGCACTGTTGACACTCAGACCTATTCAGTCGGGTATCGCCAACACTAGCAACTGATGTAGCCCGAGAACTCACTGGTGGTCGTTCTCGCATAGAGACCCCTGTGTTAGGTTTGGACCGGCTACCATCATTCTTGAACTTCTTCGTTAACGCTTGCGGAAATTTACCCGCAGATCTCTTTCAGAAGTCTCTAGCTTCAAACTCGGCTTTTCGCTTTTCTTTTCCTAGCTCTTCAGCTTTACAAGCTCGCTCAACCAGTACTACGAACTTGTTTATTTCAAGGATGCCAACCAGAAGCTTTATATCTTCATTTAAACCTTCTTCGAATCTCTGGCACATAGCAGCCTCAGATGAAACACATTCACGAGTGTAGCTACTAAGTCTCACAAACTTGCGCTCGTATTCGGATACGGTCATACGACCCTGCTTAAGCTCGAGAAATTCTTTACATTTAGAGTCTATGAATCGCTGACTTATATATTTCTTACGAAATTCTGTCTGAAAGAAGTCCCAGGTAACTCGTTCCTTCGGAACAACCGATACGAGAGTATTCCACCAATAGTAGGTAGAATCTCGTAATAATGATATGGCACACTTCAGGCACTCATCAGGTGTGCACGATAGCTCATCAAAGACACGAATGGTATTATCGAGCCAAAATTTAGCTCGCTCAGCATCATCATTGTCTTCGGCTCTAAACTCTTGAGCCCCGTGTTTTCTAATACGATCAACCGGAGGCTTGGTTGCTCTCTTAGGATTTATAATCGAAGGTACCACCGGTACTACTGGGGGAGTGTTCGGATTCAGAGGTTGTTGAACAGCCGGATTAGCTCATATATACTGATTGAACCAATCATTCATCACGCTATAGAAGGCTTGTTTAACCCCCTCTTCGGGATTACTCGCAGCTGGTTGAGATTCCTCTGGCGCGGTCCCTTGCGCGAGAGCAGGCGCCACGCTCTCGACATCATTAGCTATAGCTCGCTCGGGATCAGGATCCATTTACTATATGAAAGAAATAAACACATTTCACTGTCAGAAGTCATCACACTATCACATCATAAATCATGGCATGTATAGCTAAACTCACACGCGCTACATTAGTCCGAGAACCGACTAAACCGTAGCTCTAATACCAATCAAATGAACACCCCTAACCCGTATCTGTCGCCAGATTAGGGTTACGAGGCATTACCGATCAAAACACAACCCAGAATAAGCAATCATATATAAATATTTATATGCTATTAAAACTTTTATATAAATGAATCATATTTCTTTAATACCAATTCGAAACAAATGAACTTCAAACGCATGATTATCGAATGCTTAATTCGTTATCAAACATACTTCAAACATATCACATTACATCATAGCTGAACATAATTTCATTAATAATCATATTATACTCACTTGCACATAATTACGAATTCGACATAAACCATTTCATTCATAAAACATTTTAAAGCATTACTAATAGATCAAATATATATATATATACGAGTACATTACTAATTCGTACCCAATCCATAAAAACCTCTTTACTCATTTTTGAACATTATAGCATATCTTAACATCTATTTCACATGCACATAATCAACCAAAACATTTGCCTATCCATTTAATACATCTCATAACCAAATATGCAAACACTTTATAATCAAATTATTAAAGAAACTCATAAGGCCGAATATGTACAAGATATTACATATCCAATAATCTAATCTAATGAACATTTAGATTAATAATGTACTTAACTTTTCACGACATTAATACAATTATTCATAACCCAATCTAAATTGAACATAAATCCAAATAATTAACATAAGTTAATTTCAATACATATGCATATAAATCCAACAAAATCATTTTATATCACAAGTCACATTTAACCTATAATTTGTCCATGACTAGCCTTGTTATGCGGCTTACCCTTCACCCAAATACAAGACAATTTACAATTTCGATAATCAAATCAAACCACATTAAATTGAGCCAAGTTCGAACACCCAATTTCAAACATATGATGTCAACAAAAAAAATCTCATATTCAACCCACATTCAACTTCACTCTACCATAATCAAGCATTACTAGCATAAAACACCATTAAAAAGGGATATAGACTCATTTTACAAGTTAGCCATTTTCGCATGGCATCATATACTTCAAATTTAAAATGTAAACTCAAAAGAGTAGTTTAGCCTATACATGCCATGAACTTAAAGTTTATTCCCAAAAGGTGCCAAAATAGTCGATAGTGTGCTTGACTTTGACAAGGATCCCCGAGCTCGAGCTTCATCTTCAAAGATCTATAAAACAATGTAACAAACACACCAAGTAAGCTTTTATAGCTTAGTAAGTTAAAAGTAATGGTAAAGTATACAATTAAACATTCTATAAATTAATTTCATCCATTAGGATCATCAACGCATTCATTTCTATAGATAAGCATCACATAACCAAACCATAACTACCATACTTAGTAGTCTCACAACCATATATTCATTCATACCACATTAAATTTCATTCGATACCAAATGATAGGTATTCATCTCAAAACATACTCAAACACTTAAAATAAATCACTTTTCATTACCTTCGTATCATAGGCCAAAATAACTTACCTTAATAATAATAGCTTTCCCAACTACCTCCAACCACATACCTATTTATCTCAATTTGTATATCCAAATTCACTAGTTAAAGCTTCGAAGAATCCGTAAACCCGCACACATAGTGCAAATCATGTAACGTATCGCACACTTAGTGCCGTTACTTATGCCCCGCACACATAGTGCCATAAGACTGATTTTGCACACACAGTGCTCGGTATATAAGCTCACACACATAGTGCCCAGACAACCGATCTCGCACACACAGTGCTCGGTATATAAGCTCGCACACATAGTGCACATTAACCGATCCTTTCCTCATTCATAAAGCTCATAAGATATTATTTTCACACACATATGCACATATATATATATATATACATCTCAAAGATAACTCATATCTTTTATCAATTGCCAACACATTCGGCTAACATACAATATATATACCTAACCACCGATTTCAATACAACCAAAATTCCCTTTTCAATTCTCACATATACTATCCCTCAATGTATATATATATAAATATATTTATTCATCACAAATAATCAAACTTAAATATTCATATATATAATAATATCACATTCTGCCAATGAGGTTAAACGTAATTTTCTTCCATTTAACATATGTTTAATATTATCGATTAAAATTTAATTAATCCAATTGCTTATAACTTACTTCGGTGGTTGATGAGTTAGGGTCTCCCGGCTATTCGTTCAATTTCGCCTTTCCCCGATCCGATCCTAGTTCTTTCCATTCTTGATCTAAATGATTTCAATATGAGCTCGTTCAAATAGAATTTCATTTATTTTTGCTCAAAACACATAGTTGAACAATTTTCCAATTTATCCCTCACATTTTGCATTTTTACAATTTAATCCAATTTTCACTAAATACAAAATATGCCAAGTTTACAAATTTTTAGCTAGGGCCGAATGTTCCTTAAGCTTATTCAAGTCCCCATATTTCATAATTTATATAATGTAGCCCCTCAATCTACTATTTTTGAAATTTAGTCCTAAATGCTAAATTTAATCAAAATTTCCAACACAAAATGTAGTAACCTAACACATATATTTTGTTTACAACCATCACCCATCATAAAACATAAACATTCATCAATGGCCGAATGTTGAACATGCATCAAATTCGAAAATTTCAACATGGGTCGGATAGTATTCGAAGCAACGAACTCGAAAACGTAAAAATTATCAAAAACCGAGCTCAACTACTAACCTTAATTTAGCATGCAAATAACCGAATGGTTGGAAGCTATGGCTTCTTCTTCTTCCTTTAAGTTTCGGCAATAACAAGAGGAAATAAAGATGAACATCCACTCACTTGTTTTATGTTTTTATTATAATATACTTATATTATATATTTTATCATTCTTATAATTTTTTTAACATATAAAACAATCATATATTATAAACTAAGTCTCTTTGCCGTCCACTATACTCACCTAAAGGTCAAATTGCAACTTCAATACCCATGCAAAAAGAAGACCATTAAATTTAGCCACTTAATTTCATAATAGCTACTTTTCCCACTTATTCGGTTTAGTCCTTTCACTTAAATTAAACACCCAAACAAACAAATTAACCTACAATATTTTAGCACATGCTCAAACACATAACATAGATGTCTAATAAAATATTAAAATATTTTTCTAACCCAGATTCGTGGTCCTGAAACCACCATTCCGATTAGGGTCATAATCGGGCTGTTACACTTCAGCCTTGCAAGCTCTATCGACCAATACCACGAATTCTTTCAACTCTAAGATCCCAACTAACAATCTAATATCCTCATTCAGCCCATCTTCAAATCTCTTACACATAATAGCTTTGGTAGACACACACTCTTGAGCATACTTACTAAGTCTGACAAATTCACGTTCATACTCTGCCACAGACATTTTACCTTGCTTCAATTCGAGGAACTCTTTCCATTTCTGATCGATGAACCGCTGACTATATATTTCTTTCGAAACTCCTCTACGAAGAAAGAAATCCCATGCCACTCTCTCTTTTGGAACTACAGATATCTGCATCTTCCACCAGCGATATGCCGAGTCCCTCAGTAATGATACAACACATTTTATGCATTCTTCGGGCGTGTAAGAAAGTTTGTCAAATACCCGCATAGAATTCTCAAGCCAAAACTCTGCCTTCTCGGGATCATCATCTATGTTGGCTCTGAATTCTTCAGCCCCTTATTTTAAAATCTTATCCACCGGGGGTTTAGTCAATCTTACCAAATCAACCTTGAGGAGCTACGGAGATCGGCTGAGGTATAGAAGGGGGTGGAGGAGGTTGAGCATTAGGATTTGCTTGAACAAATTCAGTATACCAATTACTCATCATATGGAGAAAGGCTTCCCGAGCCTCCTCTGTAACACCCCTTACCCGGGTTCGAAGCCTGAACCGGATACAAGGCATTACCTAACTCAACTTGCCTAAACATATCAGATCGGGCTATAAGATTTTGCTACAGCTTAGAAACTTTTCATTTAAACTCATAACCTGCTTATCCTGGGCTTAAGAGGCCCTAAACATACTTCTGGAAGGTTTTGAAACTAAACCGAGAACTAATACGCACTTAGAAAATTTTTAACCCAACAGGGGCCACACGCCTGTGTTGTTCTAGGGACACGCCTGTGTGTCCCTAAGACATGCCCCTGTCCTTCACCCGTGGTCGACACTGACTTATTTCACACGGCTGGGCACACGCCCGTGTCCCTGGCCCGTGTCTCTCACACGGCCTTGACACGCCCATGCCCTAGCTCGTGTGCCAAAACCTTGGCATTCTGTTTATGACGTCATCATCTCACTATGGTCACATGGCTAAGGCACACGCCCGTGTCCTTAGGCCGTGTGTCGAATTAAATTCCAAATTCCAGGTGCAGATTTCACATGGGCTGGGCACACACCCATGGGGCTGACCGTGTGTCACACTGCACAAACACACGCCTGCAGGTGTCCGCCTGCAGTGAACAATTATATGGCTATCTACCAAGCCACATGCCACCCTAGCAAGAAATCACACTCATACCAAAACAATTCAATATTTAAGATGACCAAATGTTACCTTTAGGAACTCAAAATAATCAATACATCCACAAAAACATACACTTCATGAAATTCACCTACATTAAAAATAAGAAATAGCCAAGTATTGGCCCAACTTTAATGACCATTTACAAAATAACCTTGATTACAAAAATAGCCAACACTTTGGCTAACAATTACGACCTAACAAAATACCCAAGTACTTGTCATACTCAAATTAAGTCTAAATTGTTATACCAAAGTGATGTTGATAGTGTGATTTCTGAACTCCCGCGTCCCACGATTCTCGAGTTAGCAAGGCAATACTACAAGGAAAAAAGGGCAATGAAAAGGGGTAAGCATAAAGCTTAGTAAGTTTGCATGGAAATAAATAGCAACGTTAAGTTCATGATAAAATTCATCCATGGAATTAATTAACCATACACAAAGTATTAGGCTTCTTGCCATACTTACTTATACTTGCCCCTATTTAGCACATACCATGCCACATATCGTAAGTGTTTCGTCGTGAATTACTCACAAGTGCCTGTATTAACTTATTCACATAACATTCAGCAAAATTCTCGTTTCTATTTCTAAGATGATTTATTCATTCCGATAAATCACTAGGGATGCTCAAAGATGCATATTTATAACCATTAGCATAAAAACGAAACAAATGCCACATCCTGGATGTGGTCTTACATGGGGTCACCTATAGGTGCCGATGCCATATCCCGGATATGGTCTTATGCGATTCTCATACTCAATACCGAAGCCATATCCCAGATATGGTCTTATACGAGATTTCAATTTGGTGCCAAAGCCATGTCCCGAACATGGTCTTACACGGGACCTTATTCATCTCATGTCTTGATGGTAGCATTTTCACACATATTTTAGTCCCACCGGGACTTCAACATCTCAACTCCTATCATCTTTCTCATTCAACACCAATATTCAATTTCATAGAATTTCATTATAAAATCAACCATCATCAGACATGCTAGCATAAATGATAAATTATCACATACAAACTTACCTCGATTTCAAAATAAGCTAGATCGTCGATCTAGTCCAAGACTTTATTCTTTCCTCGATCAAGGTGGATTCTTGGTTTTTCTTGCTCTATAATAGCAAATTAGCTCATTTTAATCATCACATTAATAAATGCATTTCAAAAATCATGCTTTGGCAAAATTACCATTTTGCCCTTAGACTTTGGCAAAATGACCATTTTACCCCTAGGCTCAGAAATTAATTATAATCAAATTTCTACCTTTAATGAGCCTAGGTGAACATTTATTTCTCTTATGGCCATCATCAAAACCAAACATTTCACATATTTACTACAAACTTTATAACCTTTACAACAAGGTCTATTTAGGTGTTTTCATGGCAACACCTTTCACAAAAGTTGTTCATCTAACAACCAAGACTCATTTTCTTCCATAAAGATGTAGCAAATAACAATGAAAGCTCTCATGGTAAATCTATAAACTCTTCACCATATTACAAATTAGTCCCCTCATTTGAAAGCTTAAGCTCTAGAGGTTCTAAAAGTACAACTATCTTCAAGAAAAATCATTAAAATCACTTACTTGAATGGAGATGAGTTTGCTAAAATTTTGAGCTTTCAAAACCCCTATTTTGCTTGCTATTTTCGATGGAGAAAGATGGAGAGAAAAGATGGATATCATCTTTTCTTTATTTTATTCTATTTATCAATTTAGTCAACAACTATTACCAACTTTGACCAATTTGTCTCCTATTGTCCCTCTATGGCCGGCCAACAATCTAAAAAGGGGCTAATTGTCCTTTAAAAACCTCAAATTAATATTCTATGGCTATTAGGTACCTTTAGCTTATAAAATAGAACTTTTGCACTTTATGCGATTTAGTCCTTTTTCGCGATTAAGCAAGAAATCAATAAAATTAAAGCACCAAAATTTTCATACACTTATACCATCACACTCTAACTCATGAAATATCATGGAAATAATTTTCTCAAACCTCGGATTAGTGATCCCAAGATCACTGTTCTGACTAGCCCCTAAATCGGGCTGTTACAATTCTCCCTCACTTAAGGATTTTCGTCCCCGAAAATCTTACCGGTAAAAAGGTTGGGATATAGATTTCTCATAGTCTCCTCGGGCTCTCAGGTAGCCTCTTCTATTCCGTGCCTTTGCCATAACACTTTCACAAGGGCTATACTCTTGTCTCTTAACTGTTTGACTTCTCGAACCAAAATTTTAACCGGTTCTTCACAATAAGTCAAATCCGGTTGTATCTCTACCTCTGTTGGTACTACGACATGTGAAGGGTCTGAACAGTATCGGCGTAACATGGATACGTGAAAGACATCATGAATCTTTTCCAGCTCAGGTGGCAAAGCCAACCGATAAGCTACCGGTCCTATCATCTCGGTAACTTCATAAGGTCCGATAAAACGCAGACTTAATTTGCCTTTTCGACCAAATCTGAGGACTTTTCTCCATGGTGATACTTTCAGAAACACTTTATCACCGACTTGGAATTCAATCTCTTTCCTTTTCAAATCCAAGTAGGACTTTTGTCTATCTGAAGCCGCTTTCAGACACTCGCGTATAACCTTTACTTTTTCTTCAGTTTCCCTAATCAAATCGACCCCGTGTATTTGGTTCTCTCTTAGTTCTGACCAATACAAAGGCGTTCGGCACTTACGCCCATACAATGCCTCATAAGGCGCCATTTTCAAACTTGACTTAAAACTGTTGTTGTAGGCGAATTCCACCAACGGTAAGTATTTCTCCCAATTACCTAGGAATTCCAAAACACAACATCGAAGCATGTCTTCGAGTATTTGAATTACTCTTTCCGACTGCCCGTCGGTTTATAGATGGAAGGCTGTACTAAAACTCAATTTTATGCCTAAGGCCTCTTGTAACTTTTTCCAAAACCGTGACATGAATCTCGGATCTCTATCCGAAATAATCGATAATGGTACACCATGAAGTCTTACTATCTCTAACACGTACAAGTTTGCCAATTTATCAAGTGAATAATCGACTCGTACTGGTATAAAATGAGCAGACTTCATGAGCCTATCGACTATGACCCACACAACATCTTTCTTTTTGGGCGTCAACGGTAAACCTGTCATGAAGTCCATGGTAATGCGATCCCATTTCCACTTAGGAACCATAATGGGCTGAAGTAGACCCGAAGGTACTTGGTGTTCAGCCTTAACTTGTTGACAAATTAGGCATCTCGATACAAACTCGAAAAGGTCTTTCTTCATACTGGGCCACCAATACCTCTTCCTTAGATCATTGTACATCTTTGTGCTACCTGGATGTACAGACAAACATCCGCTATGTGCTTCATGCAAAATCTTACGAACAAGTTCATTATTTTTGGGTACACAAACCCTATCTCGATACGTCAAACCTCTATTAGGACTTACCCGAAAGTCTGACTCAACATTTGACTCACATAGAACTCTTTTGGCTTGTAAGTCACGCCTCTTTCTCGAGCTTCACAAATCTCTTGAAGAAATAATGGTCTAGCCCTTAGCTCGGCTAGAATAGAACCATCATCCAAAAAGCCATCCGAGTATTCATGGCTCTCAACAAGAAACAATGATTTTCTACTCAAAGCATCGGCGACTACGTTCGCTTTTCCCGGATGGTAGTCAATCACTAACTCATAATCCTTACTCAGCTCTAACCACCTTCGTTGCCTCAAATTCAATTCCTTTTGAGTCATCAAATATTTTAGGCTTTTATGGTCGATAAATATCCGACACCTTTCGCCATACAAATGGTGTCTCCAAATCTTCAAGCGAACATAATGGCGGCCAACTCTAAGTCATGGGTCGGGTAATTCTTCTCGTGCGGCTTTAATTGTCTAGAGGCATATGCAATCACCTTACCCTCTTGCATAAGTACACAACCCAATCCATTCAGGGATGCATCACTTAAAACCACAAATTATCTTCCCAGTTCAGGTTGCACCAAAATAGGAGCCTCAGTCAACAACGCCTTTAGTTTCTCAAAACTCTGTTGACACTTTTCTGTCCAATCAAACTTTACATCCTTTTGCAAAAGTCTCATCATCGGAGTAGCTATCATGGAAAACCCCTTGACAAAACGCCTATAATAGCCGGCTAGGCCTAGAAAACTCCTTACTTCAGTTACGCTCCTTGGTGGTTTCCAATCCACGATTGCTGAAATCTTACTCGGGTCGACTCTAATTCTATCTCCCGAGACAATGTGCCCCAAAAATCCTACTTCCTTAAGCCAAAATTCACTCTTGCTAAACTTGGCATACAACTGTTTTTCCCTCAAAATTTGCAGAACCAAACTCAAATGCTCGGCATGTTCATTCTCATCTCGAGAGTAGATCAGGATGTCATCGATGAAGAACACTACAAATTTATCAAAGTATGGCCGAAAAATGTGGTTCATCAGGTCCATGAAAATGGCAGGGACATTCGTTAGACCAAAAGGCATGACAAAAAATTTATAGTGGCCATAACTAGTCATAAATGCGATTTTCGGTACATCCGAGTCCCTGACTCTCAGCTGATAGTTCCCGGACCTCAAATCTATCTTGGAAAATACCGTGGCTCCCTTCAGTTGATCAAATAAATTATCGATTCTCGGCAACGGGTACTTATTCTTCACAGTTACCTGGTTAAGTTGCCGATAGTCTATGCATAATCTCATGGAACTATCTTTCTTTTTCACAAATAATACGAGAGCACCCCACGGAGAAAAACTCGGTCTTGCGAAACCTTTATCCGTTAGTTCTTGTAACTATGCTTTCAACTCTTTTAACTCGGTTGGAGCCATTCTATATGGAGCAATAGAAATGCGGGCAGTACCCGGGCCTAGCTCAATCCTGAATTCAATCTCTCTAACCGGAGGTAATCCTGACAATTCTTCCAGGAAAACATTTGGGAACTCACATACTATGGGTACCGACTCGATTTTTGAATTAGTCTCTTCAAGATTCATCACAATGGCAAGGTAAGCTTCGTACCCTTTTCTTAAATACTTCTAAGTCAACAAGGACGATATCACTATTGGTGATCTATCTTGCTTATCTGATTCAACACGAATAAAATCTCCATTTTCATTTTTCAACTCAATAAGCTTCTTTTCGCAATTCACAATTACACCATGAGTAACTAACCAATCCATTCCCAGGATGACATCAAACTCATCAAACGGCAATAACATAAGATCAACCGGGAAACAATGACCCCTAATCATCAAAGGGCAACCTTTGCAAACTCTATCAACCAATACATACTTGCCTAGGGGATTAGACACTCTTATTGTAAATTCAGTAGACTCTATAGGCATGCTCATGCTAGAGACTAATTTAATGCATATGTATGAGTAGGTAGACCCCAGATCAATTAAAGCTATAACACGAGTATCATAAAGAGAAAATGTACTCGTGATTACGTCAGGGAAGGACGCCTCCTCACGAGCACGAATGGCATATGTTCTCACCGGTGCTCTACCCTCGACTCTTGCAGTCTACTCTCTGGATGTATTCTTGTTACTCATCTCATTTCTCGAGTTTCTTTGCGGTCTTCCTCTAGCAGTACTTATCGGTCTTGAATTCTGAGACTTCTATTTCTCGCCCACTTCGGGGCAATCTCTAATAAAATGGTCTAAGGACCCACATCTGAAACAAATCTTCTCATTTGCTCGGCACTAACTAGAATGACGCCAGCCACACTAGGGGCCTTCCGGTCTACTCGGTCTAACGTTGCCCACACTAGCAATTGATGTGGTCTGCGCTTTAGACCCCGAAAACGGTTTTCCCTTACTTCGGTTTGAAAACCCGACTGAAGTGGCTGGTCGAGTAGAAAAATCCCTCGATTTCTTAGATGAGGTTTGGTAGGACTTACTCAATTACCTTTTTCTCGAGTCACGGGACTCCATCTCAGCTCTTCTCTTCTCTTTAGCCAAATCTTCGGCTTTACAAGCCCTATCCACCAACACTACAAATTCTTTTAGTTCGAGGACTCCAACATATAAACGGATATCTTCATTTAACCCGTCCTCGAATCTCTTGCACATGATAGCCTCGGTAGACACGCACTCCTGGGCATACTTACTTAGCCTTACGAACTCCCGTTCGTATTCGGTCACCATTATTCGGCCTTGCTTTAATTCCAAGAACTCTTTTCTCTTATGGTCGATGAAACTCTGGCTGATATACTTCTTCCTGAATTCCTCTTGGAAGAATTCTCAGCTAACTCTCTCCCTAGGTACCACCGACACAAAGGTGTTCCACCACTGATAGGCTGAATCTCTCAAGAGAGATACCACACATTTTAAGCACTCTTCAGGCGTGCATGATAACTCATCAAAAACCCTGATGGTATTCTCGAGCCAGGATTCCGCTCTCTCCGGGTCATCATCTTTACTAGCCCAGAATTTTTCGGCTCGTTGCTTTCAGATCTTATCGACCGGAGGCCTTTCACTTCTCACTACTTCAACCACTTGAGGAGCTACAGGAGCGGTTTGAGGAATAGGTGGGGGTGGAGGGGGTTGAGCATTAGGATTTGCTCGGGTATACTCAGTATACCAATTACTCATCATACGGAGAAATGCTTCTCGAGCCTCTTCTCCCTGACCCAAGGTCTCGGGCCTACTATTCGCTGGCGCGATCCCCTGAGCGGGAGCCAGCGCATTACTCATAGCATCATCGGCTGCAGTTCGGTCTGGATCAGAATCCATTTACTACATAAAAACATGATTTTAAACGTCAGGAGCCATCACACATCATTACACAGGTACTCTTACATATGGCATGTATAGCTAGACTCATACTCACGCTACGTTAGTCCTTGAATCGACTAAACCATAGCTCTGATACCAATAAATGTAACACCCCTTACCCGGGTTTGAAGTCAGAATCGGATATGAGGCATTACCTAACTCAACCTTCTTAAACACATCACATCGGGCTATAAGATTTTGCTACAGCTTAGAAACTCTTCATTTAAACTCATAACCTGCTTATCATGGGCTTATGAGGCCCTAAACATACTTCCAGAAGGTTTCAGAACTAAACTGAGAACCAATACGCGCTTAGAAAATTTTTAACCTAACAAGAGGCCACACGCCTATGTTATTCTAGGGACACGCCCGTGTGTCCCTAAGACATGCCCGTGTCCTTCACTCGTGGTCGACACTGACTTATTTCACACGGCCAGCCACACGCCCGTGTCCCTGGCTCGTGTCTCTCACAAGGCCTTGACACGCCCGTGCCCTAGCCCGTGTGCCAAAACCTTGGCATTATATTTATGATGCCATTCACACGACCAAGGCACACGCTCGTGTCCTTAGGCCATGTGTAACAATCCGGTTTATACCCTAGTCAAAACAGTGGTTTTGGGACCACAAATCCGAGTCTGTATAATATTTTAATATTATTTTTTGTGTCTCTGTTATGTGATTATGCATGTGCTAAAGATCCGTAAGATAATTTGTCCATTTGTATGCTTAATTTGATAAAAGGATTAAATAACATTGAAGGCAAAATTTGCATGCTTTATAAAAATATACCTATTTGATGTGGCTTTTTAATAAGGAGGCCTTATGAGGCAATTGTGCCAATATTTAGATAGTGGATGGACAAAGGACAAGAATTCCCTTAATGTATGTTTGTTTTAGTCATTAAATGAAAGGTTAATATGGTAAAATGTGTATTAACATACTTATAATAAACAAAAGAAATAGATAGTGGCATTTGTTCATCCATATTGCCGAATTTTGAAGGAAAGAAAAGAAAGAAATCTAGTTAGGGTATTCGGCCACTTATAAGCTCAATTTAAGGTATGATTTTGATATGGTTTTTGATAATTTTTATGTTTTTACAATCGTTGCTTAGTCTACTATCAAGCCTATGTATCAGTTTTGTGTATTGATGTTGTTCATGAGAAATGCCATTGATGCTATGTTGAGCTTTGTGATGATTTATGGTGTTAAATGAAAGATTTGAGCTAGATGAACATACTTTATTCTTGAATTTTTGATGAATTTAGCTAAATTGGGCTATATTGAGAAAATGATAACTTGAAGGACTAAATTGCAAATTTGATGGAAAATATGGGCTTGTATGATATGTATGAATATTCGGCTAAACATATGTATGTAATGATTTTGTGAATTTGATGTTTTCAGAAAAATGGACTAAATTGATAAATTATGCAAATGTGAGGGTTAATTTGCAAATAGCCCTAATTGTGTGTCCTTGGATTGAATTGGATAAATTAGTGAATAAAAGAGTTAATTCTGGATTTGTATAGATCAAGAATAGAGGAAAATGGTTTTAGATCGCAGAAAAGCGAAAGTAACCGAGTAGCCGTTTCTATTTCTGATAAAACGAATCCGAGGTATGTCATATTACAAATAAATGTAATTGTATTGAGTTAAGCATATTCATATGCCTATTGTCGATATTAAATGCTTATGAGTTGTAATGCAAATGATTTCTGAGATAAGATCGACTTAGCGACAATGTACGAGAAGTCCCGTACGAACCTAGGAATACATAGGTATCTGTTCTGTTTTATCATATAAGACCACATCTGGGACGTTGGCATCAATATCATATTTTTGTGTAAGACCACATCTGGGACGTTGGCATCGATATGAGCTTTTTATATAAGACCACGTCTGAGACGTTGGCATCGATATTATCTTTTCGTGTAAGACCACGTCTGGGACATCGGCATCATATTGATTCGTATAAGACCCTGTCTGGGACAGTGGCATCGTTATCTGAGTACACGTAAGACCTCGTCTGGGACGTTGGCATTGTACAACTATTCTGAGCTTTCTGAGTATCCTATTAGATTCCTATCGGTTCAACGGGCAAGTCTGTGATACGAATGGTTAAGTGAATGGTATATCTGTTTCAGGTACGTTGATTTATACACTAAGTGTGTATATAAGGTAAGTACCTATGTGATCTTACTATGATGATTATGTATATTGGAATAACATTATGATATATGAAAGTGAGCATGAATGAGCTATGTTTATATAAGACTTTTGAATTGATAAATGTGACAAATATGGCCAAGTACATGGATCAAAGCATATATGTGATAGTTTGTTAAGTCATTAAGAAGTGCCAATATACCTATGTATATATATGCCTTTCATACTAAGTTTGTTTATATTATGAGTTACTAAGCTTTTGGAAAGCTTACTCTGTGTGTGTTTTCTCTGTTTTATAGGTCGTCAAAGCTACTGAAGGCTCAGGACCGTCAAGGATCATCATCACACTACTAAACTCATTTTGGTACACTTTGGATATGTATATAGCTAGATATGGCATGTATAGGCTAGTATTTGATATGAGTTTGTTATTTGAACTTAGCCATGTGATTTGGCTAGTTATGAGTTGAGAATTTGTTTGAATGAATGTGATATATGAAGTACGTTTTTGGCATAGTTATTTGATACATGAATTGGTCAAGTTTTGATTAAGAAAATGAATGAATTATGCTTGTGATGAGATGAGCTTTAGTCTTGTAATTTGGATGGTTATTTTGGTATGTTCTTGGTTGTCAAATAGGCAGGGGATGTCTTGATGATTTTGCTTGTAGGTAAGACCCATTAGGTGGCATTTTGGCCTTGCAAATGGCCTATAATGTCACAGGGTAGTGGCACACGGGCGTGCCTAGTGACCGTGGGGACTAAGTCAGTAGCTAGCTTAGGAGCACACGGCCAAGACACACGGGCGTGTCTAGTAGCTGTGTGAAAAAGTCAGTATATGGCCTTAGATTACACGGCCTTAGCACACGGGGTGCTTGGTGGCCGTGGATGTGAAGTCAGATTCTACCACGGCCAAGGTACACGGGAGTGCTTGGTGGCCGCGGATGTGAAGCCAGATTCGACCACGGCCAAGGTACACGGGCGTGCTTGGTGGCCGTGGAGCAAAGTTAGTTTTGACCACGGGGAGGACACACAGGTGTGTCTTGCAGCCGTGGGAGGCACACGGCCTGCTTACACGGGCGTGTAACCCCTGTATCTTTGAAAAGTTTTAAAATTTCGAGAATGTTTTTATGTACTTCGGTTTAGTCTCGACCCTATTTCTAAGCATGCTTAAGGTCTCGATGACCTACTTAAGGGACACAATGATTGAAATAGATGAACTGTTGTATGGAATTTTCTGTAAATGTTTCCGATCTGTCCGGTAATGCCTTTAACCCTAGTCCGACGACGGATACGGGTTAAGGGTGTTACATTTGGTTGGTATCAGAGCTACGGTTTAGTCAATTCTCGGACTAACGTAGCATGTCAGAGTCTAGCTATACATGCCATATTTCTGAATTATGATAGTGTGATGAATCCTGACGTATAAATGTGATTTGTGTATAGTAATGGATCCCGAAAGAGCCGTAGCTGACGACGTAGAAAGTAATGCGCCTGCTCCCGCGCAAGGGATAGCGCCCTCTGATCCGAGACTGACTACTAGCGGTCAAAGGGAAGAAGCTAAACAAGCTTTCTTCCAGATGAAGAGTGAATGGTTCACTCAATTCGTAAAGAATAACCCGACTGTTTCACAACCCTCGCCCCTAGTTAATCCCCCTCAAACCTTAGTTGTGCCTCTGGTGATGGATATAAATTTGTTGAACAAGCCTCTGGTTGACAAAATTCGTAAGTATGGGGCTGAAGAGTTCCGGGCTACTAATGATGATGATATCGAGAAGGCAGAGTTTTGGTTAGAAAACACGATCCGGGTATTCGATGAGATGTCTTTGACTCCGGAAGAATGCATAAAATGTGTTGTATCTTTGCTTCGAGATGCGGCTTATCAGTGGTGGAAAACTTTGATCTCTGATGTTCCAAAGGAACGGGTGACATGGGATTTCTTTCAAGTTGAGTTCCGAAAGAAATATATTAGTGAGAGATTCATTGATTAGAAACGAAAGGAATTTTTGGAATTGAAACAAGGCCATATGACTGTTACGGAATATGAACGAGAGTTCGTGAGATTGAGTTAGTATGCTCGAGAATGTGTATCATCTGAAGCAATAATATGTAAAAGATTCAAAGATGGTCTTAATGAAGATATTCGCCTGTTAGTCGGGATATTAGAAATAAAAGAGTTCGTTGTACTCGTTGATCGAGCGTGCAAAGCTGAAGCACTTGGGAAAGATAAAAAGAAAGCTGAGTCTGAAGTTAGAGATATGAGAAAGAGATTTCAGAATAGATCATTTCAGTCTACTTCAAAGAAATTTAGAGATGATCAAAGCCGTTCGAGAGGTAATATGGGATATTCAAATAGAAATCGAGATACATCACAAATGAGTTTCAAAGCTCCAGCATCTTCAGTGGCAAGTGTTGGGAATGTACGATCCGAGAAACCAGAGTGTAAGCATTGTGGGAAAAGACATCCGGGAAGATGTAGAATGAATGACAGAGCTTATTTAAGATGTGGATCACTTGATCATTTTATCCGTGATTGCCCTGAGTCTGTCGAGCCTGAGAATGTTCAAAATCTGAGATCTGATAATGCACCTGTGAGAGGTAGACCTTCGAAGAATGTAAGGAATGTCAGTGGTAGTCAGAGAACTATGAGAGAGACTATTGTGAGATCTGAAGCTAGAGCGCCTGCCAGAGTGTATGCTATTCGAGCTCGTGAGGAAACTTCTTCACCAAATGTTATAACAGGTACTTTTACACTTTATGATACTTCTGTGATTGCATTGATAGACCCTGGTTCTACGCATTCGTATATATGCATGAATTTAGTGTTCAGTAAGACTTTGCCTTTAGAGTCTACTGAGTTTGTTATAAAAGTATCGAACCCCTTAGGTAAAAGTGTCCTGGTTGAAAAAGTATGCAAGAACTGTCCATTAATGTTTCGAGATATTTGTTTCCCTGCTGATTTGATGCTTTTGCCATTTGATGAGTTTGATATCATTCTGGGTATAGACTGGTTGTTTTCGCATGATGCTATTGTGAACTGTAAAAGAAAGACTATTGATTTGAGATGTCTGAATGATGAAATTATACGGATTGAATCTAATGATTTGAATGGTTTTCCTGCTGTAATATCTGTATTGAAAGCTCAAAGTTATGTGAAAAAGGGTTATGAGGCATATTTTGCTTATGTGATAGATTCGAAAGTGTCTAAGAAGAAAGTCGAATCAGTGCCTATTGTCTGTGAGTTTTTACGATGTATTCCTGAAGAGTTCTGAGGTTTGCCTCGATTCGTGAAGTTGAGTTTGGTATTGAGTTGTTACCTGGTACTACACCTATATCGATAGCTCCGTATAAAATGGCACCAACAGAGTTGAAAGAGTTAAAGTCACAGTTGCAAGAACTGACCGATAGAGGGTTTGTTAGACCGAGTTTCTCACCTTGGGGTGCTTCTGTTGTAACAGACCGAATTTGACCCTAATCGGAACTGTGGTTTCGGGACCACGAATCCGAGTCTGAGAAATATTTTAATATTTTATTTTGTGTTTATTATATGTGAATTAATGTGTGTGAAAGTTTCAGTAGAAAAATTTAATCGTTTGTGTGTTCAATTTAACAAAAAGGACTAAATCGCGTAAAGTGTAAAAGTTGCATATTATAGTGTAAAGTGCTAGAATGATGATGGCTTTTTAATATGAAGTATTAAATGGATAAATAACCCATTTCTAAGTTAGTGGGTGGTATATGACAAGATTAACCTTAAGTTTTATATTATATGATTTTATGATATAAGGTTAAATAAGTAAATAAATTAAAGCCATATTATATGTTAATTAAAACATAAAAAAAATATGCATGTTTACTCATCTTCTCTTGGCCGAATATTGAGGAAAGAAAGGGGAGCTAGGTTCTTTGAAATTTCGGCTACATTCAAGCCAAATTCAAGGTAAATTCTTGGTCGGTTTTTGTAAATTTTTATGTTTTTGAGATCGTTGCTTGAGCAATGAGTGACCCATGTTAAAATTTTTAAATCTAAGCATGTTTGATGTTCGGCTATTGACATGCTCATGTGGTTTTTGATGTTTGATGATTTTAAATGAAAGATATATGTTAGATTAATATGTTTTGTCTTTGGATTTTTGGTAAATTTGAGTATTTGGGCTAAATTGCAAAAATGAATTTTTGAGGGGAACAAAATGAAAAATAAATGAAAGAAATGGACTTGTATAGTCCCTATGTAAATTCGGCCCTAAAGAATTATAGTGAAATTTTGTGTATTTTGTGTTTTGTGCAAATAGGATTAAATTGTAAAAATGTGAAACATTAGGGGTAAAATGGTAATTTGCCCATTTATGTGTTTTGGGACTAAATTGAGATGAAATGTGCTTGAATGAGCTAAATTTTAATGTGTTTAGATCAAGAACAAAGAAAAAGCGGATTTGGATCGGGGAAGGCGAAGGTTACCGAATAGCGGGACTACGTTGTCCGTCGACGATCGAGTAAGTCCTTAAGCAAATATACGTTAAAAATTTATTTACGAATATGATGAATAATGAAACTTAAATATTTAAAGTATAATTATAGATAATAGCCGAATGTAGAAGTATGGTATTGAATTGAATTTACTTTGTAAAATGAAAAGTGTATAAATATGTTTTGGTTGGTATGTGAAGGTATTATGATTTATATGAGTTGTTTGCATTGTTGATGTTATGAAATGAGTGTGGAATTAATGATCATATCTATATCGGGCCTTAAGCCTAGCAGGCCTTGTGCCGGTGATGTAATTCGGGCTGAATGCCTAGCAGGCCTTGTGCCGGTGATGTAATTCGGGCTATGAGCCTAGCAGGCCTTGTGCCGGTGATGTATATCAGGCTTATTGCCTAGCAGGCTTAATGCCGGTGATATGTTATAAATCCTTTACAAGGTGGAATGTAAATACTTAAATAAACAAAATGCTCGGGTAAATATAAAGGTTTATGGATGCAAGGAACAAGGTATGTGAATATCTTTCCTTTCAAATTACATAAGTTGTAGAATGGTTAAAGTTTTTGATAATGAGTCTTTATGATATGTGTACTTGAATTATTCATTAATAAGTCTGATATGTATATTGAATATAAGCTTGGTGATATCTTTGAGATTCGGTCAAAGGTGAAAATGTCAAAAGTGAAAGTTATTGAAAATGCATATCTGTATATATATACTTGTGATATATGTTATACTTGTTAATAAGGTAATATCACGAATACTTAAGGCTTAAAGTGATGGAAGGGTTGTATACCTTCAATGAGGAATAATAGATGATAAGTTACATAGACAATTTGTTTCGACCATATTGAAATTATTATCATTTAAATTACTTGAATTTACTGGTATATTCATATATGTGTGTGTGCTAAATGTTGGAATATTTGACTATTGTTTCGTAAATGCTTAAGACTTACTAAGCTAGTGAGCTTATTTCGTGTGTGCTCTTTGTTCAGTTTTATAGATTTTCCATCAAGCTACGGGCATCTGAGGATCGTCAGAAAAGTCAACCACACTATCTCTCCTTGTGGTATTTAATCTTAGTTTTGAACCGAAGGCATGTATAGGTTAGACTAAGGTTTAGATTAATGACTTTTGGCCTTGTATATATATATGAATAGCCTTGCGAAAATGGCTATTTCTTTTGATTAAGTTTAATTCCTATGTTCTTGATATAATGGATTGATTATGATATTAAGAGATGTGAAATATGGCCATGGTTTAATCATGTATGAACTATGGTCAAATAATATGCCTATTATATCTAAATGTGATGCATTTGGGATAAATATGAGATATTGATATGTGTTGCATTCATTTTGATTTGGTTCGAATGAGGTGGATATAGTTGAGATGATGTTCTTTGGGTTGTAAATTAATTTGGTCTATTTGGATTATTAAAGATGCCATGTTAATGTTGATGAGTAGTAAGTTATTTTAGCCTATATTCGGCCATGGTACATATAATTGATAAGTATGGTTTGTATTTTGTGGTTTAAGGCATTTTGCGCTAAGATAATGAATTGATAAGGTATATTGGCTTAATAGACGTTCATGTATGTTTAATATTTCACAGTCTATATGTGCATCCGTTTGTTGCGTGAATATATATTTTTAATAATAAAGTGTACATGAAAACATTTGTACATGGATTGATTTCAAAATGGTATGTGCTAATTTGGTTTTTATATATATATGGAATGCTTTAAGAATTTTATTTGATTAAATATGTAAGTGACTATTAGATTTTTATTTGTGTGCATGTTATAGGTGAATAAAAGTCTAAATATTATATACTTATGTAGTCGTTGTTTTTTTTTATTGACCATGTGATTTTATAATGCAAGTTGTTATATTAAGACCTGATAGAATATATATATATTTATATTCATTTGTGATAGCATGAAATGATATGAAATTATCAAGTGTTAGTTGGATGGAGTGTATGGACTTGGTAATTGTTATGGTAAGACCTCGTAACCTTAATCCGACGACGGATACAGGTTAGGGGTGTTACATTTGATTGGTATCAGAGCTTACGGTTTAGTTGATTCTAGGACTACCGTAGCGCGTGTGAGTCTAACTATACATGCCTTTATTATATACTGATAGTGTGGTGACTTCTGACATTCTGAACTGTGTTTTATATAGTAAATGGACACTGATCCTGAAAGAGCCGTAGCGGATGATGTAGAGAGTGTAGTACCCGACCGTGCACGGATCGGATCGCTGCCATGAGACTCTCGACCGGTTTTGAGTAGCCACGAGGGGAGGCTAAACAAGCCTTCTATCGGATGATGAGCGAGTGGTTTACCCAGCTTTATTCGAGACTAACCGGCTGTACACCAACCTCCACCCCGAATAATTCAACTCCGATACCTTGGCACCCCCAATGATAGATTCGATGAGATCTAGTAGGCCTCCAGATTGATAAAATCGGAAAATTTGGGGCGAAGAATTCAGAGGCCAACGATGATGATGACGCAGAGCGAGCGGTGAAATGTGGCTTGATAACACTATTCGGGTACTTGATGAGCTATCTTGTACTCGGATGAATGCCGAAGTGTGCTATATCTTTACTTCGGGACACTTGCATATCACTGTGGAATAAACTAGTATCGTGAGTTCCGAAAGAAAAAGTGACATGGGATTTTTTTCAGCATGAATTCGCAAGAAATATATCACCAAAGATTCGTTGATCAAAACGAAAAGAATTTCTCGAACTAAAACAGGGCAAATGGCCGTGTGATGAATATGAGAGAAAATTTGTTAGATTGAGCCGATATGCTCGGGAATGTGTATCAACTGAAGCCATTATGTGCAAAAGGTTCGAAGACGGTTTGAATGAAGATTTAAAGTTTCTTGTTGGCATTCTTGAAATCAAAGAGTTTGTGATACTAGTCGAGCGAGCTTGCAAAGCTGAAGAACTCGAGAGGGAGAAAAGAAAGGCTGAGACAGAAGCTAGAGACACTCGTAAGAGATCGTCGGGTAGGAGTTTCCATTCCACATCTAAGAAGTTCAGAGATGACTTCAGCCGACATAAAGCTACTTCCGATTTACCTAGACGTGATCGACCTCCAGTGGGCTCCCGAGCTACCTCGATGGCCAGTGTTGGTAACGTTCCACAGAATCGAGTTGAATGTAAGCACTGTGGAAAATGGCATTCCGAGAGTTGTAGATTCCATGATCGGTCTTGCTTTAAATGCGGATCGTCAGATCATTTTATTAGAGAATGTCCGATGTTAGTTGAGCAGAATACAGTTCAAAACATTAAGTCGAGCAACACATCGGTAGCGGCGGGGCACCCAGACATTCAAGCAATGTAGGTGGTAGTCAGAGAGGAACGAAGAACACTGTAGTTCGATCTGAGGCTAGAGCCCCAGCTAGAGCTTATGCCACACGAGCCAGAGAGGATGCTTCCTCCCCCGATGTCATTACCGGTACTTTCACCCTCTATGATACTACTGTGATTGCATTGATTGATCCTGGTTCGACTCATTCATATGTGTGTGAAACTCTAGTATTGATAAGACTCGCGATTGAGTCTCACGAGTTTGTGATTCGTGTGTCCAACCCTTTGGGTAGATGTGTGCTTGTTAATAAAGTGTGTAAAGGTTGCCCGTTGATGATTCGGGATTCTTGCTTTCCAGCCGATTTAATGTTGTTGCCCTTCGATGAGTTCGATATAATTTTGGGAATGGACTGGTTAACTTCACATGATGCGGTGGTGAATTGCAAAAGAAAGCTAATTGATTTGAGATGTCAGAACGGGGAGATTATCAGAATTGAATCCAGTGATTTAAGTGGGTTTCCTACAGTAATATCTTCGATGTTAGCCCAGAAATATGTGAGAAAAGGATGTGAAGCTTATTTGGCGTATGTACTGGATAATAAAGTGTCTGAAAAGCATATTGAATCTGTACTGGTTGTGTGTGAATACCCAGATGTGTTTCCTGAAGAACTACCGGGCTTACCACCAGTACGAGAGATTTGGTTCGGCATTGAATTAGTACCGGGAACGACTCCTATTTCGATAGCTCCGTATCGGATGGCACCTACGGAGTTAAAAGAATTGAAAGGGCAGTTGCAAGAATTGACAGATAGGGGCTTTGCACGACCGAGTTTATCTCCTTGGGGTGCACCGATTTTATTTGTGAAAAAGAAAGATGGGACCATGCGAATGTGTATCGACTATCGGCAACTAAATAAGGTAACTATAAAGAATAAATACCCGTTACCTCGGATTGATGACTTGTTTGATCAGGTGAAAGGGGGCTTGATATTTTCAAAGATAGATTTGAGATCGAGCTATTATCGATTCATGCAGTCGAGATACAGATGTGCCAAAGATCGCATTCCTGACAAGATGCGGACATTTTGAGTTTCTGGTTATGCCTTTTGGACTCACTAATGCACCTGCTATTTTATGGATCTAATGAATCGAGTTTTGAGATAGTTTTGGATCGGTTTGTAGTAGTGTTTATTGATGATATCTTGATCTATTCCAAAAATGAAACCGAGCATCTTTGAGCATTTGAGATTAGTGCTACAAACTTTGAGAGATCAACGATTGTATCACGAAGTTTAGTAAGTGTGAGTTACGGATGAAAAAAGGTCAGCTTTTTGGGACATGTTGTTTCAGCATCAAGTATTCAAGTTGATCCGAACAAAATTTCGGCTATACTTGATTAGAAGCCACCGAAGAATGTTTTTGAGATTCGAAGCTTTCTGGGACTTACGGGCTACTATAAACGGTTTGTGAAAGGTTTTTACGTAATAGCTACACCTTTGACAAAGCTACTACGAGAAAGATGTAAAGTTCAAGTGGTGGAAAATTGTCGGAAGAGTTTCGATCGGTTGAAAGCCCTTTGACTAAGCCCCAGATGTTAGCTCGGCTTTGAGTCGGGTAAGGAATTTGTTGTGTATTCTGATGCTTCCTTAAATGGTTTGGGCTGCATATTGATGCAGGAAGGCGAGTAGTAGCCTACGCATCAAGACAATTGAAGCCGCATACGAAAGAAATTACCCGACGCATGATTTGGAGCTTGCGGCCATTGTGTTCGCGATCGAAGATTTGGCGTCATTACTTATTCGGCGAGAAATGCCATGTTTACTCGGATCATAAAAGTCGAAGTATTTGATGACTCAAAAAGACTGAATTTAAGACAACGCAGTGGTTGGAATTGTTAAAAGACTATGAATTGGTGATTGACTACCATCCGGAAAAGCTAACGTTGTTGCGGATCGTTAAGTCGAAATCATTGTTTGCTCTTCGTGCAATGAGCGCGCAAAATAGCTATGTCCGGTGATGGTTCGATCATAGCCGAGTTACAAGCAAGACCGATGTTTATTCAGCAAATTTGTGATGCCTGAGAAAGTCGACAAAGATTTGATTACTAGTCGAATTCGGTGTGAAAAAGTGCGAATCGATTTTCGATTGATGCAAATGATCGTTTGAATTTTAAAAGCCGAATGTGTGTTCAAGAACTCGGTTTGATACGAGATGATTCTGAGTGAGGCCCATAGTGGTCGACTATCGATACATCCGGGTAGCACAAAAATATATAACGATTTGAAACAATTCTATTGGTGGCACGGCATGAAGCGGGATATATCTGAATTTGTTTCGAAATGCTTAGTTTGTCGACAAGTAAAAGCCGAGCATCAAGTGCCATCCGGACTACTTCACCAATCATGATACCCAATGGAAATGGGATAGAATTACAATGGATTTTGTATCCGGTCTCCCTATGACACCGAGTAAGAAAGATGCCGTTTGGGTTATAGTTGATAGACCCGACCAAATCACTCATTTTGTACCAGTTCGTGCGGACTATTCACTCGATAAACTTGCGAATTGTATGTATCACAGTTGTGAGATTGCATGGTGTACCGAGTTCCATTGTTTGATGCGAGAGACCCGAGATTCACATCAGCGGTTTTGGAAGAAGTTGCAAGATGCTTTAGGCACTAAACTTCATTTAGTACTGACCTTTCATCCGCAGATGACAGATCGGTCAGTCCGGCGAACTATTTAGATACTTGAGGACATGTTGAGATGTTGCGTTCTCGAGTTTGAAGGTGCGTGGGAGCGATACCTACCTTTGATTGAATTTGCTTACAATAATATCTTTCAATCTAGTATCAAAATGGCACCTTATGAAGCCTTGTGCGGGCGAAAATGTCGAACACCATTATCTTTGGTGAGCTCACGAGAATAAGATACACGGGTTGATTTGATTAAAGAAAGCTGAACAAAAAGTGGTTGTGATCGAAAATACTTTGAAAGTCGCCTCGGGCCAAACAAAAGTCTTATGCTTGACTTAAAGCGTAAAGATATTGAATTTCAAATCGGAGATCGTGTATTCTTGAAAGTTTCTCCGTGGAAAAAGGTATTCCGATTTGGTCAGAAAGGCAAACTTAGTCCGAGATTCATCGGACCTTATGAAATCACTGAATGTATTGGGTCTGTTGCTTATAGGTTGAAGTTGCCCTCTGAGTTAGAAAAGATACATGACGTATTTCATGTTTTGATGCTTCGTAAGTACAGATCAGATCCGTCTCATGTGATCACACCGATAGAGATTGAAATCCAATCTGATTTGACATATAATGAAGAACCGATCCGTATCTTAGCTCGGGAAATAAAAGAGTTGAGAAATAAAAGAATTCCATTAGTGAAGGTACTATGGAATCGTCACGGAGTTGAAGAGGCTACGTCGGAGCCTGAGGATTCAATGAGGCAACAATATCCGACCTTGTTTAACGGTAAGATTTTCGGGGACGAAAATCCTAAAGGGGGGGAGAGTTGTAACAGACCGAATTTGACCCTAATCGGAACGGTGGTTTCGGGACCACGAATCCGAGTCTGAGAAATATTTTAATATTTTATTTTGTGTTTATTATATGTGAATTAATGTGTGTGAAAGTTTCGTAGAAAAATTTAATCGTTTGTGTGTTCAATTTAACAAAAAGGACTAAATCGCGTAAAGTGTAAAAGTTGCATATTATAGTGTAAAGTGCTAGAATGATGATGGCTTTTTAATATGAAGTATTAAATGGATAAATAACCCATTTCTAAGTTAGTGGGTGGTATATGACAAGATTAACCTTAAGTTTTATATTATATGATTTTATGATATAAGGTTAAATAAGTAAATAAATTAAAGCCATATTATATGTTAATTAAAACATAAAAAAATATGCATGTTTACTCATCTTCTCTTGGCGAATATTGAGGAAAGAAAGGGGAGCTAGGTTCTTTGAAATTTCGGCTACATTCAAGCCAAAATCAAGGTAAATTCTTGGTCGGTTTTTGTAAATTTTTATGTTTTTGAGATCGTTGCTTCGAACAGTAGCTGACCCATGTTAAAATTTTTAAATCTAAGCATGTTTGATGTTCGGCTATTGACATGTTCATGTGGTTTTGATGTTTGATGATTTTAAATGAAAGATATATGTTAGATTAATATGTTTTGTCTTTGGATTTTTGGTAAATTTGAGTATTTAGGGCTAAATTGCAAAAATGAATTTTGAGAGAACAAAATGCAAAATAAATGAAAGAAATGGACTTGTATAGTCCCTATGTAAATTCGGCCCTAAAGAATTATAGTGAAATTTTGTGTATTTTGTGTTTTGTGCAAATAGGATTAAATGGTAAAAATGTGAAACATTATGGGTAAAATGGTAATTTGCCCATTTATGTGTTTTGGGACTAAATTGAGATGAAATGTGCTTGAATGAGCTAAATTTTAATGTGTTTAGATCAAGAACAAAGAAAAACAGATTGGATCGGGAAAGGCGAAGGTTACGAATAAGCCTGACTCGTTGTCCGTCGACGACGATCGAGTAAGTCCTTAAGCAAATATACGTTAAAAATTTATTTACGACTATGATGAATAATGAAACTTAAATATTTAAAGTATAATTATAGATAATAGCCGAATGTAGAAGTATGGTATTGAATTGAATTTACTTTGTAAAATGAAAAGTGTATAAATATGTTTTGGTTGGTATCTGAAGGTATTATGATTTATATGAGTTGTTTGCATTGTTGATGTTATGAAATGAGTGTGGAATTAATGATCATATCTATATCGGGCCTTAAGCCTAGCAGGCCTTGTGCCGGTGATGTAATTCGGGCTAAATGCCTAGCAGGCCTTGTGCCGGTGATGTAATTCGGGCTAAATGCCTAGCAGGCCTTGTGCCGGTGATGTAATTCGGGCTAAATGCCTAGCAGGCCTTGTGCCGGTGATATAATTCGGGCTATGAGCCTAGCAGGCCTTGTGCCGGTGATGTATATCAGGCTTATTGCCTAGCAGGCTTAATGCCGGTGATGTGTTATAAATCCTTTACAAGGTGGAATGTAAATACTTAAATAAACAAAATGCTCGGGTAAATATAAAGGTTTATGGATGCAAGGAACAAGGTATGTGAATATCTTTCCTTTCAAATTACATAAGTTGTAGAATGGTTAAAGTTTTTGATAATGAGTCTTTATGGTATGTGTACTTGAATTATTCATTAATAAGTGTGATATGTATATTGAATATAAGCTTGGTGATATCTTTGAGATTCGGTCAAAGGTGAAAATGTCAAAAGTGAAAGTTATTGAAAATGCATATCTGTATATATATACTTGTGATATATGTTATACTTGTTAATAAGGTAATATCACGAATACTTAAGGCTTAAAGTCTTTGGAAGGGTTGTATACCTTCAATGAGGGAATAATAGATGATAAGTTACATAGGCAATTTGTTCGACCATATTGAAATTATTATCTGTTAAATTACTTGAATTTACAGGTATATTCATATATGTATGTGTGCTAAATGTTGGAATATTTGACTATTGTTTCGTAAATGCTTAAGACTTACTAAGCTAGTGAGCTTATTTCGTGTGTGCTCTTTGTTCTGTTTTATAGATTTTCCATCAAGCTACGGGCATCTGAGGATCGTCGGAAAAGTCAACCACACTATCTCCCCTTGTGGTATTTAATCTTAGTTTTGAACTGAAGGCATGTATAGGTTAGACTAAGGTTTAGATTAATGACTTTTGGCCTTGTATATATATATGAATAGCCTTGCGAAAATGGCTATTTCTTTTGATTAAGTTTAATTCCTATGTTCTTGATATAATGGATTGATTATGATATTAAGAGATGTGAAATATGGCCATGGTTTAATCATGTATGAAATATGGTCAAATAATATGCCTATTATATCTAAATGTGATGCATTTGGGATAAATATGATATATTGATATGTGTTGCATTCATTTTGATTTGGTTCGAATGAGGTGGATATAGTTGAGATGATGTTCTTTGGGTTGTAAATTAATTTGGTCTATTTGGATTATTAAAGATGCCATGTTAATGTTGATGAGTAGTAAGTTATTTTAGCCTATATTCGGCCATGGTACATATAATTGATAAGTATGGTTTGTATTTTGTGGTTTAAGGCATATTGCGCTAAGATAATGAATTGATAAGGTATATTGGCTTAATAGACATTCATGTATGTTTAATATTTCACAGTCTATATGTGCATCCGTTTGTTGCGTGAATATATATTTTTAATAATAAAGTGTACATGAAAACATTTGTACATGGATTGATTTCAAAATGGTATGTGCTAATTTGGTTTTTATATATATATGGAATGCTTTAAGAATTTTATTTGATTAAATATGTAAGTGACTATTAGATTTTTATTTGTGTGCATGTTATAGGTGAATAAAAGTCTAAATATTATATACTTATGTAGTCGTTGTTTTTTTTTATTGACCATGTGATTTTATAATGCAAGTTGTTATATTAAGACACGATAGAATATATATATATATTTATATTCATTTGTGATAGCATGAAATGATATGAAATTATCAAGTGTTAGTTGGATGGAGTGTATGGACTTGGTAATTGTTATGGTAAGACCTCGTAACCTTAATCCGGCGACGGATACAGGTTAGGGGTGTTACATCTGTTCTGTTTGTGAAAAAGAAAGATAGCATGATGAGAATGTGCATCGATTATCGTCAGTTGAATAAAGTGACCATAAAGAACAAATATCCGTTGCCCAGGATTGACGATTTGTTTGATCAGTTAAAAAGAGCTACTGTGTTTTCGAATATAGATCTGAGATTGGGTTATTATCAGTTACGAGTAAAAGATTCAGATATACCGAAAACTGCTTTCAGAACGAGGTACGGGAATTACGAGTTTTTAGTTATGCCATTTGGACTAACCAATGCTCTTGCTATTTTTATGGATTTGATGAACAGAATTTTCAGACCGTATCTAGATCGATTTGTTGTTGTATTCATTGATGACATTCTAATTTATTCACGTGATGAAACTGAACATGCTGAGCATCTGAGAATCGTATTGCAAACTCTGCGAGAAAAGAAATTGTATGCGAAATTCAGCAAATGTGAATTCTGGTTGCATGAAGTTAGTTTTCTGGGGCATATTGTGTCAGCTTCTGGGATTCGAGTTGATCCGAGCAAGATTTCGCTATTCTGGATTGGAAACCCCCGAAGAACGTATCTGAAGTCCGTAGTTTTTTGGGGTTAGCTGGTTATTACCGTCGATTTGTGAAAGGATTTTCAGTGATAACTACTTCGTTGGCTAGATTGCTTCAGAAAGATGTTAGATTTGAATGGTCGAACAAATGCCAGAAATTTTTTGATTAGTTGAAAAATCTGTTAACAGAAGCTCCAGTGTTAGTACAACCAGAATCGGGCAAAGAATTTGTGATTTACAGTGATGCTTCATTAAACGGTCTGGGATGTGTTTTAATGCAGGAAGGAAAAGTTGTAGCTTATGCTTCGAGACAATTGAAGCCGCATGAAAAGAACTATCCGACGCACGACCTTGAGTTAGCTGCAATTGTATTTGCACTTAAGATCTGGCGCCATTATTTGTTCGGTGAGAAATGTCACGTATTTTCAGATCATAAAAGTCTGAAATATCTGATGACTCAGAAAGATTTAAACCCGCGTCAAAGAAGATGGCTAGAGCTGTTAAAAGATTATGAACTTGTGATAGATTATCATCCGGGTAAAGCAAACGTTGTTGCTGATGCATTGAGTAGAAAATCTTTGTTTGCACTATGTGCTTTGAATGCTCAGTTAGATATGGCTGATGATAGCTCTGTGATATCTGAATTAAAAGCGAAATCATTGTTTATACAGCAAATATGTGATGCTCAAAAATCTTATAATGAGTTATTAGCAAAACGAGCTCTGTGTGATTCGAAAGATGAATCTAAATTTCGAGTGGTTGATGATTGCTTGAGATTCTGAGATCGTATCTGTGTTCCGAGAAATTCGAAATTGATTCAATTGATTTTGAGTGAAGCACATAATAGTCATCTATCTGTTCATCCGGGGAGTACTAAAATGTATCATGATTTAAGGTGACACTATTGGTGGTCTGGTATAAAGCGTGATATTTCTAACTTTGTTTCAAAATGTTTAATCTGTCAGCAAGTCAAAGCTGAACATCAAGTTCCGTCTAGGTTGCTACAACCGATTCTAATTCCTGAGTGGAAATGGGATAGAGTGACAATGGATTTTGTTTCTGGTTTGCCTCATACTTAGAGAAAGAAAGATGAGATATGGGTCGTAGTTGATCGATTGACGAAATCTGCCCATTTTATTCCGGTAAGATCTGACTATTCACTTGATAGATTAGCCAAGCTTTATATTTCTGAGATTGTTAGATTGCACGGGGTGCCACTATCTATTGTGCCAGATAGGGACTCGAGATTTACATCGAGGTTCTGGAAGAAATTGCAAGAAGCTTTAGGCACGAAATTGCATTTCAGTACAGCTTTTCATCCGCAAACAGATGGTCAATCCGAGCGGATTATTTAGATTCTTGAAGGTATGTTAAGATGTTATATACTTGACTTTAATGGTTCGTGGGAACAATATTTGCCATTGATTGAATTTGCATACAATAATAGTTTTCAGTCGAGCATCAAAATGGCACCATATGAAGCTTTGTACAGACGTAAATGTCGTACACCTCTGTATTGGACTGAGCTCAGTGAAAATAAGCTACATGGGGTTGATTTGGTAAAAGATTCAGAACAGAAAGTGAAATTGATTCAAAATTGTTTGAAAGCAGCATCTGATCGTCAGAAGTTTTATGCAGACTTAAAATGAAAAGATATAGAATTTAAGATCGGTGACAAAGTGTTTCTGAAAGTTTTACCATGGAAGAAAGTACTTCATTTCGGACGTAACGGCAAGTTGAGTCCGAGATTCATCGGGCCGTATGAAATCATTGAGCGAGTTGGACATGTTGCATATCGATTGTTGTTGCCTTCCGAGCTAGAAAAGATACATAATGTATTCCATGTTTCGATGCTCCGTAGATATTGATCCGATCTGTCACATGTGATTGCTCCATCTAAAATTGAAATCCGATCTGATATGTCATATGAAGAAGAACCAATCCGTATCTTAGCTCGTGAAGTAAAAGAGTTGAGAAATAAGAAAATTCTGTTAGTAAAAGTATTGTGGAATCGTCACAGAATAGAAGAGGCTACGTAGGAGCCGGAAGATTCCATGAAACAACAATATCCAACTTTGTTTAATGGTAAGATTTTCGGGGATGAAAATCGCTAAGGGGGAGAACTGTAACAGTCCGATTTATACCCTAGTCGAAACAGTGGTTTCGAGACCACAAATCTGAGTCCGTATAATATTTTAATAGTATTTTCCGTGTCTCTGTTATGTGATTATGCATGTGCTAAAGTTCTGTAAGATAATTTGTCCGTTTGTATGCTTAATTTGATAAAAGGATTAAATAGCATTGAAGGCAAAATTTGCATGCTTTATGAAAATATACCTATTTGATGTGGCTTTTTAATAAGGAGGCCTTATGAGGCAATTGTGCCAATATTTAGACAGTGGATGGACAAAGGACAAGAATTCCCTTAATGTATGTTTGTTTTAGTTATTAAATGAAAGGTTAATATGGTAAAATGTGTATTAACATACTTATAATAAACAAAAGAAATAGATAGTGGCATTTGTTCATCCATATTTCTGAATTTTGAAGGAAAGAAAAGAAAGAAATCTAGTTAGGGCATTCAGCCACTTCTAAGCTCAATTTAAGGTATGATTTTGATATGGTTTTTGATAATTTTTACGTTTTTACAATCGTTGCTTAGTCTACTATCAAGCCCATGTCTCAATTTTGTGTATTGATGTTGTTCATGAGAAATGCCATTGATGCTATGTTGAGCTTTGTGATGATTTATGTTGTTAAATGAAAGATTTGAGATAGATGAACATACTTTGTTCTTGAATTTTTGATAAATTTAGCTAAATTGGGCTAAATTGAGAAAATGATAGCTTGAAGGACTAAATTGCAAATTTGATGGAAAATATGGGCTTGTATGATATGTATGAATATTCGGCTAAGCATATGTATGTAATGATTTTGTGAATTTGATGTTTTCAGAAAAATGGACTAAATTGATAAATTGTGCAAATGTGAGGGTTAATTTGCAAATAGCCCTAATTGTGTATCCTTGGATTGAATTGGATAAATTAGTGAATAAAAGAGTTAATTCTGGATTTGTATAGATCAAGAAAAGAGGAAAACAGATTTAGATCGTGGAAAAGCAAAAGTAACCGAGTAGTCGTTTCTATTTTCGATAAATCAAATCCGAGGTAAGTCATATTGCAAATAAATGTAATTGTATTGAGTTAACCATATTCATATGCCTATTGTCGATATTAAATGCTTATGAGTTGTAATGCAAATGATTTTCGAGATAAGATCGACTTAGCGACAATGTACGAGAAGTCCCGTACGAACCTAGGAATACATAGGTATCTGTTCTGTTTTATCATATAAGACCACGCCCGGGAAGTTGGCGTTGATTTGACATTCGTGTAAGACCACTTCTGGGACGTTGGCATCGATATCATGTTTTTGTGTAAGACCACGTCTAGGACGTTGGAACCGATATGAGCTTTTCGTGTAAGACCACGTCTGGGACGTTGGCATCGATATTATCTTTTCGTGTAAGACCATGTCTGGGACATCGGCATCATATTGATTCGTATAAGACCCTGCCTGGGACAATGGCATCGTTATCTGAGTACACGTAAGACCTCGTCTGGGACGTTGGCATTGTACAACTATTCTGAGCTTTCTGAGTATCCTATTAGATTCCTATCGGTTCAATGGGAAAGTCTGTGATACGAATGGTTAAGTGAATGGTATATCCGTTTCAGGTACATTGATTTATACACTAAGTGTGTATATAAGGTAAGTACCTATGTGATCTTACTATGATGATTATGTATATTGGAATAACATTATGATATATGAAAGTGGGCATGAATGAGCTATGTTTATATAAGACTTTTGAATTGATGAATGTGACAAATTTGGCCAAGCACATGGATCAAAGCATATATGTGATAGTTTGTTAAGTCATTAAGAAGTGCCAATGTACCTATGTATATATATGCCTTTCATACTAAGTTTGTTTGTATTATGACTTACTAAGCTTTTGGAAAGCTTACTCTGTGTGTGTGTTTTCTCTATTTTATAGGTCGTCAAAGCTACTGAAGGCTCGGGACCATCAAGGATCGTGATCACACTACTAAACTCATTTTGGTACACTTTGGATACGTATATAGCTAGATATGGCATGTATAGGCTAGTATTTGATATGAGTTTGTTTTTTGAACTTAGCCATGTGATTTGGCTAGTTATGAGTTGAGAATTTGTTTGAATGAATGTGATATATGAAGTACGTTTTTGGCATAGTTATTTGATACATGAATTGGTCAAGTTTTGATTAATCAAATGAATGAATTATGCTTGTGATGAGATGAGTTTTAGTCTTGTAATTTTGATGGTTATTTTGGTATGTTCTTGGTTGTCAAATAGGCAGGGGATGTCTTGATGATTTTGCTTGTAGGTAAGACCCATTGGGTGGCATTTTGGCCTTGCAAATGGCATATAATGTGACACGGTTGTGGCACACAGGCGTGCCTAGTGACCGTGGGGGCTAAGTCAGTAGCTAGCTTAGGAGCACACGGGCGTGTCTAGTAGCCGTGTGAAAAAGTCAGTATATTGCCTTAGAGTTCACGGCCTTAGCACACGGGGTGCTTGGTGGCCGTGGATCTGAAGTCAGATTCTACCACGGCCAAGGTACACGGGCGTGCTTAGTGGCCGTGGATGTGAAGCCAGATTCGACCACGGCCAAGGTACACGGGCGTGCTTGGTGGCCGTGGAGCAAAGTTAGTTTCGACCACGGGGAGGACACACGGGTGTGTCTTGCAGCCGTGGGAGGCACACGGCCTGCTTACCCGGATGTGTAACCCCTGTATCTTCGAAAAGTTTTAAATTTTCGAGAATGTTTGTATGTGTTTTGGTTTAGTCTCGACCCTGTTTCTAAGCATGCTTAAGGTCTCGATGACCTACTTAAGGGACACAATGATTGAAGTAGATGAACGGTTGTATGGAATTTTCTGTAAATGTTTCCGATCTGTCCGGTAATGCCTTTTGTAACACCCCAAACCCGGTCAATACACCACGACCGAATCTGGCATGTTACGGGGAAAATCGCGTTTGAAGGGTTAGGTTTCAGGTTAAAGATTCGATGAAAAACTCCTTGTCATATTTTATACTTGTCGAAATCTTGGGCAAGATTGCTTTGTCATATTTTAATGTTTTAGTGTGATACCCGATGGTAAAGTTTAAAACACATTGCGTTATAGTTTTGAAACCGTTGACCTTCCAAGTTTTTAGCAATTTTAACTCAATTAATTTGTTAAAGCATATTAGAAAGCTACTTTAAGCATAAACATAGTAAAACCTAATTTAAAGGCCATTTACAACCCAAAATAAAACCTAATAGTAATAAATAAGCTAAAGTACCAAATTTTGTAAAGTCTGAGCAAATCTTTATTAAAGCATGGCATGAGCACCTCGAGTCCATCCGGCTCCATGTCCGCGTCTAAGTGTCACTGAAATGTCAAAGGAGAGGGTGAGTCGCAAGACTCGGTGCATAAATCCCACTCCCGATAAAACAACATGCTAACACACATCATATCATAGCAACATTATCAATGCACCTGATCCTAACCATCCATATCACCTTTCTACCCCGTGTGGTACCAAACCACTTTGGTGGTGCCAAACCACCGTGACCCAAAGTCACGAATAATCCAATGATGGGGCCAAACCATCGCGTGATACCAAATCACTAGCAGACGATCCCATATCTCAAAGTGGGGCCAACCCACGGTGGTGTTAACCACAGGGACGAGTCGCAATGAGGTGCCAAACCTCTGGTGTCCCAAAGACACAGTGTGATACCAAATCACTGGTGACCGCAGTCACAAATCCGATGATGGGGCCAACCCATCGTGTGATACCAAATCACTGGCGTCAATCCCGTAATATCAACCGTGGGGCCAACCCACCGTGGTGCTAAGCCACTGGGACGAGACGCTATGAGGTGCCAAACCTCTGGTGTCCCAAAGACACAAATGTGATACCAAATCACTGGTGACCGAAGTCACAAAATCAACTGTGGTACCAAACCACTTTGGAGGTGCCAAACCTCACGGTGTCCCAAAGACACAAAGTGTCCCAAAGACACGGATATCATATTCCCCCTCCTCTCATATCACCCACACATGTCATACTAATGCAAATGATATAAAACATGCAATCATGCTAACATGCTCAAATGGCATCTCATGGTATTTACATCATAAAACATGTTATCACATATATCACTACAGATCTCGTAATGAAACGGACTTACCCGTATCCGTGCTTATACCCCATCGGGTACCAAATCCATCAATCATATTGTTGCACTTTAATAAGTAATTAGGTTCTTAATCATATTACTAAACAGAAGTGTGTTAGTTTACACACCTGAAATAGCGAAGGTTTTAATCCTAAGAACCGGTCTAAGACCCTCGATCCTTTTGCTCCTAAAAACAATCGACCAACCATGGGTTAATCACTTAAACCATTCGGCCATAACCATATAAACCAAAGGGTATATCGATTAACCCTTACCTTGCAAACGTTTGGTTTCCTACCAAACCCGAACCAACAATGGTTCCTCTTTTAACAATCGGCACACCCTATTAAAAAGAACAGTTAATCCCTTGTCACCCTTGACTTAATCGAAACCAAAAGATTGAACTAATAAAATAATACCAATCACTTACCCTTACTTACCAATCGATTAACAAAGGGGAAAGGCTCTAACTGACTGCTTTGAAATCTCTGATTGCCCTAACATGAGATGTTTAAACGAATGGTTAACCCTCTTCCATAAACCAAAATCGACATAACACTTGAGAGAAAAGAGGAATGGCCATTCGGCCAAGAGCTTACCAACACCCAATATTCGGCCAAAATAGGACTTCTAGGAGAGAACCACAAGAGATTCGGCCAAGGCTTGCACCAAAAGAAGAACAAAATATTCGGCCAAGGGAGACTACTGGGAGAAGGGAAATATTTGGCTAAGTTGAAAGCAATAGAAAGAAGAAATCGGCACTAGGTGTTTAACACCTCTATTTTCGGTTTTGAGAAGAAAAGAAATGGAAGGGATGAATGGAGATTCGGTTTAGGCAAGGTAAATTTCGGCTTTAGCGTTTCAAAAGAGAAGAAAATGAGGTATGAGAAGAGGGAATACTAGTTTCGGTTTACACACGAAGAAAGGGAGGATAGGTATTCACTACCAAGATGTTTGAGAAAAACAACACAGAGAAAATTCGGCAAGGCTTTGCTTGTGCTTTTCGGTTCCCGAAAGAAAGTGTGAAGAAGCTTTGTTGAAGAAATTCGACTCACAAAAGACTAGAAGGGAACTTTCTCTTTTTACCAAGTGTGACCAAAACAACCAAAAAGAATGCCAAAATGCAAAAATGCATTTCGGCTACCAACTCCCACACACCAAGCCGTCCACTCCCCACTCCAAACTCCCTCAAATTCGGCCATAATCCCCCAATAGCTCCCAACCACACATTTCAAATGTGTTTACCAAGTCTTACTCCTACAATTACTCTCCACCCAACATTTGAACTTTTGACTTTGTCCAAAGTGGAATTTGAACTACATCAAACTCTTCCCTCCTATGCCGTCCAAAATGAAGCCAAAATGTGAGGTCTTTGCGGCTTGAACACAAGACCTCCACCTCATGCAGTTGACGCCACACCTAGCTCCCAAGTAGCGCATGCCTTGCCACTTTGCCAGCTCCTCACTTGTGCAACAAGCACCAAATAAAATACATATCCCTCGGCTCCATCGGCTCCCTACACCTAAAGCTCAAAAACTAAATTTTTCCCATTCCCTCGAGCATACTCTAGCCTACAACTAAGCCCCTAAAACATAGAAATAGCAACATAGCACACCAACACATGCAATATCATGCAACAACAAAATAGCCCCCCAACCCGGGATATTACAGTTCTACCCCCCTTAAAATAATTTCGGCCTCGAAATTACCTGATCAAAAAGAGTTGCGAGTACTGCTTGTCTCATCATATCCTCGGGTTCCCACGTGGCTTCTTCCACGCCATGATTCCGCCAAAGAACCTTAACCAAAGGCACGGACTTTCTACGCAGAACCTTCACATCCCGATCAAGAATGCGCACGTGTTCTTCTTCCAAAGTCAAATCGGATTTACCTCGATCTCTTCCATTTGCTACCACATGCGGCGGATCCGAGCGATAGCGTCGAAGCATCGAAACGCGTGAAATACGTCATGAATCGACTAAGCTCTGCAGGCAACTCCAGGTTGATACGCCACTGGTCCCACTCGTCTCAAAACCTTATACGGCCCAATAAACCTCGGACTTAGCTTGCCTTTCTTTCCGAACCTCAAAACCTTCTTCCATGGCGAGACCTTGAGAAAAACTTGATCCCCACGAAAAAACCCTATGTCTCTCCGCTTAAGATCGGCATAAGACTTTTTGCCGGTCCGGCTTCCTTCAACCGAGCTGAATCAACTTAACCTTGTCTTGGTCTCAGCAACCAACTCGGGTCCCAACAAGCTGGCGTTCACCTAATTCCGTCCAACACGTAGGTGATCGACACTTCCTACCATACAACGCCTCATATGGTGCCATCTTGATGCTCGCTTGGTAGCTGTTGTTGTAGGCAAACTCGACTAATGGTAGAAACTCCTCCCAACTACCTCTCAAATCCGAAACACAACCCCTCGGCATATCCTCCAAGATCCCGAATAACCCTTTTCGATTGTCCGTCGATTTTGCGGGTGAAAAGCCGTCTTTGAAATCAACCGCGTACCCAGAGCTGATGCAACGCTTTCGAACCTTGGCGTAAATCGGGATCCCTATCCGTGATGATCGATCTTGGCACACCGTGCAACCTCACTATCTCTCGAAACATACGGCCGCCAACCTCTGAAGTGAGTAGTCAACCTCACCGGAATGAAATGAGCTGATTTAGTCGGTCGATCCACAATTACCCAAAGCTGAATCCTTCTTGCTTGGCGTAAGTGGTAACCCAGCAGACGAAATCCATGGTTATCCTTTCCCACTTCCACTGAGGAATCCTCACGGTGAAAGCAACCACGACGGCAGCGATGTTCAAACCTTGACCTGCGACATGTCGACACTTCCCAACAAACTCTGTCACTTCTTTCTTGAGACCGTGCCACCAAAATCGCTCTCGAGATCCCTATACATCTTACTACCTCCGGGATGCATAGCATAAGAGGCACGCTATGTGCGTCTGAAGAATCCTCTGCCTCGACTCAACATCCTTGGGCATACAAGCTTTACCTTGAAAACACAAAGACTTCCCATCACTAGACAAGTTGTAACCTTCCAAACCACCACTGCACTGTACGCAACCTCCGCGCACTCGTAACCTCATCCTCTAATGTTTCTCTACGATCTGCTCAACCCAAGTAGGCTTAATCGCAACTCTGCGCGAATACTCCGTCGTCATACAAACTCAAATGGGAAACATCGCTCTTAAGTCCGGAAACAACCTTGCGGCTCAACGCGCCTGCCACCACGTTAGCCTTGCACGGATGATACTCAATCGAACAGATCGTAATCCTTAAGCAACTCAACCCATCTCTGCCGCCTCAAATTCAAATCCTTCGAGTCAAGAGGTACTTGGACTCTTATGATCGGTGTAGACTATTGATCTCTCTCCGTTACAAGTAGTGCCTCCAAATCTTCAATGCAAAGACTACACCGCTAACTCCGGATCGTGCGTCGGATAGTTGACCTCATGTGGCCTCATTGCCGAGAGATCGTAAGCCACAACCTTACCTTCTGCATTAGCACACAACCCAACCCCCGTATGTGATGCATCGCGATGAGCCGTGAATTCCTTACCGACCTCAAAGTTGAATCAAAGCCGAGCTTACATTAGAATCTTCTTAAGCTTGTTGAAACTCTCCTGCTTTGTTTCTCGGTCCGGACAAACGGAACCTCTTTCCTTAACAACTTGGTCATTGGTGCTTTGTAATCAACGAGAACCCTCTACAAACCTTCTCGGTAGTATCACGCCAAACCAGAGAAAACTCGAATCTCAATGATCGCGACTTAGGCGGTTTCCAATCCAAAATTGCCTCAATTTTCCGAGATCCACTCTAATCCCCTCGGTGACACTACATGTCCCAAGAAAGTCACTTCTCTAAGCGAACTCGCACTTACCAACTTAGCGTAAAAGTCGCTTCTCCTCAAAATCTGCGATTACCACACGCAAATCGCATCATGCTCTTCTTACGTTCTTGAATACACCGGGATGTCGTCAATAAAAACTACCACAATCGGTCCGGATCTTCTTTGAAACACCCTATTCATCATATCCATGAATGCTTGCCGGTAGCGTTAGTCAACCCGAGCGGCATTACGGAGAAATTTGTAGTGCCCATACCGAGTCGAAACGCCTGTCTTGTGAATATCCGCTTCTTTCACCTTTAACTGGTGATACCTGGACCTCGGTCAATCTTAGAAAATACCATTGCACCCTTCAAATGATCAAACAAGTCATCTATCCGTGGCAGCGGATACTTGTTTTTGATCGTCGACTTATTCATTGGCGGTAATCTATGCACATCCGCATTGTACCATCTTTCTTCTTAACAAAGAGTACCGCGCACTTACGGTGAAACACTTGGCACGATAAAACATCGGTCCAACAACTCTTGAATCTGAGCCTTAAGCTCCACCAATTCCTTTAGGCGCCATCCTATACGGAGCAATAGACAACGGCGCGATTCGCAGATGTGGGTCGATCCCAAACTCTACTTCACGATCCGGCAAACCCGGAAGTTCTTCCTGAAACAAATCAGCAAATTCCTTAACTGTTCGGACTTTTTCTACAGCAGACTCTTTAGCCTCCAAGGCATACACATGAACCACATACGCTTCACGGCCCTTTCTCACCATCTTCTGCGCCTTTAGAGCGGACACCACATTAGATAAGTAATCTCTCCTATTACCTATCATAGCCACTTCATCACCCTCGATGCGTCCTTAGAACCATGCGCTTAGCCGCACAATCCAACCGCTGGTACTTAACCAACCAGTCCATCCCAAGAATCAAATCAAACTCCCCAAATGGCAGTTCCATCAGATCAGCAGCAAACACTACCCCTTGGAGTTCTAGGGGTACATCTCTAAACAGCTTATCTACTACCACAGAGTGACCTAAAGGGCTAATTACAGTCATCTGCCTAGAAGATATCTCAGAGTCTAAGTCCATGGTCTCTACTATACTACTGGCCATGTAAGAATGCGTCGAACCCACATCAATCAAAGCAGTAAAAGGAGAACCAAAGATCAAGAACGTACCGGTTATGACGTCCGGTGCGTCGCCCTCCTCTCGGCGCCTTCTCGCATACACTAACCCGGTATGTCGGCGTCGAAACTACCGCACCCTGCCGGTGCTCCACGGCCCCGACCCGATCCATTACTACCTCGCCATTACCACGGCCCCTCTGCGGTGGCGGTACATTATTCTGAATCGATGCGGCCACGACTCTCGGGCCGAATCTTCGGCCAACTTACGCGGACAGATCCCTCACGCGATGATCCAGAGAACCACACTCAAAACAACCTTTTCCACGGTCCAGCGCCTCCCCAATGATATCTCCCACAATGGTTACACCGCGGCGGTCCACGACTAGCGGCAACAACCCTACCAGATCGATTCGGCCCACTGTCTAGCCCTTTTCGAGGATTACCCGGCGATCCGGAAGACCCAAAGCTCCTCTTATGCTGCTCCTGTCCATGCCTGCCTCACGGACTCCTTAACACCCTCGGCTACCTTAGCCTTCTCAACCAGGACAACAAACTCACGCTCTGTTGAGGAGCAATCAAGAAGCGACCTCAACTCGTCTCTCTCGGACCATCCTCGAAACGAACACACCTCTCGTGTTCGGTAGCCACAATACCCCTAGCATACTGGCTCGGTTTCAAGAACTCGACCTCATACTCGAAATAGACTTACTCCCTTGGACTAGCCTCAAAAATGCTTTTACGCTGCGGCGTCGATGTAGCTAGCTCCAATGTACTTTTTCGAAATGCGACCACGAAATAATCCCATGTCGAGATCCTCTGCGCCACCTTTATCCCGAACCGTGAGCCACCACTGGTATGACTCATCCCGAAGAAGCGATACTATGCCCTTGACTTCTCCTCGGCGATCAAGTCCGGATCATCCATGATCCGCTCCGTTGCCTCCAGCCAATACTCAGCGATCTTTGGGAGCAACACGAAACACCTCGAAAGAATTCAGCCCCATTTGCCCGAAGTCGCTCGGGCACCGATTTCTAGCTCTGCACCACCACCTACTCCAACTACCCTTTCCAACACTCGCAAAGATCGCTTTGTGACAACTGCGTCATCCCGGTCGATCTTGAAACTCACCACCTCCAAATGGTGGCGATACCGTATCTCATTTTCGACCCACGACCGGACCCTACGGGTTCGAAAACCATCATCCTACCATGACCTCGTCCACGACCACGTCCACCTCTAGCGCTCATGACTAAATTCTCTACGTGCTCGATTTAGGAGTTTTATGCATCGATATTTATTCCACTGCTTTAAAGCAAAGTCTTATGAATAGTAAAGAAGCTTTGTTTTCGCGAGTTCCACGAATCCTATCGGTTCGGTTTCTAAAGTAATCCCTACTGCAATCATCCAATCACATCAATAAATCACAAGAAATAGTAAGGGGTACTTACAGGCGGCATCAGTGCCGAGACTCGGTGTCATGCCTTTCAAACCATTTATTTCAACAAAACACTTAAAAATGTACTTTTGAAAACATTTTGGGCCTCAAGCCCACAGCCGAGCCTTTGAGCTTGGCTCTGATACCACAATTGTAACACCCCAAACCCGATCAATACACCACGACCGAATCTGGCATTTACGGGAAAATCGCGTTTGAAGGGTTAGGTTTCGAGTTAAAAGATTCGATGAAAAACTCCTTGTCATATTTTATACTTGTCGAAATCTTGGGCATGATTGCTTTGTCATATTTTAATGTTTTAGTGTGATACCCGATGGTAAAGTTTAAAACACATTGCGTTATAGTTTTGAAACCGTTGACCTTCCAAGTTTTTAGAATTTTAACTCAATTAATTTGTTAAAGCATATTAGAAAGCTACTTTAAGCATAAACATAGTAAAACCTAATTTAAAGGCCATTTACAACCCAAAATAAAACCAAATAGTAATAAATAAGCTAAAGTACCAAATTTTGTAAAGTCTGAGCAAATCTTTATTAAAGCATGGCATGAGCACCTCGAGTCCATCCCGGCTCCATGTCCAAGCGTCTAAGTGTCACTGAAATGTCAAAGGAGAGGGTGAGTCGCAAGACTCGAGTGCATAAATCCACTCCCGATAAAACAACATGCTAACACACATCATATCATAGCAACATTATCAATGCACCCAGATCCTAACCATCCATATCACCTTTCTACCCGTGTGGTACCAAACCACCGGTGGTGCCAAACCACCGTGACCCAAAGTCACGATATCCATAAGTGTGGTGCCAAACCACTTTGGTGACCCAAAGTCACGAATAATCCAATGATGGGGCCAACCCATCGCGTGATACCAAATCACTAGCGAGACGATCCCATATCTCAAAGTGGGGCCAACCCACGGTGGTGTTAACCACGAGGGCGAGTCACAATGAGGTGCCAAACCTCGGTGTCCCAAAGACACGATGTGATACCAAATCACTTTGGTGACCGCGATCCACAAATCCGATGATGGGGCCAACCCATCGTGTGATACCAAATCACTTTGGCGTCAATCCCGTAATATCAACCGTGGGGCCAACCCACCGTGGTGCTAAGCCAGCGGGGCGAGGCGCTATGAGGTGCCAAACCTCTGGTGTCCCAAAGACACAAATGTGATACCAAATCACTTGGTATTTGAAGTCACAAAATCAATCAGGTACCAAACCACTGGAGGTGCCAAACCTCGTGTCCCAAAGACACGGATATCATATTCCCCTCCTCTCATATCACCCACACATGTCATACTAATGCAAATGATATAAAACATGCAATCATGCTAACATGCTCAAATGGCATCTCATGGTATTTACATCATAAAACATGTTATCACATATATCACTACTGAGATCTCGTAATGAAACGGACTTACCCGTATCCGTGCTTATACCCCATCGGGTACCAAATCCATCAATCATATTGTTGCACTTTAATAAGTAATTAGGTTCTTAATCATATTACTAAGCGAAGTGTGTTAGTTTACACACTGAAATAGCGAAGGTTTTAATCCTAAGAACCGGTCTAAGACCCTCGATCCTTTTGCTCCTAAAAACAATCGACCAACCATGGGTTAATCACTTAAACCGTTCGGCCATAACCATATAAACCAAAGGGTATATCGATTAACCCTTACCTTGCAAACGTTTGGTTTCCTACCAAACCGAACCAACAATGGTTCCTCTTTTAACAATCGGCACACCCTATTAAAAAGAGCAGTTAATCCCTTGTCACCCTTGACTTAATCGAAACCAAAAGATTGAACTAATAAAATAATACCAATCACTTACCCTTACTTACCAATCGATTAACAAAGGGGAAAGGCTCCAGCCGATCGCTTTGAAATCTCGATTGCCCTAACATGAGATGTTTAAGCGAATGGTTAACCCTCTTCCATAAACCAAAATCGACATAACACTTGAGAGAAAAAGAGGAATGGCCATTCGGCCAAGAGCTTACCAACACCCAATATTCGGCCAAAATAGGACTTCTAGGAGAGAACCACAAGAGATTCGGCCAAGGCTTGCACCAAAGAAGAACAAAATATTCGGCCAAGGAGAGACTACTGGGAGAAGGGAAATATTCGGCTAAGTTGAAAGCAATAGAAAGAAGAAATCGGCACTAGGTGTTTAACACCTCTATTTTCGATTTTGAGAAGAAAAGAAATGGAAGGGATGAATGGAGATTCGGTTTAGGCAAGGTAAATTTCGGCTTTAGCGTTTCAAAAGAGAAGAAAATGAGGTATGAGAAGAGGAATACTAGTTTCGGTTTACACACCAAGAAAGGGAGCGATAGGTATTCGGCTACCAAGATGTTTGAGAAAAACAACACAGAGAAAATTCGGCAAGGTTTGCTTGTGCTTTTCGGTTCAGAAGAAAGTGTGAAGAAGCTTTGTTGAAGAAATTCGACTCACAAAAGACTAGAAGGAACTTTCTCTTTTTACCAAGTGTGACCGAAAACAACCAAAAAGAATGCCAAAAATGCAAAAATGCATTTGGCTGCCAACTCCCCACACCAAGCCGTCCACTCCCCCATTCCAAACTCCCTCAAATTCGGCCATAATCCCCCAATAGCTCCCAACCACACATTTCAAATGTGTTTACCAAATCTTACACCTACAATTACTCTCCACCCAATATTTGAACTTTTGACTTGGTCTAAAGTGGAATTTGAACTACATCCAACTCTTCCCTCCTATGCCGTCCAAAATGAAGCCAAAATGTGAGGTCTTTGCGGCTTGAACACAAGACCTCCACCTCATGCAGTTGACGCCACACCTAGCTCCCAAGTAGCGCATGCCTTGCCACTTTGCCAGCTCCTCACTTGTGCAACAAGCACCAAATAAAATACATATCCCTCAGCTCCATCAGCTCCCTACACCTAAAGCTCAAAAACTTAATTTTTCCCATTCCCTCAGGCATACTCCTAGCCTACAACTAAGCCCCTAAAACATAGAAATAGCAACATAGCACACCAACACATGCAATATCATGCAACAACAAAATAGCCCCCCAACCCGGGATATTACACCTTTAACCCTAGTCTGGCGACAGATACGGGTTAGGGGTGTTGCACCGTGTGTCGAATTAAATTCCAAATTCTAGGTGCAGATTTCATACGGGCTGGGCACATGCCCATGGGGCTGACCGAGTGTCACACACGGCCTAGACACACGCCCGTGTGTCTGCCCGTGTGAACAATTATATGGCTATCTACCAAACCACATGCCACCGTAGCAAGAAATTACACTCATGCCAAAACAATTCAATATTTAAGATGACCAAATGTTACCTCTAAGCACTCAAAAGAATCAAGACATCCACAAAAACATACATTTCATGAAATTCACCTACATTAAAAATAATAATTAGCCAATTATTGGCCCAACTTTAATGACCATTTAAAAAATAACCTTGATTACAAACATACCCAACACTTTGGCTAACAATTACGACCTAACAAAATACCCAAGTCCTATACAAGCCATACTCAAAATAATTTTAAATTGTTATACCAAAGTGATGTTGATAGTGTGATTTCTGAACTCTCGCGTCCCACGATTCTCGAATTAGCAAGGCAATACTACAAGGAAAAAGGGCAATGAAAAGGGGTAAGCATAAAGCTTGGTAAGTTTGCATGGAAATAAATAGCAACGTTAGTTCATGATAAAATTCATCCATGGCATTAATTAACCATACACAAAGTATTAGGCTTCTTGCCATACTTACTTATACTTGCCCCTATTTAGCACATACCATGCAACATATCGTAAGTGTTTCATCGTGGATTACTCACAAGTGCCTGTATTAACTTATTCACATAACATTCAGTAAAATTCTCGTTTCTATTTCTAAGTTGATTTATTCATTTCGGTAAATCACAAGGGATGCTCAAAGATGCATATTTATAACCATTAGCATAAAAATGAAACCAATGCCACATCCCGGATGTGGTCTTACATGGGGTCACCTCTGGGTGCCAATCCCATATCCCGGATATGGTCTTATACAGAACCTCACATTAAGTATCGGTGCCATATCCCAGATATGGTCTTATACGGGATTTCAATTTGGTGCCGAAGCCATGTCCCGAACATGGTCTTACACAGGACCTTATTCATCTCATGTCTTGATGGTAGCATTTTCACACATATTTTAGTCCCACCGGGACTTCAACATCTCAATTCCTATAATCTTTCTCATTCAACACAAATATTCAATTTCATAGAATTTCATTATAAAATCAACCATCCTCAGACATGCTAGCATAAATGTTAAATGATCACATACAAACTTACCTCGATTTCAAAATAAGTTAGATCGTCGATCTAGTCCGAGACTTTATTCTTTCCTCGATCAAGGTGGATTCTTGGTTCTTCTTGCTCTATAATAGCAAATTAGTTCATTTTAATCATCACATTAATAAATGCATTTAAAAATCATGCTTTGGCAAAATTACCATTTTACCCCTAGGCTCAAAAATTAATTATAATCAAATTTCTACCTTTAATGAGCCTAGGTAAACATTTATTTCTCTTATGGCCATCATCAAAACCCAACATTTCACATACTTACTACAAACTTTATAACCTTTACAACAAGGTCCATTTAGGTGTTTTCATGGCAACACCTTTCACAAAAGTTGTTCATCTAACAACCAAGACTCATTTTCTTCCATAAAGATGTAGCAAATAACAATGAAAGCTCCCATGGTAAATCTCTAAACTCTTCACCGTATTACAAATTAGTCCCCTCATTTGAAAGCTTAAGCTCTATGGGTTCTAAAAGTATAACTATCTTCAAGAAAAATCATTAAAATCACTTACTTGAATGGATATGAGTTTGTTGAAATTTTGAGCTTTCAAAACCCCTATTTTTCTTGCTATTTTCGATGGATAAAGATGGAGAGAAAAGATGGATATCATCTTTTCTTTCTTTTATTCTATTTATCAAATTAGTCAACAACTATTACCAACTTTGACCAATTTGTCTCATATTATCCCCCTATGGCCGGCCAACCATTTAAAAAGGGGCTAATTGTCCTTTAAAGACCTCAAATTAATATTCTATGGCTATTAGGTACCTTTATCTTATAAAATAGAAATTTCGTACTTTATGCGATTTAGTCCTTTTTCGCGATTAAGGAAGAAATCGATAAAATTAAAGCACCAAAATTTTCATACACTTATACCATCACACTCTAACTCATAAAATATCATGGCAATAATTTTCTCAAACATCAGATTAGTGATCCCGAGATCACTGTTCCGACTAGCCCCTAAATCGGGCTGTTACATCCTCTCCCTGACCCAAGGTCTCAGGTCTACTTTCTACTGGCATGGTCCCTTGTGCGAGAGCCAGCACATTACTTGCAGCATCATCAGTAGCAGCTCGGTCAAGATCCATTTACTATATGAAAACACAGTTTGAAATTGTTAGGAGTGACCACATTATCATAATATATTTATGGTATGTATAGCTAGACTCACACACACGCTACGGTAGTCCGAGAACCGACTAAACCATAGATCTGATACAACTAAAATGTAACACCCCTTACCCGTGTTCAACACCAGAATAGGGTATGAAGCATTACCGGATAATAACACAGACATACATGCAAAACCAGGCCATAAAATTTCCTTCAATTTAAAAATTGTCATATACCATAAATAAGTCCCTAAAATGGGCTTACGTGGCTCAAAAAATACTTTAGGAACGATCTGGGACTAAATCGAGAACTTTAGAAACATTTAGAAAATTTACATAAAAACTGGGCACACGTCCGTGTGGTACAGGGACACGTCCGTGTGGGAAAGCCGTGTGGTCGCACACACCCATGTCCCCAGCCCGTGTCGTTTTATTTTTCATTTCGAACCTACAGGGGCTTTCACACGGCCGAGCACACGCCCGTGTGTTAGCCCGTGTGACGAACTTAATTTTTTGCAAATTAAGTGCAGGGGACACATGGCCAGGCTACACGCCCATGAGGCAGACCGTGTGTCACACACGGCCTAGACACACGCCCGTGTGTCTACCCTTATGGATAATTATAAGGCTATTTACCAAGCCTTTTGCCACCCTAATAAGCATCCACCCTTATACCATTTCCAACCAACTTATCATACTATTATTAGACATCTATTTGTTCACATTAAGAGCATTCATGCACCATTTAATAACCATACTCATCATATATAACCACACTTATACTTAGCCATCACACATACACCTACACATCAATTCACTTATCCCACTTCCCACACTTAAATTTCATACTACCATTCATTCCTACTTAGGCAAGCAAACTCATTCATGAAAGGCCTCATCATAGACTTATAACACAACCAATATTAGCCACATCACATGGCCTTATACAAAATGATATATCAAATGACATAGACCACATTCTTGGCCAAATCAATTATGACACTTACAAAATAACCAAATTCCTATACATGCCATAATTCAATGTAAGTCTCAATATGCAAAAATGTGTAGATAGTGTGGATGATCCTCCGACGATCTCCGTATCTCGAGCTGGCTTGGAGACACTATAAAACAAAGGAAAAGAGAAGGCAGTAAGCTTTAAGCTTAGTAAGTCTATATGTAAATAGTAAACATCACCACATGCTTATCAATCAAGAACATTACATACTAATCAAAAACAATTCAGATCCTTGTAGTTGCACTTACTCATTTCAAACCTTACCACATTCCAAATACATATCATAGACATTCCTTACAATTACATGCACCTATAACCCTGCACTTGTCACCACATTGTCACACGTAGTTTCACTTAATCAAATTTTCTCAATGAACACTTCAGAATAATACCGGATACCGAACGCTGTGATTTCAGAGTTTTAAATTTATAATGATCGATCCTGGAATTAACTATAACAACGATTGAGGCAAGTGCACCTGTCGAACAGTAGTATTGCTAAGGCAAGACCGGATTGTCGAACCCAAAGGAACCAAAAGTACTAATACTTACTTTCTTTTTATTATCTAGCCTAAAATAAGTGAAGTTGTTATTTAATCTAAATTTAACTAACTACTAAGCTAAAGACACAAAGACAAAAAGAATGAATTGGGGAAATTCTGTTGGAAAAACTCAGTTGATTAAGACGATACCCTTAGGAAGAATCCACCTAGACTTCACTTGTTATCTAACTCTGAACTAGACGATTTATTCACTTGGCTTGATCCGTAAGACTCCCTAATGTATATTAAACCCTCTCTCAAAGCGAATAACGTCTAACCCTAGGTTGATTAATTGAAAACTCTTTCTAATTAAAACCCCTAGAATTGCATTAACTCGATCTATGGACTCCCATATTAGGTTTCACCCTAATTTGGCAAAATCTCGTCACCCTATCTCTAGGCGTGCGATCAACTCCGCTTAATTATGCTAGATCTACTCTTAAGCAGGGACTTTTGCTCCTCAACCTAAGCACATCAAACTTGAATCAATATCTCAGAAATATTAACACAAGAATTAAGAACACATAATTAAGAACAAATCAAGTATTTATCATATAGTTCAGCAAACGATAACAAGATTCATCTAAGTTTCATCCCCTTAAGGTATCTGAAGGGTTTAGTTCATAATAATAAAAGAAAACATCTCAAAAGAAAAGATAAAACAAAACATAAGAAATCCCTAAAACCCCCTGAGGGAATTGAAGGAGAGATCTACCGTCTTGAGTAGAATTCTGGCTTCTTGAGGTGGATCAACTGGCTATCTTCGAGTGTTTCCCACAAATCTGACCTTTTCGGATCGGCTCCTTGGCCTAGCTCACCGCCCTCTTCTAGGTTATACTTAGGGTGTTTATATAGGCTTTTGAAATAGGTTTCTTTGCCCCTAAGTATCCTTTTCCGAGTGAAATTTCTCTTCTCCACGACAGAGACACGGCCATGGCACACGCCCGTGTGAATCGTCTTTAGCCCGTGTTCGGACTTTTAATGAGGTGACACGCCCGTGCAAATCGTGATCAGGTCGTGTTCTAGTCTATCAAGAAGACACGGCCATGTTAGCTCAAGTTTAGGCAGTGTCGATTTTCACTTTGGCCCAATTTTGTCCGTTTAGAGCCCGTTTCTCGTTCTTTCCATCCTCCGGTGCTTTTCTGAGTATAAAACATGAAAAGAAAGGATTAAAAGCACCTTTTTACATAAATCAAGGAGTAAATCATCCAAAAGTATGCTAAATGTGGGATTAAAATATGTTACTTTTACGGTTTATCACATACCCCCACACTTAAGCTTTTGCTTGTCCTCAAGCAAAATTCTCAACTTACAATTAAAAAGAACTTTCCATGATTCAATATTCCTATCAACAATGTCTCATCATAATTCATAGATAATTTATACATGGATAATTCAACTCAAAGAGTCCTAAAGATTCAAACAATATAAGTCATACATTTGTAGTACAAAACATAGATGTTTCCCCTCATCTAAATAATTAGCTCTGATCCAAAACCTACAAGGATTGACATCCTCACAAAAGCTTCACTCAAATCACTCGAAGTGTTTAAGGTTCAGAATTAAGTACTCAAAAATCAAAATGAAGAGTTAATCCCATAGGCTTGCATGAAAATCAAATCTCTACCACTGTAATATGAAATGATGCACAAATCAAAAGGTCTTTAACAGGGTTATAACGGGGCTTGGGTTAAGGTGTGGATAAAGGCTGAATTAGAGGGTTAGAATTGAGATCGACCTGAAAAATTACCTAACTAGAAATAACGAAATGAAAAATAAATAATTACATGAATTAAAACTTTGAAACTAATAATACGAGCTTCTTCTTCAATAAATAAACTTTAACTGTATAAGCTCGCTTAATCTCAAAACTAATAATGAATATACTTTGATTTTTTTCATATAATTAAATATTTACAATAATAAGAAAGTACTTTAACAACTAAAATATAGAACATAGTTAGGCAATTCCTCAAAATCAAATCTCAACAAAAAAGGGTAGTCAAAAAGAATGGTGATAACAAATACAAACGGTTTTGGGTTAATATTAGTGGGTGAGTCAATAAAAAGGGTTGTTAGGATCAAAGGGGTTCACTAGGGGTCAATTACGAAGGAGGGCTTTTTATGGAGTAAGTGGGTTAAATCCTAGGTGCCTTTATCATTTCTGTATATCAAATCAAAGATGTGGTCTCAACATGTATAATCAAGGCAAGTTCTAGAATAACAGTTCAATGTTGACACACTCATAATCAAAAAGTGAGCATGAAAAAGGGTATATGCTCTTATAAGGCTCAAAATCTCACAAAAATTATGGGTATTTTGATATCAACCTCGTAAATTTCAAACTTCAAAGTAATTTTCAAATTCAGGTAGACAACCTAGAAAAAAATTTTAAAACCGAAAAATAGACTTATCATGCTTGATTCTCTAGTATCTTAGAATTTAATTATCAATGCAAAATTATCAATGACTTAATCTAAAACATATCAATAAAAATCATAAATCATGGAGATTTCATTCTAATGATAATATGAGAAATTTACTTTAAGACAAGGCATAATTCAAGGATTTGAGAACAATGAAAAAAGTTAGGCACCTTTTTAGGTTTTTCACCCCCCCACACTTAAGATGTACATTGTCCTCAATGTACAAAGATATATAAATAAGCATGTAATACTTAAACCAAAAGAGAGGAGAAGTAACACTTCCTGAATTTTGGATGGATTCCTTGAGTAGGAGGTGACAGATGACTTATGTAGTAGTGAGTTACTCCTAATGATTTGTTCGTTATTTTTGAGTGTACAATTGAAACTGTGAAGTCATCAGTTAGATGTCTCGGGGGCGGAATTAAACAAGTGTTTGTTAGTAATACTCTAAGGTTAGATAGCCAATGATAACATGAATAAAATAAATGTATGAAACATAAAAGGCAAAAGAGTTTAAATTAAGACAAATAAAAATTAAAACAAAATAACTAAAAATAAAGAAAAGAAAACTAAAAATAAGGAAAACAAAAGGACTCAGAGGTCCTCATCATCAGCTGGGTCCTGCGGTGGTGTCGGTGAAGAAATGTGGAAGTGATGACAAATCTGTTGGAGGGTGGCCTCGATGCCGTCAAAACGTTAAGCTGTGTCAGTGAATTACTGAGTACAGTACTACTCGAACTGAGTAAGGCGTGTAGAAATGTCCAAAAGTGAAGCTGCTACATGGGAGGGCCACTGACTCGGGAGTGGTGCCTCCTGTGGTGGTGGGACATCATCGATGTGTCCTCGGGCTCCTCCTCGTCGATGGGAGGGCTAATCGATGATTGAGGAGGATCAGTCCCACGACGATATTTGATCATCCTTATGTGCAGCATCGTCTGGATGCCCTGGGGTGCCATCTGCCCAATCAGTGTGAGGGAGGAACTCTAGGGTCGGTGTTGAGGAGGCCAAAGTATCAGGCCAACCGTGTGATGTATGGTCCCATCGACAGAATCCCCCTCTTGTCTGGTGCTGAATCGCACGGGCTATGAAATATGCAAGATCGAAAATGTGCCCGTTCGACATGCACCACAGGTAGTAGACTTCGTGAGTATTCACGACGCCGGTGCTCTCGCGTCGTCCTGTAAGAGTCTGAGCCAAAATTGCGTGTACGTACCTCAGAGACGGGACCAGGGCCGTCGCCTTGGAGCGACTGGGGTCGTAGTTGGCCTTGTGGGGGGCTAAGTCATACCAACAGCTGACGGGGGTACGGTGGATGTGGCAGTGGAGCTTGGAGAGGTCTTGTTCTGCTACGAAGTCATCTGTGTAAAGCCCGAGTGCGGCCCCGAATTGTGGCACATTCAGTCGTTGTACGGTGCCTCCTAAACGGAATTGTATCGTACCTGGATCATCATATTGTGCCATCACCGTTTGGAGTTGAAAAGTGAAGCAGAATTCTAAGGTAAGTTTCAAGTACGTGGGCTCGATGATGGTGAAAAATTTATCCCATGGATCAGTTGTAAGCAGGGCTCGAACATCATCTACGAGCCCGACCTGCTCTAAAGTGGTCCAATCAATGCACCTATCGGTGCCGAGGGGTTGTGCCCGTAGTGTCTTGTACCATTCCTCTTGGGCCTCTTGAGTAAATTGGAGGAACCGGTGGCGCACTTCGGAGGATGCGCTAGCAGAGGATGAGCCGGGTCCCTTCCGTTTCTTAGAAGGGGCGGCTGTTGTTCGCTTTGCTCGTGACGATGACATTGTACCTGAAAATAGTTTATATTCAAATAATTTTCTACTAAATAATATCAAGTATTTTGAGCGGTACCCAACAATATTTGAATGCTAAATAAAACATTTCAACCATGAGAAATTATATTGACAAAATTGACTAATTAGCAATCAAATTAGTTCTAAAATTTAAGAAATTATTCTAAATAATACTAAAAGTAAAAAGAAACTAAATAACATGCACAATTTTAATCAAACAATAGTTGGAATAGATGAAAATGAAATAGTGAAGAGTGACCAGCAGTGTTTTTGGGCTGTGTGGCGACGTGAGCGGCGCAGCACGGTCGTGGACGGTGGTGCACGGTCGTGTGCTGTGAAATTTCTGAATACACACGGCGGTGGCGAGGGCATGGGATTCTATTTGACACGGGCGTGGCTGCGTTTTTGTATGGGTATTTGAGAGGAGGGAAGGTGGAGGAGTTATGGGGGTCAAAATGGTGGTGATTTCTTTGTGGTCGCCGGATTAGGGAGGGAGAGAGTTGAGAGAATCGGTTAGGGTTGGGGTTTGGGGAAGATGAGAGTTTATGTTCCTTAAATAGGGGTGGGAGCACGGGTAGGTACCACGCCCGTGTTGGATTTTAATCAGCCCGTGTTTTTTGTGATTTTAAATTTTGGGGGCGTTCAGGGTGTTTGGCCACGGCCGTGGTCAAGGTGCCACGCCCGTGTTTTTCTTCACACGGTTGTTTAGAACGGGCGTGTTTAGCCCGTGTTCAACAAGTCAGTATAGTCCACAGAAAGTCGGCACAGGCGTGGACTATTATCGTAGCCCGTGTTGGGAAAAAATTTCTTATTTGTCATGCACGGGTACTAGCACGCCCGTGGTTTGTCCCCTGGCTTCCACACGGCCACGGGCACACCCGTGTGTAAGGCCGTGTGGTCTAAAACCTACGCTTTATTGGATTAATTAGTATGGGATTAAATGCTAAAAATTAAGAATCTAATGTTAGTGAGGTTAGTGCTCGGGTTACCTCCCGAGAAGCACTTGTTTAAAGTCTTAAGCTAGACTTACCCTGTTTTCATTTCTAGAAGAAAGTTCACGGAGCTGAAGCTCCTCCCTCATATCCCTTAAATCTTCACCATTATAGATTTTGAGTCGGTGACCATTTACCTTGAATGTGCCTTGAGTGGGATGAGTTACCTCTATTGTGCCATAGGGAATGATTGTTTTAATCTTGAATGGGCCTGACCATCTCGATTTCAGTTTCCCAGGAAACAATTTAAGCCTTGAGTTGTATAGCAGGACCAAGTCCCCTACTTCGAATTGTTTCGATTTCTTTAGACGAGCATCATGGCGTCGCTTTGTTGCCTCATTGTATAGCTTCGAGTTCTCGTAGGCATCAACTCTCCATTCGTTTAGCTCGTTCATCTGCATCATTCTTTTCTTTCCTGCAGCTTTATGATCGTAATTTAAAAATTTTATAGCCCAAAAAGCTTTGTGTTCTAACTCGAATGGTAGATGACAGCTTTTCCCGTAGACAAGTTTGTATGGGGATGTTCCTAAAGGGGTTTTAAAGGCTGTTCTATAGGCCCATAAAGCGTCATCTACTTTTATTGCCCAATCTTTTCTGTTTGATTCAACCGTTTTTTCTAGGATGCGTTTAAGTTCTCGGTTTACTACTTCAACTTGCCCACTGGTTTGAGGGTGATATGGGGTAGCTATCCTGTGGTGTACTCCATATTTTTTTAAGACTTTGTCAAATTGAGTATTAGATAAATGAGTGCCCCTATCACTAATGATAGCTCTAGGTGTTCCAAATTGAGAGAATAGTTTCTTGAGAAACTTAACTACTACTCTAGCATCATTGGTAGGTAAAGCTTCAGCTTCCACCCATTTTGACATTTAATCAACTGCCACTAGGATGTATTTATTTCCAAATGAACTAGGGAATGGACCCATAAAATCAATACCCCATACATCAAATATTTCACATGATAGCATATATGTTTGAGGCATTTCATCACGTTTAGAAGCATTACCTGTTCTTTGGCATTTATCACAAGAAGCGACATACCTGTTGGCATCTTTGAATAGAGTGGGCCAATAAAAACCTGATTCGAGTATTTTATGTGCTATCTTAATGCCACTGTAGTGTCCTCCTGAAGGTCTTGAATGGCAGTGTTCCAGGATTTTGCTTGCTTCTGCCTTTGTAACGCATCTTCGAATCACCTGATCTGTGCATATACGGAAAAGAAAGGGATCCTCCCAGAAAAGAATCGCTTCTTTTGATGATGTGTTAGCCTTTTCGGTAGGATGTTAGCAGCTAAAAAATTCGCAATATCTGCAAACCAGGGTACCTCAAAGTTTGTTATAGAGAATAGTTGTTCTGCAGGGAATGAGTCGTTTATCTCTATCTCTTCACGTTCCTTTATGTGTGGATTTTCAAGTCTAGATAGGTGGTCTGCTGCAAGATTTTTGGCTCCTATCTTATCCTGAATTTCCAAATCGAATTCATGCAAAAGTAAAATCCATCTTATGAGTCGAGGTTTTGCATCGGGTTTAGTTAAAAGATAACGAAGAGCAGAGTGGTCAGTGTAAACGACAACTTTTGATAATATTAAATATTGTCTAAATTTATCAAATGCAAATACCACAGCTAGTAATTATTTTTCCGTGGTGGTGTAATTTTCTTGCGCGGCCGTTAATGTTTTGTTTGGCGTAATAGATCGGTTGGAAGTGCTTGTCTCTTTCTTTGTCCTAAAATCGCACCTCTTTGCAAAAGTCACTCGCATTACACATTAGTTCAAAAGGGAGATTCCAATCAGGGGCAATTATAATTGGGGCGTTTATTAATTTCTCTTTGAGAATATTAAATGCATCTAAACATTCCTGATTAAAATTAAAAGGTACATCTTTTTCTAGCAATTTCGTTAGAGGCTTAGCTATTTTAGAAAAATCTTTAATAAATCTTCTATAAAATCTTGCATGTCCTAAAAAACTTCTAATAGCCTTAACTGAACTTGGAGGAGGTAATTTTTCTATGGTTTCGACCTTTGCTTTATCTACCTCGATTCCTTTACTAGAAATATTATGTCCCAATACAATTCCCTCTTGTACCATAAAGTGGCATTTTTCCCAATTTAAAACAAGGTTTGTTTCCTCACATCTCATTAGAACTCATTTTTAATTTTTAAGGCAAAGATGGAAAGAATTACCGAATACTGAGAAATCGTCCATAAATACCTCCATAATGTCTTCTACAAGTTCGTCAAAGATTGCCAACATGCAACGCTAAAAAGTAGCAGGAGCATTACATAATCCAAAAGGCATTCTACGATAAGCAAACGTACCGTATGGGCATGTGAATGTTGTCTTCTCTTGATCTTCAGGTGCTTGTGGGATTTGGAAATAGCCGGAGAGTCCATCTAGGAAGCAATAGTACATATGCCCAAATAACCTTTCTAACATTTGATCAATGAAGGGTAAAGGAAAGTGATCTTTTCTAGTGGCGTCGTTCAGCTTCCTGTAATCAATGCACACTCTCCAACTGTGGATCGCTACGGTGGGAATTAGTTCATTCTTTTAGTTGGCTACCACCTGCCTTGCCTCCTTTCTTTGGAACAACTCAGCAGGACTTACCCAATTCTTTGTCGGAAATAGGATAAATTATTCCAAAGATCTAGAATTTTAGTTACCTCGGCTTTCACAACTTCTTTTACGTTGGGATTCAATCGTCTTTGAGGTTGCACACATGGCTTGTATTCCTCTTCCATTAAAATTTTGTGGGTGCAAAGCGATGGGCTTATTCCCTTAATGTCGAGATTTTCCAAGCTATGGCTCTTTTATGTTCTCTTAGTACTGTATCAACTCCTCTTTTTCCTTGGGTTCTAATTGCAAGAGATAATTACTGCAGTGCGTAGAATTGTCCCCAGGAATGCATATTCTAAGTGTTTCAAAGAATCGTTTTAATTCTAATTTGGGCGGCTCATCAATGGAGGTTTTTGTTTTAGTTTGTCATTGACTTTAATGCTCTCTTCTTTCGTATGTCTAGATGAAGATGTATTCAAATTCAGCTCGTCAAATTCATCTTCTTCCCCCTCTTCTTGAGTCAGCCACAGTTCCATCGTGTCATCATGTATAATTTCCTGTAATGAGTTTTGAATGATATGATCAGTGGTATCAACAAAATAACAAGAATCATCTTGTTCTCTAGAATATCGCATGGCATCATAAATTTGAAAAATAATTTCCTCATCGCCTATCCTTAATGCAAGTTTACCGTCACCTAAATCGATAACGACCACAGCGATAGCTAAAAAAGGGCGCCCTAAAATTAAGGGAACCTCAATGTCCTCATCCATGTCAAGCACAAAAAAATCAACAGGGAAAATAAATTTATCAATTTTTACCAAGACATCTTCGATAACTCCTCTAGGATATTTAATAGATCTATCAGCTAACTGAATACTCATCCTAGTGGGTTTTGGTTCCCCCAGATCTAGTTGTTTTAACATTTTATAAGGCATTAAACTAATGCTGGCACCTAGATCAGCTAATGCTTTCTTAATATTTAAACTACCAATTAAACAGGGAATAGTAAAACTTCACGGGTCTTTTAATTTGGTTGGTAACTTGTTTTGGAGGATGGTGAACATTCTTCATTAAAGCTCCACTTGTTGATATTTCTTCAAGCTTCCTTTTATTCGTCCGGGAGTTCTTTTAAGAATTTTGCGTGACGTCGGCATCTCGTGAAATGGCTTCAACAAAGGGTAAGTTAATATGTATTTGTTTAAAAAGTTCAAGAAATTTACCGTATTGGGCATCTAATCGGTCTTTCTTCAACTTTCACAGGTATGGGATTGGTGGTTTACTTTCTTTGCATGCTTGAGGAGTTACATCATCAACTCCTCATCCTTTGCTTTGTCATCTTTATGTGTATTTTTTCTTTGGTTCGTCTAACTCCTTTCCACTTCTCGAGTGTAAACCGCCTTTACCTGCTACTGTTCCTTTAGAAAAAATCTCTGATCGAATTTCAGAAACCATCTTAGTAAGTTGTCCGACTGACTTAGTAAGTTCCCCAACTTGGTTCTCGATCACTTTGATCGACGCTTGTTGGTTCTTAAGGGTGGTTTCAGTGTCTTGGAGACGGTTATCAGTGGCAGCCATGAATTTTGTCAGCATCTCTTCAAGGCTCGGCCTCCATTTCTTGTGGATAGGGCTGATTTTGGAAATTTTGAGGAGGTTGTTGTCTTTGAATTCCTTGACTTCCTTGACCTCCCCATGAAAAATTTGGGTGGTTCCTCCAACCTGGATTATAAGTATTACTATAAAAGTTATTATTACATCTGAAATTATTACCTATATAGTTCATCTGTTAAACTTCATTGCTTGGTTGGTAGGGTGGGTACTTAGGATTCACCACGCTTCCACTTGCGTCGCCTTTGTATTCTTCGGATGTACTGCGAAGAACACAAACTATCAAGCTTTTTATTCATCATCTCTACCGTGTTGATAGCATGGTTATTTGCGTCGAGGTTGAAAACTTCGGCTGATTTTATTGGTTTTGTCCTTGTAACCTACCACCGATAGTTATTCAGGTGACATCTCTTCAATAAACTCGTAGGTCGCCGGGAGTTACATTGTTCGGGGTTCCACCGACAAATTTGAATCAATTAGTTGCCTCGTTGAGGGGTTTACACCGTTATAGAAAGTTTGGACTTGGAGCCACAAGGGTAAAGCATGGTGCGGACACCTTCTCAAGAGATCCTTGTATCTCTCCCATGCGTCGTATAATGTCTCTAAATCCATCTGCACAAAAGAAGAGATATCATTCCGTAATTTGGCCCTTTTGGCCGGTGGGAAATATTTTAATAAAAAATTTTCGGTCATTTGATCCCATGTAGTGATTGACCCTCGTGGTAACTAGTTTAACCACAGTTTGGCTTTATTCCTTAATGAAAAGGGAAATAACCGAAGACGGATGACATCATCAGAAATGCCATTTATTTTTAAGGTATCACAGAACTCTAAAAAATTAGATATATGAGTGTTTGGGTCTTCGTCCTGTAAACCATCAAATTGAACAAATTGCTGAATCATTTGTATAGTGTTAGGCTTTAATTAAAACTTATTAGCAGCTATAGCAGGCCTAACAATACTTGATTCTGCTCCTGTTAAATGAGGTTTTGCATAATCATACATAGTACGCGAGGCATTATTTTCTACCACATCTTGTGGTGGTAGATTATTCTCGTCCATCCCTTGATGGGATTGGATCTCGCCTTCTCTCTTTTTTACAGTAAATTTAGGGCTCGCCTAATTTCTCTGCGATTCTTCCGAGCGGTAGCTTCAATATCACTGTCGTATACTAGTGGTCCTCTGGGTTCCTTCTAGTCATAAACTAGAGGTACCTGCTAGGAAAAGAAAGAAAGAAAATTTAGCAAAGTTAAAAAACAAAAACAAAAATAAAAATAAAAGTAAATTACGGAAAATAATGGCTAAAGTAATAAAAATAGAGCTTTCTTAATATTTTAGTTCTCCGACAACGGGGCCAAAAACTTGATCGTTGTGATTTCAGAGTTTTAAATTTTTAATGATCGAACCTGGAACTAACTATAACAACGATTGAGGCAAGTGCACCTATCGAACAGTAGTATAGCTTAGGCAAGACCGGATTGTCGAACCCAAAGGAACCAAAAGTACTAATACTAACTTTCTTTTTATTATCTAGCCTAAAATAAGTGAAGTTGTTATTTAATCTAAATTTAACTAACTACTAAGCTAAAGATGCAAAGACAAAAAGAATGAATTGGGGAAATACTGTTGGAAAAACTTAGTTGATTAAGACGATACCCTTAGGAAGAATCCACCTAGACTTCACTTGTTATCTAGCTCTGAACTAGACGATTTATTCACTTGACTTGATCCGTAAGACTCCCTAATGTATATTAAACCCTCTCTCGATGCGAATAACGTCTAACCCTAGGCTGATTAATTGAAATCTATTTCTAATTAAAACCCCTAGAATTGCATTAACTCAATCTATGGACTCCCATATTAGGTTTCACCCTAACCCGGCAAAATCTCGTCACCCTATCTCTAGGCATGCGATCAACTCCGCTTAATTATGCTAGATCTACTCTTAAGTAGGGACTTTTGCTCCTCCACCTAAGCAGATCAAACTTGAATCAATATCCTGGAAATATTAACACAAGAATTAAGAACACATATTTAAGAACAAATCAAGTATTTATCATATAGTTCAGCAAATGATAACAAGATTCATCTAAGTTTCATCCCCTTCAGGTATCTGAAGGGTTTAGTTCATAAGAATAAAAGAAAACATCTCAGAAGAAAAGATAAAACAAAACATAAGAAATCCCTAAAACCCCCTGAAGGAATTGAAGGAGAGATCCGCCGTCTTGAGTAGAATTTCAGCTTCTTGAGATGGACAAATTGCTATCTTCGAGTGTTTCCCACAAATCTGACCTTTTCGGCTCGGCTCCTTGGCCTAGCTCACCACCCTCTTGTAGGTTATACTTAGGGTTTTTATATAGGCTTTTGAAATAGGTTTCTTTGCCCCTAAGTATCCTTTTCTGAGTGAAATTGCTCTTCTCCACGACAGGGACACGGCCATGGCACACGCCCGTGTGAATCGTCTTTAGGCCGTGTTCGGACTTTTAATGAGGTGACACGCCCGTGCAAAATCGTGATCAGGCCGTGTTCTAGTCTATCAAGAAGACACGGTCGTGTTGGCTCAAGTTCAGGCCGTGTCGATTTTAACTTTGGCCCAATTTGGTCCGTTTAGAGCCCGTTTCTCGTTCTTTCCATCCTCCGGTGCTTTCCTGAGTATAAAACATGAAAAGAAAGGATTAAAAGCACCTTTTTACATAAATCAAGGGATAAATCATCCAAAAGTATGCTAAATGTGGGATTAAAATATGTTAGTTTTACGGTTTATCAGATACATATACACACAGTGGTATCGCACACAGCCCATCAATAATAGTAAATACGGTGGTATCGCACACAGCCCACCAATAATAGTAACTAGGTGGTATCGCACAAAGCCCACCAATAACAATAAATACGGTGGTATCGCACACAGCCCACCAATAATAGTAAATACGGTGTTCATCCGTATCCTTTTTATATTCCAAAGATTCATCCGAGAATTTCCCCACTTTTCATCATTTTAATAAATATCAATAATATTCACTCACATTTCACATAAGGCATTAATATGTAAAAACATAAATAAAAAGGATGTATCGTTTACATATAAACTTACCTCGATACAAAATGTGTCAATTTGCAATTTAGTCTGAAACCTTGCCTTTTCCTTGGTCAAGGTCGATTCCACGTTCTTCTTGATCTATAATGACAGATTTAGCTTATTTAATATATACATTATTCAAATCAGTCCAAAATCTTCCTATGGAAAAATTTACAATTTAGCCCCTAACTTTCTCAATTTTTATACTTTAGTCCCTAGGCTCGTAAAATGAAATGTGTTCCTTTTTCACACACCCAAGCCTAGAAGATTAATATTCTCTCTTATAGCAGCCCACAATTTTAACTATTTTACATTTTATACACATATTATTTCATCTTTTGCAAAAAAGTCCTTTTTATCAATTTCACCAAAAATCATCTAGCAAAAGTTGTTTATCACACTCCAAACTTTCATATTCTACCACTAGACACCAAAATACATGTATGTCATCTATGGGTAAAATTTTAAACATAAACTCTAGCTCAAAATAGTGGTAGAAATAGCTGGATCGAGCACGAGGATTTCAAAAATACGAAGAATATCAAAAACGGGGCTAGGAGGTACTTACAATCAAGCTTGAAAGTGAAACAAAACCCTAGCTATGGATCCTTGCAATTTTTGGCTATGGAGGATGAAGATGGACACAATTTTAGCCTTATTTTCCCTTTTTATTTCTTTTATTAGCCAAATGACCAAATTGCCCTTCATTAATCCTTTAGTTATTTTATCCCTCTATGGGCATTTTGTGTCCAAACTATAATATAATGGTCTAATTACCAACTAAAGACTCTCAATTTAAAAAACCCATCTCAATCAAGTACCTTTATGGATTATAATACACATTTTTCACCCATTGCATTTCTAGTCCAACTTATCAAATTGGACATCCAAGCAATAAAATTTCTCAACCAAAATTTCACACAAACATTCAATCACTCAATAAACATTAAAACTCAATCGGAATAAATATTTTGACCTTGGATTCATGGTTTTGAAACCACTGTTCCGTTTAGGCCATAATTTGGGCTGCTACATGAAATTTTCACACAACCATGCAAACATGTCATAGACCTCATAAAAACCATAAAACATATATTTCTACTTCAGATTTGTGGTCTCGCAACCACTATTCTGACTACACATCTGATTGAACTGACACCTTTGGCTGCGTCGACAGTTTCGAAGGTCAGACATTAGGCATAGGAGTGACAACTTGTGGAACTTCTTTGTCTGGTACAACGACAAGCTCTTCAGATTCAACCTCACCAGGGATCACTTCACCAGTATCTTAAGGTGCTACAGTAGAGTCTGTAGTTGGCTTGCCAGTTTGTTTACCATTCCTAAGCATGATAGCCTTGCAGTGTTCTTTCCCCCTTGGACTGGGATTTTTTGTGTCACTAGGTAGTGTGCCCGGTGGTCATGTATTCTAATTCGAAGAAAGTTGTCCTAATTGTGTCTCCAACGCTCGAATGGAAGATGAATTCCCTTGCACAATAGCTTCTGTGCGAATTATATGCTCCCGCATTAAAGCCTCAACAGCAGCTAACAGGTTAGAAGGAGAAGCTTGCGTGTACTGTTGTTCTCGATGCTCTTGAACATGCTGATGCAACATTGAAGAGTGATGTGGCTGCGTCTGATTCTGGTGTGGATGCATCTGGCTTTGTTGTGGATCCATCTAAGTGTGCTGATTGTAGTTTTGTTGTTGTTGACTGTAATTCCCTTGTTTTGAATTATAATTGCCTTGTGTAGATATATTCTCATATCGGAATGTCGCAATATTTCAGCATTCTGAGTTCCCCAAGATTGTTGATTGCTTGCAGAATTATTATAAGAGTTGCCATAAGAATTGTTGCGGATGTTACTGACATAAAAGGCATTCTCTGCATTTTGTGGACAATCTTCATAACTATGGTTGTCATTAAAAATCTCACAAAAAAAGGTAGGAACATCAACTTGTTGAACGACTTGTATAGGTGCAACGTCACTAGTCCCTTGCATATTTTTTATCATATTTGCAAGAGAAGAAACTTGAGCTTGTATCCAATTCAATAACTCTAGGAGTATGTAACACCCCAAACCCGGCCCAAACATTACGACCGAATTTGGTTTGCTACAGACAAAAGATTTTGAAAACCATTTTAAAACCGATTTCCAAATTAGTCGAAATGCCTTTCAATTTAAATTTTCTTTGTTAAAAAACCAAACTTAATATATTTGCTGAGTCGAGTTGTTTACAAATTTCGAATGTACCCGATGGTACTTTAAAACATTTTTCGTTTAATTTGAGAAAACATGTGCAACCGTTTTAACATCATCAAGTAGTTTAAACCAAACATTCAAACACGCAGCAATAATGAAATCATACTAGGAGGCCTTATTACAAATAAGCAACATAAACCAAAAAGAAAGATAAATAATATCCAAAATTCATTTATTAAAAATCTCCACTGCATGGCCACCTCGAGTCCATCCGGCTCCTCATCCGCGGTCTACGAGTCACCTGAAAAATTAAAGGAGAAGGTGAGTCACCAAGACTCAATGTGTAACCCTTCTCCGATTTAATGTAATAACATACACAAATTATAACCAATTAACATGCATAAGTTTAAATGCACCCAACCTAACCATCCATACGCCTTTTTCTACCCCTTGTGGTACCAAACCACTGGTGGTGCCAAACCACTGGTGACGTATAGTCACAAATGTGATACCAAATCACTGGAGATACCAAATCTCTGGTGTCCGAAGACACAATTGTGTTACCAAAACACTGGTGACCGAAGTCACAAATAGATGATGGGGCCAACCCATCGTGTGATACCAAATCACTGGCAGACAATCCCATATCTCAAAGTGGGGCCAACCCACGGTGGTATTAACCACAGGGACAAGTCGCTATGAGGTGCCAAACCTCTGGAGGTACCAAACCTCTGGTGACCGTAGTCACGATGTGTTACCAAAACACCGGTGTCCGCTCGACACGAATATCACTGCCCCCTCCTCTCATCAACCCATAACAATCATTTATATGCATGTACCACAAATCATGTTGATAGATTTATTTAACAACATCCAATCGATTTATCATAAGCCATATATCAAATAATACACATACCAAATGTGTCATGCTTCCCAAAAGCATCAAATAATAATCACATAGTAATAAGAACTTACCCAAATCCTTGTTAATACCATGAAGGTATTTCATCCATGTCTACACGAAACGTTAGGCATAAAATAACACTTAGCATATTAAAAAGTTATAAGATGTGTATGTATACACACCTGGCACCAAAAAGAATTCTAAATCCCGAATAGACAAATCGGCCACACAAGTATTCTTGCCCCTATATTCGGCCAAAAATGAATATTAGAACCATGGCCTAATCGGCCAAACCAAAATAATTGAGAAAGGTTCCTTGTGAACCTAAAATCTTACCCAAAGCCTTCGAACACTTATCCAACACACTCCTAAAAGAATCGGCCTCACTTCCCTACAATCAACCATCATCAATAAAGTTTATTAGCCTTCGGCTTAAACGAAAACTTAAAAGAGTAATCCCTTTGAAATAAGCCTTACCACCTTACCAAAACCAATTCCTAGAGAAGTCCCGATGAAAACTATCTTACCTTCAATATTCGGCCTAAGTTGATCAAGATAGGAGAAGAAAATTTGGTATACCCAAGAGAGTGGATTCGGCTATGATTTGTTCAACACAATCAACCAAGGTTCAACTTGTATGGAAAAAGATGAAGTAAGAAAGTGAACCAATAGTTTCATTTAAAGTGCTTTTGAGAAGAGAAAGAAAGAATTAGATAGAGTATTATGGTATAGGAGATTCGGCTAAGAAAGAAAGAAGAAAATGGACAAAAGAGATGAGTGTTTCGGTTTTGAGAGAATGAAAAGGAGAAATAGAAAATGAGCCAAAAATGACCAAATGGTCAAAAAGTATTAAGCTTAGCAAATGGTGAAATTCATTAACAAGAAAAGAGTTTGAGAGAAAAATTGTTTTGCACCTTTTGCACCAAATGAAAGAAATGACCAAAAAGAATTCCTAAGCCTTACCCACACTAGCATATTCGGCCAAATCCCCTCCCTTAGCCACATTGCCGTCCAAGTTCATGGCATAAAGGCCATGATTATGTTTCCAAAACATAATCCTTGATACTAGCCCCATGTCTCCATATTTTCCTTAATCACTTGATTCCCTTCCATATGTTAACACTTGCCTTAAACCTATAGTCTACTAACCAAAAATTAACATGGTCAACCCTTATCTTAATCATCCTTGGCCGACACTTACTTATACCAAAGCAAAAATAAAAGTTATCCCAATGCTATTTAAGGATTCGAACCTCTCCCCTCAAGCTAAACTCCATGCGCCATTACCAACTTGCCATGCACTCATCTTGTGTCACTTATTGCTACTTAAATTAACTTAAGTGCTAAGCTCATTTAATCCTCTTCTTTAAATAAGCCATACTAAGAATTATTCTACTAAACCGAGCTTACTCAAGACCCCTAATTAAGCCTTATATCATCACGAATAATATCACGAAATTCAAATACAAGAAAAATAATTCAATCACAAATAACCCCTATTTTGGGATGTTACAGTTCTACCCCTTTAAAAATAATTTCGACCTCGAAATTACCCGATCGAAAAAGATGGGGTATTGCTTGCGCATCACCTCCTCGTGTTCCCACGTCGCTTCCTCCAGTACCATGGTTTCGCCATAGCACTTTCACTAAAGGTACCGACTTTCTACGCAACATCTTGACATCACGATCTAAAATCAACCGGTTCCTCCTCGAATGATAAGTCGGAGTTAACCTCAATCTCACATTCTCGCACGATGTGCGATGGATCTCGACCTATACCGTCTAAGCATCGACACATGGAAGACATCGTGAATCGACTCAACTCTGCTGGCGATTCGAGTGATAAGCTACCGGTCCTACTCGCTTCAACCACGATGATACGGGCCGATGAACCTTGGACTTAATTTCCCTTTTTGCCCAAAGCGCAACACCTTTTCCAAGGCGACACCTTCGAAAAGACTTTATCTCCTACCTCGTATTCCATCTCCTTGCGCTTGAGATCGGCGTAAGACTTTTGCCTATCCGATGCTTCCTTGAGACGAGCCCGAATTACCTTAACTTTGTCCTCGCCTCCGTCACCAATTACGGACCCAAGACATGTCGTTCACCTAGTTCCGTCCCAACACGTAGGAGTACGGCATTTTCGTCCCATGATTAACTTCATATGGAGCCATTTGGATACTAAACTGATAACTATTGTTATAAGCGATTCCGCCAACCAGATACTCCTCCCAAGCGCCATCAAGTCCGAACACAACCTCTCGAGCATATCTTCTAAAATCTGAATCACTCTCTCCGATTGTCCGTCGGGTTGCGGATGAAAAGTCACATCTTTGAAGTCATATCTCGTACCCAAAGCTTGATGCAACGCTCTCCAAAACCTCGATGTAAACCTCGGATCCCTATCCGAGATAATCGATCTTGGCACACCATGCAATCTCACTATCTCGGCTACATATAACTTAGCTAACCTCTGCAAGGCGAATAATCTACCCTTACGGTGTATGAAATGCGCTGATTTAGTCGAACGATCCACAATCACCCAAGCTCGAATTCTTCTTGCTAGGCGTAAGAGGTAATCCACCGACAAAGTCCATGGTGATCCTCTCCCACTTCCATCGAGAGAATCTTCACCGGGTTTGAAGTAAACCGGATGGCAATCGATGTTCACCTTGACTTGTTGACACGTCGGACACTTACCCACGAACTCGATTACTTCGTTTGGACACGCCACCAAAATTGCTCTCTCAAATCCCGATACATCTTGCTACCTCCAGGATGCATAGCATATGGGCTGCTATGTGCGTCGAAGAATCCTTTGTCTCAATTCCACATCCTTCCGGCATACAAGCTCTTCCTTTAAAGCACAAAACTCCATCACCGGACCAGACTAAAATCCTCTAATCCACCATTACGGACTTGCAACCTCCGATCATTCAAACCATCATCCTCTAATCGCTTCTCTTTAATCTGATCTAACCAAGTCGACAACTTGCAATTACGCCAAAAGACTTCCATCATCGAACGCAGACTAAGTCGAGCAAACATCGATCTTAAATCCGAAACAACCTTACGACTCAACGCGTGCGCCACCATGTTAGCCTTACGAGGATGATACTCGATCGAGCGATCGTAGTCCTTCAACAGCTCAATCCATCTACGCTGCCTCAAATTCAAATCCTTCCGAGTCAAGAGATACTTAAGACTCTTGTGATCCGTATAAACTATCGACTTCTCTCCGCACAAATAGTGCCTCCATATCTTCAAAGCGAAGACTACACCCGCTAACTCCAAGTCATGAGTCGGATAATTAGCCTCATGTGGTCTCAACTACCGAGATGCATAAGCCACTACCTTCCCTTCTTGCATCAAAGACGCATCCCAAACCAATATGTGATGCATCGCAATAAACCGTGTGAATTCCTTGCCCTGCTCGGGTTGAATCAAAACAGAGCTTGATCGTAATCTTCTTCAATTTGTCGAAACTTTCTTGCGCTTCTCGGTCCATACAAATGGAACTCCTTTCCTCAACAACTTGGTCATCGGTGCGGCAATCAAAGAAAATCCTTCCACAAATCTTCTGTAATACCCATGGACCTAGAAAACTCCGAATTTCAGCCACAGATTTAGGCGGCTTCCAATCTAACATCGCCTCAATCTTTCGAGGATCCACTCTAATCCTCGGTGAAACACAACGTGACCCAAGAAAGTCACCTCCTTAAGCGAGTCGCACTTACTAAATTTCGCATCTGGTTGCTTTTCCTCGAGAATCTCGCAACACCACTCGCAAATGCGCATCATGCTCCTCTTCCGACTTCGAATACACCAAAATATCATCTATAAAGACCACAACAAACTGATCCAAAAGCTGTTGAAATACCCTATTCATCATGTCCATGAATCTTTGCTGGTGCATTAGTCAAACCAAACGGCATCACCGTAAACTCGTAGTGTCCATACCGAGTCACGAAATGCCGTCTTATGGATATCAGTCTCTTTCACCTTCGATTGATGATATCCGACCTTAAATCAATCTTAGAAAAACGCGGCCTTTTCTTTCAAATGATCAAACAAGTCATCTATCCTCGGCAAAGGATACTTGTTTTTAATCGTCGACTTATTCAATCGGCGGTAGTCTATACACATCCGCATCGCACCATCCTTCTTCTTGACAAAAATGTACCGACGCCCCCCAGGTGAAACACTTGGTCGAATGAAACCTCGATCCAACAACTCTTGTATCTCGAGCCTTCAATTCCAACAATTCCTTCTGGCCATCCTATATGGAGCTATAGACACCGCGCCGTTCCTGGTAATGCAGATCTATACTAAATTCGACTTCACGATCCGAGGCAATCCGGAAGTTCTTGAAATACGTCAGCAAATTCTTTTACGAGTTTGAACATTTCCCGAGAAGACTCCTTAGCTTCCAAAGCACACACATGAACTACTTAACGCCTCTGCGGCCTTTCCGACCATCTTTCTCGCTTTCAACGCAGATACCACGTTGGATAGATAATCTCTCCTATTACCTATCATGACCACTTCTTCACCTTCAACCGTCTTCAAAACCATGCGTTTAGCGGCACAATCCAAACTTGCTTGGTACTTGACCAACCAGTCCATCCCAAGAATCAGATCGAACTCCTCGAACGGCAGTTCCATCAGATCGGCTACAAACACTACCCCTTGGAGTTCTAGGGGTATATCTCTATACTGACTTATCTACTTCTACAGAGTGACCTAAAGGACTAAGTATGCAGTCATCCTCTTAGAAGCGGTCTAGAACTAAACTCATGGTCTCAACTATACTACTAGCAACGTAAGAGTGCGTCGAACCCACATCTATCAAGGCAGTATATGGAACACCAAAAATTAAAAACGTACCGGTTATGACATCCGGTGCATCTCCTTCCTCACGACGCCTCGCAGCATACACCAAACCAGGCTGCCTAGCCTCCGTGTTGCCAATACCTCTGCCGGTTGCTCCGCGACCTCCACTAGAGCCATAACCACCTCTACCATTACCACGACCTCTCTGCGGTCTTTGGTCCTCCTTTCGAATCTGGCACGACCTTGACCTTCGATCGATTCCTAGCTTGCTTACGCGGACGAGTCCCTCACGATGTTCTAGCGAACCACACTCGAAACATCCTTTCCTCCGGTCCAACATTCACCCCAATGAAACTTTTCACAACGGTTACACCTGGGCGGTCTTTGATTAGCAAACCGTGGACCTCCTGCTGATTTGACCCACTCTGCCTAAACCTTTTTCTCAACATTACCACGACCTGCATTTATCCAAAGCCTCTCTTCACTTGCTCTATCATAACTTTGCCTCGCGGACTCCTTGATTCCTCCTTGGCTACCTTGGCCTTCTCTACCAAGACAACAAACTCACGTTCTTCTTTGTGGAGCAATCAGCAGACCTTAACTCGTCTCTAAGTCCGTCTTCAAAACGAACACAACGATCATGTTCCGATGCCACTATTCCCCGAGCATAACGACTCACCCTTAGGAATTCCGCTTCATACTCCGAGACGGACTTATTCCCTTGCACTAACCCCGAAAAAGCTTTCCTTTGAGCGTCAATGTAGCTTGATCCAACATACTTCTTCCGATATGCGACTTTGAAGTACTCCCAAGTGAGATCATCTGCCGTAGCACCATCTCGGACCGTGAGCCACCATCGATATGACTCATCCTTGAGAAGCGACACCGCTCCTTTCGGTTTCTCCTCATTTGTCAAATCTATCTCATCCATGATTCTTTCGGTCGATTCCACCAATACTCACCGCATTGGGCGCTACACCGAACACACCTCGGAAAAATTCAGCTCCGTTAGCTCAAGTCTCTCAGAACCGACTTCCGCTCCTCCACTTCCACCAATTCCAGCTACCCTTTCCGAAACCCGTAGCATCGCTTGTGACACAGCGTCGTCACCCGTCCGATCCTGCTCTTGACTCCAAAGGTTGGGGTGGTGGTGGCGGTATCTCATTCTCGAGATCCTTGACCCGAACCGATGCGGTTTCTGATCGACCATCCTTCCCCTTCCGCGTCCACGACGGCCCCGTCCTCTAAAGCTCATTCTAACTATCGCGCTTTAATCTGATTAGGAAATTTTTATGAATTAGTACATGTTTCACTTGATTATCCGCGAAGAAATTTTATGAAAAGAGTTTAATAGAGATTCTTTCGATCAAACAAGGTTTTAAGTCTTCTATCTTGGTTTACACAGAATAATACATCCATTCCCTATACCTTTCATACCTATGCACTCTTCGGGCATTACTATCCGTTTCTAACCCAGGGGTATTTTGGTAATTTTGTCAATCAAGAATATTTTGAAAATTTTCGAAGATACATTTGTCCTACCATCTAAAAAAATAAATTAATGATTTTAAAACCGAAGTTTTCCTTAAAACATGGCTAATCCCTTTCGGGTTTTATTTAGGATTTTGCCTATGACCGAGTCCTCTTGGTTAGAGTGAACCGGCTACGCACTGGTAGGAATCCCGCGAAGAGGAGGTGAGTCACGAGGACCGCTTAAGTACCAAGCTCTTCCGGATCCAATCCTAGACATGCGCACTCAAGGTTACCACACCTAACTCGCGACTTGGTCGTAGGTTGGTTTAATTAGGCCATTAAAGTCTTATGTCTTTGTTTGGAGTAAACTAGTCCTAAAGTTTAAAATACTATCACTATCTCGTCCCATGCTTCCTACCCTTCTACAATAAATAATTCATACAAAAAGTTAGTGGTACTTACAGGTGGATCGGTCTTGTCGGAGACTCAAAGTGCCATGCTTATTCAAAACCATAATATTTCAGATAGACCTACCAAAACATTTTTGGGCCTTGGGCCCCCACAGCCGAGCTTTGAACTTGGCTCTGATACCAATTTTGTAACACCCCAAACCCGGCCCAAACATTACGACCGAATTTGGTTTGCTACAGAGAAAAGATTTTGAAAACCATTTTAAAACCGATTTCCAAATTAGTCGAAATGCCTTTCAATTTAAATTTTCTTTGTTAAAAAAACCAAACTTAATATATTTGCTGAGTCGAGTTGTTTACAAATTTCGAATGTACCCGATGGTACTTTAAAACATTTTTCGTTTAATTTGAGAAAACATGTGCAACCGTTTTAACATCATCAAGTAGTTTAAACCAAACATTCAAACACGCAAAAATAATGAAATCATACTAGGAGGCCTTATTACAAATAAGCAACATAAACCAAAAAGAAAGATAAATAATATCCAAAATTCATTTATTAAAAATCTCCACTGCATGGCCACCTCGAGTCCATCCGGCTCCTCATCCGCGGTCTACGAGTCACCTGAAAAATTAAAGGAGAAGGTGAGTCACCAAGACTCAATGTGTAACCCTTCTCCGATTTAATGTAATAACATACACAAATTATAACCAATTAACATGCATAAGTTTAAATGCACCCAACCTAACCATCCATACGCCTTTTTCTACCCCTTGTGGTACCAAACCACTGGTGGTGCCAAACCACCGTGACGTATAGTCACAAATGTGATACCAAATCACCGGAGATACCAAATCTCTCGGTGTCCAAGACACAATTGTGTTACCAAAACACCGGTGACCAAAGTCACAAATAGATGATGGGGCCAACCCATCGTGTGATACCAAATCACCGGGAGACAATCCCATATCTCAAAGTGGGGCCAACCCACGGTGGTATTAACCACGTGGACAAGTCGCTATGAGGTGCCAAACCTCCGGAGGTACCAAACCTCTGTGACCGTAGTCACGATGTGTTACCAAAACACCGGTGTCCGTCGACACGAATATCACCGCCCCTCCTCTCATCAACCCATAACAATCATTTATATGCATGTACCACAAATCATGTTGATAGATTTATTTAACAACATCCAATCGATTTATCATAAGCCATATATCAAATAATACACATACCAAATGTGTCATGCTTCCCAAAAGCATCAAATAATAATCACATAGTAATAAGAACTTACCCAAATCCTTGTTAATACCATGAAGGTATTTCATCCATGTCTACACGAAACGTTAGGCATAAAATAACACTTAGCATATTAAAAAGTTATAAGATGTGTATGTATACACACCTGGCACCAAAAAGAATTCTAAATCCCGAATAGACAAATCGGCCACACAAGTATTCTTGCCCCTATATTCGGCCAAAAATGAATATTAGAACCATGGCCTAATCGGCCAAACCAAAATAATTGAGAAAGGTTCCTTGTGAACCTAAAATCTTACCCAAAGCCTTCGAACACTTATCCAACACACTCCTAAAAGAATCGGCCTCACTTCCCTACAATCAACCATCATCAATAAAGTTTATTAGCCTTCGGCTTAAACGAAAACTTAAAAGAGTAATCCCTTTGAAATAAGCCTTACCACCTTACCAAAACCAATTCCTAGAGAAGTCCCGATGAAAACTATCTTACCTTCAATATTCGGCCTAAGTTGATCAAGATAGGAGAAGAAAATTTGGTATACCCAAGAGAGTGGATTCGGCTATGATTTGTTCAACACAATCAACCAAGGTTCAACTTGTATGGAAAAAGATGAAGTAAGAAAGTGAACCAATAGTTTCGGCTAAGTGCTTTTGAGAAGAGAAAAGAAAGAATTAGATAGAGTATTATGGTATAGGAGATTCGGCTAAGAAAGAAAGAAGAAAATGGACAAAAGAGATGAGTGTTTCGGTTTTGAGAGAATGAAAAGGAGAAATAGAAAATGAGCCAAAAATGACCAAATGGTCAAAAAGTATTAAGCTTAGCAAATGGTGAAATTCGGCTAACAAGAAAAGAGTTTGAGAGAAAAATTGTTTTGCACCTTTTGCACCAAATGAAAGAAATGACCAAAAAGAATTCCTAAGCCTTACCCACACTAGCATATTCGGCCAAATCCCCTCCCTTAGCCACATTGCCGTCCAAGTTCATGGCATAAAGGCCATGATTATGTTTCCAAAACATAATCCTTGATACTAGCCCCATGTCTCCATATTTTCCTTAATCACTTGATTCCCTTCCATATGTTAACACTTGCCTTAAACCTATAGTCTACTAACCAAAAATTAACATGGTCAACCCTTATCTTAATCATCCTTGGCCGACACTTACTTATACCAAAGCAAAAATAAAAGTTATCCCAATGCTATTTAAGGGATTCGAACCTCTCCCCTCAAGCTAAACTCCATGCGCCATTACCAACTTGCCATGCACTCATCTTGTGTCACTTATTGCTACTTAAATTAACTTAAGTGCTAAGCTCATTTAATCCTCTTCTTTAAATAAGCCATACTAAGAATTATTCTACTAAACCGAGCTTACTCAAGACCCCTAATTAAGCCTTATATCATCACGAATAATATCACAGAAATTCAAATACAAGAAAAATAATTCAATCACAAATAACCCCTATTTTGGGATGTTACAGAGTAGCTTTTGCTTGTACAGATCTAGAGATAGGATACTGATAATCATTCTGAGCAATTCTCTCAAGAATTCTAATAGCATCGTTATAAGTACAATCCAGCAAAGGACCATTGGCTGATGTGTCGACAAGATTCCTCGTGTGTGAATTCAACCCATTACAAAAAATCTCAATTTGTGTTTCCTGTTGAATGTAGTGCATGGGACAACGTCAAACAAAATATTTATAATGTTCCCATGTGGTGTGAAGATTCTCATCGTCCAGCTGATGATAAGTTGTAATATCATTTCAGAGACGAGCTGTAACATCCCGATTTTGAGTCTAGTTGGAATAGTGGTTTTGAGACCACAAATCCAAATTAGAAATATTTGTTTTATGATTTTTTTGAGGTCCATAACATGTTTTCATGATTGTGTGAAAGTTTCATGAAGAAATTTTGTGAATAAGTGTCCAATTTAACTTTTTGGACTAAATTGCAAAAGTTGCAAAATATGAGATTCTAGAAGTTTTAAGTATGAAATAGCTTTGAATTATTAATTAGAGGTCCTTAAATAGAAATTTGACCAATTTCCATATTTTTGGACAAAAATGGGCATGAATAGGAAAATTTTGAAAGAAAGGCCTTAAGGGCATTTTTGTCATTTGGTTAATAAAAGAATAAAAAGGGAAAATAAGTCAAAAAATTGTGCCCATCTTCCTCCCCCATTGTCAAAATTTCTAAGAAGCCATAGCTAGGGTTTTGTTCATCCTTTCAAGCTCAATAGTAAGTGCATCTTAGCCCCGTTTTTAATGTTCTTTGTATTTTTAAAGGTGTTATCAACTGATCTAGCTATTTCTACCATTTATTTGAGCTAGGGTTCATGTTGAAAAATCTACCCATGTGTGACATGCATGTATTTTAATGTTTCATGGTAGATTATTTTGATCTGTGTTTAACATCTTTTACTTTGTCATTTTTGATGGAAATGCATAAAAAGGACTTATTTGTAAAAGATGTAAAATGAGTAATAAGATGTATGTTTTAATGAAAAATGTGGGCTCATATGAGTATGTGTTAGGTTCGGCTAGACTTGGGTAATAAAGAAAATGGACACATTTCATTTTACGAGCCCAGGGACTAATTTGTAAATATTTAAAAGTTTAGGGGTAAAACTATAATTTTGCAAAAGTATGAATTTTGGACTGATTTGAACAATGTGATAATTAAATGAGCTAAATTTGCTATTATAGATCCAGAAAAATGGAGTTCAGACCTAGACTGGGGAAAGAACAAGATTTCAGACTAAATCGAATTAGTTGTCCATATTTTGTACCGAGGTAAGTTCATGTGTAAATAATGCAACTTTATATTATGCATTTAATATTTGATATTTCATGAATTGTTTATTTATTGTTATGAGTACATTCGACGAAGATTCGATGTGGTAAAATTCCTGGTTGAGCCTTAGGAATAGATAGGATACAAATGTCATGACATTAGGGTTATGTGTGATTTTGTGTAAGACCATATCTGGGATATGGCATCGATATGTGATTTCGTGTAAGACCATGTCTGGGACATGATATCGATATGAGACATCGTGTGAGACTATAGCTGGGCTATCGGCATCGATATGTGATCTCATGTAAGACCATATCTAGGACATGGCATTGGTATCTTACTATGTGTATGAGGTTTCCCGGGTATCCTTTAGTTTTCCAAGTGGTTCAACGGGTAATTTAAAGATTACGTCAATGATATGAAAGGATATGATTATGTTATGAAGTGGTACAGGTGCGTACGCAAAAGTCATGAGAAATGAGCTCGGATTATGATGCATTTTTGGTAAGAATGCAAATGAGTAAGTTATGCCTATGATCATTTGATGATTATGTGCAAATTTATAATATGCTATGAGTATGCTACTATATGTTTAATGTTGCTTATTATTTACATGCAAACTTACTAAGCTCTAAGCTTACCCCTTCTTTTCATTTCTTATAGTGTCGCCAAGCTAACTCGAGGATCGAAGGACGTCAGAGCTCGATTCACACTATCGAACTAATCTTTTGGGTACAGTGAATTCAAGTATTTTGAGTATGGCATGTATAGGGACTTGGTCTTTTTGTTATATGTCATATTGGTTAGCCAAATGTGTTGTATTATGATGATAGTTGATTCATTTTGTATAAGGCCATGGGATGTAGCTCATATTGATTATTTGGTTGTAAACCTATTCATATATGCATGCATGTGCCAATGTCATTATGATATGGTCTATGGTTATTGAGAGTTGAATGATGATGTGTTGCATGAGATTATGGATGTTTAATGATGGTTATTGAGAGTTGAATGATGATGTGTTGCCATGTTAAGTGTCTTGAAGTTATGTATATGTTTGGATTGGTGTGGTTTTGATGTGTGTATAGGTTGGTGTAAGTTTGGGTGGCAAAAAGGCTTGGTAATTAGCCTTATTTTGTCCACATGGGTAGACACACGGGTGTGTGTCTAGGCCGTGTGTGACACACGGCTCGCCCCATAGGAGTGTGTTATGGGCGTGTGTCCCCTGCATCCTAATTAATGCAAAATAGAATGCCCAGTAGTAAACACACGGGCACGAGACACGGCCGTGTGAGAGACACGGCCATAGGACATGGACGTGTGCCCTGGCCGTGTGAAGTCTGCACCTGATTTATGAAAAATCATGAAAATAAAATTGACCACACGGCCTAGCAAACGGGCGTGTGACTTGGCCGTGTGGCTACAATTTGTTGCTGATGTTATAAATAGAATGTCCTCTATTTTGGACACGGCCTGAAGCACAGGCGTGTGATATGCCACACGGGCGTGTCCCTTCACCCACACGGGCGTGTGGACCTTTTTGATGAAAATTTTCTAAGTTTTCCTAGAAGTTTCTAAAGTTTTAAGTTTAGTCCCAAGCCATTCCTAATGTATGTTTTGGGCCTCATAGGCTCGTGTTAGGGACAATATGTATGTTTTTGAAAAGTTTTAAATTTGAATAGAAATTCATGTCCCGGTTTTGTATGATTGTTTGCATAAAGTCCAGTAACGCCTCGTACCATGTTACAGCGTCGAATAAGGGTAAGGGGTGTTACACGAGCATTCATTGTCGGCGGGTTAAATCGCAAAACAAACTGTGTTGCTAGTGCATTCCAAGAAGTAATTGATCCGGCAGGTAGCCAAGGGAACCATATACGAGCTTTTCCCTGCAAGGAATAAGGAAATAATTGCATCTTCAAAGCGTCATTAGGACGCCTTGTTGACTAAAGGAAGCACAAACCAATAAAAATGATTTAAGATGTTCTCGGGCATCTTTATGTGGCAGCCCAGCATATTGCCCATTAGAATTTAGCATTTGAAACATTACTGGCTTGAGTTTAAAATTTCCAGCTTGGATTTCTAGCCTAACAACTCCCGGTTGTAAGTCATCCAAGACAGGTACTACAAAATCTCGTATAGTCCTATTTTGTATTTGAGTGTCTTGCTGCAACGGTGGGTCATTAGCATTTTGGTTCTGCATTGGGGGTATGATTGCATTGTTTCTTGGCAAAGCCATATTCCTTTGTTCTCGAAGTCTCCTCCGAATGGTTCTTTCAATTTCTGGATCAAAATCGACAATAAACTCTGAATTGCTTCGGGTCATACAACACCTAAAACAAAATGTGCAAATAATGACAAAAAGAAACCCAGTTAGTAGAAACTAAATATTATGAAATAAAGACAAACAAAAACAAACATCAAACAAACGCCATCCCCAGTAACGACGCCAAAACTTGATCTGCTATTAACGTCACATCAATAATGTGCAAGCATACATTGTCGATGCAAGTATAGTAGACAGATATGAGTCTTTCGGATATCGATCCCACGAGGATGGTTGTCTTTTATCTATCAATGTTAGTGCAGTAACTAGATAGGAATGAGATAACTTGTGAATGTAGTTATCAAAGCAATATATTGAAAAAAACAAAAATAAAATATGATACTAATAAACTGGGATCCTCAACGTGAATATTCAACAGAATGCTAAGTGCTCACAAGGTATAAAAGGATAGGTGATTGTCGATGCATTAAATTGCAATGAATATCTTACGAAGCTTAACTTCTATATTTAATCAAAGGCTTAAACATGCACATTAGCCACACCTCCCGATGATGGCAATGGAACATTATTAAGAAGAAGTGGATTAAATTCCTCTAATCCTCAAGCAACTTCCGTTGTCATGCTTATTAGCTTGAACTGTCACTGCACCTTCCAGTGTCAGTGACCGCAATAACGCTTCAATATTAAAAACATTCAAACCCAGGGCTTAAACCGTAGAAGCAAGATTGAATAAAATAACAATTAACCTAGAAATCATGTGTACTTCCATACTAACATGAAATAGAAAGTAATCACCAGCGTTTAGAAAAGAAAAATAAAAGAAACAAGCAGAGAATATTATTCCTAGACAACTCGACTTGAATCTATCTATTCCTTCTTGTGTCACACTCAGGGCTCCTCGTCAAGAGCTAAGCTGCATCCTTTTCATGTCGGTTTACCCGTCAGAGCATAAGCCGCCATAGCCAAAAGCTTTAAGAGATAAGTTGAAAAATATGATCCAAAAAGCTCTCTCTCTTTTTTTTATGTGAATATTTATATTTTTCCTCAAATAGCCCAGGTGTCCTTTCATCAGAATCATGCTGCCTTTATAAGTACAAGTTAGTTGTACCAGATTGGACAACTCACGCATTTTTGTTCCTATCCGGACAGCTATCAGGTGCAGCGACAATTCTGGGCGCAATATGAAATTACTCATGCAACGACATCAGTACCAAATATGACAAAATTAAGGGTAAAAAAGCTAAGATCCACCGAGTCATAAAACGTAAATTACTAAACTGAAAATACTAAAATATGTGCTAAAGATAACTAAAAAGGAAAATATTAACCAATAAGTAGGGAGAAAACATATGTTCTTTCTAGTACTATCAACACTTAAACAAGTCATCCATATTAAAACCCATCCAAATTGTCCAATTGTCCACAGTTTTTAAAATAAAACATCCATACCAAAGTTTAATGATAAACCAAAATTAAAGTCCTAAAATAAAATTTTTAAAGTCCACGAAAGTCCCAAAAATATAAAATAGTCCATAACCATAAAAATTGTTTATTTTCGGAAGCCTCTCCGATGGCCGAATCTGAGTCCTAACCTCAAGGATTATCTGAAACACATAAGTAACGTGGGTGAGATTTAAAAGGTTAACTGTGAGATCAACACATAATATATATTTGCATACATATCAAAGTACAACACACCAATCATGACATAATCAAAATTCATCAAGATCATGGAATATAACACTGATGCTTTTGCATGGACATATCGATGCATATTTTAATTGAGGCACATTTTATAAAGCTCCTACCCATCTCTGCTACACAACAATATTAAGTTCCCTAGAACTCGTCCATCCAAAACTCCCTTTGTGGACAAGCCACCATTCATTTGCAGATAAATCACATCGATTTGCGATAATCGCCTTGCGATTTGTAGATATACATCATCGATAACATTGATGTGGACAAGCCACCACTGAATTGCAGATATACTGCCACTGCTTCCACCTTTCACAAAATCCCACCCCATGTTTGTGATATGGTGATTTTCACTTATAACACATATAGATAACTTATACGCTTATGCATGTAAACATGCCCTCATAATCACTTATCACATAATAATCACTTTTAACATGTTTAAAATGATTGTCACAATAGATCATACATCTTGATTTGTCATACATATATACACATAAATTGAACATTTTTAAATCATCACATATAACACATGAGCCATACATAATATATCATGAGCATGAGATCTACACAAATATCATAACCACAATCATAAGCATATCACTTGTCATGTAAATCATAGATCCACTTGTTGAGAACACTTACTTGGTATCCATCTCGATAAGTTATACAATTCTTCATAAATATTTAGTATATTAATATATTTCAATATAATTAATTTGTTAATAATTAAATACTGATGTCACAGTAACAAATAGTATAGATCCACACCTTAAATTGTAGATCTGAATTGCCACAACTCTTATTTATGGTTTCACTTGATCTATCTCGCAATACGATCTATCACATAAGTAACATGTATTAGTGTGGATCTTTGAAAATGTTTTTTCACTTAAGAGATCTATCACTAATAGTTTTAACATCACTTACTCCACGATCTAAGACTTTTGAAAAGAGGATTTCTTTTGCGAAGTTAAATGTCCCCCCTATGATTATTATTCAGTCTTTCAAAGTGATATGAAGAAGTATTAGTACTATAGTTCTTAAATAAATAACAATAACAAGATACCACTATGATTCATGGCACTATACCATTCAACCATATTAAGAAATCACTAGGAGAAGGGTTTTTACAACCCAAAATAATATTTACTTACACTTGCTTAATTTGAATTGATCAATGAATCGAAAAGGAGCAATGTTAGAAAATCGAGTAATCTAGAAAGGATCATTACAATGAAAGAATATGTTTGATTAAAAAAAAAACTAAGAATCAACACAAGGAGATGAAAAGAAAAAAAAAAGGAATATCTTTTTGGTCACATGTGGTGGTGGTCCGGTGGTGGCTTGGCGACGATCTGGCGATGGAGGAGTTATAAGGTTCGACAAAAAAGAAGGATGAAAGGAGTAGGAAAAAGAAAATTAAATAAAAATAGAGGTGGAGGAGGAGGACTTGCAGTGGTGCACGACAGCGACCATGGTGGTGACAGGAAGAGGGAGATGAAAAGAGTGGAGGAGCGGTGACCACGAGAGGTGGTGATCAATTGAAAGAAGGTTGGGTCACAATGGAAGAAGAAAATATTAGGATAATAGTGGTGGTTGTCTTCAAAAAAAAAAGTGAGAAAATTGTGAGAAAAGAAAACAAAAAATGAAAGAAAGTGAGAGGAAGAAGGGGTATGGACGACAATGCAAGGGAAGAGGACTTGGTCAACCATGAGCAGGTTAAATGTATCATGCAACAAAGTAAATGGTGAGGTTATGGCAAGGGAGGGGGACATGGAGTAAAAAAGGGATCATGCACCCCCTAACTCTGGTAAGTTTGACCTTCAAATGGAGGAAACAAATCATCCTCATTATGGTGCAAGAGGTGGACGGAAATGCTCAATAAGCATGAGAAAAATTGTTAAAAATATTAAATGTAACAATGTGAACAATGAGGCTTGAACATTGGACCACTATGATAGCTAAGTAACCACTAAACCACTAGGCCTTTAATTCCCTTGTTGTCATTCATGCGCACAAAATAAAAACAATATATAGGATGTGACATCTGCTCTATTTTATGCTATTGTTATTGGAGAACCCCAACAACTCCCAACTAATGTTGTTGCAAGAATCAGCTTGAACAATGTTCAAGCAAACTAAACGTACTACACCTTGGCAATGACTCACGTATGGCATTGTCCTAAAGACAATTAAGTCTCCTACCTTTTTCTCATAAACTTGGTAGGTTTTTTGGCTCAACCAAAACTCTAGGGCATACTTTTTCTTCTCATGAAGTTACTCTACAATTAAATCCTTAGATATCACCAATTGGCGGCTACTTTACCGTTAGTATACGCCAATACTATATGTAACACTTGGTTTTGGCTGGTTCTGAATTCAGCGAATTAACCGAGATTCATCTAAGTGGTGTAGTGCTACCTATTGCTGTTCTGGCGTATAGATCAGATACATAGTAGGTATCAGATTATTAAGCGAGAATCTGTTCTCAGAATGTATTAAGTTATCAAGGATAAGATTTTTGGCAAGAGTGTTAGGGATTACTGCCAAAGGTATTGCATGCCTAGTTTGCTGAGTTATCGTGCTAGTACGTTCTAACAAGGTAGTTATAAAAGAATATAGGACGAACCCTGAATATAAAAATGGTAGATTTAGATTTACAGTTGTAAACCATTTATGAAGGTAGCTTTGAAAGTGTGTGGCACGTGGTGGGTTCCAATAAGAGCTTGAGTTCTATATCTAGATATTTAGCTCCAAGAAGAGAGAATTTTCTTATTCCTTCTTGAAGAAGTATTTTGCCTCTATCTAAAGGAACCCAAAGTATTTATTTCTCTCTCTTGAGCTAAATTTGAGGATTTGGATCTTTACCAGTGATTACACCACTTCGAGGTAAGATTTATGACTTTGTATATTGTGTTGTGAGGAGTAATTCTGCTAGACTTGGTTGATTAGTAACATAAATGATAAAATGACCCTACTTGGGGATTTCCAGTATTGAAAATGCTGGAAAAATGGGTATATGAATAGATCCAGATGAGTTTCCATGTAATGTAGCAGTGGTTGTTGTTGGTCTTACAAGGGAAGCTTGGTTCTGGAGTTTGGAACTGCTGTAGGTGAGAATCAGGTGAGTCCCTTTTGCCGACTCTTGTATGTATACAATATATTCTAGATGCTACGGTGTATATAGTATTTTATGGCATGAAAGGTGGCTAGGATTGCATGTTTGGTTGTATAAAAATTTACAAGTACCTTTACATCGGAATAAGACTAACCGAGTTTAACTGAATTATACGAGAAGAATTAAGTGTATGTCTGTCTAGTATATGTGAACAAATCAAAGAGCTAAGTGTTAATGTGGTATCAATACATGAAAGTCTGTTAAGTGAGTCTGTGTCAATCTCCGTAGAGTCGTCTAAAGAGGTCTGTCGGGACTTTAAACACGATTCTCTGAAAAAAATTCCACGAAACCATATCGTGTAAGACCATAGCTTGCGGGTTATGGCATTATATGGAAAGAATTAAAGAAATGGTATTAACTAATAGGGTTTTTTCGTGACCCAGTACGATGAGGCAAACCTCACGAAAATGTTAGTCTAGGCAAATCCTTATCGTGAACACGTCAGAAATAGAAGCCTTTGTGGCATATCAGAAATGAAAGCCTTTATGGAAAACTTTTTAAAGAACGCCATGTGGCGCACCCTAAAAAATGGCTCTTGTGGAAACTTTCTGAAGGAAACGCCTCTGTGTCAGACCTTGAAAGAAAGAAATGATTTCCTTGACGTATTATGATGGAATGGAATTCTTGACGAATAAGGAAGGGAATGATATGAAAGGTGGATTCTAGACTTAGAGCCTTCGCCATAAAGGATATGCTCATACGGTGGATCACGAATGAAATATCCTCTATTACGGATCCTCTAGAGAAATTTTTCACAACACATACAGGATGGGCTACTCCTATGGCGTGTTCTGGACAGGCTCCCAAGAATAAACCATGAGGGATGCTCCTTGTGGTGGACTCTGTACTGAGTGATAGGTGTAAGTCTTATTATTCCTATATACAAATGGTGCGATTAGTAAGTACGAAACATATCAATGGGTATTATGGTAAAGTACTCGATACCATTAAGATTGGTGTAGAGATGGAAATTTTAAGAAATTAGCGATGTAATGAGAATGTATTCTGAAAATGAGCATAAACATGATACGTCCAAAAAGAAGTATCAATCACCTATGTATGGGTCGCTTTCTGAAGTTCAATGATGTTATGACTCCGTGAATGGAGAATGTAGGTAAGGTCTCAAAGGCACTAAAGAGAAAAAATGGTCTTAGAGTTATATGGTAACGAATGTGAATAAAGAAATGGAGATAGAAGCAAGTTTTGTAAGAGACTCGAGGAAGAATAATAGCAGCATGATGGTTCTTAAAACATTAAATGCGACGTGCAAGTAGGATTCAGGTAAATGGTGTTTGCTCACTAAGTATTATTGAAGTTATCTCAATGTGTTATGTTTCAGATGATTTAAAGGGTCTTTGCCTGGACGGACGACTCCAGGGCTACGCCAATGAGTGGCGAGTCTGGCTATTATGCATACAGAGCAAGCTTGTTGGCGTGTTCAAGTCTGAGTTATTTTATAGAAATCTCTTACATGGAATAATCATGATAGACAGGGACATCAATTCAATCGTAGTTGTAATTAAATTTTCATGTTGTTAGTAAGATTTCTTCACTGTTTATACTTACTCATTTTATTAAAGATATTTTAATTGTCGAAACCATTTTTAAAAGGTTTGACAAAAAATGAGGATCGACTTTTAAAAATGAAAATGGGACTCGCCACCAATCCCTTTTTACTTAGGTGTGATTGGATCACCTTGAAAATCGTTTATTTCAAAATATTGATTTTGGTCTACGAAAAATAAGAAAAGTGGGTTCGGGAGTCGGTTACGTATGAGGAAGGGTTAGCACCCTCATAACGCCCAAAAATTGGTACCTAATCGATAAAATCATGTCCTAATGTTGCAAATTTGAAAAATTTTAAAATAAGATCCTTTTATTAGAAGAAAAACCAAGACTTACCTATCTCAAAGAAATAAAATACTACACCCAGTAAGTTAGGACATAGCATCTCATAACTTCGAAACTAGGCACGTCTTTATTTTAGAAAATTCCTACCTCGAGACACAAAGCATCATATCCAGTAAGTTAGGATACAATGTTTTGAATTCTGAAGAATAGGTCTTTGATTTGAAATTTGTAAGTTTCAATTTTAAAAGAGAAAGGATATTTAATACCTTAAGTTTTACGAGAAAAATCGAAACCCAGTAAGTTAGGGCACGATTCTTCCTGAAGTTCCCAAGTATCACATATCACCGTTTTTTAAAGCTTTGAATAAAATACGACAATTTTGCGAAAACATGTTTTTATACAAATGTTATGAATTCAATTTTGCATAGGTATATATTACGAAATATAAACCAAATATCAATTCACTATAAATACAAATCAAATTAACAAACGATATAAACAATTAACAAAAGAACAATATGACATAGCGAATAATAATAATTAGATTATGCTAAAACAATATTAAGCAATAAGAAAACATAAATAAATAAATACAAATTATAAGATATGCAATAACAATTTTAAAATCTATAGTAAGCATAAGAATTCAAGAAATGGATATAAAGTTCTATAAATAAGATCAATTATGAGAAACAAATAAATTAACAATATATCTAAACATTAAATTATAACAAAATAAAAATAAATAGAGTAAAAAATGATAATTTTATAAAGCAATTAATATATATAACAATATAGAAAGACACTTAAAATATACATAAAAATATTATAACAGATATAATTTAATAATTTAATACATATGAATGATCGTATATAATAAAAACAATTAATAGATAATCTATAATAATTTTATATAAAAACGTATATACTAATCATAAAATTACATATGTAAATGAAATAAATTATATAATATAAATAGATTTTAAACAAAAATAAAATTTTTAAAATAATATACGATATAATATAATAAAAATAAATTATAAAAACATGTAATAAAAATAATATTAAACCGAATAAAATAAAAATAATAATTTAATATATATAAGGATAATACATAAAAAATATATATACATAAATAAATTACTATATAGATAATAAGGAAAATAATGTAGACAATTTAATATAATAAAATAGTTTAATACAATGTAAAATAATAAAATAAAATAAAAGGACGAAAATAAAATAAAATAAAGAAAACAGGGGTTAAACAACAATTAAAACAGATTAAAAGGATTAAATCAAAACGCGCCTTAATCCACAGGGATTTATTGGGCAATTATGCTTTTTTTTCAAAACGGCGTCGTAATGAATTTAGCCCTTAATGCAACCCGAGGGACTAAATTGAAACAAAATACAAATTTAAGGGTTAATTTAATAAAACTAAAAATTCAAATTGTACTGAGTTAAAAATTTTAAAATAGTAGAAGGACCAAAAAGGCAATTAGCCCTTTTAACGAAAACACGCGAATCCTCCCCGGGTCGGGTGAACGCGCGGATCCTGGCCCTTTAAACGACGTCGTTTTGGCCTTTAAAGGCAACCCCCAAAACGACGCCATTCCAGCTGTTTATATAAGTCAGAAATTAATAAAAAAAATCATTTTAACATACATTTCAAAAAAAAAAACAAAACAAAGCTCTGAAAAGCTCTGTCTTCCCTTCTGTCTTCGGCTAGAATCCGGCCTATGTTCGGGCCACGCGTTGCCTCAGGAGGCGGTCGGTAGCTCCATTTTCAAACGCGATTTGAAAGGTAAAGCCTCATTTTTTATTTTATTGCTCGTATGTTTGCTGTTGCAGAGATCAAAAAAATAAAATAAAAATAAAAAATAATACGAATAAAAAAACGAATCTCACCTCTGTAAAAAAAATTATATTCTGTTTCAGTGTATTTTCTCTGTATGTTTTTGTGTATATTTGCCTCCCCTTTTTTACAGATTATGTAGGGTTCTTATAGCCCTTCAAATAAAAAATAAAATAGGAAATATGCCTATTCTTGTCTTGTTTCCATGTTTGCTGTCCTGTTTCTTTCCTTTCTTGCAGGTACTCGACGAGGATCTTGGTGGCGGAGTGATTCGGGCGCGAATCACGACGCGATCGAAGGCCGGACGAGGCTTGCGGCGCGAAGGCTAGGGTGCTGCGGCGCCTAGGGTTTCACCAGAAACCCTAAGTCTGAAACTTGTTTAATGTTTTGGGCCCATTCGGGCCGTGTAAGCTTTGGGTCTGGGGTTGGGTTAGTTTAGGTTTAGGTTTGTTGGGTCTATTTCGGGTCTGGGTTTTGGTGTAAATGGGCTACGAGTTTGAGTGTTAGGCTATTAAAATTGGGCTTATGTAACATGGATTGTATAAAAGACTTTGGACATTTATTTTTTTATTGTTTTTGTTTTGGTTTGTTACAAGCCTGGGCAAAATGGGCTGATTACAGCTGCCCCTCTTTGCTCATTGTCATGTAACGAGAATTGAGCAAAGACAGTAGGAGGACCAATTTTGCCCGGTCTTGGCCGAGCCTCATCTTCTTGGTCCTCGCCTTCTTCAAATGGCTTCCAACTCCACTGCAACTTCCACGGTATTGGAACTTCCTCTTGGTTTCGATAAGTTTGATGGCTTCAATCTGCTTCACTGCAACTTCAGGAATGCAATATCAACTATCTTTAGTCTGCTCCACTAATAAACTCAGGGAGGTCAAACTAATATCTTTGATCTGCTTCACTACAAACTTCAGGAATGCCAGATCTGCTATTTTAATTTGCTCCCTGCAAACTCAGGAGGACAAAATCTGAACTTTTCAGTCTGTTTCCTTACTATCTCAGGAAGACTTCAATCTTCAGTTTGCTCCACTACCATCTCTAGGGAACAAAATCTGAACTTTCCAATTTGCTTCCTTACTATCTTCAGGAAGACCTCAATCTTCAGCCTGCTCCACTATCATCTCTAGGGAACAAAATCTGAACTTTTCAATTTGCTTCCTTACTATCTTCAGGAAGACATCAATCTTCAGCCTGCTCCACTATCATCTCTAGGGAACAAAATCTGAACTTTTCAATTTGCTTCCTTACTATCTTCAGGAAGACTTCAATCTTCAGCCTGCTCCACTATCATCTCTAGGAAACAAAATCTGAACTTTTCAATTTGCTTCTTTACTATCTTCAGGAAGACTTCAATCTTCAGCCTGCTCCACTATCATCTCTAGGGAACAAAATCTGAACTTTTCAATCTGCTTCCTTACTATCTTCAGGAAGACTTCAATCTTCAGCCTGCTCCACTATCATCTCTAGGGAACAAAATCTGAACTTTTCAATTTTGCTACACTGTAACATCCTAAACCCATCTTGTGGTCAAAACCACTGACGACAGTCCATAATTCTTCCCCCTTAAAATAATTTCGTCCTCGAAATTACTTACTATCGTCCAATCGTGATCCTTAACTCATCACACTACGCTACTGCTGCGCACTTTGACCTTAAAGAACTATCATACTTCCTAGAAACATTCCCTACGTTCATAATCCAAGTTCCATACACTTTACTAGCAACATAAGAATGAACTAACGTAACCATGACCAAGACAATTGAGGGTATTCTGGAAATAAGAAACTTACCCGTTGTTATGTCTGGCACATCTTCCTCCTCACGACAGCCAACTGCATAAACCAACCTTGGTTGCCTCGCCTCTGCACCCACAAACACCTCGGCCACGCTGTTACCATTTGCATTACCTCTAGCCGCACCTCGACCCTCCGTGGTGGTCCTTCATTTCTAACCTGAGCACGGTTCTGACCCTCTGGTTGATTCCTAGCTAACTTCCGAGGACAATCCCTTACACGGTGATCGAACGATCCACACTCAAAGCACCCTCGATTACCACTCCAACACTCACCCTTGTGAGGCTTGCCACACCGAGCACATTGTGGCGGCCATTGGGTATTGGCAGCAGCAGGCCTAGCAGCTTGATCCGACCCATCAAACCTCGTCCTCTTCTGTTCATTACCCAAGAACCTTGAAGGTTCCGAGCTCCTCTTATTCCAATTCCGTTCTTGGTTCCGCTTAACGGACTGTCTTACTCCCTCAGCAACTTTAGACTTCTCCACAAGAACAGCAAACTCTCGTTCCTGTTGTGGAGCTATCATCATCCTCAGCTCATCTCTCAGCCCATCCTCGAATCTAACACAGCGTTCATGCTCGGTACCCACAATACCACGAGCATACCTACTCAACCGAAGGAATTCGGCCTCATACTCCGCCACTGTCTTATTGCCTTGAGCCAGGTTCAAGAAAGCCTTTCGCTGTGCATCTACGTAGCTAGTTCCGATGTACTTCTTTTGATAGGCATCCTTGAAAAATTCCCAGGTGAGATTTTCTGCCACCGCTCCATCCCTTACAGTGAGCCACCACTGATATGACTCATCCCGAAGCAAAGAAATTACACCCTTCAATTTCTCCTCAGCCGTAAAATCTATGTCATCCATGATTCTTTCAGTTGCTTCCAACCAAGACTCACGCGCCGGGTGCCACTCCGGAAACTCCCCTAAATACTTCTGCTCCGTTAGCCCGGAGTCGTTCAACCACCGATTTACGGGCTCCTGCACCCGCGCCAGCCTCAGCAACTCGTTCCAATACCCGTAATGCAGCTTGAGATACGACATCATCACCACCCGTCTGATCTTGAAATTCAGTTTTCGCCGCCGGCAGATCCGGCATCTCATTTCCGACCCGTGACCAGACCTTGCGGCTCTCGACAAAGGTCATCCTACCCCTACCACGCCACGCGGCGGGCGTCCACGACCTCTTGAACTCATTCTAACGATTGCGTTTATCTGCTTAAGAATTTTATGCATTAGTACTTGTTTCACTTGGTTATCCGCAAAGAAATTTTATGAGGAGAGTGTAATAGAGATTCTTTCGATCACACACAAAGTTTTAAATCTTCTACCCTAGTTCACACAGAAGAACACATCCATTTCCTAGTATCTTTCATCCTTATTCACTCATCCCAGGGGTAGTTTCGTCTTTTTCCTACAGGGGTGTTTTCGTAATTTCCAAAGTCAGGGTATTATTTATTGTGTTTGGCCTATGACTGAGTCCGCCTTTCTGCTTTGAGATCCCGGAGTTTCCTAGAAAGAAATTGGTTTCACAAGGGTGTTAATACACTATTGAAATCGGCACTTACCCCCCTTATGGATGTCGACAGAGATACAGAAGAGAAGGAAACAAAATAGTATTCGGCTAATACTTCTTACCTCTGCTTCAATATTCGGCCAAGTCTATAGAGTAGAGGAAGGGAATTTTCGGCAAACCTAAATTGGTTTTAAAATGGCTTCAAAAAGTTTTTCTCCGTAACAAACCAAATTCGGTCATAATGTTTGGGCCGGGTTCGGGTTGTTACATACACCGTCCTCTGAGGGATAGGTCCTGTAGACTTGAATGTATTATGGATGACATTTGCATGAATGCAGAATGTCATGAGAATGATCCCAAAATGTATAATGATTAGGATGCAATGATCAAAATGAATCAAATGATCCTAACTAAATGTATTATGGACGACATTTGCATGAATGCAGAATTTCATAAGAATGATCCTATTTTTAAATGTGTAATGATTAGAATGCAATAATCAAAATGAATCTAATGCTCCTAACTAAATGTATTATGGGCGACATTTGCATGAATGCAGAATGTCATAAGAATGATTTCCCTTTTTTTTATGTACAACGATTAGGATACAATGATCGGACTGAATCAAAAGCTCCTAATTGGAAATGTGAGAATGATCCCTATTTAATGTTTGGGTTGTCATTGCTCATAGTTCATCAAGGTTCTATCACTGATGTGTTACCATGCTTTCTTGTTCAGCTGGTATCTTTGACAGAAAACCTGAAGAAACAATCATATTCTGCTCAGCAAGCTTGCCCCGTTATAATTTCAGAGTCCCTTCCCTTGAACCTTAGGACATAAAATTTTCTCTTCCCACTGCAACTTCAGAGGAATAACATTTGGTTTCTCCCATCCATCTAGTTACCACTCAGAGGTATGAAATTTGTGTCAACTTGATCTATTACACCATTCTCTGGGTGTAATGACCAGATGTATGTGCCTGAAATTTGCATGAATGCAGGGTATCTTTTTCTTTTCCCGAGAATGATCCCCTTCTACACCTGGGTTCACATTGCTCATTATTTGTCAAAATGGTATCACCGACGGAATGTCCTATCCAATAAAAATCCGAAGAGATAATATTTCCAACCCTTAAGTTTGGTAAGTTCTAAACAATAATCCTATTTCAGATTCTCATATTATTTAGAAGCTTCCAAAGTAATATGTGAAACTCCTTTTATGAAAGTATTATTAGTCCATTAATCTTTATTTCAATATAAAATGCTTGAAAAAGATCACAACAATGGACGAGAAAGAAATTAATCAAGAGCATAGCTCGAAATAAATAGGTTAATCAAAGATAGACAAAGCAATAAAAGAAAATTGATTTAGGTGTATCTTGAAAAGAATAAAATAATCAAAGATAAAAAATTCAAAAATGGGTAAGATAGAAGCTACGTGCCCCAGATATCGCAGCCTGAGCTTCTCTGTTCAAACTTCTTGAGGACCATTTTAAGCTCAATATGTGTTTAGGGGATCCGGAGTACTTTGTCGATGCCCAAAGACGCAACATACTTCATCATTATTAATTCAGGCATAGCAAGACTACCACATGCCCTATCTTTGATCAAAATTTGAGCCACCCTTTTGGGTTTTCGGCTCAAATCCCCTTTAGTCTCAAAGCGCCCTTTGCGGGTTTTCACCTTGGTCTTTCCTCTTCCAGGTAAAATCCTTCTTGATTGACCCTGAATTCACCGAATTGGGTGAGTCTTTAGCATCCATCTCGGTCAATATCAATGCTCCTCCAGAAAAGGCCTTCTTTTCAACATAAGATCTTTCCCAGTTTGGCATATGCTTTCCTCTAAAATCTTCAATATCAGGTGCCCATCATGAAATTTCTTTGGGTGGACCATTTCTGTCATAAATTAGCATCATCAATTTTAGTACATTTGACCATGATGAATACTTTCAATCCCCTTTTCTTCATCCAAGTTCACTGGAGACATTCTTCTTCATCCAATTCCTGACTCAATCGAAACTTGGAGCAAAGGAATCTCGATTTTCATGGGCAAAACCACTTCATAAACCAATGGGAAAAGTGTTGCCCCAGCGAAAATCCTGGCCGACGTTTGATAAGCATAGAGAGTAAATGGTAGCTTCTTATACCAATCTTTACAAGTCTTAGTCACCTTTCCTATTTATTTTTTGTTTTTTGTTTTTTTTTGGCAACATTTGTTGCACTGTGATATGCTGCCTGATCTTTGAACAAACTGTAAACTTTGACTTTGAACAGTTATGTATTATTAAACGTGATCCTTTCTGGCATTCTTTGCTGGCATCTGATCCTTTATTCTCCTTTTTTTTTGAAATTTGATGACTGTCGACTTTGCAATATTAGCATATGAAGCTACTTCCACCCTCTTAGTGAAGTAAACGACGACCACGACGATGAATCAATATTGACTAAAAAATTTTGACGAGATTGGCCCCATCACATCCATGCCCCACATATGGAAAGTTTGTGAAGAAATGGAGAAGGCACATGAATCTTGTCTTCCTCAATTTGGCATTTGCAACATAACTGAAGCAATCTCCCTTTTATGGTGGACCAACAGTGCCCGATCCTCATGTTTAGCCCGTGTCTTAGTAACCCATGCATATCCTGATATGATTGTGCAAAAACATCCTTGAATTCTTGAAAATAATTCAATGATGTCTTGCATTATTTCTGTGGTGAGCTGGGTTACAATCTTCACCTCTTTTCTAGGCTCATAATATTCACTGACCCTTTGTAGAGCGAGGTTTGTTTTTCATCTTGTTTCACCATTCTTGTAACATCCTGAAATTCAGGATTTTATAATTTACTTTACATCATGCGTTAGACTAGTTAAGAATGTTAATTGTGTATGTTTAGGGGTTCTAAGAAGGCTCAGGGTTTAGTTGGGCCTTAGCAAAATTTTTGTGTTTAAGCACTTTAAGGAGAGAAGGTAAGTGGCATCAAGACTTAAGGAAATAAGTGTGCATTTTGCTAGCACAAGCAGTCTATTGGTAAAAGTGGAAAGTGGCGTGTGGAGTGTACTAATGGTCTGAGGTTCGAATCCCATCTATTGAAAAATTTTGGATTTATTTTTTTGTGTTCCTATTCCAAGTGTCGGCCATGGCTCTAATTATGGTATGAGAGACTTTTTATTTATGGAAAGATGGCTAAGAAATAAGGGAAGGAGGAAAACAAGGGAAAAGGAAGGAAAGAATTAAAGGAAAGGAGCAAGAAGGGGGATATGTTGGCCGATTTTGTGGAAGGTGTTTAGGAAAGAATATTTTTGGACAACCATCATTTTTTGAGTGTTATGGGCACACGGTTTTGGCAGGGGGACTTGGTAGCCGAATTTCTTATAGGAATTTGGCAAATTTTGGTGCATGAAAGGCTTGTTTCTTTTTAGAAATTTTTGGTGTTTCTTTTCCAATTCTTTCCCTTTGCTTGCCGAAATTCTAAAGCCATTTGTTCACCTCATTTTCTCTTGTTTTTGCCCGAAACACTCTAGCCATTGTTCATCTTGTTCCCTTGTTGTGCCGTAACCCTCAATCCATCTTTGTTCTATCTTTTTTCCTTTGTTGCCGAAAAACATAATGACCAAAACACTCAATCTATTTTGGTTCATTTTCTTTTGGTAATAGCCGAACCCCTCTAATACTCTTTTGTCCATCATTTCTTTTCTTTATTTTTATCATTTCCTCAACCATTCTCCTTTTCTCTTAAAACCGACACTACTTTGTGGCCGAACCTTCTTTGTTTCTTTCTCTTCAATAGCCGAATCTTTATCATAATCTCTCTTCTCCATCTTGCATGTTGGGAATTTCTTCTTTGGTTGAATCGGGTAAGTGGCTTCGTTCTTTTTCTTTCATTTTCTTTTCTTCCTAGCCGAATGTGTGTCCATCACTATTCGGTTGTTTCACTTTGTTCTAAACCGAAATATTATTCCCGTCCAAACTCTCAAATCTTGATCATTTTCTTCTTATAGTATTCTAGTGGGTTGGTCGAATATCACATCCTTACCGATCCATCTCTAGTCTTAAGTCAATCGGTTGAAGTAGGATCTACTATCGTTAAAGTAAGGAGTTTCTTTATGGATTATTTCGATCTCTCAATACTTGGTTATTCCGTTAAAACGGAATGATAGATTTGACTAAACGATTGTTATAGGGGTTAAATCACTCGTTTTCTCTTCACGTTGGTTCTTCTAAGTAGAGGTGTTTAATCCATCCCTAAACAACTACTTTCTCTCATAGTATTTTACTGACCGGGACTTTTCAATGGAGGCAAGTGGTAGCGATTTGAAAGGAAAAGCGATAGGAGAACACAAAAGGAGTGGATTTGCAATTCCTACTCCTAAGTTCAAACGTAGGGCGGTATCGGCAGTTCGGGATTTTCCACCGGGTTGTGGACCATCATCCGGTGAAAATAGACAAATCGCGGTTGTTCACGATACTAAGGGTAAGCATTTCATTAGATTGTCTGATGTAGATATTAGATTAATAAAATCTCATTTATTGGTTAATCAAGTGTAATGGTGATTTAGGTGCCGAAGATCAAGAAGGTTTAGTCCTTACCGTAATCAGGTGTGTAATCTCACACCGAAATCCCGTAGATTTGTGATTCGATGTCATGTTGGAAAATAGATCGTTATTATTTACAAGGCTAGAATTTGTAATATGGCATAGATCGAGTAACTTGCTTAAATTACATTATTTCTAAAATTTGTTAAAAACGGTACAAAATTTGTAAAATTACCAAAATGCCTCTATGGGCCGATTTACCAAAAATCCCCTATGGGCCGATTTGCCAAAATGCCCCTATGGGCCGATTTACTAAAATGCCCCTATGGGCCGAATTCCTAGAATGCATTAGTGGACTGAATTATTATTGCTTTAATGGGCCGATTCTCTGTAATAAATTATTGGATTAATTGTTGTTAATTATATGTGAACACTTTATTATGTATGTTGCATTTCCATATCTTGCATGGGATGGGAAAAGAATGTATGGAGAGCAATGTAGCCTGGTGGCATTGCCACAAAATGTCCATTATTATGCTTACATATGATTTCGATGGCATGGCCACAATAAAAATATATGATAGCAGCTTGACTGCAAATTTTGGTGTGAGCGGCGGGGTGGGTTGACTTGATCCCCACAGGTGTGATTGGCTGGTCGGGGGTGTGATGGATGGATGGGTTGGGCTGCATACATGTCATTTTAAACACTATTATGTAAATGGGCTTAGGCCCAAGTTATTGCTATATGGATTCAGGCCCAGTGGATGACGGTAAAGGGATTATGCACTGAGTTCTAGTAACTCACCCCCTTTTTCTTAATCCTTGCAGGTAATGCTCAGTGATGTGGACTTGGGCCATGGATGACCCGGTGGAGGCCATACTTTAGAAATGGTGTTTTCGAACTTTAGCAATTTTTCATTTTCCGCTTTATTTCATTACTTTTATTATTTTGGGGTTTAAAGTTGTAATAAGGCCTCTAGGATTTTTATTTCGGTTTTATGTTTGACGTATTTAATTTTCCATGAATTGTTTTAAATGGGGATTTTCTAAAATCATAAACAACGGTTTTTCATCAAATTTATCAATAAACGGATTTCATAATAAATATGTACAAATAATTTAACTTAGATTTTTCCTGCAAATTATCAATAATATTTTTAGAAGTGACGGTTTTAAAAGATCACTAGTTCGATTATTGATTCTTCAATTAACCTTTCGAGAATAGTTGTATTTTTATCGAATATTTCTTTTAATCAAACTGGTTTTCTTAATTATAACCAAATAATATCTACTTAGGTACGAGTTTCAAATTTCTTAATACGTTTTATTCATGTGACATGTCAGATTCGGTCGCAACGCATGGGCCGGGTTTGGGGTCTTACATTTTATGGTATCAGAGCCAAGTTGCAAAACTTGGCTGTGGTTTGGGTTCAAAAGCATTTTTCAAAGCTGTTTAAAATTTTAAATTATAAATGCATGATCTAAAGGAAGTATGGCACCACGGGTATCCGGCACCAAGTCAAGTAAGTTTATGTTTTTATTTTTTTTGATTATTGTGGTATGACTGTAGAAATTCTCTAGAACTTTTAGCTTTAGGAGCTAAAACTATAGAGATTGAGACCTTAGGATACGTTTTGCGAAAACGACTTTACTTCCTATACTTCATAAAACATTTGTTTAATAAACATTGAATAGTATAATGATTCATAAGACTTTTAATCAGATTAAATCGACTTAGCAAACATGAGCGCTAGAGGACGTGGACGCGGTAGACGTGGCCGTGGTAGAGGCCGAGGTGCTAGAGTTGTATCTGAGGCATCGGGAAATATGCCAGAGATGGACGCACCTGCGTCACCTGTGACTGAAGCTCGGTCACATGGTCGAATGAGAAAGGACGACGCTCTGTCCCAAGCGATGTTGCGAGTTCTGGAAAGGGTCGCTGGGGCGAGAATTGGGTCGACAGCTCGTGGGTCGATATCGGAGTGACTCAGATCGAATGGGGCTGAAGTCTTTAGGGGTATTTCAGGTGTAGCCCCTAATGTAGTGGAGTACTGGCTTGAAGTGGTGGAGCGGACTATGGATGACCTGGATTGCACCGCTGAGTAGAAATTGAAAAGGGTTGTGTCATTACTGAGAGACGAGGCGTATTAGTGGTGGCTCACTGTTCGGGAAGGCACTCAGGCTGATCGTATTACATGGGAATTCTTTAAGACAGCATTCCAAGGAAAGTATGTCGGAACTAGCTATGTGGATGCCCGAAGGAAGGAATTTCTGAATCTGGTCCAAGGAGGTAAATCTGTGGCAGCTTATCAGGCAGAATTTCTACGTCTGAGTCGGTATGCCTGGGGAATAGTGTCGACTGATTATGAACGCTGTGTGCATTTTGAGGATAGGTTGCGTGATGAGTTGCGGGTACTTATAGCCCCACAGAAGGAGAGGAATTTTGCCACACTTGTGGAAAAAGCTAAAATAGCTGAGGAGGATAAACACTCAGAACGGCAAAACCCAGACAAGGATAGGGGCAGAAACAAGAGAGACTCTGGGTACTCCGGTTCTGCTAGAGGGTTTCAGAAAAGGCATAGGAATGAGGAGCCAGCTCGAGTAAGAGTTCAAGCTAATACCAATAAGTTACAACCTTGCGTGGATTGTGGGAAACTTCATTCGGGTGAATGCTGGAAGAGAACTGGTGGTTGTTTCAGATGCGGATCCAAGGACCATCGGTTTAGGGATCGCCCTCAAAAGCCTGATCAAACTCAGCCAGTTCATAACAGATTTGCACAGCCAGCAGGAGGTGCTCAGCAGCCGCAGAGAGGCCGTGGGGCAGGTCGAGGTGGTAATGGTGTAAGACGAGGTCAGGGTGCACCGGGTAGAGGTACCGTAACGTGGGTATATGAGAGGTGAGACGGCCCGGGGTTGGTCTATGCACAAAGGCCGAGAGGATGGTGATGCACCGGATGTCATAATCGATCGTTCTTCATGTCTGATGTACCTGTTATTACTTTGATAGATATTGGATCCACCCATTCGTATGTTGCTTGTGCTGTGTCTGGAACTTTGAATATTAGATCTGAGATTACTGCTAGAGAAACAACTGTAATTAGTCTTTTAGGACAGTCGGTGATAGTAAATAAGTTGTTTAGAGATGTGCCCTTAGAAGTTCAGGGGGAAGTATTTCTGGCAGATTTGATGGAACTGCCGTTCGGCAAGTTCGATCTTATTTTGGGCATGGACTGGTTGGTTAAGCATCGTGCGAATTTGGACTGTGCTGCAAAGCAGATGGTATTAAGAACTTCAGAGGATAAGGAAGTGATGATGATAGGTGAAAGAAGAAACTATCTGTCTAATGTGGTATCTACTTTAAAGGTAGAGAAGTTGGTGCGGAAAGGGTGTGGAGCGTTCTTAGCCTTTATCAGTGCTTTGGATGCCAAAGAGTTGTCGATTGGGAGTGTTAGAACGGTGAAAGAGTTTTCAGACGTCTTTCTCGAGGAGCTTCCAGGATTGCCTCCGGATCGGGAAGTGGAATTTGGCATTGAGTCGCTTGCCGGAACGACTCGGTGTCTATTGCTCCTTACAGAATGGCGCCGAAGGAGTTAGCGGAGCTTAAAGCTCAAATTCAGGAGTTGTTGGATCGCGGATTTATTCGACCAAGTGTGTCACCGTGGGGAGCGTCGGTTTTATTCGTTAAGAAAAATGATGGGTCGATGCGTATGTGCATCGATTATAGGCAATTGAATAAGTTGACGATCAAGAACAAGTACCCGTTACCAAGGATCGATGATCTGTTCGATCAGCTGCGTGGAGCTTCGATTTTCTCAAAGATAGATTTGAGATCGGGATATCACCAGCTTAAGGTCAAGGAGGCGAATATTCACAAGACTGCGTTCCGAACCCGATATGGGCATTACGAGTTCTTGGTGATGCTGTTCGGGTTAACAAATGCACCAGCTCCATTTATGGACATGATGAATCGAGTCTTCCAACCTTATCTAGACCGGTTTGTGGTGTTATTCGTAGATGACATCCTAGTGTACTCAAAGACTTAAGAAGAGCATGATTCGCATCTACGGATAGTATTGTAGATTTTGAGGGAGAAGTAGTTGTATGCCAAATTCAGTAAGTGTGAATTTTGGCTGAGAGAGGTGACCTTTTTGGGGCATGTTGTGTCTACCGGAGGAATTAGAGTTGATCTCCGGAAGGTCGAGGCTGTATTGGATTGGAAGCCACCGAAGTCAGTGGCAGAAATTCGGAGTTTTCTAGGTTTTGCTGGGTATTACAGGCAATTCGTTGAGGGGTTTTCGTTGATTGTTACACCCTAACTAAGTTGTTGCGTAAGGGAGTACCGTTTGTGTGGTCAAATAAGCAGCAAGAGAGATTTGAGAAATTGAAGAAGATTCTGACAGAAGCGCCAGTATTGAGTCAACCTGAGGCTGGTAAGGAGTTTATCGTTTATTGTGATGCGTCACACACGGGCTTGGGTTGTGTGCTGATGCAAGGGGGAAAAGTTGTGGCTTATGCATCTCGTCAATTAAGGTCGCATGAGATAAATTATCCCACTCATGATTTGGAGTTAGCTACAGTGGTGTTTGCTCTGAAGATTTGGAGACACTATCTGTACGGGGAGAAGTCGATTATCTATACGGATCATAAGAGTCTGAAGTACCTCCTTACCCAGAAGGAGTTGAACTTAAGACAGCGGAGGTGGATAGAACTGTTGAAAGATTATGACTTCTCAATCGAGTATCAACCAGGAAAAGCTAACGTAGTGGCAGATGCGTTGAGTCGTAAGGTGATATCAGATTTGAGAGCAATGTTTGCTCATCTCAGCCTTTATGAAGATAGTAGTCTGTTAGCCGAACTTCAAGTGAAGCCGGCATGGGTAAGCCAGATTAAGGAAAAGCAGTTGTTAGATGAAAGGTTGGGTTTTTGACTTCAACAAGTGGAAGGTGGTGAGATAGGGGATTTTGGGTTGAATAGTGATGGAGTATTGTGTTTCCATGGAAGAGTTTGTATGCCCAGGGATTCGGAATTGAGGCAAATGATTCTGCGTGAGCCGCATAGTAGCCCATATGCTATGCACCCCGGGGGAAATAAGATGTACCGAGATCTCCGTGAGCAGTATTGGTGGCCAGGGTTGAAACGGGAGGTTACTGACTTCGTGAGTAAGTGCTTGACATGTCAGCAGGTGAAGGCGAAACATCAACTCCCGTCAGGGTTGCTATAACCGGTGAAAATTCCATTATGGAAATGGGAAAGGATAACGATGGGCTCTGTTAGTGGGTTACCCTTAACGCCTACTAAGAAAGATTCAGTCTGGGTCATAGTGGATCGGTTAACGAAGACTGCTCATTTCCTACTTGTTCGTACGGATTATTCGTTGCAGAAGTTAGCCAAGTTGTATGTAGCAGAAGTCGTGAGGTTACATGGGGTACCAGTTTCTATCATATAAGACAGGGATCCTAGGTTTACATCACGGTTTTGGAAGGCTCTGCATGAAGCTTTGGGAACAAGACTCAATTTCAGCACGGTATTTCATCCGCAGACTGATGGTCAGTCGGAAAGAGTAATCCAGATTCTAGAAGACATGCTAAGAGGCTGTGTGATCGATTTCAGGGGTAGTTGGGAAGATTTCCTACCGTTGGCAGAATTTACATACAACAATAGCTATCAATCCAGTATCCAGATGGCACCCTACGAGGCGTTGTATGGTCGTAGGTATCGTACTCCTACTTGTTGTACTGAGCTGGGGGAGCGACAGTTATTAGGTCTTGAGTTGGTCTCGGTGATGGAAGAAAAATTTAAGGTAATTCGGGCCCGGTTAAAAGAAGCTTCGGACAGATAGAAATCATACGCGGACCTGAAGCGTAAGGAGATAGAGTTCTCAGTGGGAGATCAGGTCTTTTTGAAGGTCTCACCTTGGAAAAAAATCTTAAGATTTGGACGGAAGAGCAAGTTGAGCCCTAGGTTCATCGGACCATACCGTGTACTGAAGCGTGTTGGGCCAGTGGCTTATCAGCTGGAGTTACCTCCAGAGTTAAGTCAGATACATAGTGTATTTCATGTCTCGATGTTAAGGTATTATCGCTCGGATCCATCTCATATCGTACCAGTGGAGGAAGTTGAGATAATACCTGACTTGTCTTTTGAAGAGGAGCCAGTAAGATTTTAGATCGGGATATTAAGGTGCTAATAAGGAAATCAATTCCGTTAGTCAAAGTTTTATGGCGTAATCACGGGTCAGAGAAAGCTACATGGGAGCCAGAGGACACTATCCGACAGCAATATCCTCATCTCTTTTAATCAGGTAAATTTCGAGGCTGAAATTTATTTAAGGGGGTAGAATTGTAACATCCTGAAATTCGGGATTTTATAATTTACTTTACATCATGCGTTAGACTAGTTAAGAATGTTAATTGTGTATGTTTAGGGGTTCTAAGAAGGCTCGGGGTTGAGTTGGGCCTTAGTAAATTTTTTGTGTTTAAGCACTTTAAGGAGAGAAGGTAAGTGGCATCAAGACTTAAGGAAATAAGTGTGCATATTGCTAGCACAAGGAGTCTATTGGTAAAAGTGGAAAGTGGCGTGTGAAGTGTACTAATGGTCTGAGGTTCGAATCCCATCTATTGCAAAATTTTGGATTTATTTTTTTGTGTTCCTATTCCAAGTGTCAGCCATGGCTCTAATTATGGTATGGGAGACTTTTTTATTTATGGAAAGATGGCTAAGAAATAAGGGAAGGAGGAAAACAAGGGAAAAGGAAGGAAAGAATTAAAGGAAAGGAGCAAGAAGGGGGATATGTTGGCCGATTTTGTGGAAGGTGTTTAGGAAAGAATATTTTTGGTCAACCATCATTTTTTGAGTGTTATGGGCAAACGGTTTTGGGAGGGGGACTTGGTAGCCGAATTTCCTATAGGCATTTGGCAAATTTTGGTGCATGAAAGGCTTGTTTCTTTTTAGAATTTTTTGGTGTTTCTTTTCCAATTCTTTCCCTTTGCTTGCCGAAATTCTAAAGCCATTTGTTCACCTCATTTTCTCTTGTTTCTGGCCGAAACACTCTAGCCATTGTTCATCTTGTTCCTTTGTTGTGCCGTAACCCTCAATCCATCTTTGTTCAATCTTTTTCCTTTGTTGCCGAAACACATAATGACCAAAACACTAAATCTATTTTGGTTCATTTTCTTTTGGTAATAGCCGAACCCCTCTAATACTCCTTTGTCCATCATTTCTTTTCTTTATTTTTATCATTTCCTCAACCATTCTCCTTTTCTCTTAAAACCGACACTACTTTGTGGCCGAACCTTCTTTGTTTCTTTCTCTTCAATAGCAAAATCTTTATCATAATCTCTCTTCTCCATCTTGCGGGTTGGGAATTTCTTCTTTGGTTGAATCGGGTAAGTGGCTTCGTTCTTTTTCTTTCATTTTCTTTTCTTCCTAGCCGAATGTGTGTCCATCACTATTCGGTTGTTTCACTTTGTTCTAAACCGAAATATTATTCCCTTCCAAACTCTCAAATCTTGATCATTTTCTTCTTATAGTATTCTAGTGGGTTGGCCGAATATCACATCATTTTCGATCCATCTCTAGTCTTAAGTCAATCAGTGGAAGTCGGATCTACTATCGTTAAGGTAAGGAGTTTCTTTACGGATTATTTCGATCTCTCAATACTTGGTTATTCCATTAAAACGAAATGATAGATTTGACTAAACGATTGTTATAGGGGTTAAATCACTCGTTTTCTCTACACGTTGGTTCTTCGGAAGTAGTGGTAAGTCGAATCCATCCCTAAACAACTACTTTCTCTCATAGTATTTTACTGACTGGGACTTTTCAATGGAGGCAAGTGGTAGCGATTTGAAAGGAAAAGCGATATGAGAACACAAAAGGAGTGGATTTGCAATTCCTACTCCTAAGTTCAAACGTAGGGCAAGATGTCGGCGCTTCGAGATTTTCCACCGGGTTGTGGACCATCATCCGGTGAAAATAGACAAATCGCGGTTGTTCACGATACTAAGGGTAAGCATTTCATTAGAGCGTCTGATGTAGATATTAGATTAATAAAATCTCGTTTATTGGTTAATCAAGTGTAATGGTGATTTAGGTGCCGACGATCAAGAAGGTTTAGTCCTTACCGTAATCAGGTGTGTAATCTCACACCGAAATCCCGTAGAATTGTGATTCGATGTCATGTTGGAAAATAGATCGTTATTATTTACAAGGCTAGAAATTGTAATATGGCATAGATCGAGTAACTTGCTTAAATTACATTATTTCTAAAAGCTGTTAAGAACGGTACAAAATTTGTAAAATTACCAAAATGCCCTTATGGGTCGATTTTCCAAAATGCCCCTATGGGCTGATTTACCAAAATGTCCCTATGGGCCGATTTACTAAAATGGCCCCATGGGCCGAATTGCTAGAATGCCTTAGTGGACTGAATTATTATTGCTTTAGTGGGTCGATTCTCTGTAATAAATTAATGGATTAATGGTTGTTAATTATATGTGAACACTTTATTATGTATGTTGCATTTCCATATCTTGCATGGGATGGGAAAAAAAAATGAATGGAGAGCAGTGTAGCCTGGTGGCATTGCCACAAAATGTCCATTATTATGCTTACATATGATTTCGATGGCATGGCCACAATAAAAATATATGATAGCAGCTTTGATCGCAAATTTTGGTGTGAGCGGCGGGGTGGGTTGACTTGATCCCCACAGTGTGATTGGTGGTCGGGGTGTGATGGATGGATGGGTTGGGCTGCATACATGTCATTTTAAACACTATTATGTAAATGGGCTTAGGCCCAAGTTATTGCTATATGGATTCAGGCCCAGTGGATGACGGTAAAGGGATTATGCACTGAGTTCTAGTAACTCACCCCCTTTTTCTTAATCCTTGCAGGTAATGCTCAGTGATGTGGACTTGGGCTATGGATGACCCGGTGGAGGCCATACTTTAGAAATGGTGTTTTTGAACTTTAGCAATTTTTCATTTTCCGCTTTATTTCATTACTTTTATTATTTTGGGGTTTAAAGTTGTAATAAGGCCTCTGGGATTTTTATTTCGGTTTTATGTTTGACGTATTTAATTTTCCATGAATTGTTTTAAACGAGGATTTTCTAAAATCATAAACAACGGTTTTCATCAAATTTATCAACAAACGGATTTCATAATAAATATGTACAAATAATTTAACTTAGATTTTTCCTACAAATTATCAATAATATTTTCAGAAGTCACGGTTTTAAAAGATCACTAGTTCGATTATTGATTCTTCAATTAACCTTTCGAGATTAGTAGTATTTTTATCGAATATTTCTTTTAATCAAACTGGTTTTCTTAATTATAACCAAATAATATCTACTTAGGTACGAGTTTCAAAGTTCTTAATACGTTTTCTTCATGTGACATGTCAGATTCGGTCACAACGCATGGGCCGGGTTTGGGGTGTTACAAATCTTAACAAATCAGAAGATAGGTTACAATCTCTGTTATCTTCAAAGTCATTAGATCCCCTAGACCCATATTTCATTCAAAAAGGGAATCCGTAACAACGTCGCTCATGTCATTGATATCTGAAGACCTAGTGTAAGTTCAAAGGAAGATTTCCAAAGAATAAATTATTCAAAGAATAATTATTTGTATGGTCATGAATAAAGAATGAAAGAATATTTGAAAGAAAGTCCAAACAAGAGAAAAAAAAACTAAGAACAATTGTTTGTACAGTATGAAATGGAAAGAATAAAAGAATATTCGCTCATAAGATGCATTTTATTGAAATAAAATTTAGGACACGAGCCTATTTCACAAAAGGGGTCTTATTGCCTCTAGGCTTAAGGCAACAAGCATGTTTTGAATATTACTCTAGATTAACTCTAAAAATATAGGGATCTCTTCCACAGTCCCATTATTCAAAACACTGTCAAGTATACAAGGGCTTGGAAACTTCATCCCCGATTCCCTCTTCGCTTTTGATTTCTTCAAGGGGTCGCAACTTTCTTGTCTCCTCCTTCAATTATCGCATTTACTGCCTCGTCATAGTGATCAGGTTTTGATGAATCATCGAACTTCAAAATTCCCATTTTAATGAACCTTTCAACCAACTTTTTAAACGTAGTACAGTTTTCAATTGGTTGACCTTTATTCCCGCGTGGTACTCGCATTGGGCATTCTCATTATACCATTTAGGGAACGGAGGTTGCAACGGTTTCAAATAAAATGGGGACACCACGTGTGCATCAAACAAACTCTGATATAGCTCCTTATACATCACTGGGATTGGTGTAAATTGGAGCTTTTCAGAGTTTTGCCTTGTGCCCGACTCTTGTCTCATCGACCCTTGTTGCCCAGCAGTGATTACCTTTGGCTGGTTAACAGTAATTGCTCTTGAGTACCCTTTGTTGTATGTACTCGTATTATTCACCTCGTCATCCCTTTTCCTAGGAGTAGATCTTTTAGTGGTTTCCTGTAACACCCCAAACCCGGCCCATGCGTTATGACCGGATCTGACATGTCACATGAGAAAAATATGTTAAATCCTTTCTAGGTATTATTTTATTATAAACAAGAAAACAAGTTTGATTTGAAACATTTGATAAAATACTACTAATCTCGAAGGTTGATTGATAAGTCGATAATTTGAACTAGAGATCTTATAAACCGTGACTTTTAAAAATATCATTTGATAATTTGAGAGAAAATTTTCGAGTTAAAATATTTGTAAAAGTTTGTTATGAAATCCATTTGTTATTCTATTTTGGAAACCTTTATTTTAATTTGTTAAAATAAAATCCCATTTAAAATAATTTGAGCAAAATACGTTAAACATAAAGCAAAAATAACCAGAGGCCTTATTACAACATTTAACCCAAAATAGTAAAGTAATAAAGTAAACGAGAAATCTAAGTCCAAATAAAACCGTTTCTGAAGTATGGCCCCCCACCAAGTCATCCATGGCCCAAGTCCACGTCACTGAGCATTACCTGCAAGGGTTAAGGAAACGGGGTGAGTTACTAGAACTCAGTGCATAACCCCCTTACCGTTGTCCACTGGACCTGAAACCCATTTAGCAATACTTTGGGCCTAAGCCTCTTTTTACATAATAATGTATCAAATATATCATATGAATGTAATGCAATCCCAAACCAACCTAATAATCCATCCGCTACACACCACCCGTACCATCCCATCACACCTGTGGGGATCAAGTCAACCCACCCTGCCAAACACACCAATCGTAGGCATTATGCCATTTATAATAAATTTTTATTGTGGCCGAGCCACCAGAATCATAGTATCATATTAACAAACATTTTTGTGGCAGTGCCACCGGAATCACTTATCTTCAACATTTTCCCATCCCATGCAAAATCATGTAAATGCATCATACATAGCAAATCATGATATTTACAAATATAAACAACAATAATTAATTCAGAGATTCATTACAAAAATTCGGCCCATTGTAGCACTTGCAAATCAGCCCATTAAGACCATATATCAAATCGGCCCATTTAAGCAATATATCAAATCGGGCCATTAAGGCAATATAACAAATCGGCCCATTAAGGCAATATAACAAATCGGGCCATTAAGGCAATATAACAAATCGGCCCATTTAAGCAATATATCAAATCGGCCCATTAAGGCAATATAACAAATCGGCCCATTAGGGGCAATTTTGTAATTCGGCCCTTTAGGGCATTTTCGTAATTCTCACAGTGTTAATACCGATTTTGTCAATTTTATCAAAAATAGTGTAATTTAGGCCAGTTTTTTCGGTTTACTCCATAAAACGATTTTAATCGTAGCGATATATTTCCAATATGATATCAATCTTAAAACTCACGGAAAACGGTGTGAGATTACACACCTGATTACGGTAAGTACTAGGCTTTCTTGATCTTCGACACCTAAGATATCATAACGCTCGATTAGTCGACATACGCGATTTAATTAATCAACTCTAAAATAAACGATCTAAAGTGTTTACCCTTAGAATCGTGAACGACCACGATTTGTCGATTCTCCCCGAATGATGGTCCACAACCCGGTGGAAAATCCTGAACCACCAATACTGCCCTTCGTTTGAATTTAGGAGTAGGGATTGCAAATCCGCTCCTTTTGCGATCTCCAATCGCTTTCCCTTTCGATTCGATATTGCTTGCCTCCATTGAATAAGATCTTAGTCAAAACGATATTACGATATAAATATGGATTGTCAAATGACAAAGGGTTTGGCTTACCACTATAATCGTTTGATCAACAAGAGGATAGATCGAGCGATTAAGCCTCTAAAAATATAATCGATTAGTCACAACCACTATTATCCCGATAACAACTTAAACAAATACAGAACGATTTCAAATAATCCATGGAGAATTCCTTACCTTATCGATATTGGATCCGATTTTCACCGTTCAACTTAAGGCTAGAATAATGTTTGGCCTCCCAGTAGGATACTACAAAAGGGGAATAATCACGTTTTGAGAGAGTAGAAGAAAATGATGATTTTGGTTAATAGAACCATCCCATGACAAGGGCATATATTCGGCATTAAAAGAAGAAATTGAAAAGAAGATTATTACTTACCGATTCGATCAAGAAGATAGTGTCCAACACGAAGGAAAAAGAGATAGGGAGGAGACAAGATGTTAATAGATTCGGCTATGGAGAAAATGAATAAAGAGAATTCGATTACAATGAAATTTTATTTTTTTAAGAAATGAAAGAAGGGTTGAGAGATGATTAAAAAGAAAGAAGAAGATGGACAAAAGATGTTTGGAGTGTTTCGGCCACCACCAAAAAAATATGAACCAAAGAAGAATGTGAGTATTTCGGCAACCAAAGAAGAATGATAAATGATGGATTAAGATTTCGACACAACAAGAGAAAAATGACCAAAATGAAATGAGAGTTTTGGCCAAAATGGAGAAAAGAGACTCTCTTATGGCTTTGGGAGTTACGGCTAAGAGAAAGAATTGGAGAAAGAAAATGACACTAAAAAGCTAAAGAGAAAACAACCTCTTAAGCACCAAAATTGCCAAAATGCTACTAGCAAAATTCGGCTACCCTCTCCCTATAGCAAAACCGTGCATAGCATGACAATAAGGTCAAAATTTGGCCAACCAAAACTTTCCAAAACATCACCCTTGAAAAAGGCCAACATGTTCCCTTATCTTGCCTTTTCTTTTGATTTCTTTCCCTACCCTCATCCTTTCCTTATTCTTTAGCCACCTTGCCAAAATTAAAAAGTCCACCTTGCCTTATATACTACCTTGGCCGACACTTAGGGAAAGAACACAAAAAAAATAGTCAAAATTTTGTACTTGATGGGATTTGAACCTCCTCCCTCAAAGTCCTTCATGTGGCGCCATAACCCCTTTACCATAAGCTCCTTTGTGCTAGCAAATTACTCATTTATTTCCATAAGCAATGAGGCCACTTACTATATCTCCTTAAAGTGCTAAAATACAAAATTTTTACTAAGGCCCAATTAAACCCCGAGCCTTCTTAAGACCTTAAAACATACACGATTAGTAATTTAACTAGCTTAACGCAAGAAATAATGCAACACATAAAATTCCAAATTTTAGGATGTTACATTTCCCCTGCTTCAATCTTGCCACCTCTTATGGCATTTTCAATCATCTCTCCTGCCATCATTATATGCGTAAAACTCTTGATAGTACTTCCTATCATATGAGTGATGAATGGAGCCTTCAAGGTATTGATGAAGAGCATTGTAGTCTTTTTTTCTAGGAGTGGTGGCTGAACTTGCATGGCGACCTCCCTCTGTCTTTGCGCATACTGCCTGAAGCTTTCATTTGACTTCTTTTCCATATTTTGCAACATGATTCTATCAGGCGTCATGTCTGTAACATGATTATACTGCTTCATGAAGGCTTGAGCTAAGTTGATTGTACCACCTAGATACTGCCCCCACCAAACTATCTTGGAAACAATGAATCAAGAGTTGATCATTGCTCACGTAACCAGTCATCTGTCTACAGAACATAGTGATGTGGGCTTCAGGGCAACTAGTCCCGTTGTACTTCTCGAATTCCGGCATCTTGAATTTATGAGGAAGCACCAAATCTGGGACCAAACTCAAGTCCTTTGCGTCAATACCATGGTGATGATCAGCATTTTTCAAAGCCTGAAACTTTTCTTCCAACCATCTATAGCGATCCTCCAATTGCCTTGAAGATTCAGTTCTTATTCTCTCTCTCTCTGCTATGTCCAAATCAGGGATAACGGGATTGGCAGGGTTATCTCCTGGGTTAGATCCTGAGCCGACCTGGAAGTTCATAGGTGGTCTAGTATCAGCTTGCCCCTGTTGAGGCCTAATCGTGACAGGTGGCCTTTGAGGATACTCCTCAGGTTGTACATGCGGTGGGGTGAAACCCCGAGGAAAGTTCTCATTGTCATCAGCGTTAACTATGGGACCCTTCCCTTTGTCCATTGCCCCACTTAGCATTTGGGCCATTTGAGCCATCATGTTACTTTGCGTTTCCAGCATTTGGTCTCTCATTTCCTACTGGAGCTTTGCCATTTGCTCTTGCATCTGGTCTTGTATTTCTCTCTGGAACTGTTCAAGTTTTTAATCCATTTTCTTCGTCTTGGCACGTGTACCGTAATAGTGTTCAGTTTCCAGATTTTTCTTTCTCTCTTTCTCTCTATTATAATTTCAACTAATTAGACTCTCTCTATGGACTTAAATGCAAATGATATGATGTAATGCAAATGCATGGAATGAATGCAAAAGAAAGAGAGGTGTTGATTCTGAATTTAGTTACATTAGAACAACTTTTCTAGAAAGCAAATTTCTTTACATAAAACAGTTTACATACACGGCCTTGCCCTCATACTCCAAGCAAAAACATTAATCCCCTTCTTCGCAAAGGTCAAATCTTGCAAACTTCTAATAGATGCCTCCACTAGCTCCTTTTTGCTTGGGCCACAACTCATTACTCACTTGTCCTCGCAATGCTCGTTAGCCTCTTCCAGAAAGCTGAGACGTGGTGATTCTTGAATAGTCTTTGTCATCTTGAATCCTTGGGGAATAAAGTCTTGTATTCCTTCACGGACTCAGTCTTCTCTCGTTTACTTGGACCATATTCGGACGACCGTATTATAATCCACTTTATCAAAAAAATCATTTTCTTATGAAAAACTATTCTATTTAGCAATCGAATTTGAAACAACACCTCTTTTCTATGATGTGAATACAATGCAATCAAAACAAAAGAGAACACGTTAGTACAAGAGAAATAAATAACAAAATAGGGTACCTATTTGGATGACCTCTAGGGTTCAATATAGCTCTATCTAGGGTTGGCTCTTAAGGATCACTATATGTGGCTTAGTTCTAAAGGGAGGGTACCTGAACCAGCAGATTCCTTAATCCTCACCCATTATAAGCTCATGTGGATCGAGTTCAGTTCAGGGGAATACATTTCCCTATGGCCATACGGAGGTGAAAACCTCACGAAGACATAGGTACGGATGTATCCCGGAAGCAATCCACTAGCCCATGCGGAGGTGAAAACCTCACGAAGGCATAGTTTCTCACTCCCACTTAAAAGGTATGACCACAACGGTCGTGTAATATGATCGCTAGGGTTAGGCATAATTCTTTCTAGGGTAAGCTCTTAGGGTTTTCTACATGCGGTTTGGTTCTAAAACAGAGGTACCTTAACAGGCAGATTCCTCGATCCTCACCCATTATAGGCTCATACAGACCGAGTTCAGTTCAGGAGAATACATTTCCCTATGGCTGCACGAAGATGAAAATCTCACGAAGACATAGGTACGGATGTATCCTAAAAGTGGTTCACTATCCTGCACGGAGGTGAAAACCTCACGAAGGAGTAGCTTCTTGCTCCCACTTAAGGGTACGACCACAACGGTCATGCAATGCAATGCAGATATATTTTATAAAAATAGAACCACATGCAACAAAAAGGATCATAATTTTTAAACCAGATTTTTAAATTCAGACATAAGGACATGAAATTATCGATTTTTACTGACTTGACTCTCTTATTGGTCCCCAATGAGTCGCTAAGTCATCGAAACCATTTTTAAAAGGTTTGAAAAAAAACGAGGATCGACTTTTAAAAATGAAAATGGGAGTTGCCACCAATCCCTTTTTACTTAGGTGTGATTGGATCACCTTGAAAATCGTTTATTTCAAAATATTGATTTTGGTCTACGAAAAACAAGAAAAGTGGGTTCGGGAGCCGGTTACGTATGAGGAAGGGTTAGCACCCTCATAACGCCCAAAAATTGGTACCTAATCGATAAAATCATGTCCTAATGTTGCAAATTTGAAAATTTTTAAAATAAGATCCTTTTATTAGAAGAAAAACCAAGACTTATCTATCTCAAAGAAATAAAATACTATACCCAGTAAGTTAGGACATAACATCTCATAACTTCGAAACTAGGCACGTCTTTATTTTAGAAAATTCCTACCTCGAGACACAAAACATCATATCCAGTAAGTTAGGATACAATGTTTTGAATTCTCAAGAATAGGTCTTTGATTTGAAATTAGTAAGTTTCAATTTTAAAAGAGAAGGGATATTTAATACCTTAAGTTTTACGAGAAAAATATAAACACAGTAAGTTAGGGCACGATTCTTCCTGAAGTTCCCAAGTATCACATATCACCGTTTTTTAAAGCTTTGAATAAAATACGACAATTTTGCAAAAACGTGTTTTTATATAAATGTTATGAATTCAATTTTGTATAGGTATATTGTAACACCCTATAATTCAAGTATCGATTTATTGCATGTTTTGGTGTTTAGATTATGAAGGAAAATTTTCTTATTTCTTTTCGTGCCTATTAAAGTCCTGAAGAAGAGTATAGAATTATTCGGGTATGGAATAATTTTTAGTTTGAGAATTTATTGAAGTGGAGCAAGTGGCATTGACACTTAAGTTAAATTAAGTGTTAAATAGTAGCATAAGATGAGTAAATGGCAAGGTGGTGTTGGCGCATGAGATATTGCATGAGGGGAGTGGTTCGAATCCCTTGTATAGCATTTAGACAACTTTTATTTTTGCACTTGTATAGCAAGTGTCGGCCAAGCAATAGATATGGTAAGGTTGGACTTTTCATTTTTGGTAAGTAGACTAAAGGAATAAGGAAATAGCTAACTTATAGTATGGAATCAAGAAAATTTTGAAAGATAAGGGGACATAAGGCATGTATCAAGGAAAAGGTTTTGGAAACTCATTCATGGCCATTTGACCATGAATTTGGACGGCAATGTGGACTTAGGGGAGGTTGGCCGAATATGCTAGTAGTTGGCTAGGATTAGGAGTTTGTTTTGGTCATTCCTAGCATTTTGTGCAAAGGTTGCAATTCTCTTTTCAACCTCTTTTCCTTTGGCTGAATTTGATCTTTTGGTAAGCCTAATTCTTTTGACCATTTGGTCATTTTTGCTCATCACTTTAGTATTCTTTTGTGCCTCTTCATAGTGCCGAAATTGCTAGTACCAAAAAGGCCATTCCTTTCTTTTTGTTTTCTTTCTCCATTGCCGAATGTACTTTGCTCCTAAGCACATCTTTTTCTTTCTCTTTTCTCCTCTTTGAAAACCGAAACATCATCATCATCTCTTCTCTTATATTTTATTTCTTTTCACTCATACCTTCTCCATTAATTTTCTCATGGCCGAATGTTAGTGAGCCATAGCCAACCATTTTCTCTTTTCTTTGGTTAATCATAGCCGAATCTTTTCTATTCATAAACATCTTTCTCAATCGTCACTTTTCAACCGTGGACAATAGGTAAGAATTCTTTTTAGTTCATGTTAGTTAATAGTTGTCATGGCGAATCTTGATAGTGGTATAAAGGCTTTCTTAGATCGAAATAAACGCTCATTCTATTAACGTTTTTATTTGTTATACTTTAGTGCGATAACGGAAGATCGAGAAATCAAGTGTTCGTAAGTAACATAGAACGTTGGAATCGATTTAAGGTGTTAAGGAACGTTTTTGTTGACTCTCATTTTTGGAACAAGGATCTTTGTGGTAAGCAAATTTCACCCTTAAACCCTTAGTCATATTTCGATGTAATATTAGATTGGATTAACGATCTTTTTCTTTGAAGACAATCAAAATAGGGAAGAAAAGGGCGTGAATAGTGTTCGGAAGAGGGGTGGTTCCGTTATTCCCCTAAGTTTATGCGAAGGATCTGTTTTCAAGAATCGGGATTTCCCAATCGGGTTGTGGACGTTCATCCGAGGAGAATCAACTCGTTCAAGTCGTTCGTATCTCGAACCATTATTTGTTCGTGGATCTCGATTCGCTTAACGAACCATCAATCGGGAGAAACCGCAAGTAGAAGTAGTTCGAAAACCCGAGGGTAAAATTTTAGATCGTTATTTTTAGATCGGTTTCATTAATAAATTATAGTGTTCTAATTATCGTAATATGTATAGGTGTTGACGAGCGGGAAAGTCTAGTTCTCACTATAACCAGGTGTGTAACTTCACACTTATCTTTCGGGTTAGATACTAAACAGTAAGTATTTTGATAAATCGTAAAAATGGCAAAATCGAAAATTATGTGATAATTAACACTTTTGTGTAAATGCATGAAAACGGTTAAAACCGAGAAATTTACGAAAAACTGCTAGATTGTTAAATTGGGCCGAAAAACTGCTAGATCGATAAATTGGGTCAAAAGTTTGCTAGATCGCTAAAATGGGCCAAAAACCCTCTAGTTCGAAATATGGGCCAAAGTTTGCTAGATCGCTAAATGGGCCAAAAACCCTCTAGTTCGAAATATGGGCCAAAGTTTAATACTATATTGTTTAATAGGCCAAATGAAAAGTTTAATTAAAAACTCATTTGTATTATGGATTACTTGATAAATTATTTATGATTAAAGTTTGTTATTCATACATAATTGCATGGGATGGGATACATGATGAAGAGAAGTAAGGCCTGTGGCCATGAATCTAGTTCGGTGGCTCTGCCACAAATTTGGCTTAATGCCTCTAGTTCGGTGACTATGTCACAATCTAGTTCGGTAGTGCACTACAATATTATTTAAAAGGCTAAATGCCTACGATTGGTGTGTTTGGCGGGGTGGGTTGACTTGATCCCCACAGGTGTGCTGGTTGGTACGGGGGTGTGTAGCGGATGGAAATTAGGCTTTGTTGGGAAATTCATTTTACATGCATTTTATATATTTTATTTCATTTTATATTGTTAAAATTTGTAATTGGGCTCAAGCCTAAATTAATGCCTTGATGGTCCGGCCCAATAATGGTGGTAAGTGAGTTACACACTTGAGTTCTTTGTAACTCACCCCGCTTTATTATCCATCTCGTAATGGAAATTGATGTGGACTTGGGCCGGGATGACTTGGTGGAGGCCATACTACGAGCTTGGGTTTTATAAACTATGAACTTTATTTAAGTTACTTATTTTAATTACTATTTTGGGTATGATGTAATAAGGCCTCTAATTATGTTTTTATGGATTTTTATGTGTGGATGGATTTAATTTTATTTTAAGACTCTTAATATGGGCTTATGTTAAATCTATAAAGTTTTCTTAAAAATATCGTGTTTTATAACAATTTTGGACACCTAAATTATTTTTCAATTTCTTTCAAATTCTTCTAAAACTACGTTAAGGTTTTGACTAATATATATAAGATTTCAAACAAGTATTTTTCTTAATTCATAATCATTGTACTTAGTTTTTATTAAACCTTATTTCTAAAGGTTTTGCATTACTGTTTTACTTAAATCATTAGAGAATTTTGGATGTTCGTTCGGTGTGACAAACCAAATCTCGTCTTAACGCATAGACCTGGTTTGGGGTGTTACATATATATTACGAAATATAAATCAAATATCAATTCACTATAAATACAAATCGAATTAACAAACGATATAAACAATTAACAAAAGAACAATATGACTTAGCGAATAATTATAATTAGATTATGCTAAAACAATATTAAGCAATAAGAAAACATAAATAAATAAATAAAAATTATAAGATATGCAATAACAATTTTAAAATCTATAGTAAGCATAAGAATTCAAGAAATGGATATAAAGTTCTATAAATAAGATCAATTATGAGAAACAAATAAATTAACAATATATCTAAACATTAAATTATAACAAAATAAAAATAAATAGAGTAAAAAAATGATAATTTTATAAAGCAATTAATATGTATAACAATATAGAAAGAAAATTAAAATATACATAAAAATATTATAACAGATATAATTTAATAATTTAATACATATGAATGATCGTATATAATAAAAACAATTAATAGATAGTCTATAATAATTTTATATAAAAACATATATACTAATCATAAAATTACATATGTAAATGAAATAAATTATATAATATAAATAGATTTTATACAAAAATAAAATTTTAAAAATAATATACGATATAATATAATATTATATAATATAGAAAAAGTGTATAATAAATAAATTATAAAAACATGTAATAAAAATAATATTAAACCGAATAAAATAAAAATAATAATTTAATATATATAAGGATAATACATAAAAAATATATATACATAAATAAATTACTATATAGATAATAAGGAAAATAATGTAGACTATTTAATATAATAAAATAGTTTAATACAATGTAAAATAATAAAATAAAATAAAAGGACGAAAATAAAATAAAATAAAGAAAACAGGGGTTAAACAACAATTAAAACAGATGAAAAGGATTAAATCAAAACGCGCCTTAATCCACAGGGATTTATTGGGCAATTATGCCTTTTTTTTAAAAACGGCGTCGTAATGAATTTAGCCCTTAATGCAGCTCGAGGGACTAAATTGAAACAAAATACAAATTTAAAGGTTTATTTAATAAAACTAAAAATTCAAATTGTACTGAATTAAAAATTTTAAAATAGCGGAAGGACCAAAAAGACAATTAGCCCTTTTAACGAAAACACGCGGATCCTCCCCGGGTAGGGTCAACGCGCGGATCCTGGCCTTTTAAACGACGTCGTTTTGGCCTTTAAAGGCAACCCCCAAAACGACGCCGTTCCAGTGATAAACTGAAATAGTAACATATTTTAGGCCCACATTTAGTATGCTTTTGGATGAATTATCCCTTGATTTATGTAAAAAGGTGCTCTTAATCCTTTCTTTTCATGTCTTATACTCAGGAAAGCACCCAAGGATAAAAAGAACGAGAAACGGGCTCAAAACGGACCAAAATGGACCAAAGAGGAAATCGACACGGCCGGACTTGGACCCACACTACCGCGTGCCAAGTCAATCATCTAGAACACGGTCTAACCCCGACTCACCGCAGTGTGTCTCATTAAAGAAATCCGAACACGGCTGGCCACGATTTACACGCAAGCGCGCGCCATGGCCGTGCCTCTCTGCGCAGTGGAGAAGAGCAATTTCATTCGGGAAAGGATACTTAGGGAGAAAGAAACGTATTTCAAAAGCCTATAAATACACCCTAAGTATGACCTGAAAGGGGGAGCCCAAAGCCATCGTCTAGGGGCATCGTGCTAGGCCAGAGAAGACAGATTTGTGGGGATTCACTCAGGGATAGCCAGTTGATCCATCTCAAGAAGCCGGAATTATACTCAAGACGGAGGATCTCCTCTTCAATTCCTTCAGGGGGTTTTAAGGATTTCTTATGTTTTGTTTTATCTTTTCTCTTGAGATGTTTTTCTTTATTGTTATGAACTAAACCCTTCGGATACCTGAAGGGTGATTCAGGCGCGAATCATGATACGATCGAAGGCCGGACAAGGCTTGCGGCGCGATCGAGGATGCGAGGTTACGGCGCGAAGGCTAGGGTGCTGCGGCGCCTAGGGTTTCACCAGAAACCCTAGGTCTGAAACTTGTTTAATGTTTTGGGCCCATTTGGGCTGTGTAAGCTTTGGGTCTGGGGTTGGGTTAGTTTAGGTTTAGGTCTGTTGGGTCTATTTCGAGTCTGGGTTTTGGTGTAAATGGGCTACGAGTTTGAGTGTTAGGCTATTAAAATTGGGCTTATGTAACATGGACTGTATAAAAGACTTTGGACATTTATTTTTTTATTGTTTTTGTTTTGGTTTGTTACAAGCCCGGGCAAAATGGGATGATTACATTAATATTGATCAGTTGTATTCAAATGAAATTTGGATAATTAGAACTAAGTTTTTATTGTATAAGACCGGTAGCGCCCAAGATTGAGATCTGATTTATCAGGTTAAGTTTGGGGCGTTACACTCTATCTTGCCAACCAACCACCCTAGTGGCAAATCATGCTATCATAGTGTGCCAAATTAGAATTAACATCCAATATCTCACTTTCAATTGGATTCGCCAATTCTGGGGTGTGGCACCAGTAGTCTCTCTAGAGGACTAATCGCGAATAAGCCAAAATTTCGTGATATAAGGAATATAGCAAAACAGATGCCACGATATGGGAATTCAATTAGGAACGTGTAATAAATAGGAAGGTGGGGAATCCACAAGTATGACAGAAGGTCTAGGACTCACTATAGCATGACTGTAACACCCCTTACCCGGGTTCTACGCTGGAACCGGGCCCGAGGCATTACCGAACTCAAACCCCTAGATCGTCACTTAGGCTCGGTTCTGGCGTAGAACTCGGGTAAGGGGTGTTACATTTAGTGGTATCAGAGCTATGGTTTAGTTGGTTCTAGGACTACCGTAGCGGGTGTAAGAGTCTAGCTATACATGACATAAGTGTACAATGATAGTGTGGTGGTTTCTGATGATTTTAAATCTTGTTTTATATAGTATATGGATTCCGATCTATTGACTGCTGATGAAGCAGCTAGTAATGCGCCGGCTCTTGCGCAAGGAACCGCGCCCGTTGAGAGTGGACCCGAGGTCAGGGGTTAAGGGGAAGAGGCACGAGAAGCCTTTCTCCAAATGATGAGCAATTGGTACTCGGATTATGCTCGAGCGAACCCTAATGCTCAACCTCCTCCACCTCCTCTTCCTATACCTCAGCCAAATCAAGTGGCTCCTCAAGGTATGGATGTAGTGAGGATATCGAAACCCCCGGTGGATAAGATTAGGAAGCATGGGGCTGAGGAGTTTAGAGCTAAGGTAGATGATGACCCAGAGAGGGCGGAGTTCTTGTTGGAGAACTCGATGAGGGTGTTCGATGAACTCTCATGTACGCCTGAGGAGAGCTTGAAGTGTGCCATATCCTTGCTGAGAGATTCGGTGTACCATTGGTGGAAAACACTAACGTTGGTAGTCCCGAGAGAGCGGGTGACGTGGGACTTCTTTCTGGAAGGGTTCCGGAAGAAGTATATAAGCTAGCGATTCACTGATCGGAAAAGGAAGGAATTGCTTGAGTTGAAGCAAGGAAGGATGCCAGTAGCAGAGTATGAGCGTGAGTTTGTTAGGCTTAGCAAATACGCTCAAGAATGTGTATCGACTGAGACCATCTTGTGTAAGAGGTTCGAAGACGGACTGAATGAGGACATCAAACTCCTAGTTGGTATTTTAGAGTTGAAAGAGTTTGTGGTGTTAGTGGAAAGGGAAAGCAAGGCCGAAGAGCTGAGTTCAGAAAAGAGAAGGGCTGTGAGTGAAGCCCGAGATGCTAGAAAGAGGCCGATGGGCAAGTCGTACCAAGCTCAGTCAAAAAGATCCAAGGAAGTGAATCCTCAGACGACAGCACCAGTGGGTTATTCGCATCGAGACTTGGGCAATACTCGTTCAGGTTCGAGAGTCCAAGCTACCTCGATGGAAAGTGTGGGCAATCCGAAGAGTAAACCGGAGTGTCCAAGTTGTGGTAGATATCACACTGGAGAGTGTTGGGGTAACAGTTGAAACTATTATAAGTGTGGTTCCCCCGACCATTTTATCTGAAACTGCCCCGAGTGGGATGATAAGGAGGAGAAGCAAGAAATGAGACCTATCAATGTGTCTGCAAGGGGTAGACCACCAAGGAACCCGAGAGGCGGGAATAGTGGTAGAGGTGCACCCAGAGATTCTGCTGTGAGACCAGAGGGTCGGGCACCTGCGAGGACGTATGCTATTCGCACTCGCGAAGAAGCATCCTCCCCGGATGTGATAACGGGTACATTTTCTCTCTATGACACCTTTGTTATTGCTTTAATAGATCCATGGTCTACTCATTCTTATATTTGCATGAGATTAGCATCTAGTTTGAGTATGACCGTTGAGTCTACGGACGTAGTGGTTAAGGTGTCAAACCCATTAGGAAAGCATGTGTTAGTGGACAAAGTGTGTAAGAATTGTCCTTTATTGTTTGAGAATCATTGTTTTCCGGAAAAGCTTATGTTGTTGCCGTTCGATGAGTTTGATTTAATCCTAGGCATGGATTGGTTGACTACCCATAGTGTCTTAGTGAACTGTGGTAGTAAGTTTATTGAATTGAAATGTGAGTGTGGAGATGTGGTTTGGGTTGAATCAGGTGGATCGGATAGTCTACCAAAGTTGATGATTTCTTCCTAGTGGTGAGAAATGTTTGAGAAAAGGATATGAGTCCTATCTTGCTTTTGTGTTGAATACTCGAGAGGTTGGAGTAGAGTTTGAAACAGTGCCAGTGGTATGTGAGTATCCAGATGTATTTCCGGAAGAGTTACTCGGATTACCTCCAGTGAGAGAGGTCGAGTTTGGAATTGAGTTGGTTCTGGGAACGGCACCTATTTCAATTGCTCCATATAGAATGGCACCTGTAGAGTTGAAAGAACTGAAGGTTCAGTTGTAAGAGTTGACAGATAAGGGTTTTGCAAGACCGAGCTACTCGCCGTGGGGTGCTCCGGTATTATTCGTGAAGAAGAAAGATGGGTCTATGAGGTTGTGTATAGACTATAGACAACTGAACAAGGTGAAGATGAAGAATAAGTATCCTTTACCAAGGATTGATGATCTTTTTGATCAACTGAAGGGAGCTACAGTGTTCTCCAAGATAGACTTGAGGTCTGGTTATTATCAGCTCAGAGTGAATGAGCAAGATGTGTTGAAAACTGCATTTCGAACAAGGTATGGCCATTATGAGTTTTTGGTTATGTCGTTTGGTTTGACGAATGCACCTGTGATTTTTATGGATCTGATGAATCGTATTTTCAGACCATATGTGGACAAGTTTGTAGTTGTCTTTATTGACGATATATTGATCTATTCTCGAGATGAGAACGATCACGAAGAGCATTTGAGAATTGTCTTGCAAACTTTGAGAGATAAGCAGTTGTATGCTAAGTTTAACAAGAGTGATTTTTGGTTCCGAGAGGTCGGATTCCTAGGACACATGGTGTCAGGTGATGGTGTCAGAGTTGACCCGAGTAAGATATCGGCTGTTGTGGATTGGAAATCGTCGAGGAACGTGTCTGAAATTAGAAGTTTCTTGGGTTTAGCAGGATATTACAGACGTTTCGTAAAGGGGTTCTCCGTGATTGCTACTCCGATGACGAAGTTGTTGCATAAAGATGTCAAGTTTGAATGGACTAAGACATGTCAACAGAGCTTCGAGAGACTGAAAATAATGTTGACTGAGGCACCGGTTTTGGTTCAACCAGAATCGAGGAAGGAGTTCGTTGTTTATAGTGATGCATCGTTTAATGGTCTCAGTTGCATGTTGATGCAAGAGGGTAAGGTAGTCGCTTACGCCTCGAGGCAGCTAAAATCGCACAAGAAGAATTATCCGACGCATGATTTGGAGTTAGCGGCGATTATTTTTGCGCTAAAGATTTGGCGACATTACTTGTATGGTGAGAAGTGTCGAATCTTTACGGATCACAAGAGTTTGAAATATTTGATGGATCAGAAGGATCTGAGTTTGCGACAGAGACGGTGGCTTGAGTTGTTGAAAGACTATGAGTTAGTCATTGACTACCACCCGGGAAAAGCGAATATGGTTGCGGATGCCCTGAGTAGGAAATCCTTGTATGCTCTAAGAGTTATGAGCACGAGTTTAGCATTGTTTGACGATGGTGCTATTTTGGCAGAATTGAGAGCTAAGCCGCTATTTTTTCAAGAAATATGTGAGGCTCAGAGAAATGACAGTGGGATGCAAGCTAAGATAGCTAAGTGCGAATCAGAAAGTGGTTCTGATTTTCGAGTGGATTTGAATGGTTGTCTGACGTATCGTGACAGAATTTGTGTTCCTAAAGATGAGGAGTTGATTCGAAAGGTTTTGCATGAGGCCCACAGTAGATGTTTGTTAGTACATCCGGGCAGTACGAAAATGTACAACGACCTGAAAAAGTTATATTGGTGGCCGGGTATGAAAAGAGATATTTCAGAGTTTGTGACAAAGTGTCTGATTTGCCAACAGGTGAAGGTTGAGCATCAAGTGCCTTCGGGATTGCTTCAGCCAGTAATGGTACCCGAATGGCAGTGGGATCAGATTACCATGGATTTTGTAACGGAGTTACCGATGACTCCGAGAAAGAGAGATGCAGTGTGGGTTGTTGTGGATAGATTGACGAAGTCGGCTCACTTTATTCCAGTACGTATTGATTATTCACTAGACAAGTTAGCTGAGTTGTATGTGGCAGAGATAGTGAGGTTGCATGGTGTGCCTATGTCTATTATATCGGATAGAGATCCGAGGTTTACTTCGAGATTTTGGAAGAAGTTGCAAGAGGCCATGGGTACGAGATTGAATTTCAGCACCGCGTTCCATCCGTAAACCGATGGTCAGTCTGAAAGAGTGATTCAAGTTCTTGAAGATATGCTTCGATGTTGTGTGTTAGAATTCGAAGGTGGTTGGGAGAGATAACTACCTTTGATCAAATTCGCCTATAACAACAGTTATCAGTCGAGTATACGGATGGCACCGTATGAGGCTTTGTATGGTCGTAAGTGTCAAACTTCTTTGTATTATACCGAGCTAAGTGAGAAGCGGATCCATGGGGTCGATTTAGTGAAGGAAACTGAAGAGAAGGTGAAAGTAATCCGTAATGGTCTGAGAGCTGCTTCAGACCAACAAAAGTCGTACGCGGATTTGAAAAGAAAAGTAATTGAGTTTAAAGTGGGCGACAAAGTGTTTTTCAAAGTGTCCCCGTGGAAGAAGATTATGAGATTTAGACAAAAAGGGAAATTGAGTCCAAGGTTCATAGGGCTGCATGAGATTACAGATAGAATTGGGCCTGTAGCATACCGGTTGGCTTTACCGGTAGAGCTGGAAAAGATTCATAATGTGTTTCATGTGTCGATGTTGCGACGGTATCGCTCCGATCCTTCACATGTGATTCCTTCGATGGAAATTGAGATAAGACCGGATATGTCTTATGAAGAGGAGCCGATTAAGATCTTGGCTCGAGAAGTGAAACAGTTGAGAAATAAGAGCATAGCACTATTGAAAGTGTTATGGCAGAAACATGGTGTGGAAGAGGCTACATGGGAAACGGAAGAAGCTATGAGAGAGCAACATCCAAACCTCTTTACTGGTAAGATTTTCGGGGGCAAAAATCTCTAAAGGGGGGGAGTTGTAACATCCCGATTTAGGGCCTAGTCGGAATAGTGGTGCGAGACCACAAATCCAAGTATATGAATGAGTTTTTGAGGTTTATTCTATGTATGCATGCTAGTGTGAAAGTTTTATGAAGCAATTTTGTGAAATTGTGGTTGAATTGTCCAAAAGGACTAAATTGCAAAAGTTGCAAAATGTTTGTTTCTAGAAGCTATATGTGTGAAATAGCTTTAGATTATTAATTAGAGGTCCTTAAATAGCAATTTATCCAATTTTTAATTTTTGGACAAAAATAGGCATGGATGAGTTAAAATAGAAAGGTTATCAAAAAGGGCATTTTGGTCATTTAACAATTAAGTGATTAAAATAGGAGAAAAGATGACAAAATTCATTCATCTTCTTCCCCAGGGCTGCCGAAAATTCCAAGAGCCATTGTTAGGGTTCTTCAAATTTTTCAAGCTTGCTAGTAAGTGCATCTAGCCTCGTTTTTTTATATTCTTTGTATTTTTGAAGTCCTGCTAGCATGAGTAAGTTATTTTTAGCTATTTGATGAGCTATGAAGGATGTTCCAAAATGTGGTCATGTATGACATGCATGTATTTTGTTGTTTTATGGAAGATTATGAAAGCTTGATGTAGTAGAAACATCTTTTGTTAAGTGATTTTCCATGAAAATGCATGTAGGGACTTGATTGTGAAAATCTTAAGTTTGGTCATACATGTGTGTTTTAGTGAAAATTGATGATAGCTTTAGTTGAATAAGTGGTTCGACTAAGCATGAAAGACTAGAAAGTTGAATAAAAATCACTTTACGAGCCTTTGGGGCTAAAGTGTAAATATGAGAAAGTTTAGGGGCAAAATAGTAATTTTGCTAAAGTATGAGATGTGGGTCAATTTAGTCAATGTATGTATTGAATAAGCTGATTTATTCATTATATATCAAGAAAGACGAAGCCCGGATCGAAACCGAGGCAAAAGCAAGGTGGTGGACTAAATTGCAAGTCTCAATACTTTTGAGTACTGAGGTAAGTCTATGCATAAACGATGCATTCATACTTACAAATTGTTAATGCTAGATAGTGTATAGCATGGTTGAGAATGATTGAGAACCTATGTGGTTCAAGTGAAATGCATGGATGAATGATTAAGTAAGTAGACTTGTGAATGTTTTGTGATAATGCAAAAAGGTGGGCTAAGTGCGATACCATCCTAATGCATATTGACGATGAGCTGGCTATGTGCGATTCTATTGTTAGGTATGTTATTTAGTGGGCTATGTGTGAAACCGCTATGAATACCTTGTTGGTAGGCTAAGTGCGATACTACCTTACTAATTGAATAGGGTGGGCTTAGTGCGGAACCACCGAGAGATTTGATGTGTGAATGTGATAGTGAGTAGATTAGCTGTGTGGATTAGCTGCGTGGATTAGCTACGTGGACTAGCTTTGTGGATTAGCTGTGTGGATGTATTATCGAGAAATAATGATGTGTTGTATATTGTGTAAATGTGACATTGAATGCAGGGGTGCATTTCGATGGTTATGAGTATGTGACTCATGATGTGTTGGAAATGTGGTAAGGGATAGAAAGAGTAAGCACAGTTGTGAATTACTTATGTTAGTATAATGCTAATTGTTGCTTACCTTATACTATGTTGCTTAATTGTTTATGCGTAAACTTACTAAGCTCAAAGCTTACTCTCTTTCTTTTCCCTTGTCTTATAGAGTAAAGGTGTTGAACCGAGATACGAGGATCAATTAGAAGATCGCCCACACTATCAGCACACTCTGGTACATTAGACTCAATGTTTTCTGTATGGCATGTATAGGGGCTAGACAAATTATTGAATTTTTGGTGTAAATGGCTAAGATGTGTTGGCCTTTAGATGGATAGTGTATTTTGTATAATGCCATGGTTGTTGGCTATTACATTATATGAAAGAAAGATGTAGTTTTCTATGTGAGATTGCACTTCAATTTGAGTTGATTATGGATGTGTTGTATGAGTGCATGTTGTGTAAGCTATAAGGGTGAGAAGAGCTTAGCAAATAGCTTTGTTCTTGGCCATGTGGATAGACACACCAAGGCGTGTGTCTAGCCATGTGTGACACACAGTCAGCCCACTCGGCGTGTGCTTTGGCCGCAAGGTCCCCGCATGTTAGTATTTGAAGTCGAGATAGACCACGGACTAGTCACACAGCGCAGCCTGCCCTAGGGCATGTGGGATTAATCAGTGTTGGCCATGGGCTAGCCACACGGGCGTCTGTCTAGACTCTAGGCCGTGTTAAGGTAGTCAGTGTGTACCACGAGTGGTAAGCACGGGCGTGTGCCTTGGCCGTGGGACATTGGCGCAATCGTTGGTGTTTTAGGCACGCTTGGGGACATGGGCGTGTGTGTCCATGCACGGGCGTGTCTAATCTTGCACGGGCGTGTGAGATCTGTATAAAAGAGAAAAAAAAATTAAGATTGGAAAAAGTTTCGGTTTAGTCTTGAGAGCCCTGGTGTGTATGAGTGAGGCCTCATGTAACATCCTGAATTAATGGGCCTATGTGTTTAGTGTAGGGATATGTTTAATGTGTTAATTTGAATGTTAGGAGTCCAAATTGGGCTCAGGTTTAGGCAGAGGCCTTGGTTAAATTCTCTGTTTGGGCACTATAGGGTTTAAAAGGTGGTATTTGTGCTTAAATACCAAAGTGGGCTTGTGGCCCAATATTAGGTGGCGCTCCAAGGGAGCTAGAGGGTGGCGCCATTAGCAGTTGAAGAGGCCCAAGTTTTGGTCGTAAGGAGCCCATGTCTTTGGGCCATTTTGGGCACTTAAAAAGGGAGCAAGGGGGGACAGCAATGGGGCTAGAAAATAGGAGGATTAAATGATTGGGATAATGTGGATATTATGCTGATAATAGTAGGGAGAGGTGGTGTTATTTAGGCCTCTTCTAAAGGTATGAATAGATTAAGATAAAGGAGAAAAGATAGGAGCTATCTGCTGAGTGCAGTGTTGGCCGAAATTCCATCACCTAGAGGAGGGAAGAAATCGGTTTCTTTATGGCAAAGGGGTGCCAAAATTTCCCCTATTATTTGATGAGTTGTTAGTTAGCAAGAAGGGCACTTTCGGTTTTTGATAAGTAAGTGCCAAAAGTCTCTATAAATAGGGGTAGTATCTCTTCAATTCCGGCATTTGAACCCTATTCTTTTCTTCATTCTCTGTGCCGAAACTCTCAGCCATTCTCTGCAATTTCTTTTCTTTTGATTTCTTCAAAAGCCGAAACCTCCCAATTTTTCTCAACATCTTTTCTTTCAAAAGCCGAAACTCTGAGCTTTATTCTCATCTCCATAGCCGAATACTTCCTATTCCCTTTTGTCGATTTCTTTACTAAAGCTGAATCTACATAGACTTCTTCCTATCATCTTTTCTTCTGATCTTCTCAAAAGCCGGAATCTCTAAGGGGTAGTCGAATTCTTTGTGCTAAGGTGAGTGCTAATTTTCCTATCTCTTCACTTTGTCTTTCGGTTTTTGGGAGACAAAGCCGAAAAGCTAATGGTTTAATGGTTTTATGTATTCTCTTGTTGGACGACATTCGGGAATTGAAGTAGATCTCTTAGATCCAAAAGCCGGAAACACTAGTCCTTGAATCTCATATCACTTTTCAGGAATTTCAGGGTAAGGGATTCTCTTTAGGTTCTCGTTAGATTCGATATCGAAATCACAATCTTAACAATAAGTTATGATTAATAAGGCCTTTTTGATGGAATCAAATATCGATCAGGCAAATGAGGGGATTGGATCTGTCAAACCAATCCTTAAGTTTAAGAAACGAGCGGTGTCAGTAGTTCGGGATTGGCCACCGGGTTGTGGATCGACTTCTGAGCAACACCTTAGGCAAATAGCGGTTGTGTCGGCTACGGATAGCATCGACATAGAAAGTGTCGTCTTAACCATAAACAGGTGTGTAGATCTCTAACACACTAGTTAATCTGTATTATATATATATATTGGGCTAAAAAGCGAGAAATAGGTCATGTAGACGATCGAATAAAACCCAAAAAGGGTCTCAAAGGATGCCAGTGCGTAATCATAGAAATCTCTATGTGTATCGATAAATATATATATGAAAGCTTGTTTTCTTAAAGATGGTATGATGTTTTCAATTTTTCATGTGTGTATGCATGGGGTGGGATTATGATAATGAAGGGGAAGAGCATGATAAGTCACTTGGTGATCGGTGGTTAAACCACGAATTCAAATGTTAGGTCACATAGTGATCGGTGGCAAAGCCACACTTAAATGATTCCTGATTAATAGGAATAGGCGATGACACCTGTCGATATGGTGTGTAGCGGTTGGCGGGTTGATTGTAGAAATCCCGAGGTGTGTTGGTGGTGCGGGTTGGTGTGTAGAGGATGGACTTTTGGATGGGTTGGGCCAGTTACCATTCATCATTTAATATGTATGTATGATTGTTGCCATAACGTATGGGCCAAGGCCCATAATGTGTTTGTGGGCCTCAGGTCGTTGTGTGTTTCGGGATTTATACACTGAGTCTTGGTGACTCGCCCTTTCATTTTTTTCCCCCTGACTTTTCAGATGAGCAGTAGATCGTGGACATGGGAGTCGAGGCGGACTCGAGGGGCTATCAAGTTTTATTTTATTTATTTTCATAGACTAATTTCGGTTTTCTTTAAGTTTTAAGTTTGGGATTATTTGTGTAATAAGGCCCCATGGCATAGGTTATCCTTTTTTTTTATTTGTTAATGTTTACAGTTTAAAGTTTATGTTCAAGGACTTAAGTCTTAAAACGTAATAAAATGGGTTTTCCAATCATGTTCAACGTAAAACAAAGGTTTTCAACAAATATCTTATTTTTATCAAATGCCTAAGTAAAGAAACTGAGATTTTCCAAAAACCATTAAAGTAAAGTTTTAATAATAAACCCCGTAGCATGCCAGATCTGGTCGTAGCATTTGGGCCGGGTTTGGGGTGTTACATTTTGGTATCAGAGCCCAGTTCAAAACTCGGCCTGTGAATGGGTCTAGTAGTGTTTTGAAAATTTGATGAGAATTTGAGAAAATGTCTTGGATGAAGATATGGCCTTCGAGTCTACCAGTACCCGATCCACGCAGGTAAGTATTCTAACTTCTGATATGATATGCATGATTGGGCTTGATGGGCTTGATGGACGTAGACTAGTATGTTAGGCATTGATGGACCTTAGGCTTAGTTTAAACAACACTATAAATTCATAAGACTTAATCTATCCAAACAAACCTGTGAACAAATTGCTAGGTTAGGGTGTGGCAACAGGCATACGCATGTCTAGGATTGGATTCAGGGAGAGCTTGGTACTTAAGCGGTCCTAGTGACTCACCTCCTCTTCGCTAGAATCCTACCTGGTACGTAGTGACTGTTCACCTTCGCCATGAGGACTTGTTGACAGGCCAAAATTTATAATTAAAACCCGAAGGGGACCAGCCACCCTAATTTTGAAAATTTCCAAAATACCCCTGGTTTGTGAAGGAAATACTAAATTACCCCTGATTTGAAAAATGACCAAAATACCCCTGGTTTGGAAAATTACCAAAATACCCCCGAAATGCAAAATTACCAAAATACCCTTATTTCGTAAAATCACCAAGATACCCTATTTTTGAAAAAAAATAATAATATTTCGAAAATACCCTGTAGGATAAAATTACGAAAGTACCCATAGGTAGTGAAATGACGAAAATATCCTTATGTGATGAATCTGAGTTCATGGATGCTACTTGTATGTTGATGTATGATGGTTGATGTATGAAGTTCCTAGAACTAGGAAATACAGACTTGAGACTGAAACCTGTAGATATAATTTCGAAATCGAAAGAACTACTCTTAAAACTACTGTTCATAAGATTGTTCGTGGTTAATTAGTGGAAGAAATTAACAATTCATAAAATTTCTAATCAGATAAACGCGAATCGGTAGAATGAGTACAAGAGGTCGTGGATGTCCGCGCGTGTGGTCGTGGTAGGGTAGGATGATGATGTGTCGTAACCGAGAGGGTCTAGCCATGGATCAGAAACGAGATGCCGTACCACCACCGTGGAGGAGGAATTTCAGACTGCACACCGGAGATGATGCGGTATCTCAGGCAATGGTAAGGGTTCTAGAGAGGGTTGCTGGGGCAGGCATGGGCACAGGAGCCCGGAAGTCTGTGCCGGAGCGACTTAGAGCCAATGGGGCGGAATTGTTTAGGGGAATTTTTGGTATAGCCCTGAGTTCAGCTGAGTATTGGTTGGAGGCAGTTGAACGCATAATGGATGATTTAGATTTCACGGAGGAGGAGAAGTTGAAAGGGGTTGTATCCCTCCTGCGGGACGAAGCTTATTAATGGTGGCTTACGGTTAAGGATGGTACGGTGGCTGATCGTATCACTTGGGATTCCTTCAAAACAACGTTTCAGAGTAAATACATTGGGACAAGTTATATGGATGCGCAGCGTAGAGCATTTCTGAATTTGGTGCAAGGAAGTAGGTCGGTGGCTGCGTACGAAGCGGAATTCTTACGCCTTAGCCGTTATGCTCGAGGAATGGTGGCCACAGACCATGAACATTGTGTTCGATTTGAAGATGGTCTGAGGAATGATTTGCGTGTATTGATAGCTCCACAGCGGGAGAGGGAATTCGCTGTGCTTGTGGAAAAAGCTAAGATAGCTGAGGAGGTGAAGCGGACAGAGAAACTAAATCGGGATAGAGATAGGGGTGGAAGTAAGAGTAATTTTGGATCGTCAGGGGCAGCTGGGTGTACTCAAAAAAGGCCTAGGTCAGACGGGCCGAGGCGGGAAGAGAGACCTCTCTCATGTTGGTGGAGACACGTGTGTGTCGATGTGGTGAATTCCATGTAGGCGAGTGTTGGGCAAGCAGTGGGAAGTGCTTTAGGTGTGGATCTACGGACCACCAAGTTAGAAACTGTCCGCAGCGATGGGCAGTGAAGGGCCTATGGGCCAAGGGAATGCACAACCAGGAAGAGGTGGTCAGCAGCCACAGAGAGGTCGTGGTCTAGCCAGAGGTGGTAACGGTTTTGGTTGGGGCCGTGGAGCACCAGGCTAAGGGGCAGGAAACACTGAGGCGAGACAGCCGGGGTTAGTCTATGCTGCCAGACGTCGAGAGGAGGCTGACGCACCGGATGTTATAACCGGTACGTTTTTAATTTTTGGTTTGCCTTACACTGGCTTGATTGATAATGATTCGACGCACTCTTATGTTGCTAGTGCTATAGCGGGAACTCTGAACATAGGATATGAGACTTCTTCTAGGGAGATGACTGTAGTAAGCCCTCTAGGACAAACTGTAGTGGTGAACAAATCAGAGGCGGGGCGTACTCTGGAAGTTCAAGGGGTAGCTTTTTGGGCTGATCTGATTGAACTGCCGTTTGGGGAGTTCGATTTGATCTTAGGAATAGATTGGTTAGTGAAGTATCAAGCGAACTTGGACTGTGCAGCCAAGCGTATTGTGTTAAAGACTCCCGATGGCGGTGAAGTGTTGGTGATAGGTGAAAGGGGAACTGTTTGTCAAATGTGGTGTTCGCCTAAGCGCGAAAAGGATGGTGAGAAAAAAGGATGCGAGGCAATTCTAATGTTTGTTCGGGCTCTGGAAGCCAAGGAACTAACTGTCGGAGATGTCAGGACGGTGAAGGAATTTTCTGATGTTTTCCCAGAAGAGCTTCTGGGATTACACCCGGATCGTGAAGTGGAGTTTGATATCGATCTTCTTCCGGGAACAGTGCCAATATCTATTGCTCCGTATAGGATGGCACCAAAGGAGTTGGTGGAATTGAAAGCGCAGATTTAGGAGTTCTTTGGATAGAGGTTTTATTCGACCAAGTGTGTCGCATGCAGGGGCGCCGGTGTTATTTGTTAAGAAGAAGGATGGAACAATGCGTATGTGCATTGACTATCGCCGATTAAACAAGTTAACCATCAAGAACAAATACCCGCTTCTTGAGGATCGGTGACTTGTTCGATCGATTGAAGGGGGCCTCAGTCTTTTCGGAGATAGATCTGAGGTCGGGGTACCATCAGCTTAAGGTCAAAGAGGCAGATATTCATAAGACGACTTTTAGGACTTGCTACGGTCACTATGATTTTATGGTGATGCCATTTGGGTTGACCAACGCGCCAGCAGCGTTCATGGACAAGATGAACCGAGTGTTCCAACCCTACTTGGATCGGTTTGTCGTAGTATTTATAGATGACATCCTGGTTTATTCAAGATCGGAAGAGGAGCATGATTCACATCTTTGGGTGGTTCTGAAGATTCTAAGGGAGAAGCAGTTGTATGCCAAATTTAGTAAGTGCAAATTTTGGCTAAGGGAGGTTACTTTTCTAGGTCACATTGTGTCGGCAGAGGGGATTAGGGTTGACCCTCGGAAGATTGAAGCGGTGTTGGATTGGAAGCCGCCTAAATCGGTAGCAGAAATTCGGAGTTTTCTTGGGTTAGCCGGGTATTACAGAAGGTTTGTGGAAGGATTTTCATTGATCGCGGCGCCGTTAACTAAGTTGTTAAGGAAAGGAGTTCCGTTTATTTGGTCTAGTAAGCAGCAAGAGAGTTTTGAGAAGTTAAAAAGGATTTTAACGGAGGCTCCAGTATTGATTCAGCCAGAGGCTGGGAAGGAATTCATGATTTATTGTGATGCTTCACACACGGGATTAGGATGCGTGTTAATGCAAGATGGAAAGGTGGTTGCGTACGCATCGCGGTAGTTGAGACCACACGAAGCAAATTATCCCACCCATGATTTGGAGTTGGCAGCGGTGGTTTTCGCTTTGAAAATCTGGAGACATTATCTATACGGGGAGAAATCTGTCATTTATACCGATCACAAGAGCCTAAAATACCTTTTGACTCAGAAGGAGTTGAATCTAAGGCAAAGGAGGTGGATTGAGTTGTTAAAGGATTATGACTGCTCGATCGAGTACCATCCGGGTAAAGCCAACATGGTGGCGGATGCTCTAAGCCGTAAAGTAATCTCTGACTTGAGAGAAATGTTTGCTCACCTCAGTTTATACGATGATGGAAGTTTATTAGCTGAACTTCAAGTGAAACCCTCATGGGTCAGTCAGGTTAAGGAGAAACAGCAAACTGATGAGTTGCTAAAGGAGAAGTTTCCGGTAGGATCAAGTGAAGGATTAACAGAATTTAGAGTGAATGAGGAAGGGCTATTGTGTTTTCAAGGGAGAGTGTGCATGCCGAAAGATCCTGAACTGAGGCATAGGATTTTGTGAGAAGCGCATGGTAGTCCATACGCTATGCACCCTGGAGGGAGTAAGATGTATCGAGATTTGTGAGAACAGTTTTGGTGGCCGGGTTTAAAATGAGAGGTGACCGAGTTTGTGGGAAAGTGTTTGACCTGTCAGCAGGTAAAGGCAGAACATCAGTTACCATCAGGGTTGTTGCAGCCGGTGAAGATTCCACAATGGAAGTGGGAAAGGATCACAATGGACTTTGTTAGTGGGCTACCCCTCATGTCTACTAAGAAAGATTCGGTTTGGGTAATTGTGGATCGCTTGACGAAGTCTGTTCATTTTATACCGGTACGTGTCGATTACTCTTTGCAGAAATTGGCTAAGCTATACATCGCGGAGGTAGTGAGGTTGCATGGGGTACCAGTATCAATCATTTCAGACAGGGACCCTAGGTTCACCTCACGATTTTGGAAGGCGTTGCATCAAGTGTTGGGTACGAAGTTGGATTTTAGTACGGCGTTTCATCCTCAGACCGATGGACAGTCTGAGCAGGTAATTCAGATCTTAGAAGACATGTTAAGAGGATGTTTCATTGACTTCAGGGGTAGTTGGGAAGAGTTCTTACCGTTGTCGGAGTTTGCGTACAACAATAGCTACCAGTCAAGTATTCAGATGGCGCCCTATGAAGCATTGTATGGGCGGAGGTGTCGTACACCTACCTGTTGGATGGAACTAGGGGAACGTCGGATTTTGGGTCCGGAGTTGGTTACCGAGACCGAGGAGAAGGTTGAGTTAATTCGGGCTCGATTAAAGGAAGCGTCAGACAGACAGAAGTCCTATGTTGATCTGAAGCGTAAGGACATAGAATTTGCAGTGGGTGACAAGGTTTTCTTGAAGGTGTCGCGATGGAAGAAAGCATTAAGGTTTGGTTGAAAGGGTAAATTAAGTCTCAGATTTATCAGACCATATCGAGTGTTGAAACGAGTAGGACCGGTAGCTTATCAGCTAGAGTTACCTTCTGAGCTAAGCCAGATTCACAATGTATTCCACGTCTCTATGTTAAGACGCTATCGTTCGGATCCATCCCATGTAGTGTCTGTGGAAGAAATCGAAGTAAGACCCGATTTATCCTTTGAAGAGGAACCAGTAGAAATTCTGGATCGTGATGTCAAAGTGTTGCGAAGGAAGACGGTTCCGTTGGTTAAGGTTCTATGGCAGAATCACAGTTCTGAGGAGGCTACTTAGGAGCCGGAGGAGACGATGCAGCAGTAATACCCTCATCTCTTCTGATCAGGTAATTTCGAGGACGAAATTTCTTTAAGGGGGGTAGAACTGTAACATCCTGAATTAATGGGCCTATGCGTTTAGTGTGGGGATATGTTTAATGTGTTAATTTGAGTGTTAGGAGTCCAAATTGGGCTCAGGTTTAGGCAGAGGCCTTGGTTAAATTCTCTGTTTGGGCACTATAGGGTTTAAAAGGTGGTATTTGTGTTTAAATACCAAAGTGGGCTTGTGGCCCAATATTCGGTGGCGCTGCAAGGGAGCTAGAGGGTGGCGCCATTAGCAGTTGAAGAGGCCCAAGTTTTGGCCGTAAGGAGCCCATGTCTTTAGGCCATTTTCTGCACTTAAAAAGGGAGCAAGGGTGACGGCAATGGGGCTAGAAAATAGGAGGATTAAATGATTGGGATAATGTGGATATTATGCTGATAATAGTAGGGAGAGGTGGTCTTATTTAGGCCTCTTCTAAAGGTATGAATAGATTAAGATAAAGGAGAAAAGATAGGAGCTATCTACTGAGTGCAGTGTTGGACGAAATTCCATCACCTAGAGGAGGGAAGAAATTGGTTTCTTTATGGCAAAGGGGTGCCGAAATTTCCCCTATTATTTGATGAGTTGTTAGTTAGCAAGAAGGGCACTTTCGGTTTTTGATAAGTAAGTGCCGAAAGTCTCTATAAATAGGGGTAGTATCTCTTCAATTCCGGCATTTGAACCCTATTCTTTTCTTCATTCTCTGTGCCAAAACTCTCAGTCATTCTCTGCATTTTCTTTTCTTTTGATTTCTTCAAAAGCCGAAACCTCTAAAATTTTCTCAACATCTTTTCTTTCAAAACCCGAAGCTCTGAACTCTATTCTCATCTCCATAGCCGAATACTTCCTATTCCCTTTTGCCGATTTCTTCACTAAAGCCGAATCTACATAGACTTCTTCCTATCATCTTTTCTTCTGATCTTCTCAAAAGCCTAATCTCTAAGGGGGTAGTCGAATTCTTTGTGCTAAGGTGAGTGCTGATTTTCCTATCTCTTCACTTTCTCTTTCGGTTTTTGGGAGACAAAGCCGAAAAGCTAATGGTTTAATGGTTTTATGTATTCTCTTGTTGGGCGACATTCGGGAATTGAAGTAGATCTCTTAGATCCAAAAGCCGGAAACACTAGTCCCTGAATCTCATATCACTTTTTGGGAATTTCAAGGTAAGGGATTCTCTTTAGGTTCTCGTTAGATTCGATATCGAAATCACAATCTTAACCATATGTTATGATTAATAAGGTCTTTTTGATGGAATCAAATATCGATCAAGAGAAGGAGGGGATCAGATCTGTCAAACCAATCCCTAAGTTTAAGAAACGAGCGGTGTCAGTAGTTCGGGATTGGCCACCGGGTTGTGGATCGGCTTTTGAGCAACACCTTAGGCAAATAGTGGTTGTGTCGGCTACGGATAGCATCGACATAGAAAGTGTCGTCTTAACCATAAACAGGTGTGTAGATCTCTAACACACTACTTAACTGTATTATATATATATATTGGGCTAAAAAGCCAAAAATAAGCTGTGTAGACAGTCGAATAAAACCCGAAAAAGGGTCTGTAAAGGATGCCAGGTACGTAATCATAGAAATCTCTATGTGTATCGATAAATATATATATGAAAGCCTATTTTCTTAAAGATGGTATGATGTTTTCAATTTTTCATGTGTGTATGCATGGGGTGGGATTATGATAATGAAGGGGAAGAGCATGATAGGTCACTTGGTGATCGGTGGTTAAACCACGAATTCAAATGTTAGGTCACATAGTGATCGGTGGAAAAGCCACACTTAAATGATTCCTGATTAATAGGAATAGGCAGTACAGCTATCAATATGGTGTGTAGCGGTTGGCGGGTTGATTGTAGAAATCCCCGAGGTGTGTTGGCTGGTACGGGTTGGTGTGTAGAGGATGGACTTTTAGGATGGGTTGGGCCAGTTACCATTCATCATTTAATATGTATGTATGATTGTTGCCATAACGTATGGGCCAAGGCCCATAATGTGTTTGTGGGCCTCAGGTCGTTGTGTGTTTCGGGATTTATACACTGAGTCTTGGTGACTCGCCCTTTCATTTTTTCCCCTGACTTTTCAGATGAGCAGTAGATCGTGGACATGGGAGCCGAGGCGAACTCGAGGGGCCATCAAGTTTTATTTTATTTATTTTCATAGACTACTTTCGGTTTTCTTTAAGTTTTAAGTTTGGGATTATTTGTGTAATAAGGCCCCATGGCATAGGTTATCGTTTTTTTTATTTGTTAATGTTTACAGTTTAAAGTTTATGTTCAAGGACTTAAGTCTTAAAACGTAATAAAATGGGTTTTCCAATCATGTTCAACGTAAAACAAAGGTTTTCAACAAATATCTTATTTTTATCAAATGCCTAAGTAAAGAAACTGAGATTTTCCAAAAACCATTAAAGTAAAGTTTTAATAATAAACCCCGTAGCATGCCAGATCTGGTCGTAGCGTTTGGGCCGGGTTTAGGGTGTTACACCTCGTAAGTCAAGAATGAGGTTGTTGAGATGACTTCAGAGAGTAGTTATGACGAGCCTAAGTGGCGATCTAGGGGTTTGAGTTTGGTAACGCCTCGGGCCCGGTTCTGGCGTAGAACCCGGGTAAGGGGTGTTACAATGACAGCCTATCATAAGCTTAAATAAGTAATGGTTGTTAATCGATCGATCCATCAAAAAAGAAATACCGGAATTGTCTCAGAGTCTGCTACTCTAGATGTAACATGAACGTCTAAGCAAAACAATGAGTAGCGTATTTATTCATTTTCAGTTTAAATCCTTGGCAAGAAAGGGTTTAGCTATGATTTATGTATGTATGCAAAGAAACTCACTAAGTTCATTGAACTTATCAGAGTTTGACCTATGTCTTATAGGGTTTGCGGAATAAAGGCCTTACAAGGAGGGACTAACCCAGATTGAGTTAGATCAAGGATCATTATCAATAAAGTGGCATGCACTGTAACACTCGTAACCCGTATCCATCATCGGAATAGGGTTACGAAGCATTACCTGAGTTTACATTTTAGAACTATGAAAAAAATAGTACATTTAATTCATATCATCAATCACAGCAAAACCAATCAATAGCATACATATTGTCCCTTATACGAGCCCTCGAGGCCATAAAAACACATTAGAAACAAATCGAGACTAAATCAGAAACATATAGAAATTTCAGGGAAAAGATGAAAATTTACAAACTGCAGGGGTCACATGGTCGTGTAGCCAAACCGTGTGCTAGGCCGTGTAAAACCTAAATTGCAACCCTTTGAAAACTACATGGGACACACGGCCGTTTGTCACACACGGCTGAGACACATGCCCGTGTCTCTGCCCGTGTGGACGAAAATAGGCTATTTTACAAGCCATTTTTCTCATTTTTTTCAACATGTACCTATAATCCCTTTTGTACATATACGTAAGCCCACAAAAGGCACCAAAACCATGAATAATCAAGCCAAACACATATGGTACAATAACATCCAACCAATATTCCCAAAGGCACCTCAAATGACAACATTAAAACATGTATAACCATGTATTCAATTTGGCCAAAATAATTGATTAACTTCTAACTAAGTTTGCATCACTACACCACATGTAAATCACTTACCAAAACATACCATTTGGTACCAACTGTACCACATAATTATTAGTATCAAAATACATATATGCTTATTATGGCAAAACACCAATTAACAACAAGTTATATGTCATATCTAATATGCACATTCATCTACTTTTCTATCTACCATCATTCAACCATAACAAGTCATATATCAAACATTAAAGGCTACTTATATACACCTTATAATATATATATCATTTTACCAACATAAGGCCAAAATGCAAACTAACCAAATGATCTTTTCCACAACCAAAACACATAGGCTAACATTAGCCAAAATACCTATACATGCCTTTATAACCTTAACCAAGACATCAAAATCTACCAATATAATCGCTGGATAGTGTGATAAATCTCCGACGAGCTTCCAACCCGATCGAGCTTTCGATAGTGTGAAAAGTAAAGAAAAATAACTACGTAAGCAATGAATGCTTAGTAAGCTCGTATAAACTTTAATTAGATCAATCTATTTCCAATATGAAATTTATACATATTAAGAATAATCATATACCGATACCACACGATTCATGAAACCAAATTCAACAACTCACCAAATTAGTAAATCCACAACATCACTTATACATATTATCCCTAGCATAGTAGGATTTTTAACAATTTTAAACTCTTCCAAATTTATTTATTTTTATTTGCATTTCATTACTTCCCACACCCGTTGCATATGCATAACATACAAGACATAGCATATCATTCAACCATATCCACAAGCTAGTGCATTTTAACATAGCCTTTTCGAATTAATCACATAATAAGTCATTTCATAAGAAATTGCTTAAACCTTACCACTTTTTCATGAGTACAAGCATATTTTCATTTGAGCACTTACCATTCCAATACAATTTATAAGTAAACAGAATACCATTCAACCAACAGCTTGGCACTTGCCTAAGTATCAAATAACAACACATGTTAGCATACTTGAAAATATTTCATATAAACTCAACATTTGATAACCTTATTTTCTCAGCATGTCACACCTGAGTTTATTACTCATCTCCACTTACATAGTTTCCATGTATCAACATATCAAATATATTCATATATGTACATGTCATGATACATATCATTATCTTATAGTTTCTTCATATATATATAATTCATTTCAATATATCAATATATCATGTACCATCATTTCCATTTATGTCATGTATATACCTGTATTAGTTTGTATTGAACTCTTATAACCTCGTAACAGAACTGTGCCCGTTGAACCACTTACAATAATAATGGATACGCGAGAATCTCGCACACTAAGTGCCAACATGTGGTCGAAACCACTACTATCTCATATCTCATATTAGTGCTCTCTCTCGAGCCATAAATAGGTCTGCTCACACAAGCTGTCAGTCAAGACGTAGCTACACGGTGCTGCTCACACAAGTTGTAAAGTAACCGTAACACATGCCAAAAACTCAGGCACCGGTAGGACGTATGAGACCAGCACCCAAAACATGATAACCCCTAATGACATGTCATTTGTATCCTAAATATTCCTAAGGTTCAAACGGGACCCGATAGTCGTCGTGCGTCGTTGAATTTTCCTCATTTTGTTATAAGCTAAATTGCATACTAACATATATATATATATATATATCAATTCATTTTCAATAAAATTTCATATAATAACATTCAATTTAATCAACATTATACATAGTATAGTTCATACAAACTTACCTGGCTAAATTGCAGAAATACCAAAGTTCAGGGGCATTTTGGTAATTTTTCATTTTCCTTGATTTTCCACCCGGTCTTGATATAAATTAATAATTTAAGTCAATATATTAATTTAGACAATAAAATAATTCATTACATACAATTTGGTCATTTTTGACATTTTTATAAAATTGCCCCTTAAGTTTTACTTTTATTCAATTTAGTCCCTAAGCCCAAAACATGCAAATTAACCATTTTTAACCAGAATTGAGCTTAGCTGAATGTTCATGGTATCCAAAACAGCCCATTTATGCAACTATTTCACATAAATCCTTGTACTTTTATTAATTTAACAATTTAGTCCTTAATCGAAAAATTCATCAAAATCACTTAACAAAATACTTTTAAATATAAATCAATATTCCAAATTTATTATATAACATCAAAAATCACAATATTCATCAATGGAAACATTCAAAATCTTTAACATTTTCAAAATCGAAGGTACGGGCTAGCTGGACCTAGATACAACGATCTCAAAAACATAAAAATTACAAGAAACTGATAGTTTAGGGGCTTACATGCAAGGAATTTTCTTAAGCAAAATTTTCAAGCTTCCATGGCTCTTCCTTTCTATAAATTTCAAAAAGATGACCACTTTTTTTATTTAATTAATATATATTTAATTGCCTAATTACCAAATTACCCTTACCTAACTTTAAAATTTTCATGATTGCCAAGCCATGCACATCCACTAACTCATTTAATGGTCTAATTACCATATAAGGACCTCCACTTTAAAGTTCTATAGCTATTTAATGCCTTTAGCTTATAGAGCACAACTTTTGCACTTTACGCGATTTAGCCTTTTTGCTTAATTAACTATCGAAATGATAAAATTTTTCAACGAAACTTTAATACCACCTTAATTACACTCTGTAAATATTTATAAAAGTATTTATGACTCGGTTTATAGAAACGAGGTCCCGATACCTTATTTTTCTAAAACCACTTGACCTTAGGGTCATACAACTTGAACTTAATAAATCGCTTATAAAACAAAAATCGCAATATAAAAAACCTTTTTAAAATCAAAATTAACTCGTAAATATTAAATATAATATTTACAAACTTATTCGTGGATCTGGTGGCCCCGAAACCACTATTTTTGACACCACTAGAAAACGGGTTGTTATAACTCTTCCCCCCTTATGAAAATTTCATCCTCGAAATTTCTCACCTGATACAAGCTATTAAGTCTAGTCTTTCTTCCACCTTTTCAATCAAAGTCCACAAAAATCAATCATAACTTATATCGACTTTGAACTCATATAAGAACTAATTTTAGAACTTGATACTATACCCGAACGTAACTGAGTAACTTTGTTGTTCTCCTGTCATCAGTTTATCATTAATAGTATAACTACTGAGAAAGTCCCAGTAATCTTTTGTCGAAACATAACCTAGAAACCCGGATTATCAAACTCTGACTGATGCTTCTGACGTGGTTCCATCTGTAACTTTCAACGGATATTTGTTCCCCTTTTCTAGGAAAGCCTCAAGCAATATTATTTTAAACAAGTGCGATAACTTTAACAATCGGGACGACTTTAACCCATAAAACATTCCCGATTAGAACTGACCTGATAGATATATTTCTGTATCATGTCTTCAAGAATCTAAATTTCTCACTCTGACTGTCCGTCTATTTACCCGTGAATGCACAAAATTTGTTCCTAGACTTGAGGATAAACCTAAATGCATATAACTCAAATTACTTTTCAACTGAATAACCCGCTCTGATTTGAAACAACTAAGTCAATCTTAACTATCAAATAATAACATTTCAAAGTAATCCCTTATTCTTATTGTTAGGACAACTCAAACATACCATCTTTCATAATTCCCTCAAAATGCTAGTCAAAGATCTTTAAAAACTGCATTAACTCAAACGAAACATAACATCCCATTTTAACTTGTTGACAAAAATTAGGATTACCTGAAAAATGAGAATCGACATACAATTTTAAGCTCGATCTTCTACCGACTATACTTTTGTCGATGCATACTCCTTCACGAAAGCTAGAAAGGGAACATAATAAAGCTATTTCAATTATTAACATCGAAGCTTTGAACTATACCGAAGCCACAACCATCAGATAGATTAAAAACCATAGTATTATAATAAAAATGACGTTTTGACTGTATAGATAGAACAATACCTCCACATCAATAGTGCATTTCTAAATAGAAGAGGAAAATCGAATGTAGTTCCAGTAACAGCCAGTATAGGAACACAACCTCTAAAAACCTAAAATCTGTATAATCGTACTTCCATGATTGAACCAGGAATCATAATCGTAATAGATGTTATTACTTTCAACCAATGAATATCTTTTACAGATGAGCCATGTTTAATAGATAATGAAATCCAAGATGTGAAACTATACTAAATTTCCTAGAATACAACCCGTATTGAATGATAAAGAGCTCGATGATATCCCAGAGAAAATTCAGAAGAAGAATATCGCCCATACGCACTGGAAACAGTTGTGATAGAGACAACGTAAATTGCATATATGTAATTCAGAGCATCAACCAGTAGAAGTAGAAAATAACTTCATATGATTCTTATCATCAAGTCTTCTATCGAACATAATTGATTAGAAAACCAAAGAAAGATGAGTAATGTTGATCATAAATCAACCAGACTGACAATAATTCTGCCTAATATTATGATTAGCCAGCCTTTCTATATGATAAGAATCACGTCTGAAAATGAACAATTACATATATCTCTGAGAATAAAAGAACATATAGAATACCCATAGGAGATCACTGTAAAATACTCAACCATAACAGCTGCATTAAAATATCTTTGCAATTTGAACATTATTCCACTGACTACTACAGTCATCAATAATCCCACATTATCCCATTCACTAAAGAAATCAATTCAGAATAAATTCCGGTTAACTCGTTCTTTAGATACCATACCTATATAAATCGATTAGTCAAGATTAACTTCTTCTTTAATAATGACATCGCGTAATCCAAATGATCTTCACAAAAAAATTGATATCTCTTCTAAAACTGTCTTTACTTGCTAACCCATTCTCAGCTCTGACTGTATTATTAATCATTCAGCCACTGAACTCTTCGGTTTCACACTTGTGAACTTAATCAATATAAATCTTGTGAATTTTGTTATATAAGATGTACATGTGAGGGGGTGAAGGTCGTAAAGCCTCAAAATTTTGACTCTCATATATATACATATAACATAACATTCATCATCAACATAATATTATGAACTTTTATTCATACCTTTATGAGTTCCGACTCATCATAATCAACATTTTTACACAGATACTTGAGTATCGCTTTCAGCATTATCGAAATTAGCTTGGTTTGAAAGCATCTCTGTCTAAAATGAAACAAACCATATCAACATCGGGAGATATCACACTATCACAGGTTATATAATGGCAAGTATTTCTAGACTTCACACATACTATGTTTAGTCCGAGAATCGACTAAACCGTAGCTCTGATACCAATAAATGTAACACCCTAACCCGTATCCATCGTCGAAATAAGGTTACGAAGCATTACCGGAGTTTAGATTTTAGAACTATAAAAAAATTTAGTACATTTAATTCATATCATCAATCAAAACAAAACCAATCAATAGCATACATATTGTCCCTTATACGAGCCCTCGAGGCCATAAAAACACATTAGAAACAAATCGAGACTAAATCAGAAATATATAGAAATTTCAAGGAAAAGATGAAAATTTACAAACTGCAGGGGTCACACGGCCGTGTGGCCAGACCGTGTGCTAGGCCGTATAAAACCTGACTTGCATCCCTTTGAAAACTACAGGGGACACACGACCGTGTGTCACACATGGCAAAGACACATGCCCGTGTCTCTGCCCGTGTGGACGAAAATAGGCTATTTTACAAGCCATTTTTCTCATTTTTTTCAACATGTACCTATAATCCCTTTTGTACATATACGTAAGCCCTCAAAAGGCACCAAAACCATGCATAATCAAGCCAAACACATATGGTACAATAACATCCAACCAATATGCCTCAAGGCACCTTAAATGACAACATTAAAACATGTATAACCATGTATTCAATTTGGCCAAAATAATTGATTAACTTCTAACTAAGTTTGCATCATTACACCACATGTAAATCACTTACCAAAACATACCATTGGGTACCAACTGTACCACATAATTATTAGTATCAAAAGACATATATGCTTATTATGGAAAAACACCAATTCATAACAAGTTATATGTCATATCTAATATGCACATTCATCTACTTTTCTATCTACCATCATTCAACCATAACAAGTCATATATAAAACATTACAAGGCTACTTATATACTGTAACGCACCAAAGTTTGGGCCTAGAGGAATTGGGCCTTGGGCATGGGAAGCGTTTAAAATTTTTGAGAATAAGAGAACGGCACAATTGCATGTTAGATCTGTTGGGTGAGTGATTTTGGAAGGTTAGGGGGCTTCTATGAAGTCTTGGGGTCAATCCATGTCATAAGGAAAAATTTTATTTTTAGCATTAGGGGAACCATGGCTCCTGGTTTTAAGCCTTTTAAGTAATTGTGATTATAAAGAGACACAAAAGAGCCTGTGGTGTAGTGGCAAGGTGGCATCACAATTGTGGCAAGGAGGTCAGAGGTTCAAGTCTCACTGCATGCAAATGGGATTATTTATTTTGCTCATGTATGGGCAAGAGTTTGTGTTGGATTTGAACTCTTTGATTGGAGAGTTTGAATGAGTCAATTGAGTGATTTAAGGAGTGGATCATGGAGGAAATCAAGGAGAGGCAAGTGGAGATTTTCAAGGAGTTTGAATGCTTGAGAAGTTGGTGCCGAAATGGGGTCTTTGCTATGGGAAATTTAGCTAGAGTTTGGTAGGAATACCATTTTTCTTTTAGCAATTTTGGCTTTTGGCTCTTTTTGTTCGTCTTTTTTCCTTTTGCCAAAATCGAGCAATACTCATTTTCTCTGCTATTTTTCCTTTGCAACAATTGCTGCTTGTTTCGAATCTCCCTTTATTCTCCTCCTCTTGGCACATTTCTGCTCTTCTTGTTTCTTAATGTGACTGAACCAATTCCTTCTCTCCCTCTTCTCTTACTCATTCGAAGTTCTTCTTTTCACTTATCTAAAACTGAATTCCCCTTCTCTCTACTTTTTTTCTGCAACTTTTCTCTGTCAACCTTGATTATTCTTTCTTAATCTGGAGTTAGGCCGAACATTAGTTATCTTTTCTTCTTCTTCTTTTCTGTTTCAGTCGGCATATGATTACTGTACTTTACCGATTCTCTTCCTCCCCATCTGCATTAATCCGCATCATCAAAGCCTCTGAAGAGCCAAATCTGTTCTTCTCTTGAAGGTTGTCCGAGTGCAATTTATTTATTGGTCGATTGTTAAGGGTAAGTGGTTTGTGCTTTCAATCTTTGACCGAATGCTAGTTCTCTTGTTGGCCGCGTGTTTTCCTAAGGTTAGTATTTGATTAACCTTGGTTATTGGATATTGATGCTTAATAATGGTTGTGGTACAGATAAACCACAAGGAGGTGAGATCAATTCATAATCAAACAGCTTAGGAAGTATAAGCTGATTTAATTAAGGTAAGTATTGTTTTGGGTTCGGCTTCTGTAGGCTTGTTAAATCTTATTAATGGAATGGCTAACTGAATACCTTAATCAAATATAGGTTCTACGCTCATGGGCTACTGCGTTTTTCTCCAACAAGGTGTGTACACACACCACCCCTATCGTAGATCGGCAAATGCTGAAATCCCGAAATGCCGAAAAGCCAAAATACCGGCGAATGATACCACACGAGCGTGCGATCGCACGTGTGGTGGACCGAGCCCACGAATATGGGCGTAAGATGGTTGAGGCCACCATGACCGTTCTCATGGGCTTAGGCCGTTTTTGGGGCCAAATGGACCTGAATGGGCCGAGTAGGCCCAATGGGCCCATAGGCCCTACGCGAGTAAATTTTGTGGATGGATAGAAATTAATGAGCCGGCCATGACGATCACATGGCCAAAGGCAGTTTTGGGCTAAATGGGTCACCCGAGCGTGTTGGCCCACTTGGGTCGAATATTGGGCTTTGGGCCCAATTACACCAGTTTCACCCTATATGTTATGTGTCGCTCGAGGCGACTGTAGACCTTTGGGAAGGTTGTAAAATGACCAAAATACCTCCATAGTGTAAATGACTGAAATACCCTTGTAGGGTAAATCGACCGTTATGCCCCTGAAGGGAAAAATGACTAAAATGCCCATACATGTTATATGATTGTTATTGTATGCTAGTTATGGTATGTTTCATTCATGTGATATTATGTTGCATGGGGGATGGGATCATTGATTTGGAGGAAGTATATGATTTGTTAGGGTCGCATGGTCGCTTGACGACTGTGGATCCACCGATGGCTTTTAACCGATTATTAGATTGGCAGCTCTGCTGCAATTTTGGTTAGTGCCGCAACCGGTGCTATATAAGGAGTGCAAGGATGGGTGGGTCGATTAAATCCCCACAGGAGTGCAGGGTTGGACAGGAGACGGAGTGTAACATCCCAAAATTTGAGTATTATTTGTGTTGGCTCGGGTATGAATTTTGTGTGTTAGCATAGTCTTATGAAGGCTTGATTTTATTTAGGAAGTTAGATAATTTTTAGTATGGTTTATTTAATGAAGTGGATTAAGTGAGCTTGACACTTAAGTTAATTTAAGTGTTAATTAAAGCATAAGAGGAGTAAGTGGCAAGATGGTTAAGGAGCTTGGAAGGTTGCTTGAGGTTAGAGGTTCGAGTAGCATGTTTAGCATTTTGAAGGCTTATTTTTTAATCCTAGCATTTATGGACGGTCAACCATTGTTTATGATAGGTTGGACTTTCATCTTTTGGCAAGTTGAATTTTTGTTTAAGGAAAGCATGAAATAGGGGATAAGAATCTTAAGGTTATGGAAGGTTGGGGAGACATAAGGCTTGGTTGTAGGAAAATGTTTTGGAAAGTATTCCAAGGCCTTTAGTGAATGTATGTGGACGGTATGGGTGTCTAAGGGGGTGGCCGAATTTTGTTAGGTAGCTTGGGGGGGAATAGTTGGCCAATTTTTCCTATTGAACATCTTTTTGCATTTTTGTTTTCCCTCTCCAAAAACTCTTTCTTTGGCCGAATGTCATTGTGCATTTTGTGCAAATTTAGCTTTTATTTTAGCTCTTATTTTGTTGAACCAAAAATGCTATTTCCTTTCTTTCATTTGTCCTTTTGAACCAAAACTTCATTTTGGTATTTTTGCAATTTTCTTTTAGGCAAAATAGGTGTTGGCCGAATCTCATCTCTCCCACATCTCTCTTTTATTTTCTTTTTGACATTTGTTCATAATCCCATTTTCTTTTACACTCTCTTGGCCGAATATTTCTCCATCTCAAATACCATTTCTTTTTCATTTGTTCAAAGATAAAACATCTACCTCCATTCTATTTTTCTTTTCTTTTTCACTTCACCATAGCCGAATCTTCCCACTTCCTTTTAGTTTTAGTTTGGCCGATTATTCAAGGGTAAACTCTCTTTGGTTTCTTCAATCAATTTTGAAAAAAAGGGGTAAGTGTTCATGGACGTTTTCCTTCAATTCTTTTCTCGTCTCTATGTTATTTTCTTGTGGATTAAGGCCGAATCTATGGGCATTGGTTTGTAAGGTTCTAATCATTCGTAGAAACCGATCTCTTTTAGGCTTTTCGAGATGTTGGAAGCAATCAATCTAAACCTCGTTTCTTTATCAATCGATTTGGGTAAGTTCAGGTAAGATTTGGTATTACAAGTGATAACTCTTTGGGATTTAGTAGTATGGCCGAATGGCCTTTGTTCATAATTTTAGTATTGGCCGATTGTAGGACAAGGTGTTCTAGTGCTGATAGATCGGATTCGGAGTTAGTTCTGCGTTGGTGAAAGGTGTGTATCTTACACACTTTATAACTTGGTTTATATATGTATATTTGTGTGTTATAACTAATCATATTATGAAAGTGGGTAAATCGATGAGATCTGGATATGATACCATGATGGTATGAATGAGGATTCGGGTAAGTCCGTTTCAATATGTTGTTAATACATGTGGATTGAAATCATGATCTACGATTTATGATATATTCATTATGAGATACATATCAAAGTTTATTGAAATGATTTGTCTATCTATTGCATTGGTATGGGCAATATGAGAGGAGGGGGAAGATTGATGATTCGTGTCTTCTGACACGGTGGTTTGGCACCACCAAAGGTTTGGTATCACATTCGTGTCTTCTGACACCAAAGGTTTGGCACCTCATAGCGACTTGTCCCTCGTGGTTAATTCCACCGTGGGTTGGCCCCACTTTTGAGATATGGGATCGTCTCGCGGTGATTTGGTATCACACGTGGGTTGGCCCCACGATGGATTATTCGTGACTACGGTCACCAAAGTGATTTGGTATCACATTTGTGTCTTTGGACACCAGTGGTTTGGCACCACCAGTGGTTTGGTACCACACGGGGTAGAAAAGGAGTTATGGATGGCTAGGTTGGGTGCATTATACATATATGTTGCTTTGTTATAATTTGTGTAAGTATGTGGTATTTACTCGGGAGAGGGAATATGCACTTAGTCTTGGTGACTCACCTTCTCCCTTATCTTTTCAGGTGAATCGTGAGATCGCGGATGTGGAGCCGGATGAACTCGAGGAGGCCATGCAATAAAGTTTGGTTTTACATGAACTTCCATTTGGGTACTTTATTTTAATTTGGTTTTCATATTTTATGGATTTGTAATAAGGCCTGTTTAATTATGGTTTTGGATTATTTTTATGTTTTTGAATATATTTAAAATATGGCTTATAAATTACTTGGTTAATCTAATAATTGAGCTCAAAGTTTTCTAAACTAAAAACTCGCAATGGTTTTAAAAATCTTACCGTCGGGTAATATGAATAGTTCGATAGAAAAATTACAAGTTAAGTGTTTTCAACAAATTAAGTGATTTCCAAAATTCAAGTTTCTATACTCAAATTGCAAACGGATTTTCAAAGTGATATTTCAAATTTTCTTAAAAAGATATAAATGTTTTCTATCCTATGATTTATCAACTAAGTTTTAAAGTTTTATGTAATTCAAAGTAAATCTCAGTTTTAACTTATTTTCGACAAATAAAGAATTTCAAAGAGTTTTTCACAAAATTTAATTGTTAGTTCGATTCTTTCAAAAATATTTTCCTTAGTGACATACCAGATTCGGTCGTGGCGTATTGACCGGGTTTGGGGTGTTACAAATTGGTATCAGAGCTAAGTTCAAAAGCTCGGCTTTGGGCCCGAGGCCCAAAATGTTTTAAAGAATGGATTTTAAAGTGTTTTGATTATATGGTTGGAAAGGCATGGCCTCGAGTCTCCGACATCAATCCGCCCTGGTAAGTACATCAAACTGTTGATTTTGATGATATGATATGATGATGTTGGTGTGACTTCATAGTTGTAACAACCCAAACCCAGCCCAAACACTATGGCCGAATCCGAGTTGCTACAGTGGAAAAGATTTTTGGAAAACCTTACTTAGAATTTATTTAAAAGTTAATTCAACCAAGTTATTATAGAATATCGAGTGTGCCCGATGGCACTATGAAAACATTTTCGTGTTAATTTGGGAAAAACATGTGACTTAAATTTAATATTGGTAATCATAGTTTAAAACAATTATTCGACATATGAAAAATAACAAAACAAAAATAAAATAAAATAAAATATCAGGAGGCCTTATTACATCCAAATAAACTAAAAACCGGAAATAAAATTTATCATAACTAAAATTAAAGTTCATTTAATTTAAATCCACCGCATGGCCACCTCGAGTCCAACCGGCTCCTCAACCGCCATCTACGAGTCACCTGAAAAATGTTAAAGGATAAGGTGAGTCACCAAGACTCAGTATGTAACCCTTCCCCGCTTTTAAAGACATTTCCATACACAACATATAACGCTTAATATGCGAATATTATGTACCCCAACCTAACCAACCAAACGCCACTCGTTTCTACCCCATTGTGGTACCAAACCACCGGTGGTGCCAAACCACCGTGACATATAGTCACGATGTGTTACCAAAACACCGGTGTCCGTGAGACACGAATCAATTGATGGGGCCAACCCATCGTGTGATACCAAATCACCGCGCATTTATCCCATATCTCAAGTGGGGCCAACCCACGGTGGTGTTAACCACGTGGACGAGTCGCTATGAGGTACCAAACCTCCGAGGTACCAAACCTCTCGGTGACCGTAGTCACGAGTGTGTTACCAAAACACCGGTGCCCGCTTAAGACGATTAATACCCCCTCCACTCATCAATCCCACATCGACTCACATATGTACATGTTTCATGTCATCACATACTTAAATCTCATGTATCAATACATCATGCTTCCCAAAAGCATCGAATAACAAATTCATATTAACAGTACTTACCTCAATCACCATCTATACCGATATGGTATATTATCCAATGCTACATAAAATCAAGATAGCATTCACAACAATCAAAGACATTAACAAGTTATACGTGTGTATGTACACACTGTCACCAACGAGGAGTCTAAATCTCGAAAAGTGATGTCACCACCTAGATCTACCTATCCCTATATTCGGCCAAAAATAATGTTAGTATCATGGCCTATTCGCCAACCCAAATATTTAAAAGGGTTCTCTTTTTGAACCCGAATCCTTACTCAATGTCTTGAGTACTAGCCCTTTGTTTCACCACCCCAAAACCGATTGCTATAAGTTGAGGAACTCGACCCACCGCTTACAAATCCCGCAGCCTCCTAGATGGAGTCGATTCAAAGGGGTTAGTCTTCCCATCCAACCGATCAACAACCATAAAAGAGAAAAGAAATACCCATACAAATAGTACCCTTACCTACCCCAAACCGATTGGAAAGAATACAGATAAGGGATCACCCTTGCTTTTGATATTCGCCCAAGATACACCAAATGGGAAAAAGGAAAATCGGCACACCAAGGGAGAGGATTCGGCTTGAGTTGGAAGAAGAAGAGAATGAAGAAAGATATGGAATGAAGGTTTCGGCTAAGGATGTTGAGAGAAAGAAAATAGATGGGAGGGTTGAGACTTTCGGCAACTTGCTAAGATGGGAAAAAAAACCAAACAAGTGATAGATTGATGCTTTTATAAGCATTCGACACCCCCACACCTTGCCGTCCACTCCTCCCTACCAAGGAGTTCAAATTCGCCAACACCTAAAAATTCTCTTGGCCACTTATTTTAATTTAATTCAAATAATTTTGAATTAATCCCCAATTAATCACTCAAAAATCCCTATTAATCCAATTAATATCCTTATTATCTCCGTTTAAGCAAATTAAAACCAATTTAAAGTGCTCATATTATCCCTTACTAATAATAATTAATAAAAGAGTTTAAACCGAGGAAAACCCTCCCTTGTGCCATCCCACTAATGAGCAAAAGAGGATTTCCGTGACTCGAACACAAGCTCCCTTGTTCCCCTTTGTGGCGTCATCTATAGCCCTTAAGTGACCTTCTTTTTGCCACTTTTCCAAGCTGATTTTTGTGTCAAATTATCCACATTTATTCTTATAACACCCTCCTGCTAAGGCTTCTTGCCTTTTAAGCCTATAAATAATATTTTCTACCAAACCGAGCCTACCCAAAGCCTTTAACTAAGCCCTATTATTCCTTAAATAATATCACAGTGATTCAAACATAAGAAAAATAATTTAATTCCAAATAGCCCCATCTTTGGGATGTTACAATAGTAGTAGGAACTACTCTAGAAACTCAAACTATAGGTTGAATGTACTCGCGAAACAACCTCTTATTAAGATTATTCATAAAACTGTGCTTTAAAGAAAGTGGAATGTTGACTAATGCATAAAACTTTTAATCAGATAAGTCGAGACTTTAGATATGAGTACTCGTGGTCGAGGTCGTGTTATGCGTGGACGTGGTCGGGGTAGGATGGCTGTGTCTGAGCCAGTGAGGTCCGGTCAAGGATCCGAAAATGAGGTACCATTACCCCCACCACCAGCAGTTGGAGTTGAGCAACAGGATCAAACAGGGGATGACGCAGTGTCTCAGGCGATGTTGCGAGTTCTTGAGAGGGTAGCTGGAATAGGTGGAGGCGCAGGAATTTGGAAATCCGTATCTGAGCGACTTCGAGCCAATGGAGCTGAGGTATTTCGAGGTGTTTCAGGCGTGGCTCCTAGTGCGGCTGAATATTGGCTAGAGGCGACGGAGCGAATCATGGATGATTTGGATCTGAATGCTAAGGAAAAGCTGAAAGGTATCGTATCGCTTCTTCGGGATGAGTCATATCAGTGGTGGCTCACAGTACAAAATGGTGCTGCAGCGGAGGATCTCACTTGGGATTATTTCAAGGCAACATATCAGCGGAAATACGTTGGGTCTAATTACATTGATGTGCAGCGTAAGGCATTTCGAGTTTGATCCAAGGTAGTAAGTCCGTGGTCGTAATATGAGGCGTAATTTTTAAGACCGAGCCAGATCTTTGGAGGGATTGTGGCATCGAGCACGAGCGATGTGTTCGATTCGAAGATGGTTTGAGGGGACGAGTGAGATTGTTGATTGCTCCACATCGAGCGAGAGTTTGTCGCTTTGGTTGAAAAGGCTAAGATAGCCAAAGGAATCAAGGAATCTGCAAGGCAGAGTTACGACCGGAACAAGCATAAGAGAGGTTACGGATCATTGGGATCAGCCGGTAATTCTCAAAAGAGGGCTAGGCAAAGTGGACTGAATCGATGGGAGGCTCATTATCGCTAATCGTGGACCAAACACGGTGTAACCGATGTGGGAAATATCATTGGGGCGAATGTTGCACCGGAGGGAAAGGATGTTTCGAGTGTGGCTCGCTGGATCATCGTGTGAGAGACTGTCCACGTAAGCTAGCCAGGAATCAATCCGAGGGTCAAGGTCGTGCTCAGTTCAAAAATGAGGGACCGCCACCACAGAGAGGTCGTGGTAATGGTAGAGGAGGTAATGGTTCTGGTCGAGGCCGAGGAGCATCCGCGAGGTGCCGGCACATCAAGCAAGACACTGGGTTTGTGTATGTCGCGAGACGTCGAGAGGAGGGCGATGCATCGGACGTCATAACCGATACGTTCTTAATCCTTGGTGTGCCATATACTGCTTTGATAGATGTGGGTTCGACGCATTCTTACGTTTCTAGTAGCATAGTAGAGACCATGAGCTTAGTTTCTGAGACTGCTTCTAGGAGGATGACCGTACTTAGTCCTCTGGGTCACTCTGTAGAAGTAAATAAGCTGTATAGAGATGTGCCCCTAGAACTCCAAGGGGTAGTGTTCGTAGCTGATCTGATGGAACTGCCATTTGGGGAGTTTGATCTGATTCTTGGGATGGATTGGTTGGTCAAGTACCAAGCAAGTTTGGATTGCGCTGCTAAGCGCATGGTTTTGAAGACAGCTGATGGCGAAGAAGTGGTTATGATAGGTAATAGAAGAGATTATCTATCTAACGTGGTTTTTGCGTTAAAAGCTGTGAAGATGGTCAGAAAGGGTTGTGAGGCGTTTGTAGTCCATGTGTGTGCTTTGGAAGCTAAGGAGTCTTCTGTGGGGAATGTTCATACTGTAAAGCAATATGCTGACGTATTTCCTGAAGAACTTCCGGGACTGCCTCCGGAACGTGAAGTCGAATTCGGTATAGATCTGTTACCCGGAACGGCGCCAGTGTCTATAGCTCCGTATAGGATGGCACCGAAGGAATTGATGGAATTAAAGGCTCAAATTCAGGAGTTGTTGGATCGAGGTTTTATTCGACCAAGTGTTTCACCATGGGGAGCACCGGTACTTTTTGTCAAGAAGAAGGATGGTTCGATGCGAATGTGTATAGACTACCGCCAATTGAATAAGCTGACGATCAAAAACAAGTATCCTTTGCCGAGGATAGATGACTTGTTTGATCACCTTAAGGGGCAACGATTTTCTCAAGATTGATTTAAGGTCTTGATATCATCACCGAAGGTGAAAGAGGTCGATATCCATAAAACGGCATTTCGCACTCGGTATGGGCACTACGAAGTTTACGTGATGCCGCTTTGGGTTGACTAACGCCACGCCGCATTTATGGATATGATGAATCGAGTATTCCAGCCAGCTTTTGATCAGTTTGTTGTGGTATTTATAGACGATATTTTGGTATACTCAAAGTCGAGGAGGAGCATGATGCGCATTTGCGAGTAGTGTTGCAGATTTTGAGGAAAAACAAATTGACGCCAAATTTAGTAAGTGCGAGTTCGGCTTAGGAGGTGACTTTGTTGGGTCACGAGTATCACCGTGAGGATTAGAGTGGATCCTCGGAAGATTGAGGCGTTGTTGGATTGGAAGCCGCCTAAGTCGATGGTCGAGATTCGAATTTTCTAGGTCCGCGGTATTACCAAGATTTGTAGAAGGATTTTCTTTGATAGCAAAGACCTATGACCAAGTTATTGAGGAAAGGAGTTCCATTTGTGTGGACCGAGAAGCGAAAGGAAGTTTCGACAAGTTGAAGAAGATTCGATTCAAGCTCCGATTTTGATTCAACCTCGAGGCGGGGCAAGGAATTCACTTGCATCTTGTGATGCATCACATACTTGGTTTGGGATGTGTGCTTTGGTGCAGAAGGAAAGGTAGTGGCTTATGCATCTCGGACAGCTTGAGACCACATGAGGTTAATTATCCGACGTATGACTTGGAATTAGTCGCTGTGGTTTTTGCTTTGAAGTTATGGAGACACTATTTGTATGGAGAGAAGTCGATAGTCTACACGGATCACAAGAGTCTTAAGTACCTTTTGACTCGTAAGGACTTGAACTTGAGGCAAGATAGATGGATCGAGTTGTTGAAGGACTACGACTATTCGATCGAATATCATCCCGCAAAGGCTAACGTGGTGGCGCACGCGCTGAGCCGTAAGGTTGTATCGGATTTAAGATCAATGTTTGCTCGTCTTAGCTTATATGACGATGGGAGTCTTTTGGCAGAATTGCAAGTCAAGCTGACTTGGTTAGATTAATCAAGGAGAAGCGCTTAGAGGATGATGGTTTAAATGATCTGAGGTTGCGTGTTCGAACGGAGGTTTAGAGGAATATAGTTTGTCCAAATGATGGAGTATCGTGTGTTTTAAAGGGAGAGCTTGTATGCCGAAGGATGTTGAGTTGAGGCAAAGGATTCTTCGGGATGCACATAACAGCCATATGCTATGCATCCCGGAGGAAGCAAGATGTATCGGGATTTAAGAGAGCGCTTTTCATGGCCGTGTCCAAGCGTGAGGTAACCGAGTTTGTGGGTAAATGTCCGACGTGTCGCCAGGTCAAGGCGAGCATCGCCATCGTCCGTCTTACTTACTTCCGTGGTGAAGATTCCACAATGGAAGTGGGAAAGGATCACTATGGACTTTGTCGCTGGATTACCTCTTACGCCTAGTAAGAAGGATTCAGCTTTGGGTGATTGTGGATCGTCTCGACTAAGTCACCTCATTTCATTCCTGTAAGGATGGATTATTCGCCTGGTTAGCTAAGTTGTATGTAGCGGAGATAGTGAGGTTGCACGGTGTACCAAAGTCGATCATCTCGCATGCAGAGATCCTAGATTTACGCCGAGGTTTTGGAGAGCGTTACATCAGGGCTTTGGGTACGCGGTTGGATTTTAGTACCGCATTTATCCACATCGACGACGGCAATGGAAAGAGTTATACAGATTTTAGAGGATATGTTGAGAGGTTGTGTATTGGACTTCAAGAGGCAGCTGGGAAGAGTTTTTACCATTAGCTGAGTTCGCATACAACAATAGTTACCAAGCAAGCATTAAGATGGCACCATATGAGGCGTTGTATGGTAGGAGGTGTCGCACACCTACATGTTGGACCGAGTTGGGTGAGCGTCAGATGTTAGGACCAGAGTTGGTTGCAGAGACTGAGGATAAGATTAAGATGATTCAGTCTCGTCTGAAGGAAGCTTCGGATAGGTAAAAGTCGTATGCCGATCTCAAGCGGAGGGATATAGAGTTTGCCGTGGGTGACAAAGTTTTTCTGAAGGTCTCGCCATGGAAGAAAGTGTTAAGATTTGGGAGAAAAGGCAAGTTAAGTCCAAGGTTTATTGGGCCGCGAAGGTGTTGAGACGAGTGGGACCGTGAGCTTATCGAGATTGAGTTGCCACGAATCGAGTCGATTCACGATGTGTTCCATGTCTCCATGCTTAGACGCTATCGTTCTGATCCATCGCATGTCATGGCAGTAGAAGAAATAGAAGTGAGTCCAGATTTGACGATAGAAGAAGAAGCAGTGCAGATCCTAGATCGAGATGTGAAAGTTTTGCGTAGGAAGACAGTTCCTTTAGTGAAGGTATGATGGCGGAATCATGGCGTGGAGGAAGCTACGTGGGAACCGGAGGATGTAATGAGGCAAAGAGTCCCTCAACTCTTTTGATCAGGTAATTTCGAGGACGAAATTTTCTTAAGGGGGGTAGAATTGTAACATCCCAAAAATTGAGTATTATTTGTGTTGGCTCGGGTATGAATTTTGTGTGTTAGCATAGTCTTATGAAGGCTTGATTTTATTTAGGAAGTTAGATAATTTTTAGTATGGTTTATTTAATGAAGTGGATTAAGTGAGCTTGACACTTAAGTTAATTTAAGTGTTAATTAAAGCATAAGAGGAGTAAGTGGCAAGATGGTTAAGGAGCTTGGAAGGTTGCTTGAGGTTAGAGGTTCGAGTAGCATGTTTAGCATTTTGAAGGCTTATTTTTGAATCCTAGCATTTATGGACGGTCAACCATTGTTTATGATAGGTTGGACTTTCATCTTTTGGCAAGTTGAATTTTTGTTTAAGGAAAGCATGAAACAGGGGATAAGAATCTTAAGGTTATGGAAGGTTGGGGAGACATAAGGCTTGGTTGTAGGAAAATGTTTTGGAAAGTATTCCAAGGCCTTTAGTGAATGTATGTGGACGGTATGAGTGTCTAAGGGGGTGGCCAAATTTTGTTAGGTAGCTTGGGGGGAATAGTTGGCCAATTTTTCCTATTGAACATCTTTTTGCATTTTTGTTTTCCCTCTCCAAAAACTCTTTCTTTGGCCGAATGTCATTGTGCATTTTGTGCAAATTTAGCTTTTGTTTTAGCTCTTATTTTGTTGAACCAAAAATGTTATTTCCTTTCTTTCATTTGTCCTTTTGAACCAAAACTTCATTTTGGTATTTTTGCACTTTTCTTTTAGGCAAAATAGGTGTTGGCCGAATCTCATCTCTCCCATCTCTCTTTTCTTTTCTTTTGACATTTGTTCATAATCACATTTTCTTTTACACTCTCTTGGCCGAATATTTCTCCATCTCAAATACCATTTCTTTTTCATTTGTTCAAAGATAAAACATCTACCTCCATTCTATTTTTCTTTTCTTTTTCACTTCACCATAGCCGAATCTTCCCACTTCCTTTTAGTTTTAGTTTGGCCGATTATTCAAGGGTAAACTCTCTTTGGTTTCTTCAATCAATTTTGAAAAAAGGGTAAGTGTTCATGGACGTTTTCCTTCAATTCTTTTCTCGCCTCTATGTTATTTTCTTGTGGATTAAGGCTGAATCTATGGGCATTGGTTTGCAAGGTTCTAATCATTCGTGAGAAACCGATCTCTTTTAGGCTTTTCGACGCTTGGAAGAAATCAATCTAAACCTCGCTTCTTTATCAATCGATTTGGGTAAGTTCGTAAGATTTGGTATTACAAGTGATAACTCTTTGGGATTTAGTAGTATGGCCGAATGGCCTTTGTTCATAATTTTAGTATTGGCCGATTGTAGGACAAGGTGTTCTAGTGCGTAGATCGGATTCGGGAGTTAGTTCTTGCGTTGGTGAAAGGTGTGTATCTTACACACTTTATAACTTGGTTTATATATGTATATTTGTGTGTTATAACTAATCATATTATGAAAGTGGGTAAATCGATGAGATCTGGATATGATACCATGATGGTATGAATGAGGATTCTGTAAGTCCGTTTCAATATGTTGTTAATACATGTGGATTGAAATCATGATCTACGGTTTATGATATATTCATTATGAGATACATATCAAAGTTTATTGACATGATTTGTCTATCTATTGCATTGGTATGGGCAATATGAGAGGAGGGGGAAGATTGATGATTCGTGTCTTCTGGACACCAAAGTGGTTTGGCACCACCAAAGATTTGGTATCACATTCGTGTCTTCTGACACCGCAGGTTTGGCACCTCATAGCGACTTGTCCCTGTGGTTAATTCCACCGTAGGTTGGCCCCACTTTTGAGATATGGGATCGTCTGCCAGTGATTTGGTATCACACGTGGGTTGGCCCCACAAATGGATTATTCGTGACTACGGTCACCGTGATTTGGTATCACATTTGTGTCTTTGGACACCAGTGGTTTGGCACCACCAAAGGTTTGGTACCACCACGGGGTAGAAAAGGAGTTATGGATGGCTAGGTTGGGTGCATTATACATATATGTTGCTTTTGTTATAATTTGTGTAAGTATGTGGTATTTACTCGGGAGAGGGAATATGCACTTGAGTCTTGGTGACTCACCTTCTCCTTATCTTTTCAGTGATTCGTGAGATCGCGGATGTGGAGCCTGATGAACTCGAGGAGGCCATGCAATAAAGTTTGGTTTTACATGAACTTCCATTTGGGTACTTTATTTTAATTTGGTTTTCATATTTTATGGATTTGTAATAAGGCCTGTTTAATTATGGTTTTGGATTATTTTTATGTTTTTGAATATATTTAAAATATGGCTTATAAATTACTTGGTTAATCTAATAATTGAGCTCAAAGTTTTCTAAACTAAAAACTCGCAATGGTTTTAAAAATCTTACCATCGGGTAATATGAATAGTTCGATAGAAAAATTACAAGTTAAGTGTTTTCAACAAATTAAGTGATTTCCAAAATTCAAGTTTCTATACTCAAATTGCAAACGGATTTTCAAAGTGATATTTCAAATTTTCTTAAAAAGATATAAATGTTTTCTATCCTATGATTTATCAACTAAGTTTTAAAGTTTTATGTAATTCAAAGTAAATCTCAGTTTTAACTTATTTTCGACAAATAAAGAATTTCAAAGAGTTTTTCACAAAATTTAATTGTTAGTTCGATTCTTTCAAAAATATTTTCCTTAGTGACATACCAGATTTGGTCGTGGCGTATTGACCGGATTTGGGGTGTTACACGGAGTGCAGGGTTGGTTTGGGTATTCATGCATTGCATATACTGATTCTGATATTGAGATGGGCTGAGGCCCAGATAGATGTGATATGTGACATTTGATATGGGCTAAGGCCCAACTGAGGCTATTATGGGCTAAGGCCCAAATGCCACCGTTACTGGTTGGGCTTAGGCCCACATTGATTACTGTAATGGGCTTAGGCCTGGATTGATGTGATGCATGCTTTATGATCGATGAGGGTTGTACACACTGAGTTTTCGTAAACTCACCCCCTCATTTTAATTTTTTTCAGGAAATCCTCAGTAAGCGGTTCGACGTACGGGAGGACTCGGAGATGGCCACACTATGAGCAACTTTAAATTTTAGTATTCTATTTTACCTTACTTAACCGCTTTCTTATTGGGTTGTAATAAGGCCTCTTTTAATTGCTGGTTTTTAATTTGGGATTTTCAGGCATTACATTTTCTATCTGTTAAAAGTAGATTGCAGTTTTCCAAAACAATAACTGTTTTCAAAACACTGCGCTTCCACAACGTAATCTTTAAACACCACGTTTTCGTAAATCAGTTACTTTTAAACTTAGCTTCCGCAACTGAAAAGAAATTTTGGGAATAAACTTAATAATTTTTTTTATGCACCACGTTTTAAATAATAATAAATAAACTAACGTAACTAGGATTTTACTCAAGTTTTTAATTAAGAAGGGTTTTCAATGAAAACATGGTTTTCGAAAAACACTTCAATGTGACACGCCAGATTCGGCCATAACGTCTAGGCCGGGTTTGGGGTGTTACATATCCACCTTATAATATATATATCATTTTACCAACACAAGGCCAAAATGCAAACTAACAAAATGATCATTTCCACAACCAAAACACATAGGCTAACATTAGCCAAAATACCTATACATGCCATTATAACCTTAACCAAGACATCAAAATCTACCGATACAATCGCTGGATAGTAAATCCACATGATACCAAGACATCAAAATCCATTTCCAATATGAAATTTATACATATTAAGAATAATAATATACTGATACCACACGATTCATGAAACAAAATTCAACAACTCACCAAATGAGTAAATCCACAACATCACGTATACATATTATCCCTAGCATAGTAGGATTTTTATCAACTTTAAACTCTTCTGAATTTCTTTATTTTCATTTGCATTTCATTACTTTCCACACCCGTTACATATGCATAACATACAAGACATAGCATATCATTCAACCATATCCACAAGCTAGTGCATTTAAACATAGCCTTTTCGAATTAATCACATAATAAGTCATTTCATAAGAAATTGCTTAAACCTTACCACTTTTTCATGAGTACAAGCATATTTTCATTTGAGCACTTACCATTCCAATTCAAATTATAAGTAAATAGAATACCATTCAACCAATAGCTTGGCACTTGCCTAAGCATCAAATAACAACACATGTTAGCATACTTGAACATATTTCATATAAATTCAACATTTGATAACCTTATTTTCTCAGCATGTCACACCTGAGTTTATTACTCGTCTCCACTTACATAATTTCCATGTATCAACATATCAAACTTATTCATATATGTACATGTCATGATACATATCATTCTCTTATCGCTTCTTCATATATATATCATTCATTTAAATATATCAATATATCATGTACCATCATTTCCATGTATTTCATGTATATACCTGTATTAGTTCGTACCAAACTCTTATAACTTCGTGACAGAAATGTGCCCGTTGAACCACTTAGAATAATATTGGATACGCGGGAATCTCGCACACTAAGTGCCAACACATGGTCGAAACCACTACTATCTCATATCTCATATCAGTGCTCTCTCTCGAGCCATAAATGGGTCTGCTCACACAAGCTATCAGTGAAGACGTAGCTACACGGTGCTGTTCACACAAGCTATAAAGTAACCGCAACACATGCCAGAAACTCAGCCACTGGTAAGACGTACGAGACCAGCACCCAAAACACGGTAACCCCTAATGACATGTCATTTGTATCTTAAATATTCCTAAGGTTCAGACGAGACTCGATAGTCGTCGTGCGTCATTGAATTTTCCTCGTTTTGTTATAAGCTAAATTGTATACTAACATATATATATATATATCAATTCATTTTCAATAAAATTTCATATAATAACATTCAATTTAATAAACATTTACATAGTATAGTTCATACGAACTTGCCTGGCTAAATTACAAAAATACCAAAGTTCAGAGGTATTTTGGTAATTTTCTATTTTCCTCGATTTTCCACCCGATCTTGATCTAAATTAATAATTTTATTCAATATATTATTTTAGACAATAAAATAATTCATTTCATACAATTTGGTCATTTTGACATTTTTACAAAATTGCCCCTAAAGTTTTACTTTTATTCAATTTAGTCCCTAAGCCCAAAACTTGCAAATTAACCATTTTTAACCAGATTTGAGCTTAGCCGAATGTTCATGGTATCAAAAATAGCCCATTTATGCAACAATTTCACATTAAATCCTTGTACTTTTATTAATTTAACAAATTAGTCCTTAATCGAAAAATTCATCAAAATCACTTAACAAAATACTCTTAAATATAAATCAATATTCCAAATTCATAATCTAACATCATAAAATCACAAGATTCATCAGTGGCAACATTCAAAATCTTTAACAATTTCAAAATCGAAGGTATGGGCTAGCTGGACCTAGTTGCAACTCAAAAACATAAAAATTACAAGAAACTGATAGTTTAGGGGCTTACATGCAAGGAATTTGCTTAAGAAAAATTTTCAAGCTTCCATGGCTCTTCCTTTCTGTAAATTTCGATTAAAGATGACCACTTTGTTTTATTTATTTAATATATCTTTAATTGCCTAATTACCAAATTTCCCTTACCTAACTTTAAAATTTTCATAATTGCCAAGCCATGCACATCCACTAACTCATTTAATGGTCTAATTACCATATAAGGACCTCCACTTTAAATTTATATAGCTATTCAATTCCTTTAGCTTATAGAACACAACTTTTGCACTTTATGCGATATAGTCCTTTTTGCTTAATTAACTATCAAAACGGTAAAATTTTTCAACGAAACTTTAATACCACCTTAATTACACTCCGTAAATATTTATAAAAATATTTATGGCTTGGTTTATAGAAGCGAGGTCCCGATACCTCATTTTTTTAAAACCACTTGACCTTAAGGTCATACCACTTGAACTTAATAAATCGCTTATAAAACAAAAATCGCAATATCAAAAACCTTTTAAAATCACAATTAACTCGTAGGTATTAAATATAATATTTACAAACTTATTCGTTGGATCTAGTGGCCCCGAAACCACTGTTTTCGACACCACTGAAAAATGAGCTGTTATATGCACATAGGGAGGGGGTACCTTCAGAGGCTTCGCCTCGAGGTCAAAATATTGTAACTAAATAGTTCTTCAGAGTTAGGGATTTTTGAATTATTAAACTCTTCTTTAAATTTAAGGCTTCATTGTAAGAACTATTAATAAAAAGTAATAAAATCTATCCCTGAAATAGTTAAGTTTTAAATTTGTGGTTAGAACCAACTCGGTCTAGTTGTGACACTCCATAGCTTGATTCGGCATTGGGTTGGGTAAGGGTGTTATATGTTGAGTGAAATGGCTTTTTTATGTGGAAATGGTATGATCAATATGAATGTATTGAATGCAAAAGGGTACTTATAGGTTGTTTTAGCCTATTTTGGCATGAATTGAAATAAAACTTGGAATTGATTATGTGAGGTGCCATTGAATGACATATTGGTTGAATGGTGTAGATAAATTTAACGAATGGTAACGTGTTTACGCAAGTGTACGTAGTCGTTCAAGTAATAAGTAAGTAAAAAAGAGTTATCGTCTCCACAGGGACTGTATAAGCTTAAACAATTAATTGCAAAATTATAATTAAAGAGAACGATATGAATTATAACATGTACATGTGTGAACATCCTTGATATGATGATGCATGAAAATTATATAGGTTGAGATGAGTAATAAACTCATGAGGTACATGTTGTGGCTAAATGGCTATTTATGTTAATGTGTCTATGAATTATATCTTGTATGCTAACATGTTTGGTGTAAATGCTTAGGCTTTGGCCAAGTTGTGGTTGTATTATGCGATGTTAAACTTATAAGTTATGCATTGAAATGGTAAGTGCTCAAATGGAAATATGCTTGTGTTCATGAAAGAGTGGTTAAGTTTAAATTATGTAATTCCTTATGAAATGGTTTATCATGTGGTTAATTTCAAAAAGAGCTATGTTTAAATGCACTAGCTTGTTGCTATGGTTGATGATATACTTATGTCTTGTGTGTTATGCATATGAAATGGGGGTGGAAAGGTAATGAAATAGTAAGTTCATACTTGAAGTGTAAAATGATGAAAAAGAGAATGATGAGTCGAATTAATGTTGTTATTCAAGTTAAAAAAGGTAAATGCAATGGAAAGTAATGAAATGCAAATGAAAGTAAGAAAATTTCGAAAGGGTTTAAAGTTTTTTAAAATCCCATGATGCTAGGGATGATATGTATATGTGATGCTGTGGATTTATTCACTTTGTGAGTTGTTGAATATGGTTTCATGAATCTTTCAGTATTAGTATAAGATTATTCTTGACGTGTATAAATTTCATATTTGAAATGGATTGATATGACTAAAGTTTATATGAGCTTACTAAGCATTCATTGCTTACGTAGTTGCTTGTCCTTTACCTTTCAGATTATCAGAAGCTTGATCAGGTTGGAAGCTCATCGGAGATCTATCACACTATCCAGCAATTATATCGGTAGATTTTAATGTCTTGGTTAAGGTTATAATGGCATGTATAGGTGAACTTATGATTAATGATTAGTTGGATGTTAATTGATGTGTTTGGTATGTATATGTCATTTTGTGTGATGTAACCTTGGTACAAATGGTGCCTTATTGATATGTGTTAATTTGATAATGTTTTAAAGCATGTTTGAATGACCGAAGTGATATATGATGAAATGACCTCAACATGGTCAAGATATGGTATGTTTTGGAAAGATTTTGAACTAGATATGGCATGAATCTAATATAGTATGTTGGTTATGTATCAATTATATTATGTTTTGGCATGGAAACAAGTTAACTGATACTTGGTTAAATATGCACATGTATAGGTATTTTGGATGTTAAAGTAGCCATATGTTTTGGCTTATGTTTATCTCTTTTTGGGTGATGATATGAAAATAGTTTTGGTATGTCAATATTTGGTATTAAAGTGGTTGATATATTGGTTCATGATGCTTGAATGATTAAAAATGGAATGGTAGTTTAAAATAAATTTTATAACTGTCTTGTGATATGTTTGAATGTGGTGATTTTGTACTTTTCTTATAAATGACATATACGGCTACTGGTGCCAGTTGTTGAATGGCACATTTGGTACCCTTTTTGGTGTGAATTTGATAGGTAAATCAAATGGTATGTTTTGGTATAAACTTATTCAAAAGTTAGTTGAAAATTTTGGCTAATTTTACTATATGGTTATACTTGTTAAAGTGTTGAGATTGAGGTGCCCTTTGGGCATATTGGTTGTATGCTTATGTACCATATTTGAATAGCTTGTTTGTGTATGGTCTTAGTGCAAATTGAAGGATTGTTTATATGTGCAAAAGTTATTGTAGGTATATGCATGAATGGGTGAGAAAAATAGTTTGGAAATAGCCTATTTTTCATCCACACGGGAAGAGACACGGGTGTGTGTCTCAGCCGTGTGTGACACACGGCCTGGCGACATGGCCGTATGTCCCTTGTAGGTTTTTAAAGGTTGCATTTCGAGAGTTACACAGCCTGGCACACGGGCGTGTGGCTTGGCCGTGTGACCCAAGTCAGTGAGTTACACGGACATGGGCTGAGACACGGTCGTGTGTCCCTACTTCGAATGTCCACACGGCCTGAGACACGGGCATGTCTCTTGGTCGTGTGACCCCTGCAGTTTTGAAAATTTTCACCTTTTCTTGAAAAATTCTACAAGATTCTGATTTAGTCCTGACTTGTTTCTAATATGTTTTTAAGGCCTCGAGGGCTCGTAAAAGGGACAATATGTATGTTATTATTTTGTTTTGCATTGATTGATGTTGTGAATTAAATGTTTTAAATTTTGATAGTTTCTGTAACAGCCCGAATTAGGGCCTAAACAGAACAGTGGTTTTGAAACCATGAATCTGAGGTCAAAATATTTATTTCGATTGAGTTTTAGTATTTATTGAGTGATTGAATGTTTGTGTGGAATTTTTGTTGAGAAATTTTATTGGTTGGATGTTCAATTTGATAAGATGGACTAAATTGCAATAGGTGAAAAGTGTATATTAAAATCCATAAAAGGTACTTGATTGGGATAGGTTTTTAAATTGAGAGTCCTTAGTTGGTAATTAGACCATTATATTATAGTTTGGACATAAAATGCCCATAGAGGGATAAAATATCTGAAGGATTAATGAAGGGCAAATTGGTCATTTGGTTAATAAAAGACTAAAAAGGGAAAATGAAGCAAAAATTTGCTCATCTTCTTCAAGCTAGGGCCGAAATTTTGAATCTCCCCATAGCTAGGGTTTCTTCACTTTTCAAGCTTGATTGTAAGTACCTCCTAGCCCCGTTTTTGATATTCTTCGTATTTTTGAAATCCTCGTAACTCGATTTAGCTATTTCTACCACTATTTTGAGCTAGGGTTTGTGTTTAAAATTTTACCCATGGATGACATACATGTAATTTGATGTCTAGTGGTAGAATATGAAAGTTTGAAGTGTGATAAATAACTTTTACTAGATGATTTTGTAACACCCTAAAATTCGAGTATCGATTATTGCATGATTTGGTGTTTAGATTATGAAGGAATAATTTTTAGTTTTTAAAATTTATTGAAGTGGAGCAAGTGGCATTGACACATAAGTTAATTAATGTGTCAAAGTGTAGCTTAAGATGAGTATATGGCAAAGTGGTGTTGGCGCATGAGTTAGTGCATGAGGGAGAAGGTTCGAATCCCTTGTTTAGCATCTAGATGAATTTTATTTTTAATTTTTCTGCACATGTATAGCAAGTGTCGGCCAAGTGCATATATGGTAAGTGTTGACCTTGTTATTTTTAGATAGTATATCAAAGGATTAAGGAAATTGTTAACTTATGGAAGGGAATCAAGAATTAAGGAAAGATATGAAGATATGGGGCAAGTATCAAGGAAAAGGTTATGGAAATAAAATCATGGCCATTTGACCATGCATAGGACTACGAATATGGTCTAGGGGAGCCGAATTTTTGGTGTTAGTTTGGCTAGGATTTGAAGTCTCTTTTTGGTCATTCTTAGTTTTGTGCATAGTTTTGCAAATTCTCTCAACCTCTCTCCCTTGGCCGAATTTGATCCTTGGTAAGCCTTGATTATTTTGACCATTTGGTCATTATTGCACATCATTTGGTATTCTTTTTGTGCCTTTTTCTCATTAGTGCCGAAATCACCTACATCAAAAGACCATTCCTTTCTTTTCTCTCCTTTTCTCCATTGCCGAATGTGCCTTGATCTTAAACTCATCTCTTTCTTTCTCTTTTGTTTTCTTTGAAAACCGAATTATCATCATCCCTATTCTCTTATTTTGATTTCTTTTCAATCAATACTTTCTCCTTTAATCTCTTCATGGCGAATGTTAGTGTACCTTAACCGAACCATTTTCTTTTTCTTTGATTATTCATAGCCGAATATCTCTCTATTCATAAGCAACATTCTCAATCGCTTCTTTTCAACCGTGGAAAATAGGTAAGGGTTCTTTTTCGTCTTCGATTAGTTTATAGTATTTGGCCGAATATTGATGGTGGTTTGAAGGCTTTCTTAGATCAAAATAAACGCTCATTCTATTAACGCTTATTTTTGTTATACTTTAGTGCGATAACGGACGATTGGAAATCAAGAGGTCTTGTGTGACATAGAACGCTTGGATCGATTTCCTTGTGGAACAAGAATATTTGTGGTAAGGAAATCTCGTTCTCAAAGCCTTTAGTCATAATCGATATATATATATGATTAGGACGTGCTAACGATCTTTGTCTTTGAAGACAATCAAGATAGGGAAGAAACGGGCCGTATATAGTGTTCTAAGAAGGGTGGTACCATTAATCCCCTAAGTATAAACAAAGGATCAGATCGTTAATCCGGGATTTCCACCGGGTTGTGGACGCTCATCCGAGGAGAATCAATTGTTTGAAGTAGTTCGTACTCCGAACCATTAATTGTTCGTGGATTTGATTCGATTAACGAACCATCAATCGGGAGAAACCGCAAGAGGAAGTAGTTCAAAAATCGAGGGTAAATTTTAGATCGTTATGTTTAGATCGGTTTTATTATTAGATTATAATGATCATAAGTTATCGTGATATGTATAGGTGTTGACGAGCGGGAAAGTCTAGTTCTCACCATAACCGTGTGTGTAACTTCACACTTATCTTTCGGTTAGATACTAAACAAGAAGTATTATGATAAATCGTAAAAATGGCAAAATCGAAATTTATGTGATAATTAACACTTTTGTGTAAAAGCATGAAAACGGTTAAAGTCGGAAAAATTACTAGATCGATAAATTGAGCCGAAATATTGCTAGATCGATAAATTGAGCCGAAATATTGCTAGATCGATAAATTGAGCCGAAATATTGCTAGATCGATAAATTGAACCAAAATATTGCTAGATCGATAAATTGAGCCGAAATATTGCTAGATCGATAAATTGAGCTGAAATATTGCTAGATAGATAAATTGGGCCATAAAACTGCTAGATCGATAATATGGGCCAAACTTTGCTAGATCGCTAATGGGCCAAAAACCCTCTAGTTCGAGATATGGCCAAAGTTTAATACTATATTGTTAATAGGCCCAAATGAAAGGTTTTATTAAAAACTCATTTGTATTATGGGTTACTTGATAAATCATTTATGATTAAAGTTTGTTATTCATACATAAATGCATGGGATGGGATTTGATGAAGAGAAGAAAGGCCTGTGGCCACGTATCTAGTTCGGTGGCTCTCACACAAACTTTTGGCTTAATGCTCTAGTTCAGTGACTATGTCACAATCTAGTTCGGTAGTGCACTACAATATTATTTAAAAGGCTAAATGCCTACGATTGGTGTGTTTGGCGGGGTGGGTTGACTTGATCCCCACAGTGTGTGCTTTGGTTGGTACGGGGTGTGTAGCGGATGGAAATTAGGCTTGGTTGGGAAATTCATTTTACATGCATTTTAATATATTTTATTTCATTTTATATTTTTAAAGTTTGTAATTGGGCTCAAGCCCAAATTAATGCCTTGATGGTCTGGCCCAATAATGGTGGTAAGTGAGTTACACACTGAGTTCTTTGTAACTCACCCCGTTTTATTATCCATCTCAGGTAATGGAAATTGATGTGGACTTGGGCCGGGGATGACTTGGTGGAGGCCATACTACGAGCGTGGGTTTTATAAACTATGAACTTTATTTAAGTTACTTATTTTAATTACTATTTTGGGTATGTTGTAATAAGGCCTCTAATTATGTTTTAATGGATTTTTATGTGTGGATGGATTTAATTTTATTTTAAGACTCTTAATATGGGCTTATGTTAAAAATCTATAAAGTTTTCTTAAAAATATTGTGTTTTATAACAATTTTGGACACCTAAATTACTTTTCAATTTCTTTCAAATTCTTTTAATACTATGTTGAGGTTTTGACTAATATATATAAGATTTCAAACAAGTATTTTTCTTAATTCATAATCATTGTACTTAGTTTTTATTAAACCTTATTTCTAAAGGCTTTACATTACTGTTTTACTTAAGTCATTAGAGAATTTTGGATGTTCGTTTGGTGTGACAAACCAAATCTCGTCTTAACGCATAGACCTGGTTTGGGGTGTTACATTCAATGGTATCAGAGCACAGTTTCAAAACTCGGCTGTGGTTTGGGTTCAATAATGATGTTTGTTTGAAAAACAATTCAAAATTTCTAGATTTTTGATTTAAAGGTAGTATGGCACCATGAGCATCCCGCGCCAAGTCAAGTAAGTATCTGTATATCGATTGTTTATATTGTGATATGATCATAAGAAACACTCTAGAACTTCTAGTTTTAGGTGTTGAAAACCGTAGAGATTGAGACAATAGGATATGGTTGCGAAAACAACTCTATCTCTTTCATATCATAAAACATCGTTAATAAACAATCAAATAGTATTTTGATTCATAAAACTCTTAATCGATTCAATCACCATTATGAGCTCTAGAGGACGTGGTCGTGGATGCGTAGACGTGGCCGTGGTAGAGGACGAGGGTGTTAGAGGCGCAACCGAAGCACCGGATCATATGCCGGAAATGAATGCACCTGCGTCACTCGAAAGTGAGACGGGATCACATAATCATATGGAAGAAGATAATGCGGTGACGCGAGTAATGCTGCGAGTCCTTGAAAGGGTCGCCGGAGCTAGAACTCGGCCAATGTACTCGTGGGTCGATATCGGAACGCTTGAAATCAAGTGGAGCCGAGGTTTTCGAGAGGTGTCTCAAGTGTAGCTCCAAATGTCGCCAAATATTGGCTTGAGGCGGTGGAACGAATTATGGACGATCTTGAGTGTACTGTGGAACAAAAACTAAGATGAGCAGTATCTTTATTAAGGGATGAAGCATACCAATGGTGGCTTCTTCGTCCGAGAAGGCACCGATGTCGCATTAGTTAATTGGGAATTCTTCAAGGCTTCCTTTCAAGGGAAATATGTGGGAACAAGCTATGTGGATGCCCGAAGGAAGGAATTCTTGAACCCGTGTAAGGAAATAAGACGGTGGCGACATATGAAGTCGAAGTTCTTACGCTTGAGTCGCTATGCTCGAACGATAGTGGCAACGGATCATGAGCGTTGTGTACGCTTTGAGGATGGCTTGAACGATGAATTGCGGGTTTTGATAGCCCCACAACAAGTTAGAACTTTTGCCACGCTTGTGGAAAAGGCCAAGATAGCCGAAGAGGTTAAGAACTCCTAACGCCGAATCCGGGAACGAGCTAGAGGCAAGAGAGATATGAAGTATTCGTGTTCTTCAAGAAGGTTTTCAAGAGGCCTCGGACGAGGAACCATCTCAAGGAAGAACACTGTAGAATGTGGAATCGAGTCGAGATTGTGCTGATTGTGGGAAAAGGCATTCTAGAGAGTCTTTGGAAGAAAACGGTGCTTGCTATAAATGTGGGTCGATGGATCATCAATATAGGAATTGCCCTCGCCGAATGGATACAACTCGTGAAGCTCGTAATACCGATGTACCACCGGCAAGAGGAATTCAAAGAACCACCGAGAGGTCGTGGACCAGTCGTGGTGGTAATGGGGCCGGACGTGGTCAAGGTGCGCGGGTCGAGGCAATGGTCCTAGAGGCAACACGGATGCAAGACACCCGGGATTGGTATATGCGCTTAGACGCCGTGAGGATGGCAATGCACTGATGTGATAACTGGCACGTTCTTCATTTTTGATGTACCATTATTGCTTTGATGGATATTGGTTCTACCCATTCGTATGTTGCTAGTACCATATCCGAAACTTGAATTTAGACTCAAATTTCCGATAATGAGATGAAGGTAATTAGTCCTTTAGGACAATCGGTATTGGTAAATAAACTGCTTAGAGATGTGCCCTTAGAAATTCAAGGAGAAATATTTTTGGCAAATTTGATGGAATTGCCTTTTGGCGAGTTCGATATCATTTTGGGCATGGATTGGTTGGTTAAGCACCGCGAAATTGGATTGTCTTTGAAAAGCGGATGTCAATAAGGACGGTGGAGGATAAAGAAATAATTATGATAGGCGGCGAATGAATTACTTGGCAAATGTGGTATCCGCACTTAAGGCGTAAAAGTTGGTGCGAAAAGGGTATGGAGCATTTTTAGCATTTATTAGTGCTTTAGATGCCAAAGAGTTGTCGTGGAAGATGTGAGAACAAAGAAGGAATTTCCGATGTATTTCTGAAGAACTTCCCGATGTACCTCCAGATCGGAAGTGGAATTTGGTATTGAGCTTTGGCGGAACGCAGCTCCGGTGTCCATTGCTCCTTATAGAATGGCACCGAAGGAGTTGGCGAGCTTAAAGCTCAAATTCAAGAATTGCTAGATCGAGGCTTTATTCGACCGAGTGTGTCTCCGTGGGGAGCACCGGTTTTGTTTGTTAAGAAGAAAGATGGGTCGATGCGTATGTGTATTGACTACGTGCAATTAAATAAATTGACGATCAAGAATAGGTACCCTCTCGCCAAGAATTGACGACTGCTTGATCAATTGAAGGGAGCTTCAGCTTTTCCAAAATTGATTTGAGATCGGGTTATCATCGCTTAAGGTGAAAGAAGCGATATTCACAAGACGGCTTTCCAAACTCGTTATGGACATTATGAGTTTTTGGTGATGCCGCTTGGGTTGACCAATGCACCACCGCATTTCTCGGATATGATGAACTGGTCTTTCAACCATATTTAGACCGGTTTGTGGTGGTATTCATAGATGACATTCGGTATATTCAAGGAATGAAGAAGAGCATGATTCGCATTTGCGAATTGTATTGCAGCTTATTCGAGATAATCAATCAGTATGCCAAATTCAAGAAATGTGAATTCGTTAAGGGAAGTGACTTTCTTGGGTCATGTGGTGTCACCAAGGAATAAGGGTGGATCCTCGGAAGATTGAGGTCAGATCGATTGGAAACCACCAAAGTCGAGTGAGATTTTGAGTTTCTTGGGTTTGGTGGTTACTACAGACGCTTTTTGTTGAGGGGTTTTCGCTGATTGCTTTGCACCCCTAACTAAGCTTTTTGCGAAAGGGAGTACCGCTTTATATGGACCTCAAAAACAGCAAGAAAGTTTCGATGAATTGAAGAAGATTTTGACTGAAGCGCCGGTATTGATTCAACTCGAGGCCGGAAAGGAGTTTACGCTTTATTGTGATGCGTCGCATACGGGATTAGGTTACGTATTGATGCAAAGTGGGAAAGTGGTAGCTTATGCTTCTCGTCGCTTGAGACCGCATTTAAGTAAACTACCCTACTCATGACTTGGAGTTAGTCGCAGTAATGTTTGCTCTAAAGATTTGGAGGCATTACCTCTACGGTGAAAAGTCTATCATCTATACGGATCACAAGAGTCTTAAGTATCTTCTTACTCGTAAGGAATTAAACTTGAGACAACGAAGATGGGTGGAGTCATTAAAGGACTATGATTTCTCAATCGAGTATCATCCTGGAAAAGCTAATATGGTAGCGACGCCAGCGTAAGTCGTAAGGTGGTATCTCGATTTGAGAGCAATGTTTGCCCATTTAAGTTTGTACGAGGATGGTAGTCCGATAGTGGAACTTCGGTGAAGCCTCCGTGGTTAGAGCAAATCAAGGAAAAACAGATATCGATAAGAAATTGGGATCATTAACTCAACAAGTTGAAAATGGTGGAATAGAGGATTTTAGCATAAACGCGAAGGTGTGTTATGTTTTCGTGGGAGAATTTGTATGCCTAAGGACTCGGATCTCGAGACAAATGATTCTACGAGAGGCGCATAGTAGCCCTTATGCTATGCACCCGAGAGAAATAAGATGTATCGGGATCTTCGTGTACAATATTGGTGGCCGGTTGAAGCGTGAGATTTCGAATTTGTGGGAAAATATTTAACTTGTCGCAAGTGAAGGCGAGCATCAATTGCCGCCGAGGATTATTACAACCGGAAAGATTCCTCTTTGGAAATGGGAGCGGATAACAATGGATTTTGTTAGTGGGTTACCTTTAACACCTACTAAGAAAAACTCGCTTGGGTAATTGTTGATCGCTTGACGAAGACCGCCATTTTCTACCGGTTAAGACGGATTACTCGTTACGTAAGTTGGCTAAGTCGCACGTATCCGAAATCGTGAGGTTGCATGGGGTACCGCGTCTATTATATCGATAGGGATCCTAGGTTTACGCCACGATTTTGGAAAGATTGCATGAAGCTTTGGGAACAAAGCTAAACTTCATCTGACGGCTTTTCATCCTCAATCGGATGGTCAATCGTAAAGAGTAATTCGATTCGGAAGACATGTTAAGGGGTTGTATAATCGACTTCAAAGGTAGTTGGGAGGATTTTCTACCATTGGCGTAATTTGCTTACAACAATAGCTATCGGTCTTGCATTCGATGGCACCCTACGAGGCATTATATGGTCGTAGGTGTCGTTCTCCCAGTTGTTGGACCGAATTGGGCGAACGACAGATGTTAGGTCCAGAGTGATCTCTCAAACGGAAGAAAAGTAAAAGCTATTCGAGCACGGTTAAAGGAAGCTTCAGATAGACAAAAGTCGTATGCAGATCTAAAGCGTAGAAGTATCGAGTATGCTGTGGGGGATCAAGTGTTCTTGAAGGTCCCACCTTGGAAGAAGATTTTTAGGTTTGGGAAGAAGGGCAAATTGAGTCCTAGATACATTGGACCATATCGTGTGGTGAAGCGTGTTGGTCCAGTGGCCTATCGATCGAATTACCTCGAGTTGAGTCGATTCATAATGTTTTTCATGTTTCCATGCTGAGGCGCTATAGATCGGATCCTTCGCACATAGTACCGGTAGAAGAAGTGGAGTTGTATTCAGACTTGTCTTTTGAGGAGGAACCAGTGGAAATCTTAGACCGAGATGTTAAGGTGCTAAGAAAGAAAACCGTGCCGTTGGTCAAGATTTTATGGCGAAATCACGGAGTGGAGGAAGCTACGTGGGAGCCTGAATATGTAATTTGGCAACAATACCCTCACCTTTTTCAAACAGGTAAATTTCGAGGACGAAATTTTTTTTAAGGAGGGTAGAGTTGTAACACCCTAAAATTCGAGTATCGATTATTGCATGATTTGGTGTTTAGATTATGAAGGAATAATTTTTAGTTTTTAAAATTTATTGAAGTGGAGCAAGTGGCATTGACACATAAGTTAATTAATGTGTCAAAGTGTAGCTTAAGATGAGTATATGGCAAAGTGGTGTTGGCGCATGAGTTAGTGCATGAGGGAGAAGGTTCGAATCCCTTGTTTAGCATCTAGATGAATTTTATTTTTAATTTTTCTGCACATGTATAGCAAGTGTCGGCCAAGTGCATATATGGTAAGTGTTGACCTTGTTATTTTTAGATAGTATATCAAAGGATTAAGGAAATTGTTAACTTATGGAAGGGAATCAAGAATTAAGGAAAGATATGAAGATATGGGGCAAGCATCAAGGAAAAGGTTATGGAAATAAAATCATGGCCATTTGACCATGCATAGGGACTAATATGGTCTAGGGGGGAGCCGAATTTTTGGTGTTAGTTTGGCTAGGATTTGAAGTCTCTTTTTGGTCATTCTTAGTTTTGTGCATAGTTTTGCAAATTCTCTCAACCTCTCCCCTTGGCCGAATTTGATCCTTGGTAAGCCTTGATTATTTTGACCATTTGGTCATTATTGCACATCATTTGGTATTCTTTTTGTGCCTTTTTCTCATTAGTGCCGAAATCACCTACATCAAAAGACCATTCCTTTCTTTTCTCCTTTTCTCCATTGTCGAATGTGCCTTGATCTTAAACTCATCTCTTTCTTTCTCTTTTGTTTTCTTTGAAAACCGAATTATCATCATCCCTATTCTCTTATTTTGATTTCTTTTCAATCAATACTTTCTCCTTTAATCTCTTCATGGCCGAATGTTAGTGTACCTTAACCGAACCATTTTCTTTTTCTTTGATTATTCATAGCCGAATATCTCTCTATTCATAAGCAACATTCTCAATCATTTCTTTTCAACCGTGGAAAATAGGTAAGGGTTCTTTTTCGTCTTCGATTAGTTTATAGTATTTGGCCGAATATTGATGGTGGTTTGAAGGCTTTCTTAGATCAAAATAAATGTTCATTCTATTAACGTTTATTTTTGTTATACTTTAGTGCGATAACGGAAGATTGGAAATCAAGAGGTCATGTGTGACATAGAACGCTTGATCGATTTCCTTGTGGAACAAGAATATTTGTGGTAAGGAAATCTCGCTTCAAAGCCTTTAGTCATAATCGATATATATATATATGATTAGGACGTGCTAACGATCTTTGTCTTTGAAGACAATCAAGATAGGGAAGAAACGGGCCGTATATAGTGTTCGAAGAAGGGTGGTACCATTAATCCCCTAAGTATAAACAAAGGATCAGATCGGCAAATCCGGATTTCCCACCGGGTTGTGGACGCTCATCCGAGGAGAATCAATTGTTTGAAGTAGTTCGTACTCCCGAACCATTATTTGTTCGGTGGATTTGATTCGGTTAACGAACCATCAATCGGGAGAAACCGCAAGAGGAAGTAGTTCAAAAATCCGAGGGTAAATTTTAGATCGTTATGTTTAGATCGGTTTTATTATTAGATTATAATGATCATAAGTTATCGTGATATGTATAGGTGTTGACGAGTGGGAAAGTCTAGTTCTCACCATAACCAGGTGTGTAACTTCACACTTATCTTTCGGGTTAGATGCTAAATAGTAAGTATTATGATAAATCGTAAAAATGGCAAAATCGAAATTTATGTAATAATTAACACTTTTGTGTAAAAGCATGAAAATGGTTAAAGTCGGAAAAATTACTAGATCGATAAATTGAGCCGAAATATTGTTAGATCGATAAATTGAGCCGAAATATTGCTAGATCGATAACTTGAGCCGAAATATTGCTAGATCGATAAATTGAGCCGAAATATTGCTAGATCGATAAATTGAGCTGAAATATTGCTAGATAGATAAATTGGGCCATAAAACTGCTAGATCGATAATATGGGCCAAACTTTGCTAGATCGCTAATGGGCCAAAAACCCTCTAGTTCGAGATATGGCCAAAGTTTAATACTATATTGTTTATAGGCCCAAATGAAAGGTTTTATTAAAAACTCATTTGTATTATGGGTTACTTGATAAATCATTTATGATTAAAGTTTGTTATTCATACATAAATGCATGGGATGGGATTTGATGAAGAGAAGAAAGGCCTGTGGCCACGTATCTAGTTCTCGGTGGCTCGCCACAAATTTTGGCTTAATGCCTCTAGTTCGGTGACTATGTCACAATCTAGTTCTTGTGAGTGCACTACAATATTATTTAAAAGGCTAAATGCCTACGATTGGTGTGTTTGGCGGGTGGGTTGACTTGATCCCCACAGTGTGCTTTGGTTGGTACGGGGTGTGTAAGCGGATGGAAATTAGGCTTGGTTGGGAAATTCATTTTACATGCATTTTAATATATTTTATTTCATTTTATATTTTTAAAGTTTGTAATTGGGCTCAAGCCCAAATTAATGCCTTGATGGTCCGCCCAATAATGGTGGTAAGTGAGTTACACACTCGAGTTCTTTGTAACTCACCCCGCTTTATTATCCATCTCGTAATGGAAATTGATGTGGACTTGGGCCGGGGATGACTTGGTGGAGGCCATACTACGAGCGTGGGTTTTATAAACTATGAACTTTATTTAAGTTACTTATTTTAATTACTATTTTGGGTATGTTGTAATAAGGCCTCTAATTATGTTTTTATGGATTTTTATGTGTGGATGGATTTAATTTTATTTTAAGACTCTTAATATGGGCTTATGTTAAAAATCTATAAAGTTTTCTTAAAAATATTGTGTTTTATAACAATTTTGGACACCTAAATTACTTTTCAATTTCTTTCAAATTCTTTTAATACTACGTTGAGGTTTTGACTAATATATATAAGATTTCAAACAAGCATTTTTCTTAATTCATAATCATTGTACTTAGTTTTTATTAAACCTTATTTCTAAAGGCTTTACATTACTGTTTTACTTAAGTCATTAGAGAATTTTGGATGTTCGTTTGGTGTGACAAACCAAATCTCGTCTTAACGCATAGACCCCGGTTTGGGGTGTCATATATAACCCATGTATGCAGTATATCATAATCATAATCAATCATACAAAATACACATACATCACTTATACTACCACTAAGGGTATAACAGTCATTTGGTCGGTTGGGGGTAAAGCGGTAATTCGCCTCTCGGGGGTATTTTAGTAATTTTACCCATCGAGGGTATTTCAGTAATTTCACCCATTGAGGGTATTCCAGTAATTTCACCTACTGAGGGTATTTTAGTAATTTCATCCATCGAGGGTATTTCAGTAATTTTGTCATCTAACGGCCTCTCTAGAGGCCTACAGTCGCCTCGAGCGACACAGATACCCTTTCTGGTCAAAACGGTGCAATTGGGCCTAAAGCCCAATTTTCGGCCCAAGCGGGCCCACATGCTCATGTGGCCCATTCAGCCCATTTTCGGTCACGGTTCTGCGAGCCTCGCAGCCGCATCTATTATCCGGCACTTATAATGGATTTCGCCCCTGTGGGCCCATTTACCCATTGGGCCCACTTGGCCCACTTCGGCCCAACAAGGCCCATTGTGGCCTAAGCCCACGAGAAAGTTCGTGGCATTCCCAACGGTCTATCGCCATCAATTGTGGCTCGGTTTATCTCTACGAGCACTCGCACGCTCGAGTGATCTCGGATGTCAAAGTTTCGGCTTATCGATTTTTCGGCTTTAGCCGATTCGCAGTTCATCAGAGTGTGAATACACACATTCATTCATCGCATTGACAGAACTAAAGTAGGTGTACGATTACACACCTGCTATGGATTGCGATTTGAGACACTTTCCGAGGCACCTATGATAACAATTGACCATTAGTTAGTCTCAACCTTTGGTAACCCAAAATATTGAAATACTTTACTTAACTAACTTTACTTACCACGAGACACGATCTCCCACAAAGGCAACGAATCATCACCTATTCCGTGGCTAAGGAAAAACGAGTCCCTAGCAATAATCGACGAAAAGGAGAGTGTTAGCTGAATCGAATAAAGAGAAAACCAAAGCATAGATATAGTCACCACCTACCTACGAATCGAAGAGTTTCAAAATGAGCTTAGAATGTAAAAAAGGAAGAGATACCCAAGCCCTAATAGATTCGGCCTACACAAAAGAATCAAGGCTTAATGTTTGGCTAGTTTAAAGAGAAGAATAAGAGGAAAAGAAAGGTTGTGTGTTCGGCCAAAGGAGAACCGAAAGGAGAAATGGGATTTGGCAAAGAAGTGGGCAAAGAATCATGAGATAATGATGTAACGAAGAAAAGAAGAAAAGAAGGTGAAAGAGGAGAGGCCTATCAATTTGACAAATAGCCAAAAGTGCAGAAGAAGAAGAATAATGGGAGAAGAAGTGAATTCGGCAGAGGCCAAAAATGAAAAGAAGAAAACAAAACAAACCCGAGACGTCACCACCAAAAGAAAACCTGAAATGAACAAAAAGAGAACTTGAAAGGAAAAAAAGGATTTCGGTTTCTACTAACACTCAAGGTTTCCAAAATGCCCCCAAATCACACCCCTCTAGCCGAAATTTCTCACTTAGCCACACTCCCAAATTTGGCCAACTCTCCCACACACATCACTTCCCTGATTTTCTCCACCAAAATCTCCTAGAACTGCTCCATCCTTCCATTTGAAATTTTTTACCAAGTCTTCAACCTCCCTTGTAGAGTTTGATCCAAACTCTACTTCTTCCACTCCCATGACATAAAATAAAAGCTCTCATTTTCTTTCAATGGGATTTGAACCCCACTCCCCCATGCTACTTCATTGATGCCACAACCACAAGTCACATGCTCATCTTGTGACACCTAAATGCACACAAATATACTTAAGTCCTACTGCTAACAGCCCTCTCCTCTTAAGGGCCAAAAACTAATTTTTTTCCAAAGCTCAGACCCGAACCCAAGCCTCCTTAGAACCCCCAAATACACTCAAATAGCTAGCCGTTCAAGCACAACATGAATTTTAAACAAAATTACAACCCCTAATTTTTGGGACGTTACATTTACATATTAATGTCTTATGTGAATTGTGAGTGCATATTATTGATATTTATTGAAACGAGGAAAAGTGGGGAAATTCCCTGATGAACCTTCGAAATACGAAAAGTGTGAGATACCACCGTATCTACTATTATTGGTGGGTTGTGTGCGATACCACCATATTTATCATTATTGGTGGGCTGAGTGCGATACCACCGTATTTACCATTATTCTTAGGCTGTGTGCGATGCCACCGTGAGTATATGTATCTGGTATTATTCTGAAGTGTTCATCGGGATAAATTTGATTAAGAGAAATTACTTGTGATAATGTGGTGATAAGTGCAGGGTTATGGGTGCTTGTAATTGTGAGCAATGTTTTGGATATGTATGTGGAATGTGGTAAGGTTTGAAATGAGTAAGTGCAACTACAAGGATTGAATGGTTTTGACTAGTATGTAATGTTCTTGGTGGATAATTGTATGGTGATGTTTCATTGCTTACGTATAGACTTACTAAGCTTAAAGCTTACTCCTTTCTCTTTTCCTTTGTTTTATAGTGTTGTCAAGCCAGCTCGAGATACGGGGATCATCGGAGGATCATCCACACTATCTACACATTTTGGTATATGGGAATTTACATTAAATTATGGCATGTATAGGAATTTTGTTATTTTGTAAGTGTCATAATTGGTTGGCCAAGAATGTGGCCTATGTCATTTAAAATATCATTTTGTATAAGGCCATGTGATGTGGCTAATACTGATTGTGTTATATGATTATGATGAAACCCTTTATGAATGAGTTTGCTTGCCTAAGTGGGAATGAATGATAACATGGAATTGAAGTGTGGGAAGTGAGTCATGTGATTGATTGTGTAGGTGTAGGTATGGTGGTTAGTTATAAGTGTTGTTATACATGATGAGAATGGTTATTAAATGACACGTGAATGTTCTTAATATGGACAAATAGATGTCTAATAGTAGCATTTCAAGTTAGTTGGAAACGGTTTAAGTGTGGATGTTTTCAGGGTGGCAAAGGGCTTGGTAAATAGTCTTACAATTGTCCACATGGGTAGACACACGGGCGTGTGTCTAGGCCGTGTGTGACACAAGGTCTGCCCCATAGGCGTGTAGTCTAACCGTGTGTCCCCTGCATCTAATTTGCGAAAAACTTAGTTCATCACACGGGCTAGCACACGGGTGTGTGACCTGGCCGTATGACCCTTAAGTGTCTACTAACGTTATAAACAGAATGTCAAGGTTTTCACACATAGGCTAAGACACGGGCATGTCATGACCGTGTGAGGGGACACGGGCCATAGGCACGGGCGTGTGCCAGGCCGTGTGAAAACCCCTGAAGGTTCGAAATGAAAAATAAATATGTACGGGCTAGGGCACGGCCTGCCCACACGGGCCTATCCCTTTCCACACGGGCATGTGGCCCTGTTTTGAACAAAAAATTTCTAAGGGTTTGTAAGTTTTCGGTTCCGTCCCAATTTGCCTTATTTGTACGTTTCAGGTCTCGTAGGCCCGTAATAGGGACTATATGATTATGAATGAAGAGTTTTATAATTTAATAAAGTTTTATGGCCCGGTTTTGCATGAGAGTTGTGTTATTGTCCGGTAATGCCTCGTATTCGGTTCCGGCATCGAACACGGGTAAAGGGTGTTACAGTTTCGAAACATAAACTTTGGTAATGCTCCATAACCCTATTCTGGCAACGGATACGGGTTAGGGGTGTTACAGGTTTTTTCAGTCCAATAACTTAGCAGACATGTCCATCTTTTATCACATTTTTTTATTGGGTCAAGTAGTCAACCCCATGCCCAAAATTGCATGGTCTTGCCGTCCACATGGATAATTTTTGCATGGCCATCTTTTATTTATTTAAATCATGTTTCCAATGGAACTCCTACATAGTGAAAAATACATATATTAATAAATTAACATGGATTAATATAAAATATACATGAAAATCATGTAATTAAGCATAATTTCACATACTTTCTAAATTCATGTCTAAAATTACTAATTAAGTAAAACTCACCTATTTCAATAATAATTACTCAAGGTAAACACAATAATTAAGTAAAAAGGTGGTAAAAATATATAGAAAAACCCTATATAATTTTGAGTTTACACACCCCCAAACTTAAGTCATTGCTCATTCCGAGCAATGTTCATGCACAATACAGCTTTTGCTAAGGCAATTCTGAAAAATGATAAAGCAGCATCAATCTTCGCAAATAATCATGCATCAATAAAATTATGCTAAAAAATACTCTTTATTGATAATTAGCTCGAATGCAATTATTATTTCTAACTTTATACTAAGTACATCATAATGTCAACATGAATCATAGTTTGCATGCATTTTCAAAGTCATACATAAAATTCACCAATCAACATGCTTTTCTTATCAACTAAACATAGCAATTCCAATGTTTAATTAGTGTCTTCATATGTTGAACTCAGTAATTCCTCTCAACTGATGTAGTCGGTATACTCATCCAATTAATAGGTCTTTTATTAGATTGTAATTGGGCTAGGCTAAAGGTAGGGATAAAGAGAAGTGATTCTTAGGTTCAAAACATCTTAACCCTAACTTTGTCTTGGATCCTTTTGTGTCACAACCTTCATAAACTTGGATCTTTGGAACACCCCCAAACTAATTTCAAACTCATTGTCAACTTTTTATTTTTTTCAAACTTTGAGCAAACTTTGCTCTTTATTTTTGAGACTTTAAGCACTCTTTTATTTGCCCTTATTTTTTTTTTGCATTTGAGCAAACTTTTCTTTGCCCTTTATTCATTCTCTTTTCTTTTTTTTTAACAAGTGAAGAGCATGTACATCTTCTCATAATTTTCCTCAAACTTTGATTACCAAGACAAATTTTTTGTTAAGATAGGTGCAAAAGAATAGGATAAAAATAAAAAAGATGTTAATGTGGCTTATAAAGTAGGTAATTTGCAAAAAACAGGCCATTAAGCTCAAAATTAAGTTTCAAGGGTTAAATTTCATAAGGTCGGCTGGAAAGGCTCAAACGATCCAAAGAAAGTGTGCCTATATCATATTAGAGTCATATACCTCTTAGTGTTTCACCTCAAGAAAGTTACTAAGTCAATTCTAAAGACTTAAACCTTCATACATGTCTATTTCTAAAGAAATCAAATTTTCATGGCAAATTCTTCATAAGACTAAGATCATACAAGCATTCCATCACTCAAGATAACATACGAATAACTTAGATAAAATCAGAAATCAAGCTTGCATTTGAACATACTTATGAAAAAAAAAAATTCTTTCTGAACATTCATTTATTTCAGCATACTTAAGTAAAAAGATTGAAACATACTTTAAAATTCATGCAAAACACCTTATTAAAAATTCATATGAAATGCCTTACCCCCTTTAAAAAGAAGCAGTGTCCTCATTCCAAAAACAAAATAATGAATGAAAATTGAACACCAGGTAGGGTTGCAAGAAAAGAGAGGTGAGTCATAAAGACTGCTTAAGTACCAAGTCTTTCTCACAATCCAATCCTAGACATCCTTATTCCCATTACCATATCACTTTATTTTCTTTCTATTGAAGAGGCATTGGACTTATTTTATTCATGCTTGCTATTTTATTATGCGAAAGCAAAAATTCTAACTAGAAAATAAAAACTAAACACCTAAAAATAAATAAAAACTAAAGATAAGAAATTCCCCTTTTTATTTATTTGACTTATCCTCCTGTGATGTTTCATCCTCACTTGCATTCTCATCTTCCTTCCCTGACTCGAAGATATAATCTTGGAACTTAGAAACAAAATTGTTTGAGATATTTTTAAAAGTATTTCTTACCAAATCATCTCTAACTTTTGCATATTTTTAATAAGCCTGTTGTTGGTTATGCATAAACTTCATCATATCCATCATAGTTGACAATTCTGGTTTCTTCATAGTGTTTGAAGAAGCGAGCATTGGAATAGTTAACTCAGGATCAATACTCGGTTCAACCGGATCATCTGCATTTGGCTCATCTCTTGGTTTAGAGATTTCTGGCTCATTTATCAGTTCTTCCTCTAATTCTACCTCTTCTGTTTTAGTAACTGAGTTAGCGTCAGTCTCAGACTTGTTCGATGACTCATCAGTTTCTGGTTCTGTCGGCTCACTTGATTCAATTGGGTTTAGTTCATGGACATTCTCCACGAACCTTTCAAGATCATAGGCTATGATGCAACCTTAAACATATGGGGCCTTCAGGTTTGCTTTTGTCTTAACTTGGGTCCTTAATCAAAATGAAGTTATTAATGATGGGAAATAAGCACTTCCGGTCTTCTTTCTAGCACAATCATAGATCTCTTTAAGAATAATCATCCCAACATTGATGGACCTTTCTGTCATAATTGCATATAACAAAAGTATTCACTCCATCGAGATTGTGGAACTTTGTGAGATAGGCATGAAACTATATCGAACAAAGTAAAACCATACCTTAGCCAATGGCTTTAGATATTCCCTTCGGCAAGAATGACTACTATACTTCCTTATAATCCATTAGGATCCCGGATTTGTCACAACATTAAGAACTTGTTGAAGAAAATCTCAATTTATATTTGTCATCATGGAAAAATACTCATCTTCTTCAACATCAGGTAGGTTAAACAAATCATTAATGGACTTAGAAGTTAAGGGTACCTTCTTATTGCGAACAAGAACTTCAGTAGCATCTGGTTTAGTCAAATTGGCATAGAACTCTCGAACTAACTCCTCTTCAGGCAATGATCGTGCATCACAAAATTAATTCCATTTGAGGGCATCAATCGTCTTTCTAATTAGAAGAGGCGCAACCATCGTATCATTGCTATCCAAGTTGAAACCTTTTTTTCAGCATCATAGGTTGATTCTTGAAGATTGAATCAAACCTTTCTTTCACTTCTTCATCTTGAATCACAATGGGATTTTCGGTAGAGGTCTTGGAAGATCTTAGTTCTTTTGCGGACATGGTGTCATTATATCATCATACAATACAATCACTCACAAGATTTAGAACCCAGGCCAAATTAATGCTAAACCAGTGCACTCCTGCTTAATACACAACTCCTAGATCTGAATTCTAGACCGGGTCAATTTAATCTGTAAATGAGATGACCAAAAAACAAATTAAAATCGGTCCCTAATCCCCCCATAAGTTTGGCCAAATATAAGAAATAAAATGTAGCATTAGATCCAATTTTTAAATTCACTACTTACATACTTTTACTTCGGATTCGAATAGAAATTAAAGGAACCTCGGAAGTCAATGCTGATTCGGAGCATTTAGATCAGTTCCTAACATAAAAGTAACACTTAAATTAGTAAGGGTTAACTACCTACAGCCTTTGAAGAATTTAGCCAAATTAAAAGAATTAATATATCTAAAATGATGCTAGAAAAAAAAAGCAGCACTTAAGCACGCTGATTCCTAGATCTGAGATGCTTAATCTCTTAAATCCCAAATGCAAACTAAACGAGCAAGATTAGGGGCTGATTTAATCAATGAAAATGAGGAAACAAAATCAGCCTATAGTTGTGATAATAAGAAGAAAAAACAACCACCAAAAGGGTGTCTAAGGGAGGGACAATGAAACAAATGAAAACAAAAAAAAAAACTGAGGGCTGTGATGTGTGGCACAAAAGTAAGATTAAATGGCAACAATAAGGTTAAAATGGACAGAGAAAAGGGATAATTTTGGTGCAATAAAAATGGAAAAAAATGGGTTATAAAGTGGCAGCAATGGGGATGGTTTAAGAGATTAAAAATGACAGAAAACACAAAGGAAAAAACAAGAGAAAAAGAGGGAACACAAGGGCGGAATTGGAAAGTAAAAGAGAGATCAATTCTTGGCTCAATGAGGTGTGGCTATGGTGACTAAAATGGACAGTAGAGGTGCTGAAAATGGCAGCATCAAAAAGAACAATAGAGGAGAAAGCAATGGTGAAAATGGTAGCCTAAACAATTGATGAAGAGAGACGGCACAATTATGACGGCACAAGGAGAAAGAAAGGTGTGAAAATTTGAGAGAATAGGGAGAAAAGAAAGGGACAGAAAAAGTTGAAAAAAAAGGGAAAAATAAAAATAAAATAAAATATGCATAGATTAATTTTCAAAAGCTAATAAGTCAACACATAAAACTAAAGATAATTTATAAATGTTCAACTTAATCCAGAAATAAATCAATATTTGAGTCAGACTGAAATCTGTTCACAATGGGAGTAAAATACTAAAATTTAATACTTTGCAAGGGAATCAAACTCAAGTCTTCAAGGACAATTGCAGTAACTCTTAACCAATTAGCTAGTAACTCAATCTTTTCATAAATTTGCAAACTTTTAACTAATAGTCATAAGGACAACTCTTGGCCCACAAATCCAAATTCTTCTAACCTAATTTTTGGGATGTGACAATCTTTCTTCGTGAGTTAGTACTTAATGGTTGAATGATCTGTAAAGATTGTGACTTTGTACATATAAGATATGAACGGAACTTGTCAAAAGCAAAAACTATAGCAAAAAGTTCTTTTTCACTTACCATGCAATTAAGCTGGGCTCCTGTCAAATTTTTACTTGCATAGTAGATCGAGTGGGATACTCTATTTCTTCTTTGCCCCATCACAACTCCCATAGAAAAACTGCTAGCATCACACATCAACTCAAAATGAGAGTTCCAATCTGGTGTAACGATTATTGGTGCTAAGATTAACCAATTTTTCAATTCTTCAAAGGCTTCCAAGCATCTTTGTTAAACTCAAAAGTCGTGTCTTTCTCTAATAGCATACACAAAGACTTGGAAATCTTTGGCAAATCCTTGATAAACCTTGGGTAAAAATCGGCATGCCCCAAGAAACTTCTAACTCCTTTAACAATGAATGGGGGTGGCATTTTTTCAATTACATCCACCTTTGCTTTGTCATATTTGATCCCTCTTTTGGAAATTTTATGACCTAAGACAATTCCTTCCTTAACCATAAAGTGACATTTCTCCCAATTAAGGACAAGGTTTGTCTCCTCACATCTCTTCAGTACCTTAATAGAAAAATCATCCATGAATACCTCAACAAAATTTTCAACCATATCAGTAAATATTGCAATCATTCATCGTTGAAATGTTGCAAGTACATTATATAAACCAAAAGGCATTAGCTAAAAGCAAACGTACCGTATGGGCAAGTAAAATTTGTTTTGTGTTGGTTTTCTAAGGTTACAACTATTTGGTTGTAACCCGAATACCTATCTAAGAAACATTAATATTCTTTACCTACCAGTTGGTCCAAAATTTGATTTATGAAAGTCAGTAGGAAGTGATCCTTCTGGGTTTCCTTGTTCAGCTTTCTGTAGTCTATACATTTTCTCCAGGCCGTGACTATCCTCGTCAGGGCTAATTCGTTATGCTCGTTCTCTACTATCGTGATTCTACCTTTCTTTGGTACACATTGTACAAGAGTTACATATGGACTATCTGAGATAGGGTAAATAATTCCTGCATCTAACCATTTGATTACTTCCTTCAAAACTACCTCTTTCATAATAGGATTAAGTCTCATTTGCCTATCAATTCTCGCTTTCTCGCCCTCCTCTAAGATAATCTTGTGCATACAAAAGGAAGGGCTTATTCCTCAGATATTAGCTAAGGTCCCACCGATCACCTTTTTGAATTTATACAAAACTTCAATCAGCTGCTCCTCTAGGCGTTCTATTAGTTCTACTGAAATAGTTACAGGAAAAGTAGAACAGTTACCTAAATAAACGTATTTGAACTGAGAATGTAGTACCATTAATTCAAGTTTGGGCGGTTCCTTGATTGACAACTCTGGTTTTGTGTATTCTCGAGTTTCCAACTCCAATGATCCAAAACATACTGGTTGAACATAGCCCTTTGGATTAGCTTCCACCAAAGCCATATTTTCCTTACCTTGTTCATCTTCTAGTGGCTTAGACCCTAAGGTGTTTCCCAAGGGGTCTTCTACAAAATTATAATCTTATTCTGTAGAAACTAAGTTTTCTAGCTCTTCCATCACTGAGCATTCTTACACCGAATCAGGGAACTTCATGGCTTTAAGAACATTAAAAGTCACCTAGTCATCTTGAAGTCGCATAATGAGTTCACCTTTCTGCGCATTTATTAATGTTCTCCCCATTTCCAAAAAAGGTCTCCCCAGGATGATCGACACTTATTTATCTGCTTCAAAATCTAAAACAATAGAATCAGCATAAAAAATAAAGTTATCTACACGTACCAGAACATCCTCGATCTTTCCTTCCGGGTGTGCTAGAGATCGATCCGCTAGTTGGAGTGTCACAGTTGTTGGTCTAACATCACCTATACCCAACATCTTAAAAACAGTCTTTCACATCAAGTTGATGCTTGCTCCTAGATCACATTGAGCTTTACCAGAGTAAGATTCTCCAATGTTACAAGGTATAATAAAGCTCTGGAAATAAATAAAAGATTAGTTAAATAAAAATTAAGAATAAAAATAAGTAAACCAAATTGCAAGAAATAATTTCACAAATAATGATTAAATTAACAATCCCTAGCAACGGCACCAAAAACTTGGTTCGCATGTCCACAGTCATTATCAAGTAATAAGTAAGTAAAAAGAGTATTGTCTCCACAAGGACTATGTTGAAATCAATAATTGTAAAATTAATATTTACAAGTTGGTTAAGAAAAAACAATATTTGAGAATTAATGAATGTTAAAATTAAATTAACAACTAATATGAAAATGAAATGAAATAAAATAAAATGCAATGAAATGGTTTAGCATCAATTCACAAGTTTTAACAACAATAATATGAATAAGCTAGAACAATTAAAATTTTAACTCAATTCTTTCTTTATTATGCTTAAAAATGTTCCAGAAAAATTCCATGGTAACTCGATCATTTATGAACTTGGAATCTAAATCATAAGCTCTTTCGAGATCTTAGATTTGTCACTTAGAAAAAATGTGCATATTTCTATGTCACCGTTTAACTAAGGATTCCTTAGAATTTATGCAAAGTAACAGGGATGGGTTAGGCTTGAAACAATTTAATTTCATAAATCTAAAGTTATGCAAGCTAATAGTGTTCTTTTGGAATTATTACGAACCTTTTCATTCTGGTTCGAATATGAATTAAGCATGCATTATCCAATTATTATGTCCATTAACCACCATCTAGTTCGAGTTAAGTGATTAATTCTAATACAATCAAACATATCATACTGCATGAACAACATGAATGGTTTTAATTGGAAATATAAACAATTGAGGCCCGTAACAATATAAACATGAGTTGAACGAATTAAATCAAAGCATTGCAATCATTCTAGATTAAACAAATTTAAGTCATTATTATTAATGAAAAAGCAATTAAATAATTTGCAATCATGTTTTTCTAATATGAAAAATTAAAAGAGAAAGGAAGAAGAAACTCTGAGATGAATTCGGTGGTTTCCCGAGAACTATCCATGGTGGCTTCCTCCGATTTTTATAGTTTCCACGATGCAAATTACTCCTCAAGGTGACCGACCAAGAGAGCTTTTTCTCTCAAGAAATGCTTGCTAAGGGAACTCTCAAAGAGAGAACAGAAAGGGGTAGAAAATACGAGGCTTTAGGCGTGGAAGAGAAGAGAAGAGAGTGAATGAATGTTTAGTTAATTGTTGAGTGATAAATTAAGGGTTTTGGCCTCTATTTATACACATGAGAGGAGGCTAAAAATAGATATTTTTAGCCACAATCTTCTCCCTTATGTGGCCGGCAATGAATTGTGGAGAGGACGGTTGGTTGATTGGTTTTGCTATTTTAAACATGATGCTCAAGGTGCAAAGCTTGAAAAGTGGAGGGGTTGGAATGGATGAGTAGCAGAGTTTCAGATTTGGTTTGAAAATATTTAAAATAAGCTTAAAGAGATTATTTCGGCAGCATTATGGCTGGTTCTTGGGTGCTGGATTTGGGCCTTCCTTGGACGTGTGGAGCACTCTTTCTTTGGGTCACATTTTGGGCCTTCAACTTTGCTAAAAGTGATCCAATTTTTGCTGCCCGTTTGTACCTTGGTCCTTCAATAATTTTAGGGTTCAAATTACTTTATTTAGACGCCCCATGATGAATTTTTGGCAGCTCAATTGATGATGCTTTACCAAGCTATACTATCAAGGCCTCAACGAAAGAGCTTCAGGATCAGATTGTCTCCAGTGTGTCATCTGCTAAAAAATAATACGAAATTAAGTAGAATTTATATGAAAATGAATAAAAATATATTTTAACAGAAATTATTCAATTTATTAACTTCGTAAAAAAACTCACAAAAATCATTATTGTAACAGCCCGAATTAGAGGCTAGTCGGAACAGTGTTCTCGGGATCACTAATCCGAGGTTAGAGAAAATTATTTTCATGTTATTTTATGTGTTATAACATGTTTATAAGGATTTATGGAAATTTTGGTGCCTCAATTTTACTGATTTCATGTCTAATCGCGAAAAAGGACTAAGTCGCATAAAGTACGAAAGTTCTATTTTATTTTTCTAGAGGTGCCAAATAGCTATAGAATATAAATTAGAGGTCCCAACTGTACAATTTGGCCTTGTTTTAAGTGAGTTGGCCGGCCATAGTGTGCATAAGGGACAAGAGCATTTATTGTGGTCAAAAGTTGGTGATATTGGTTGAAAAATGAATAAAATAAAGAAAGGAAAAAGATATCATCTTTCCTCTCTTCTTCTCCACCGAAATTTTCAGCAAACAAGGGGTGTTTGAAAGCTTAAAATTTCAGTAAGCTTTTCTCCATTCAAGTAAGTGAATTTGATGGTTATTTTTGATGATTTTTGTATTTTCGGAGTCCTCAAAGTTTAAGCTAGCTAATGAGAGGACTAGTTTGCAATATGGTTGAAAGTATAGGGACTTACCATGATAGAGTTTATGTTGTTTTATGAGTTTTATGGAAGAAAATGAATGATAGGAAGATGAGAAACAACTTTTGTGAAAGGTGTTGTTATGAAAACACCTAATTGGAACTAAAATGCAAACGTTGTAGTTTATTCATTAAGGCATAAAATAGTTGGATTTGTGAGTAGCTGTAAGAGGATTAAATGTTCAGCTAGGCTTGTTTAACAAGAAAATGTGATGAAAAGTGATTTACGAGCCTAGGGGCAAAATCGTAATTTTACCAAAGTGTAAGGGCAAAATAGTCATTTTTGCCTAAGTGTAGATTATGAAGTACTATGATTTATAAGTGATTAAATGAATAAATTCTAATGTTATAGATCAAATAAAACGAGAGTCGAACCTAGAACGGGAGAAAAGAGAAATGTGGGCAATTAAGTCCCTTTCTACCCTCTTCGATATTGAGGTAAGTTCATGTCCTAAATTATGCAACTCTAAGTGAAGCATTTAACATGTCGATGTTTTATGAATTGTATATTGCCTTTATGTATATGTTAAATACGTTTTGACGGGATGTCAAGAAATGAAGGTCTTAAGTTAATCTAAGACTAGCGGGGAAAGAAATGAACATGATATGATGATAATTAAGGTTTCGTGTAAGACCATATCAAAATATGGCCTCAGTGTAAGAATTCGTGTAAGACCATGTCGGGGACATGGCATCGATATGTTAATAAATGTAAAATCCTATCGAGGATATGATGTTAACGTGACCCTATGTGTCTGAGACTCAAGAGTTTTATTTAACAATTTGATTGATTCAACAAGTATGTTTAAAATGAGAAAGTATGTGTTAGAACTGAATTGAGATGAATTCGGTATATGATGAACCCATACTGGGTTATGTGTAATCAATGCACCTTAGTTGCATAAGCTATATTTATTAGTGCATTGCGTGAATGCGAACCATTATTATAGAATCTAAGTAAGAATGATAGTGTGTGAGGATGTTCCCGGAGGAACATTTCAAATAGAGAAATGCATGTGGATAAATATCCGTGAATGTATAATAACGGTGAGCTATGTGCGATATCACCTTATTCATTGTTAGTGATGGGCTATGTGCGATACCATCAACGATATTATTAATGGTGGGCTGTGTGCGTTACCACCATAATATTTGTTACCGATGGGTTGTGTGCGATACCATCGAGTTTAGTACCCAATGGTGGGCTATGTGTGATGCCACCCTATTAGAGATTGATGGTAGGCTAAATGCGATACTACCTTAATACTTAACTACGATGGGTTGTGTGCGATGTTATCGTTAAGTATATTATTTAGTGGGCTATGTACAATACCACTATAATTACCCTTTTTGGTAGGCTATATGCGATACTACCCTAATATCTGATTGTGGTGGGCTAAGTACGAAACCACCGAGAGATTTAGCTGTGTGGTTGGATTAGTGAGAAATTATAATGTGTGTATCATGTGATGTTAAGTGGAGGGATATAAGTTGATGAATGAGAGCATTAAGCTCGAGATATGGTTAGAACGTGGTAAGAGACGGAATGAGTAATTTTTATGGATGGTTGAATAGGTAACCACGAATTAAGAGTAAAACTCATTATGATACTCTGTGATTGAGTATAATCGATGAATATTAGTAGTTGATTATTACATGTATATGAACTTACTAAGAATTATTGCTTACTCCTCTTTCTTTCTCATCTCTTATAGGTTAATTTAGCTAGCTCGGGTTGGAGACCGTTGGAGATGTCTCACACTATCGAGCAGACTCTTGGTACGAGGTTCAAGTCCTTATGAGTTATGGCATGTATAGGGATAGTTTTTAAAGTTGATTAAGTTATAGTTGATATAGCCAAATGTGTTGGCCTAAGAGAGTTTATGATTTAGTTCTGTATAGTCATAGATGATGGCTTAGGTTGGTGATAATTATACCAGAAATAGTTCTCCCTCGTGTATGGGATGAAGAATTCATTTTATAGATTAAATGTGACAATTCAAGGATTATTATTGATGATATGTGAAGATTTTGTAATGGCATATGAATGTATGTAATGTAGGGTGGAATAAGGGCTTGGTAGATAGCCTACTAATTATACACATGGATAGACACACGGGCGTGTGTCTAGACCGTGTGGGAGGCACGGCTAGCACATAGGCGTGTGCCCAGGCCGTGCAGATAAGTTAGAATGGTGAGGTTTGGCACAAGGGCTAGGGCCACGGACGTGTCAAGGCCGTGTGAATCTAGTCAGTGTCGACCACGGGTGGAAGACACGGGCATGTCTTAGGGACACACGGGCGTGTCCCTAGACCCACACGGGCGTGTGGCCCCGTTTCGTTGAAAAGTATCTCGAACTCATAAAAGTTCCCGGTATAGTTTCGATACCTCTCGGAAGTTGTTTAGGGCCTCCTAGGCCGAGTATATGCAAGCGATGGGTTTAAACGAAATTTTATAACCCTATTCAAGATGTTTAAGTAAGACTAGTTGGTAATGCCTCAAACCCTGTTTCGGCTTGAATACGGGTAAGGGGTGTTATATTTAGTGGTATCAGAGCATGGTTTAGTCTATTCTCGGACTAACCTAGTGTGAGTAGGAGTCTAGCTATACATTCCATAAGTGGACCGTGATAGTGTGATTCTCTCGGCTCTAACAAAATTGTTTTGTTAAGACAGAGATGATTCCCAACCGAGCTAAATCTAGTAATGTTGTTAGTGATCATGAGGTATTTGAAATACGCTTATGCATTGTTGAAATTTAGAGAGGTATGAATAGATGTTTATGACATGTGTGTGATAAGGTATGAGATGAGATAATTCTAAGTTGAGAATTGAAATGAGAGTTATAAAGTGATAAGCTTATCTGTATTGGCTTGATATGCATAAGGTGTTATATATTCAACCTATTGGGTTAAGCGCATATAGTGAGTAAATTTACCCAGAGAATGCGGTATGGGTATATGTACAATTGTTTGAATCGTGTATGATCAGTATGCCCACATAGTTGAATCTCATGTGTGACTGTTAAATAGAGGATGTATAATGTTTTATTTCGTGACTCTGTATAAAGCCACACGTATTATAGTGTTGGAGTTAAACTGAGAAGTTTGACTAAGTAGAATGCATGAGATGAGTACGGTCGTTCAATGATAAATTGATGAATAAGACCATGGTTGGACCATGGCAATATATGTGACCCCATATAAGACCATGTCCAGGGCATGGCATTAGCAACGATACGTGATTCCGTGTAAGACCACGTCTGGGACCTGGCTTTGGTATGAAATCGTGCAAGACCATATCTAGGATATGGCATCAGCATCGATATGAGTTTTCATGTAAGACCGTATCTGGGATATGGCATTGGTATTGATATGAGATTTCGTGTAAGACCATAGCGAGGCTATGGCATCGTGACGACATGTAAGGTAATAGCTGAGCTATGATGTTGTGATACGAGTAAGACCATAGTTGGACTATGGCAATCAAGTAAACGACGTATTCAAACCCGTAAGACATTCTTTAATTTGATGAGTGATAGTAAGAGAAATTAGAGTCTAATGTTGAGTACTCGAGTAGACGTTAATGTGGAACTTGAGTAAGTGAGAAGACTCGCTTGGAGCGAGTTGTATGACTATGATGATATTTCATTAATTATGAATGTTAAATCATATGTATGTAGTCATGAGAGTCAAGTTAGAGGCTTTATGACCTCACTCCCTTACTACTGTTGAATCATGATGAGGTGTTTATGAGAGTTAAGTTGAGTAAGTTCATGGGTATGGAATGAAAGAGATCAGTGGCAAGACAATTAGTATTGTATATAGAGATAAAGGTAGTTTGAAGGTGAAAATAGTTTTGAGAGGAATATCTGAATGTTTTAAAGATTGCACTGATTATGCAATGTTAAGAACAAAGAGAAAGTTAGCCTAGGTTGTTTCACTCAATTGAGTAGGAAGCCTGAGGTGTATGTTTATCGAGATCTTTCTGAATTGATGTTCACTAATGAAAGGAACAGTCAAGGAGTTTTGATGACGGAAATAGTTAGAGAAACAATATTTGAACTGCGAAAGTGTTTGATCATGACAACTATAGTTGTGTTAATCATGATTATCTTTAAAGTGTGTGATCTTTGATATTGTGATAGTTATATCTGCTATGATTGCGCTTTTGATTTGATCATAGAGAGGTGATGATTCTAGTATAAGAAGTGAAATCACAAGTTTCACGTTGTGCGATGGGTTTTCGGGTAAGCCGAATAGAGTTAATGCACTCGATTGAGATAACCCTGCTATCTTGGGATATGACGATAGCAAAGGTTTTAAATTAGAACATCAAGAGAAACTCAAACGAGAGTGTGTTTGAAATATATTCTCAGTGAGGAGAAAAGAGTAGATTGATGTATTGAGATATGATTCTAGTTATGTGTATATTTATGCATGAAGCAATAAGGAGCATGATACAGAGGTATGCTCATTGAAACATTTTAACCGTGGTGGTTAAGATGAAAGTCATTAAATGTGCTATAAATTGAAAGTTTTTGTATTGAGTTTAGTATGAATCGAAAAAAAGAGTTTGTAAGTTTGTATGTGATTAATGCAACATTCATGTTGGCATAATTGAGAATGCTTGGTATCATATTGATGCATGATATTCTACTAAATTGAGTAGTTAATGTTTAACGAAATGTTGAAGTCCTAGTGGACCATATTGAATATGAAAATGAGAATCGTGTAAGACCATATTCAGGATATGGCATCGATACTTGATGTGAAAGTCCACATAAGACCACCTAGGGGGCGTGGCACTGGCTTTGTACCTACAGTAATGACGATGAATATACGGATTTAACTATCCCTAGTGATTAATGGGATAAGTAGATGAGTTTAGAAGTAGAAATGAGAATTGTACTAAAGTCATATGAATAAGTGAATTCAGGTACTCGTGAATGAGTCACGAAGAAACGATTACGAGATGTGGCACGATATGTGCTAAATAGGGGCAATTGTAAGTAAGTATGGCAAGAAGCCTATGACTTGTGTATGGTTAGTTAATGCCATGGATGGTATTTTAAATAAACTCTGAACGAGCTTGTTTAAGACGTTAAAATTCAGGTCGAATAAGATTTCCATTGTTGATCTTACCTTGAGGTAGAATTTGTATGTCAATGAATTCAGAGCTTATACAGAAGGTTTTGGTATGAGACGTAGTAATAGCATGTCTACTCATGCAAGACTAAGAAAAAGTGCAGTTATATGCATAAATGTTTTGACAATTGAGTTTATGATTAGAAGTAGTCGACCGTTAAAAGATGAATTTTCAGAGTGTGCAAATCAGGACTATTACAGTCGGTGAATGCCCTAATGAGAAAGTGAGATAAAACCCTATAGATTTCAAATTTGGATTACCATAATTTCCAAGGAGGGGGATGTCATTCGAATTTTAGTGAATCAGCCGGTAAAGATCTGAACGATCATTTGAACATGTACAGAGTTCCCAATTGGTAGATTTCTGAGTATATGTATCATGGAGAAAGAGTAATCTAGGTCTCAGGGTTGTACTTTGACCTTGTTTATTACAGCTTAAAGATTTTAGCGAGAGGAACTTGAGGATAAATTGATTTGAAATTTTGAAGAGTTGGTGGAAATGTTTTAGGAGTGTTGAAAACAACTTCTCCTGGTAAGATTTTCGGGGACGAAAATCCCTAAGGGGGAGAATTGTAACAGCCCGAATTAGGGGCTAGTCAGAACAGTGATCTCAAGATCACTAATCCGAGGTTAGAGAAAATTATTTTCATGTTATTTTATGTGTTATAACATGTTTATAAGGATATATGGAAATTTTGGTGCCTTAATTTTAATGATTTCATGTCTAATCGCGAAAAAGGACTAAATCGCATAAAGTGCGAAAGTCCTATTTTATTTGCTAGAGGTGCCAAATAGCTATAGAATATTAATTGGAGGTCCCAAATGTGCAATTTGGCCTTGTTTTAAGTGAGTTGGCCGGCCATAGTGTGCATAGGGGACCAGAGCATTTATTGTGGTCAAAAGTTGGTGATATTGGTTGAAAAATGAATAAAATAAAGAAAGGAAAAAGATATCATCTTTCCTCTCTTCTTTTCCACCGAAATTTTCAGCAAACAAGGGGTGTTTGAAAGCTTAAATTTCAGAAAACTTTTCTCCATTCAAGTAAGTCAATTTGATGGTTATTTTTGATGATTTTTGTATTTTCGGAGTCCTCGAAGCTTAAGCTAGCTAATGAGAGGACTAGTTTGCAATATGGTTGAAAGTCTAGGGACTTACCATGATAGAGTTTATGTTTTTTGATGAGTGTTTATGGAAGAAAATGAATGATAGGAAGATGAGAAACAACTTTTGTGAAAGGTGTTGTTATGAAAACACCTAATTGGGACTAAAATGCAAAAGTTATAGTTTATTCATTAAGGCATAAAATAGTTGGATTTGTGAGTAGCTGTAAGAGGATTAAATGTTCAGCTAGGCTTTTTTAATAGGAAAATATGATGAAAAGTGATTTACGAGCCTAGGGGCAAAATTATAATTTTGCCAAAGTGTAAGGGCAAAATAGTCATTTTTGCCTAAGTGTAGATTATGAAGTACTATGATTTATAAGTGATTAAATGAATAAATTATATTGTTATAGATCAAAGAAAATGAGAGTCGGACCTAGAACGGGAGAAAAGAGAAATGTGGGCAATTAAGTCCCTTTCTACCCTCTTCGATATTGAGGTAAGTTCATGTGCTAAATTATGCAACTCTAAGTGAAGCATTTAACATGTCGATGTTTTATGAATTGTATATTGCCTTTATGTATATGTTAAATACGTTTTGACGGGATGTCAAGAAATGAAGGTCTTAAGTTAATCTAAGACTAGCGGGGAAAGAAATGAACATGATATGATGATAATTAAGGTTCCGTGTAAGACCATATCAGAATATGGCCTCAGTGTAAGAATTCGTATAAGACCATGTCGGGGACATGGCATCGATATGTTAATACATGTAAAATCCTATCGAGGATATGATGTTAACGTGACCCTATGTGTATGAGAATCAAGAGTTTTATTTAACAATTTGAGTGATTCAACAGGTATGTTGAAAATGAGAAAGTATGTGTTAGAACTGAATTGAGATTGTAACAGTCCGATTTACACCCTAGTCGGAATAGTGGTCTCGGGACCACAAATCTGAGTTTGAATAATATTTTAATATTATTTTCTGTGCCGTTGATAAGTGATTAAGCATGTGCTAAATTTCCGTAAGTTAAATTGCTCGTTTGTGTTTTTAATTTGATGAAAAGAATTGAATTGCATTGAAATGCAAATTTGCATGTTTTATAAAAAGATGCTTATTTGTTATGGCTTTATAAGTGTGAGGACTTATATGGCAATTAAGCCAAAAATATGGTTAGTGGACGGCAACATGTATATATATTATATGTTTTCATAAGTTTATAACATATGTTAAATTAGTATATTATTTTATAAGTTATTATATTATAATAAAAAGAAAACATGAGTAAGTGGCCTTATTATTATCATATGTTTGCCGAAAAAAAACAAAAGAAAAAGAAAGAACAAAGCATCAAGGGTTTCGGCCATTGCAAGCTTAAATTTAGGTATGTTTTGGCTTTAGATTTTGATGATTTTTATGTTTTTGAGATTGTTGCTTAGTCTACTATCAAGCCCATGTCTCAATTTTGTGTATTGATGATGTTCATGAGATATACCATTGATGATATGTTGAGCTTTGTGATGAGTTTAGTTGTTAAATGAAAGATTTGAGCTAGATGAACATACTTTGTTCTTGAAATTTTGATGAATTTAGCTAATTAGGGCTAAATTGAGAAAATAGCAATTTGAAGGATTAAATTGCAAATTTGATGGAAAATGTGGGTTTGTATGAGATGTGTGAACATTCGGCTAAGCATGGTTAAATGATGATTTTGTGTTTTTGATGTTTTGAGAAAAATGGACTAAATTGATAAATTTTGCAAATGTGAGGGTTAATTTGCAAATAACCCTAAATATATGTGTTTGGGTTGAATTGAATGAGTTAGTGAATAAAAGGGTTAATTCTGAATATATTTAATTCAAGAACCGAAGAAAATGGATTTAGATCGCGGGAAACCAAAAGTAACCGAGTAGCCGTTTCCATTTCCGATAAATCGAATCCGAGGTAAGTCATTATGCAAATAAACGTATTTGTATTGAACTTTGTATGATCATATGATTTTTGTTAACTATGAATGCTTATGAGATGATCTGTACATGAATTCCGATATAAGATCGATATAGTGACAATGCCCGAGAAGTCCCGTACGAACCTAGGAATAGATAGGAGTAGCTATGTCATGACATAGGTATATGTTCTGTTTTGTCATGTAAGACCACGTCTGGGACGTTGGCGTTGATTTGAGATTTCGTGTAAGACCTTGTTTAGGACGTAGGCATCGATATGATCTTTACGTGTAAGACCATGTCTAGGACATCGTCATCGTATTGATTCGTATAAGACCCTGTCTGGGACAGTGGCATCGATATCTGAGTGCATGTAAGACCTCGTCTGGGACGTTGGCATTGTACAATCATTCTGAGCTTTCTGAGCATCCTATTAGGTTCCTAATGGTTTAACGGGCAAGTCTGTGATACGAAATGGCTATGAGAATTGTAAATCCATTTCAGGTACATTGACTTATACACTAAGTGTGTATACAAGGTAAGTATCTATATGATCTTACTATGATGAATATGTATATTGGAGTAATAATATGATATGTGAAAGTATGTAAGAAATAACTATGTATATATAAGATTTTTGAATTTATGAATGTGGCAAAATGTTGCCAAGTACATGGACCAAAGAATACATGTGATAAATTTGCTATGAAAGTTAATTGTGCCAATATTCTTATATACTTATATGATTTTCATGTTAAGTTTATTTGTATATGGCTTACTAAGCTTTTGGAAAGCTTACTCCGTGTGTGTGTTTTCTCTGTTTTATAGATCGTCAAAGCTACTGAAGGCTCGGGACTGTCAAGGATCGTCATCACACTACTCAACTTATTTTGGTACATTTTGGAAATGTATATAGTTGGGTATGGCATGTATAGGCTAGTTATTTGTATAAGTATGAGATGTGAACTTAGCCATGTGATTTGGCCAGTTATGTGTTAGTTACATGCTTTTGGGATTATGATATATGTGGTGTATGTTTTGGTATGGTTTGATCGTATATGAAATGGTTGGTATTTGGTAAGTATAAAGATGAAGTTAAGATCATATATGTTTGACTAGGGAATGAACTCATGAAAGGTAAGTATGAATGAATTACGTTTGTGTTTATATGAGTTTTAGTTTTGTAATTTGGGCATGAGTGAAATTGGTATTGAATGCATAAACTGTATTGATAATTGGCTTGTAGGTTTGACCCTTGGTGGGTGGCATTTTGGCCTTGCAAATGGCCTATAATGTCACACGATTGTGGCACACGGGCGTGCCTAATGACCGTGGGGGAAAGTCAGTAGTTAGCTTAGGAGCACACGGCCAAGGTACACAGGCGTGCCTAGTAGCCGTGTGAATAAGTCAGTATGTGGCCTAAGAGTACACAGCCTTAGCACATGGGGTGCTTGGTAACCGTGTGGCCAGGTCAGGATCGACCACGGCCAGGGTACATGGGCGTGCTTGGTGCCCGTGGAGTTAAATTAGGTTCGACTATGGGGAGGACACACGGGTGTGTCTAGTAGCCGTGGGAGGTACACGGCCTGCTCATACGGGCGTGTAACCCCTGAAACTTAGAAAGGTTTGAAATTTTTGAGAATTTCTGTATGCTTTTCGGTTTAGTCCCGACCCTATTTCTAAGCATGTTTTAGGTCTAGACGACCTACAAAAGGGGACGCTATGATTGTAATTGATGAGATATTTGATGAATTGTCTGTTAAAGTTTCCGATTGTCAGGTAATGCTCTTAACCCTAATCCGGTGACGAACACGGGATAGGGGTGTTACAGAGATGAACTCGGTATATGATGAACCCATAGTGGGTTATGTGTAATCAATGCACCTTAGTTGAATAAGCTATATTTATTAATGCATTACGTGAATGCGAACAATTATTGTAGAATCTAAGTAAGAATGATAGTGTGTGAGGATGTTCCCGGACGAACATTTCAAATAGAGAAATGCATGTGGATAAATATCCGTGAATGTATAATAACGGTGAGCTATGTGCGGTATCACCTTATTCATTGTTAGTGATGGGCTGTGTGCGATACCATCAACGATATTATTAATGGTGGGTTGTGTGCGTTACCACCATAATATTTGTTACCGATGGGCTGTGTGCGATACCATCGAGTTTAGTACCCAATGGTGGGCTATGTGCGATGCCAGCCTATTAGAGATTGATGGTAGGCTAAGTGCGATACTACCTTAATACTTAACTACGATGGGTTGTGTGCGATGTTATCGTTAAGTATATTATTTAGTGGGCTATGTACGATACCACTATAATCACCCTTTTTGGTAGGCTAATGCGATACTACCCTAATATCTAATTGTGGTGGGCTAAGTGCGAAACCACCGAGAGATTTAGCTATGTGGTTGGATTAGTGAGAAATTATAATGTGTGTATCATGTGATGTTAAGTGCAGGGATATAAGTTGATGAATGAGAGCATTAAGCTCGAGATATGGTTAGAACGTGGTAAGAGACAGAATGAGTAATTTTTATGGATGGTTGAATAGGTAACCATGAATTAAGAGTAAAACTCATTATGATACCCTGTGATTGAGTATAATCGATGAATATTAGTAGTTGATTATTACATGTATATGAACTTACTAAGCATTATTGCTTACTCCTCTTTCTTTCTCATCTCTTACAGTTTAATTTAGCTAGCTCAGGTTAGAGACCGTCGGAGATGTCTCACACTATCGAGCAGACTCTTGGTACGAGTTTCAAGTCCTTATGAGTTATGGCATGTATAGGGATAGTTTTTAAAGTTGATTAAGTTATAGTTGATATAGCCAAATGTGTTGGCCTAAGAGAGTTTGTGATTTAGTTGTATATAGTCATAGATGATGGCTTAGATAGGTGATAATTATACCAGAAATAGTTCTCCGTCGTGTATGGGATGAAGAATTCATTTTATAGATTAAATGTGATAATTCAAGGATTATTATTATTGATGATATGTGAAGATTTTGTAATGGCATATGAATGTATGCAATGTAGGGTGGAATAAGGGCTTGGTAGATAGCCTGCTAATTGTACACATGGATAGACACACGGGCGTGTGTCTAGACCATGTGGGAGGTACGGTTAGCACATGGGCGTGTGCCCAGGCCGTGCGGATAAGTCAGAATGCTGAGGTTTGACACACAGGCCAGGGCCACGGGCGTGTCAAGGCCGTGTGAATCTAGTCAGTGTCGACCACGGGTGGAAGACACGGGCATGTCTTAGGGACACACGGGCGTGTCCCTAGACCCACACGGGCGTGTGGCCCCGTTTCGTTGAAAAGTTTCTTGAACTCGTAAAAGTTCCCGGTATAGTTCTGATACCTCTCGAAAGTTATTTAGGGCCTCCTAGGCCGAGTATGTGCAAGCAATGGGTTTAAACGAAATTTTATAACCCTGTTCAAGATGTTCAAGTAAGACTAGTTGGTAATGCTTCAAACCCTGTTTCGACTTGAATACGGGTAAGGGGTGTTACAATTATCAATTACTCAGAATTTACAAGAATTATGAGCTAGAAAGTGCTATGGATAACTCTATATTGTACATTTATCAATAAACTTGGAATATTGTTATACTGTTTAAAGAAATCTTTGAGGTAGTGGTACAAGAAATTTGACAAGTTTATGACAGAAGACAGGTACACAAGAAGCAAATATTTCAGTGTGTGTATTTTTGCAAGCTTCAAGATGATTCTCTCATATATATTCTTCTTTATGTTGATTATATGTTGATATCTTCCAAAAGTCAAGTAGAGATTTTGAAGCTAATGATAGTTGGAAAAGGAGTTTGAAATGAAGGATCTAGGAGAAGCAAAGAAGATTCCAGGCATAGAGATAACTCGAGATAGAAGCTTGAAGAGGCTTTGTTTGACTCAGAAACAATATATGAGAAAATTGCTAAAGCGTTTTTGCATGAATGATATCAAAATCTATTAGCACTTCTATTGATCCTCATTTCAAGCTTAATGCCTCTATGTCGACAAATAATGATGCAAAAAAAGTATACATGTCAAAGATACCATACACAAATGTTGTTGGTAGCTTAATCTATGATATGGTATGTACAAGACTTGACATTTCACAAACAGTTGGGGTTGTGAGCAGGTAAATGCATGATCTAGGAAATGAGCCTTGGCAAACTGTGAAATGGATTTTGCGATATATCCATAATACAATGGATATTGGATTGATTTTTTAGTAGAAATATAGATAGCTTGTGGTTGGATATTGTGATTCAAACTATGCTAGTGTTTTGGACAAAAAATGGTCAACTACTAGTTATGTGTTTACTCTTGCAAAGGCATCAGTTAGTTGGAAGTCTACTTCACAATCAACAGTTTCCTTATCTACTACAGAAGCAAAGTATATGGCAATCACAGAGGCTGAAAAATAGACAATTTAGCTTCAAAGGTTGCTTGGTGAATTGGAAATTAAGTAGAAGTATGTTAAAGTGCATTGTGATAGTCAGAGTGTTATTCAATTAGCAAAGAATCAAATTTATCATGTAAGGATGAAGCACATTGATGTCCAATATCATTTTGTACGAGAGATTCTAGAAGAAGGTGGAGTAAAGATCAAGAAAATTTCAACCATTGAGAATCCTATCGATATAATGACTAAGGTTGTGACTGCGGTCAAGTTCCAATTATGTTTGGACTTGATCAATGTTAAAACTTTAAGGTTGAAATTTGAAAACACTATTAAAATTTGTTTTGTAAGGATATTGAAGAAGTGGAAATTTGCTAAGGTGGAGATTTTTTGAATTATCACAATCCCACATCTAAAAAATACAAGGTTGTGGAATGTTTGTACTATTGTGAATAGAGGTGGTTTCTCCACCTTTAAATCATTCCAAAATTTTTCATTTTCTTCATAAGGAAAGTTTTCTCTCTTCCTATTTGTAATTTTCACTTGCATCTTTAGCAGTGAAATATATTTGTTAGTGTCTAAGAACATAAGCGTAATTTGTCGAACCTCATTAAATTTCTGGTGTTCTTTATTTTTTTATTTATCTTTTAGTGTTTTGTAGGGCACAATTGTAGCGATATATTATGTTATTAAATTACGTTGTAGGGAGATTCTGTCTAGGAGGTTGGGTTTTAAGAAGGACCATTTGTGACCCCTCCAATCTTTCCTGGAAATTGAACCTAGTGTGGTTTTCTAGTACAATAATTTACTCTGTTTTACCCTGTTCATACAACATATAAAAGAACTTATGAAAATTTGATACCAACATAGATTTGTTTGGCACTACAAAATTTTGTATATTATGTTAAACCCGTGGGGAAAAGTATTAAGAAATTTGATCTGGAAAAAGTTGATTATACTTTTTTAGATGCTAATACTTCAAATCCAAAAATAAATAACATATGAGTTGACAGCTGAAACCCCAAAAGAAGATTGTGATGCAACAACAAAAATAAATGAAGAATAATGAAAAGCATATGACATGATCTTAGAAAGATTTAAATCTAAGAAAAGTGGAGTTTTCATCATTGATGGACTAGGAGGAATAAGCAAAACATTCTTATATCGCGCACTACTAACAATGATCACGAGGAATGATAACATAGGCTACAATAACTTCTGGAGTAGTAGCAACAATAATGCTTGACAGAATGAAAATGCAATTTTGGCAACAAAAAATGACTATGTGGACAAAACGAGAAGTTGATGAACATGTTCCTAAGTGATAATGAAACATTCAATAGTTTTGACCAAGTTGTGGATGATACATATAATAACTATCAAGAAGAATTCTTTAATCCACTTCTACCAAATGGTTTGCTTCAACACAAATTTGGATCCATCAAATGGCTTGTGCAATGGAACAAGAATGGACTGCAAATGTTTTGATGAGAATGTAATACACGTTGAGATAACAATCTATCAACGTGCTTGAAAACAAGTCATTTTACCAAGAATTCCACTCTCGCCTTCCAGAAAATGAAGGATATCCTTTTCAGTTTAAGTGAAAACAATTTTCAATACGTCTTTGTTTTGCTATGAATATTAATAAATCACAAGGCCAAACAGTACCGATAGTAGGAGTGTATTTGCCACAATATGTTTTTTTTTCCTAATGGAAAACTATATGATGCATTATCTAGATGGGCTTCAATGTCTTCATCAAAAGTTTTAGTCGAGCCGAAAAAAAAAAGCACAATAATAGAAACACAAAAATTGTTGTCTATAAAGAGGTGTTACTACAAGAAAAGTATATATACAACATGTATTTTATAATTAAAAAAATAATGTTATTATTATTATGTGCATCTATAATATAACTAATTTATGAGGATTGAAAAGTGAAATATATAATCCTACCATTTCCTTTTAAACATTGTATACAAATAACATTTTATAATATCGTACTATTACTTACAAAATATTATTTATTTTAAATATTATTTACATTTGATATGTTATATATATATATTACTTATTCTTAATTTAATAAATAAATGTGTATATCCAATGCTAAAAAAAACTAATATTATAAAAACATGTTTAAATAAATTTTGAATGATATATTATATTATTATATTATAAATATATTTAAAGTAAATAAAAACATCATACTTATAATCTCGATTAAATCAATAAAATTAAATTAATCTCAAATTAACTGAATGATTGGATTAAATCAATTGGATATAATCAAATACTCCTACCATCATAATCTATCCCCGGGCTAAATTAGCCTTAAAGGCCATTTTTTTTTAATTAGGTCTTTAGGTCGATTTTTTTATTTAGGGAAATAGGTCAATTTTAGGAGAGAGAAATGGAAAACGTGTCTAACCGGCCGCACTTTCTGCACCCTCAATGGTGAAAAGCCAACGGCTTTTTCAATGTTGGCGCTGTAACAGTAAAAAATATTAAGGGGGCCAATAGTCACTTTCTTTTAACCTATAATACCCCCCAAATTTCATTTCTTTCATTCATATCCTTCTTTCAATTCTCTATATCTTTTTATTCTAAATTTATCGATATTCTCATTTAAAAAATTATTATTTTTAATTACCTCATATTTTATTCGTTCGAATTAATTTCTCACGAGTGGCCACCTCTCTAATTCATTTCGACGACGAGCATATTTCCGTCGCCCAAGCAGTAATGGTAAGATGAACTTTTAAATTTCATTATTTTCAATTATGTTAAATTTAATTACTTTTTTTATAATTTGAAATAACTTTTTTATGTTATAAATAGGTGGATGATTGTGTTTTGAAGGGGTTCATACATAATATGGGAAAACCTCTGATCCCTCGAATTCGTGGCTACTTGCAAGAGGTTGGATTCCAATACGTCTCGCAAACTCGGGGGCTGCAAACTTGATCCTACACTAATCAGCACGTTGGTGGAAAGATGAAGTCTCGGAACACACACTTTCCACCTTACATGCGACGAGTGTACAATTACACTCAGACATAACATACAACTCACTCTCTTGGTGCATGGGCCAGTCATCACAGGATCAGCGATCATTCCCGTTAAAGTAGACCTTTACAGAGCAATGTTGGGGAAGGTCCCAAACAGGTTTGTGGTGGTCAGATATCGAACAACTGGTTGGAGGATAATTTCAAAGAACTTCTTGAAAACCCAACGGAGGAGGTCATAGAACAATATGCCCGAGCATTAATCATGAGGTTAATCAATGGCATTTTAATGCCCGAAAAATCTTGAAATTTGGTGCACGTAACTTGGATACTACATCTAGTGGACTTCACTAAATGCGAAAAACCAAGTTGGGGATCTGTCGTCATGTCTACATTATACCGGGAGCTCTGTTGGGCCACAGTATCGAATATGATGTCGATCAGTGGTTGTCTACTCCTGCTGCAGTCGTGGGCCTAGTGGCAACTATCGTTTCGACGTCCCAGAGTGATCGACCCATACGTGTTCCTATTGGTAACGAGGTAAATATAATTTATTAATAACTACGTAGTTTGTACAGTAAATGTTTTTATTTATTATATGTTTCGACTAACATATCGTCTGTACAAGTGGAACCATAGGCAGAGTAACATGGGATTGCCCAAGGAGCTTGACGATTTTAGGCTGCTGTTAGATCAACGCTCCGGAGTCAATGTTAGTTACTTCTTCTTTAGAACCTATATTAATTACACAATGATTAGTAAAAGAAAAAAGCGTACGTAATGATATTTGGAACTCTACTTTTTAGTTTGAATGGATGTCATACACCGACATCGATATCATATCTTGCATCCCATCGAAAGTGTTTGCCAATCGATGATGTGGGACGCGAAGGTTCTATTGATAGTGTGCGTGACAGTGGAAATGCATGAATCAAACCGGGTGTTACGGTAGTTCGGGTGTAGGAAACGGATTCCGCCACCATCGCAGGACATGAAGGACCTGCACAAGGTGGACATGTAGGGGAAGAACGACGAAGACTAGGTAGATAAGAACAAGGAGTACATCCAAGCTTGGGATCATAGGATGAAACTCTTACCTATCCACGAACCATTTTTCTCAGCGAACACGCTGACAAATATCGATTACATGATGTGGTTTAAAGTAACCATGTATGTAACATCCTGAATTTTTGGGCCTATGCATTTAATGGGTGAATATGTGTAATTTGAGCATTAGGGGTCCATATGGGGCTCAGGATTGGGCTGAAGCCTTAGTTAAATTTTTGTTTGGGCACTATAGGGTTTAAAAGGTGGTATCTGAGTTTAAAATATCAAAATGGGCTTGTGGCCCAAATGGTCGATGGTGCCACTTAGGGAGCAAGGAGGTGACGCCACACAAGGGAGTAAGGGGCCCAAATTTAAGTTACATGGAGCCCAACTCTTTTAATTTAAGTTAGCTAAATTTTGGCATTAGGGTTAGGTAGAGTGGACGGCAACAAGGCTCAAAAAATAGGAGGATTTATGTGAATGGGATAATGTAGATAATATAGTTGATAATATGGAAGAAAAAAAAAAGGAGAAAAGATAGGAGCTATCTACAAGGCTAGGAGTTGGCCGAAATTCCATCACATAGAGAAGTGAAGAAATCGGTTTCTTTATGGCAAAGGGGTGCTTAGAATTTTCCCTTTTTATTTGATTAATTTTTAGTTATCAGGAAGGGCACTTTCGGTTTTTCATAGGTAAGTGCCGAAATTTCTATAAATAGGGAGGGTTCTCTTCTTTATTTTTCGGCATTTAAGGTTTCCACCTTTTCTTTCTCTTCTTTCTTCTAAAAGCCAAAAGGCGAAAACTCCATTATTCCTTTCTCTTCTTTCTTCTAAAAGCCGAAAACTCGATTATTCTCTTCTTTCTTTTCAAAGCCGAAAACTCTATTATTCTCTTCTCTTCTTTCTTCTAAAAAGCTGAAAGCCGAAAACTCCATTATTCTTTTCTCTTCTTTCTTCTAAAAGCCGAATCTCTATAGATTTCTTCGAATCGTCTTCTCTTCCTGATCTTCTCAAAAAATCGGAATCTCTAAGGGGTAGTCGAATTCTCTGCGTTAAGGTGAGTGATGATTTTCCTATCTCTTCAATCTCTCTTTCGGTTTTTAAGAGACAAGGCCGAATGGCCACTTGGTTGTTAAGGCTGTCGAATAAAGCTAATATTTCCTCTCTTTTGCGCTTGGGTGACATTCCGGGATTTGAAGGAAACCTGATCATCTAGATTTAAAAGCCGAAAATCGCTAGTCTCCAATTTTGGGATTTTAAGGTAAGGTGATTTTCCCTAGATTTTCACTAGATTCGTTCATCGCATGCGAGATCTTAACTTTATGATGTGGATTAACAATCATATGTTGTGATAGTAGTTCGACAAGGACTTGTGATGGAATTAAATATGGATCGTGCAAAGGAGAGAATCCTAAGTTTAAGAAACGAGTTGTGTCAAGATGACGGATTGGCCACCGTGTTATGGACCGGCTTCAACAACACCTTAGGCAAGTAGCGCTTTATCGACTTACGATAGTGTCGACATAGAGAGTGTCGTTCTAACGGTAATCGTGTGTGTAGATCTCTAACACACTAATTAATCTGTACTAAATATATGTTATGGGCTAAATGTTGGAAAAAGGTCAGATAGTAATCAGACTAAATAAATGTTATGGGATAAAAGTCGGAAAAGGTCAGATAGACAGTCGGATTACCCAAAAAGGGTAGGCAAGGGATGCAAGGTACGTAATCATAGAAACTTCTCTATGTGTATCGATGTATGTGATAGACTGTGAACTCTTAGGTAGGATATTGTTTTGATTCTGCATGTATGTATGCATGGGATGGGATTGATATGATGAAGGGGAAGAAGGTCGCATAGCGATCGGTGGTTTTGCCACATAGGTCACATAGTGATCGGTCTTTATGACAGGCATCTCAGCTGTCGAAATACTACGATGTATTATTAAGGTCACATGGCGATCGGTGGCTTTGCCACATAGGTCACGCAGTGATCGGTCTTTAAGACAAAGACAAAATTGCCGATATGGTGTGTAGCGGTTGGAGGGTTGATTGTAGAAATCCCCAAGGTGTGATGGTTGGTACGGGTTGGTGTGTAAAGGATGGATTTCTAGGCTGGGATGGGCCATGATGCATATATAGTTACCCTTGTATACGGGCCAAAGCCATAATGTGTTTGTGGGCCAAGCCTTTGATGTGTTTTCGGGATTTACACACTGAGTCTTGGTGACTCACCCTATTATTTTTCCCTAACTTTGCAGATGGGCAGTAGGTCATGGACAAGGGAGCCGAGACGGACTCGTGGGGCCAACAAGTCTTTTATTTATTAAATTTCCATTTTATTTTAAGTTTAAATTTTGGAATTATTTAATGTAATAAGGCCTCCATCGCTTAGGTTATCAGTTGATACTTGTCAATGTTTATGTGTTTTTCATTCATGATCAAGGACTTATGATTAAAAGAAATAAAAATGGGATTTTCACACATTATTTAAAATAACACTTGTTTTGGAAAAAAATAAAATTTCAAAGATTTCCTACCAGTGCCACCTATTTAAAGATTATCTATAAAAACGACTAAGTTTTTCAGAATCATTCCAAGTAAAGTTTTTAACCTTAAAACCATAGCATACCAGATCTAGTCGTAACGTTTGGGCCGGGTTTGGGGTGTTACATTTTGGTATCAGAGCCAGGTTCAAAACTCGGGCTGTGAAATGGGTCTAGTACTATTTTAAAGTTGATAAGAATTTGGAAAAGTTTGGGTTGAGAAATGGCCTTCGAGTCTCACCTAAGACCCGATCCACGCAGTAAGTATTCGAACTTTTGGATGTGATATGTATGTTGGGCTTGATGGGCTTGATGGACATAGGCTAGTATATTAGACATTGATGGACTTTAGGCTTAGTTTAAACAACTCTCTAAATTCATAAGATTTAATCCAACCGAACAAACCTGTGAACAAGTCGCCGAGATAGGGTGTGGCAACAGGCATACGCATGTCTAGGATTGGATTTAGGGAGAGCTTGGTATTTAAGCGATCCTAGTGACTCACCTCCTCTTGTTTGGAATCCTACAGTGCGTGAGTATTGCTCACCTTAGTCATGAGGACTTGTTGACGAGCCAAAATTTATAACTAAAACCCGAAAGGGACCAGCCACTCTATTTTGTAAAACTACTAAATTACCCCTTATTTATAAATAACCAAAATATCCTTGATTTGTAAAATTACCGAAATACCCCCGGATTGTAAAATTACCAAAATACCCTTATTTCGCAAAATCACCAAGAAACCCTATTTTGGAAAATTACGAAAATACCCCTGTAGGATAAATTACGAAAATACCCTTGGGTAGTGAAATGACGAAAATACCCTTAGGTGATGAACGTAAGTTCATGAATGCTACTTGTATGTGGTGGTTGATGGTTGATGTGTGTGGTTCCTAGAAACTAGGAGACAAACTTAAGACTGAAACTTGTAGATGTAATTCCGAATTTGAAAGAACTACTCTTAAACTACTGTTCATAAGACTGTTCGTGGTTAATCAGTGGAAGAAAACTATTAATTCATAAAATTTCTAATTAGATAAATGCGAATCAGTAGAATGAGTGCAAGGGGACGAGGACGCTCAGATGCGAATACCGGTGCGTACTCTCATCATATTATCCTAAGTGTTTCTTTTGGCTTTAGAATTAGAGTTCGCAATGAAAGCATAGTGGTGAGACTTGGGTAGTACGATTAATAGTTAATTGGAAATTTCGAGGACGAAATTTCTTTAAGAAGGTAGAACTGTAACATCCTCGAATTTTTGGGCCTATGCATTTAATGGGTGAATATGTGTAATTTGAGCATTAGGGGTCCAAATTGGGCTCGAGATTGGTCAAGCCTTAGTTAAATTTTTGTTTGGGCACTATAGGGTTTAAAAGGTGGTATCCGAGTTTAAAATATCAAAATGGGCTTGTGGCCCAAAGTGGTCGATGGCGCCACTTAGGGAGCAAGGAGGTGACGCCACACAAGGGAGTAAGGGGCCCAAATTTAAGTTACATGGAGCCCAACTCTTTTAATTTAAGTTAGCTAAATTTCGGCATTAGGGTTAGGTAGAGTGGACGGCAACAAGGCTCAAAAATAGGAGGATTTATGTGAATGGGATAATGTAGATAATATAGTTGATAATATGGAAGAAAAAAAAAGGAGAAAAGATATGAGCTATCTACAAGGCTAGGAGTTGGACAAAATTCCATCACCTAGAGAAGTGAAGAAATCGGTTTCTTTATGGCAAAGGGGGTGCCGAATTTTCCCTTTTTATTTGATTAATTTTTAGTTATCACGAAGGGCACTTTTGGTTTTTCATAGGTAAGTGCCGAAATTTCTATAAATAGGGAGGGTTCTCTTCTTTATTTTTCGGCATTTAGGGTTTCCACCTTTTCTTTCTCTTCTTTCTTCTAAAAGCCGAAAGCCAAAAACTCCATTATTCCTTTCTCTTCTTTCTTCTAAAAGCCGAAAACTCCATTATTCTCTTCTTTCTTTTCAAAGCCGAAAACTCCATTATTCTCTTCTCTTCTTTCTTCTAAAAAGCCAAAAGCCGAAAACTCCATTATTCTTTTCTCTTCTTTCTTCTAAAAGCCGAATCTCTATAGATTTCTTCGAATCGTCTTCTCTTCCTAATCTTCTCAAAAAGCCGGAATCTCTAAGGGGTAGTCGAATTCTCTGCGTTAAGGTGAGTGCTAATTTTCCTATCTCTTCAATCCCTCTTTCGATTTTTAAGAGACAAGGCCGAATGGCCACTTGGTTGTTAAGGCTGCCGAATGAAGCTAATATTTCCTCTCTTTTGCGTTTGGGCGACATTCCGGGATTTGAAGGAAACCTGATCATCTAGATTTAAAAGCCGGAAATCGTTAGTCTTTAATTTCGGGATTTTAAGGTAAGGTGATTTTCCCTAGATTTTCACTAGATTCGTTCATCGCATGCGAGATCTTAACTTTATGATGTGGATTCACGATCATATGTTGTGATAGTAGTTCTGACAAGGACTTGTGATGGAATTAAATATGGATCCGGCAAAGGAGAGAATCACTAAGTTTAAGAAACGAGTTGTGTCAGCAGTACGGGATTGGCCACCAGGTTGTGGACCGGCTTCTGAACAACACCTTAGGCAAGTAGCAGTTGTATCGACTTCTGATAGTGTCGACATAGAGAGTGTCATTCTAACGGTAATCAGGTGTGTAGATCTCTAACACACTAATTAATTTGTACTAAATATATGTTATGGGCTAAAAGCCGGAAAAGGGCTGTATAGTAATCTGTACTAAATATATGTTATGGGCTAAAAGTCGAAAAAGGTCAGATAGACAAATCGAATTACCCAAAAAGGGTAGGCAAGGGATGCCAGTACGTAATCATAGAAACATCTCTACGTGTATCGATGTATGTGATAGACTGTGAACTTTTAGGTAGTATATTGTTTTGATTCTGCATGTATGTATGCATGGGATGGGATTGATATGATGAAGGGGAAGACGGTCGCATAGCGATCGGTGGCTTTGCCACATAAGTCACATAGTGATCGGTCTTTATGGCAAGCAGCTCAGCTGTCGAAATACTACGATGTATTATTAAGGTCGCATGGCGATCGGTGGCTTTGCCACATAGGTCACACAGTGATCGGTCTTTAAGACAGCAGACAAATTATCGATATGGTGTGTAGCGGTTGGAGGGTTGATTGTCGAAATTCCCAAGGTGTGATGGTTGGTACGGGTTGGTGTGTAGAGGATGGATTTCTAGGCTGGGATGGGCCATGATGCATATATAGTTACCCTTGTATACGGGCCAAGGCCATAGTGTGTTTGTGGGCCAAGCTTTTGATGTGTTTTCGGGATTTACACACTGAGTCTTGGTGACTCACCCTATTATTTTTCCCTAACTTTGCAGATGAGCAGTAGATCGTGGACAAGGGAGCCGAGACGGACTCGTGGGGCAAAGAAGTCTTTTATTTATTAAATTTCCATTTTATTTTAAGTTTAAATTTTGGAATTATTTTGATGTAATAAGGCCTCCATCGCTTAGGTTATTAGTTGATACTTGTCAATGTTTATGTTTTTTTCATTCATGATCAAGGACTTATGATTAAAAGAAATAAAAATGGGATTTTCACACATTATTTAAAATAACACTAGTTTTGGAAAAAAATAAAATTTCAAAGATTTTCTACCAGTGCCACCTATTTAAAGATTATCTACAAAAACGACTAAGTTTTTCAGAATCATTCCAAGTAAAGTTTTTAACCTTAAAACCGTAGCATACTAGATCTGGTCGTAACATTTGGGCCTGGTTTGGGGTGTCACAGTGAAGCTGTATCTGCTATCGTTGGAGGCGAGGAGTAGACAAATTCGACCGAAGAGGCAACAACGACTGCCACAGTAGCAGCATAAGACGGGACGCAGTCGCATGATAGGTTCGTCATCGGCTATGAAAGAAGAAGCACCGCCTATGTCTACTCAAAATCTGGGTCAGTTCACTTCACTTATCTTCTTAATTTCACTAACCTTATTTTTTTCACAAGCACCGCATTATGCACCATCGTCGCACGTGGTCGGTTCTTCTGTTCTCGTAGGTACATATTTTTGGGCACTGTCGTCCCCCGTATTCTTCACCCTCATGACGATGTAGATGCCAACCCAGATGTCTAGCCAGATGTCGGCCCATGCACCACCAGATATTTGGAAAATAGTGCCACTTTTCAACCATCCGGGCTGCGCTGTCGGATTGGCTCAGGGTCTGACTCCTCCCCATCAACTGCATTTCCTACCCCTTCTTCCTCACCTAAATCATCTTCCTCGGCCACCCTTTTTTCCTTACATATATGTTTTTCATGGGCCACATCTTCTTCCCGATCTGCACCTTCATTGCCAGTTTCGAGCAAAGGGTTGGACGTACCCTCACTGGTCCTTGTCGAAATGAGTAGAACATCATTTCTCCTGTAACCCATGTGCCCGCCAAAAAATGCACTGATTTGATGTCTGAAGTACGTCGATGCCCCGTATAACTATTTCTGCTCCATGACATCGACCTAGTGTTGAAGTTGAAATCGAACGCACTAATTGAGTGTCGAGTCCGAGAGTCCAAATTTTGGTCATGCTCAAACCCCGACCGGTACTGGGCACCAAAGTTTAAATTCGTGCCGAAGACCAATGAGTGTCTGCCCATAGATGCTTTGGGAACATCGTAGTAGCCTCTTTGTAATAGGCCAGTAAACCCACCGCACAACCGTGTAGTAGGAATTTCTACTTCAACTTTGGTTTCCGTATTCGCCACAATGGTGGTTGAAGATGGGTTAGATCCATCAGCCTCGGTGAACTTGACGTATAACTCCATTACAGTATTTTCGCTTGAGTAGTGCGATGATATATCGAGATGGACCTCACCAGTCACGTCGAATAGCTCATACCTATAGGGGTCAATGAAGGCAAGAAATCTACATTGCAACTTCAAAATTCTTCCCCGAGTCGGTCCTCTAACTTTCCTCTTGATTCTGGTCCATAGCTTACGCAATTGAATGGTAGGATTGAATGCCAATTCTGCAGACTTCACTCCTACAAACACCACCCCGACCTCTGTACTATAGATGTAACACCCCTTACCCGGGTTCTACGTCGGGAACCGGGCCCGAGGTGTTAGCAAACTCAACCCACTTAATCGCCACGTAGGCTCAACGTCATTACTCTCTATAACCTCATTCTCAACTTACGAGGCCTCACTCATACACACGAGGGCTTTTGAGACTAATCCGGAACTTTTACGATCCTTAAAAATTTTCTTCTTTTATACAGGGCTCATATGCCCGTGCACTATGTATAGATTAAAAGTGGTGAATCGAGATACGAGGATCATTGGAAGATAGCCCACATATCAGCACACTTTGGTACATGAAACTTAATGTTTTGTATATGGCATGTATAGGGGCTAGACAAGTTAGTCAATTTTGTTGTAAATGGATAAGATGTGTTAGACTTTTTATGGGAAGTGTATTTTGTATAATGCCATAGTTGTTGGCTATTACATTATATGAAAAAGATATAGTTTTCTATGTGAGATTGTATTCAATTTGAGTTGATTATGATTGTGTTGGATGAGTATTTGTTGTGTATGCTAGAAGGGTGAAAAGAACTTGGCACTTAGCTTTGTCCTTGACCATGTGGTTAGACACACGGGCGTGTGTCTAGACCATGTGTGACACACGGTCAGCCCATGGGCGTGTGCTGTGGTCGTGCATCCCCTGCATGTTAATATTTTAAAATAGAATAGACCACGGACTAGTCACACCAGCGTGTGCCTAGGGCGTGTGGGATTAATCAGTGTTGGCCACGGGCTAGCCATACGGGCGTGTGTCTAGACTCTAGGCCGTGCGAGGGAAGTCAGAGTTTACCACGGTTGGGGAGCACGGGCGTGCCATGGCCGTGGGGCAATTGGCAGAATGCTCGGGTTTTTAGCACGGCTAGGGAACATGGGCGTGTGTGTCCATACACGGGCGTGTTACATAGTGCACGGGCGTATGAGCCCTGTATTAAAGAATAAAATTTTTAAGGATCGTAAAAGTTCCGGATTAGTCTCGAGAGCCCTCGTGTGTATGAGTGAGGCCTCGTAAGTCGAGAATAAGGTTATAGAGAGTAATGACGTTGATCCTATGTGGCGATTAAGTGGGTTGAGTTCGGTAACACCTCGGGCCTGGTTCCCGACGTAGAACCCGAGTAAGGGGTGTTACATTTAGTGGTATCAGAGGCTATGGTTTAGTCGGTTCTAGGACTACCGTGCGGGTGTAAGAGTCTAGCTATACATGCCATAAGTGTACGATGATAGTGTGGTGGTTTCTGATGATTTTAAATCTTGTTTTATATAGAATATGGATTCTGATCCATTGACTGCTGATGAAGCAGCTAGTAATACGCCGCTCTGCAAGAAGGAACCGTGCAAGGCTACAAAAGTGGACCTGAGGCGAGGGGTCAAGGGGAAGAGGCACGAGAAGCCTTTCTCCATATGATGAGTGATTGGTACTCGGACTACGTTCGAGCGAACCCTAACACTCAACCTCCTCCACCTCCTCCTATACCTCAGCCAAATCTAGTGGCTCCTCAAGGTACGGATGTAGTGAGGATATCGAAACCCTCAGTGGATAAGATTAGAAAACACGGGGCTGAGGAGTTTAGAGCTAAAGTAGATGACGACCCTGAGAGGGCGGAGTTCTGGTTAGAGAACTCGATGAGGGTGTTCGATGAGCTCTCATGTACACCAGAGGAGAGTTTGAAGTGTGCCGTGTCTTTGTTGAGAGACTTGGCATACCATTGGTGGAAGACGCTGACATTAGTGGTCCCGAGAGAGCGGGTAACGTGGGACTTCTTTCTGGAAGAGTTCCTAAGAAGTATATAAGCCAAAGATTTACCTTGATCGTAAGAGGAAATAATTCCTTGAGTTGAAGCAAGGAAGAATGTCGATGAGTGTAATATGAGCGTGAGTTTGTTAGGCTTAGCAAATATGCTCAAGAATGTGTGTCGACAGAGACCATCTTGTGCAAGAGGTTCAAGATGGGCTGAATGAGGATATCAAA